>NC_046140.1:0-600000 GCF_010993605.1 Petromyzon marinus | reverse complement strand
CCAGCCGCTGCTGTGAGTGCGCTGGTAGCGTGCGCGCCTCAGGCGGCTGTGTGTAACACACGTGCTGTTGCATTTTACAGGTAAAGAACACAAATGTTGTTTTTTTGATAGTTACAGAAATGTTATTGTCTTTAAGATCGTCTTGGAATTGGCAGTTTGTGATGTATTCAAAAGGAGGGGGTTTAGCACTGTACGCTGTAAAAGGATGACGTACTAGAGTTAATACTGGTAATTATCTAACCCTAATAATGTTTATTTTATCACCATGGCCATGCACCCAGGATATGACTCGGTTGAGGATTGCTGTGTGTGACGCAAGTGCTGTTACTTTTTACAGATTACCACAATAAATGTACTTGCCCTTGACTTGGGGCACCTGCCCACATTCTTCATTTCGATTGAGCAACATATTTAACATATACTAGCACCGCTGCTGCTGGGTAGAAGCTACCTCACCGGTCGTTACATGCCCTGTCACACGGGCAGCCAGCTAGAGTGTTGCGGGTCAACTTCAGGGTTCAAGTGATCCATACATGTACACAGGTACTTGGCTACAGAGTACACAGTTGGTACATCAACAAGTCGATTGGTGATAGTAATAGGTTTTACCCTTTTAATTGGCACAAAATCTGACACCTTTATTCAAGGCATCATGTTTGCAATAACCACAACACAAGCAGTCAAAATGCAAATAAAAGAGACAACTCTGATAATAATAATATGCACTGTCCTTGAATTTGATTGGTCCACACCCGAGACGGCTTTTCTTAGAGCCTAGTCTCCACTGGTGTTCGACCAGATGACGCCAAAAGTCGATTGGTGACTAACGCCTGGTCCATGCAGGTACACAGGTACTCGGCAACAAAGTACACAGTTGATACATCAACAAGTCGATTGGTTTCTAACTCCTGGTCCATGCAGGTACACAGGTACTCGGCTGCAGAGTACACAGTTGATACATCAACAAGTTGATTGGTGACAAACTCTTGGTCCATGCAGGTACACAGGTACTCGGCTGCAGAGTACACAGTTGATACATCAACAAGTCGATTGGTGACTAACGCCTGGTCCATGCAGGTACACAGGCACTCGGCTATAGTACACAGTTGATACATCAACAAGTCGATTGGTGACTAACTCTTAATCCATGCATGTACACAGGTACTCGGCTATAGTACGCAGTTGATATATCAACAAGTCGATTGGTTTCTAACCCCTGGTACATGCAGGTACACAGGTACTCGGCTTAATCCTCGGCTACAGAGTACACAGTTGATACATCAACAAGTCGATTGGTTTCTAACTCCTGGTCCATGCAGGTACACAGGTACTCGGCTATAGAGTACACAGTTGATACATCAACAAGTCGATTGGTGACTAACTCTTAATCCATGCAGGTACACAGGTACTCGGCTACAGAGTACACAGTTGATACATCAACAAGTCGATTGGTTTCTAACTCCTGGTCCATGCAGGTACACAGGTACTCGGCTATAGAGTACACAGTTGATACATCAACAAGTCGATTGGTGACTAACTCTTAATCCATGCAGGTACACAGGTTCTCGACTACAGAGTACACAGTTGGTACATCAACAAGTTGATTGGTGACTAACTCCTGGTCCATGCAGGTACACAGGTACTCGACTACAGAGTACACAGTTGGTACATTAACAAGTCGATTGGTGACTAACTCTTAATCCATGCAGGTACACAGGTACTCGGCTACAGAGTGCACAGTTGATACATCAACAATTCGATTGGTGACTAACGCCTGGTCCATGCAGGTACACAGGTACTCGGCTACAGTACACAGTTGATATATCAACAAGTCGATTGGTTTCTAACTCCTGGTCCATGCAGGTACACAGATACTCGGCTACAGAGTACACAGTTGCTACATCAACAAGTCGATTGGTGACTAACTCCTGGTCCATGCAGGTACACAGGTACTCGGCTACAGAGTACACAGTTGGTACATTAAGAAGTCGATTGGTGACTAACTCTTAATCCATGCAGGTACACAGGTACTCGGCTACAGAGTACACAGATGATGCATCAACAAATCGATTGGTGACTAACTCCTGGTCCATGCAGGTACACAGGTACTCGGCTACAGAGTACACAGTTGCTACATTAACAAGTCGATTGGTTTCTAACTCCTGGTACATGCAGGTACACAGGTACTCGACTACAGAGTACACAGTTGGTACGTTAACAAGTCGATTGGTGACTAACTCTTAATCCATGCAGGTACACAGTTACTCGGCTACAGAGTGCACAGTTGATACATCAACAATTCGATTGGTGACTAACTCCTGCTACATGCAGGTACACAGGTACTCGACTACAGAGTACACAGTTGATACATCAACAAGTCGATTGGTTTCTAACTCCTGGTCCATGCAGGTACACAGGTACTCGGCTACAGAGTACACAGTTGGTACATTAACAAGTCGATTGGTGACTAACTCTTAATCCATGCAGGTACACAGGTACTCGGCTACAGAGTACACAGTTGGTACATTAAGAAGTCGATTGGTGACTAACTCTTAATCCATGCAGGTACACAGGTACTCGGCTACAGAGTACACAGATGATGCATCAACAAATCGATTGGTGACTAACTCCTGGTCCATGCAGGTACACAGGTACTCGGCTACAGAGTACACAGTTGATACATCAACAAGTCGATTGGTTTCTAACTCCTGGTCCATGCAGGTGCACAGGTACTCGACTACAGAGTACACAGATGACACATCAACAAATCGATTGGTGACTAACGCCTGGTCCATGCAGGTACACAGGTACTCGACTACAGAGTACACAGTTGATACATCAACAAGTCGATTGGTTTCTAACTCCTGGTCCATGCAGGTACACAGGTACTCGGCTACGGAGTACACAGTTGCTACATCAACAAGTCGATTGGTGACTAACGCCTGGTCCATGAAGGTGCACAGGTACTCGGCTACAGATTACACTGTTGATACATCAACAAGTCGATTGGTGACTAACTCCTGGTCCATGCAGGTACACAGGTACTAGACTACAGAGTACACAGTTGCTACATTAACAAGTCGATTGGTGACTAACTCTTAATACATGCATGTACACAGGTACTCGGCTATAGTACGCAGTTGATATATCAACAAGTCGATTGGTTTCTAACTCCTGGTCCATGCAGGTACACAGGTACTCGGCTACAGAGTACACAGTTGATACATCAACAAGTCGATTGGTGTCTAACTCCTGGTCCATGCAGGTACACAGGTACTCGGCTGCAGAGTACACAGTTGGTACATTAACAAGTCGATTGGTTTCTAACTCCTGGTCCATGCAGGTGCACAGGTACTCGGCTACAGAGTACACAGTTGCTACATCAACAAGTCGATTGGTGACTAACTCCTGGTCCATGCAGGTACACAGGTACTAGACTACAGAGTACACAGTTGCTACATTAACAAGTCGATTGGTGACTAACTCCTGGTCCATGCAGGTACACAGGTACTCGGCTGCAGAGTACACAGTTGATACATCAACAAGTCGATTGGTGACTAACTCTTAATCCATGCAGGTACACAGGTTCTCGACTACAGAGTACACAGTTGGTACATCAACAAGTCGATTGGTGACTAACTCCTGGTCCATGTAGGTACACAGGTACTCGGCTACAAAGTACACAGATGATACATCAACAAGTCGATTGGTGTCTAACTCCTGGTCCATGCAGGTACACAGGTACTCGGCTATAGAGTACACAGTTGATATATCAACAAGTCGATTGGTGACTAACGTCTGGTCCATGCAGGTACACAGGTACTCGGCTACAGAGTACACAGTTGATACATCAACAAGTCGATTGGTGACTAACTCTTAATCCATGCAGGTACACAGGTACTCGGCTACAGAGTACACAGTTGCTACATCAACAAGTCGATTGGTGACTAACGCCTGGTCCATGCAGGTACACAGGTACTCGACTACAGAGTACACAGATGACACATCAACAAATCGATTGGTGACTAACGCCTGGTCCATGAAGGTACACAGGTACTCCGCTGCAGAGTACACAGTTGATACATCAACAAGTCGATTGGTGACTAACTCCTGGTCCATGCAGGTACACAGGTACTCGACTACAGAGTACACAGATGACACATCAACAAGTCGATTGGTTTCTAACTCCAGGTACATGCAGGTACACAGGTACTCGGCTACAGAGTACACAGATGATACATCAACAAGTCGATTGGTGACTAACGCCTGGTCCATGCAGGTACACAGGTACTCGGCAACATATTACACAGATGATACATCAACAAGTCGATTGGTGACTAACGCCTGGTCCATGCAGGTACACAGGTACTCGGCTACAGAGTACACAGTTGATACATCAACAAGTCGATTGGTGACTAACTCTTAATCCATGCAGGTACACAGGTACTCGGCTACAGAGTACACAGTTGATACATCAAAAAGTCGATTGGTTTCTAACTCCTGGTCCATGCAGGTACACAGGTACTCGGCTATAGAGTACACAGTTGGTACATCAACAAGTCGATTGGTGTCTAACTCCTGGTCCATGCAGGTACACAGGTACTCGGCTACAGAGTGCACAGTTGATACATCAACAATTCGATTGGTGACTAACGCCTGGTCCATGCAGGTACACAGGTACTCGGCTACAGTACACAGTTGATATATCAACAAGTCGATTGGTTTCTAACTCCTGGTCCATGCATGTACACAGGTACTCGGCTACAGAGTACACAGATGACACATCAACAATTCGATTGGTTTCTAATTCCTGGCACATGCAGGTACACAGGTACACGGCTACAGAGTACACAGTTGCTACATCAACAATTCGATTGGTGACTAACACCTGGTCCATGCAGGTACACAGGTACTCGGCTACAGTACACAGTTGATATATCAACAAGTCGATTGGTTTCTAACTCCTGGTCCATGCAGGTACACAGTTACTCGGATGCAGAGTACACAGTTGGTACATTAACAAGTCGATTGGTTTCTAACTCCTGGTCCATGCAGGTACACAGGTGCTCGGATGCAGAGTACACAGTTGATACATCAACAAGTCGATTGGTGACTAACTCTTAATCCATGCAGGTACACAGGTTATCGACTACTGAGTACACAGTTGGACATCAACAAGTCGATTGGTGACTAACTCCTGGTCCTTGCAGGTACACAGGTACATGGCTACAGAGTACACAGTTGATACATCAACAAATCGATTGGTGACTAACTCCTGGTCCATGCAGGTACACAGGTACTCGGCTATAGTACACACTTGGTACATCAACCAGTCGATTGGTGACTAACTCCTGGTCCATGCAGGTACACAGGTACACGGCTACAGAGTACACAGATGATACATCAACTAGTCGATTGGTGACTAACGCCTAGTCCATGAAGGTACACAGGTACTCGGCTATAGAGTACACAGTTGGTACATTAACAAGTCGATTGGTGACTAACTCCTGGTCCATGCAGGTACACAGGTACTCGGCTACAGTGTACACTGTTGGTACATCAACATGTCGATTGGTGACTAACGCCTGGTCAATGAAGGTACACAGGTACTCGGCTACAGAGTACGCAGTTGATATATCAACAAGTCGATTGGTTTCTAACTCCTGGTCCATGCAGGTACACAGGTACTCGGCTACAGTGTACACTGTTGGTACATCAACATGTCGATTGGTGACTAACGCCTGGTCCATGCAGGTACACAGGTTCTCGACTACAGAGTACACAGTTGATACATCAACAAGTCGATTGGTTTCTAACTCCTGGTCCATGCAGGTACACAGGTACTCGGCTACAGAGTACACAGTTGGTACATCAACAAGTCGATTGGTGACTAACTCCTGGTCCATGCAGGTACACAGGTACTCGGCTACAGAGTACACAGTTGATATATCAACAAGTCGATTGGTTTCCAACTCTTGGTCCATGCAGGTACACAGGTACTCGGCTGCAGAGTACACAGTTGCTACATCAACAAGTCGATTGGTGACTAACGCCTGGTCCATGCAGGTACACAGGTACTCGGCTACAGTATACACAGTTGATGCATCAACAATAGAGTGGTGTCTAACTCCTGGTCCATGCAGGTACACGGCAGTGACGTACGGTGAGGTCAATGGCTGGGGAGGCACTGGCTAGAATCAGAGCCAGATCGACACACACATGAACCCGATAGAGGCAGCTTAAATTCGCTATTACATTGTCGGTTTGCACAATGACTATTGGTTAGGCGACCGTATATTTCATATTTAAAATCAGCATTCTTTACAGCGTACGTATGCGGGTGTAGTATTGACAAAGGAGGCAGAGACTTCTTCGTTGGCAACACTGTTTATTTACTCTAACATCAGAGAACGTTCCATACACAGAGAGGTAACGGCCTCTCCCATCCGATAGCCTAGAGGATGATACGTCCTCATACTTAGTGTGCCCTCACACACTATGCTCTGCTTAACGGGTACCGCCACTGGGCCGTTCGGACCTGGCACTGACAAGTGCCGGAAGGTCGGAAGTCCCAGGGCACTGTCTAGACGTCTTGAGTCTTGTGGTGAGTGCGGACTGACTCACCCTGGGAGAGCTGCTGCCCTTCCTCTCCCAAGCGTCCTGTCTCTCGAGAGGGTCTGGGTCCAACCATTGTCCCCTCCCCCCCCAGCCCCCTCCCTCAGTGGGCTCTGGCCCCCTCACCCCTGGTCAACGGTTATTGTAGCCGTGACTCATACAATACTGCTACGCAGGTAAGTATACATGTTGCGCGTAACAATGCCGCTACATCGCGAAGGCACGTATTCGATTCACGTTTCATAGGCGAACGCAGTCCCACTATTCAAACTCGTTCAACACAAATGAATATATATTGCATGGTCTTACCTTCACTTGTAAATTAAGTCCATTCGCCTATCCTTCTGAACAAATATGTCAGTGACTTTGTTGTCGAAGTCCTCTTGATTTTATTTTTAATTTTAAACGTCTCTCCGTCTCAATAGAGATGAATGCCAAGGGTGAAAGTCGTCCTTGGTCAGTCCGATTCCAACTCTATGTTTTGAGTTGTTGCAAAGCAGAGAACGATCTATCAACGGACGCTGTTGTAGCAGGTATAGTGAGCACCAGCTGGGGTAACTTTGTCACTTCGGGAACCATCTGCATCAGATCACTCTGGGCCAAAAAACTGAGGAGCTGTCCGAGTGATTTGAATTCGATCTTCACCATTTGTGAAGTGTACAATCCGATAAGATCAGCCTTTAGTCTAACAAAGTCAAAATACCTTGCATATTTTGATAGGCTTTCCAGTTTTTGTGTCATCGACATTTTGTGACGTTTCATAAAATTTCGTGCAATCGACCAAACCATGGAAAGTTAGCTCACCGAATTATGACACCTCGCTTTCATTTGAACACTGATATTGTCCAGAATGTTGTAAAACATGATGTTCCTCTCATCTCTGATGGGCTGTTAACTTCTGGCATTGTTTGTTAGGCCAGGTGTGACGCATTTCTGTTCGAATTGATCATCGAAACTGTCAAACTCTTGTCCCTGTCGTTCCACAACTCCCATTGTGTCGCGGATTCGCGCACAGCAGAATCCAATGTCCATTACTTTATTCTGCAGCACGCGAAAAAGTGCATTGGTTTCATTGAAAATGACCTCATATGCCATTATGAAGAAGCAGGTTGATGCTTTTGACAGCCAGAGATTTATATTGGCGGCCATCATCAGGGTGGCATTGGCCCAACCATCTGAATTTTCGCTCATAATCCGGAACACAGCACGCATATCAGATTGGCACATGCTGATCGTCTGCACTCGTCTCGAATTTGAACTCCATCTCGTGGGCGATGCTCTTGGTAAACGTCGCTTCACAACATCGTCCAGTAGCTGGGTAAACTTGGTCGACTAATTGAAAAACGTCACAGGTCCCTCAACTGTTTAAAACAAAAAAACTTTTTACACTCAGGCATATATTTTGCTGAATGCGAGAGAACCAGGTTAAATTTGTGTGCACATCAATGGGTAAACGTGGCTTCAGGTGACTTTTCTTTAATCTTAGCATCCACCCCACTAAGATCTGATGCCATCACAGAGGCTCCGTCATAAGTCTGAGCTACCAGCTTTTCAACGCAATTGTATTTCCCCAACACTCCCAAAACATAATCAGCAATAGCCGGTGCTTGTCTGTCATCACTCACATCATCAAATCCCAAGAACGCCTCCCTCACCTTACAAGTCACCTCACTTTTAGCCACATAACGCAAAATTACAGAGACGTGGACTTTGTTTGTGACATCCGTTGACTCGTCTACGTCGACTGCAACAAAATGGGTGTGCATCAATATCCTCTTTGATATAATTTATAATTACATCATCAACTGTTTCGATTCAATCGTTCTGTATTCTGTTTGATAGGCCAGAAAACACAGTGGATGTCTCCTAATGTCTACCTATCTTTTCATCTTTCTCAGCAAAAGCATGTAATAGCTCCACATAGTTGCCACGATTATAAGAGCTTGCACTCTCATCGTTACCACGAAATGCAAATTCCTGTTTGGCTAGGAAGCAGGTCGCATTAATTAAGGTCGTTTAAAATCTCACGGTTTTCCTTTACCTTAGCATCGTGGATGCTGATATTTAATCTCCCCCCCGTTCATTCGAAGCCATATTTATCCTTGAAGTTCCAAAAGTTTTTAAAGCAATTTGTCTTTGAATGGGAGTTGTCGATTTTCATGTTTGTTGAGGCTCCTTGGTAGATTTTTCAAGTCACAAAATCTTCGTAGCACAGCCAACACAGTCAGTCCTTTCGTTGGTACCACTCCATTTCAAACGACCGTGTTAATTTCCGTCCCTTCGTTTGAAGTTAGGTCCTCAAGCTCAGGCATTGGTCTTCCATTGTTTGTCACTCCCTGCTTTTAATGAACATCTAATTTTGTGAAACATTTTAAGGTTAGATATAACGTTTTCCATTTTTGCAGCCGCTGGAAAATTTTTGCTCAAGCTGGCTAACGTGGAGGGAGAGAGAGCGTCAATTACGTGGGTTCAATACCGCCCCCGCCTCCCCCCCCCCCCCCTCAGTGAGGCAGATGTGATAGCTGCCTCCCCTGGTGCTTTTTCATTGCATTTTTATAAGTTGCCTCGACTGTGTAAGGCGAGGACATGTAATGAAGGGGTCTACAAACATTACATTGGTGACATACAGAGAAATAGTAACAGGCACGCACTTATTGCCCATGCTCTATCCAGGTTTTTTTATTGGAATCGTGCAGAAATAACATTTATAACACAGATCAGTGGGAAAAAAAAATCTAAAACAAAAATGTGGTGGCAGCCATTTTTTATTGGAGTATGACAGGTGGTGATCTGCCTCCCCTGCCTCCACCTGACAGCAAGTGTCAGGTGCACGTGACTTAAACTTGGTAAAATAAAAAAAGATATATATTTTTTTAAAAATAGTTTATCACACAGGGCTTGCCCACAATACCTCGCTGCACTCGTCCAGGAGCATACACCATCAATCAAAACTCCGGTCATCCTCGTGGCCGATGTTGGCGAAGACAGTCCCCGTGTAAAGTGCGGTCGGATGCGCTTCTGCTTCGGCGGCCGTCTGGAACGCTCTCTTGCTTTCGATATTAGGAAGCCGATGGGAGGTTTTCCGCTTTTAAATCATCAAAATGTCTTTAATAACTGCTCTGTGTTCTTCAGTCTGTTGTCCTTACCCCACGCATCACCGAATTGGCGCGGTGAGCGAAGTACGGTGCGAAAGAAGGTCAACGTGCATGCATCCTGCCCATAGACTCAGCACTGTCCATAGACTCAGAACTGCCGGTAGACTCAACACTGCCCATAGATTTTGATTTAAAGCTTTCGTGACTGCAGGGATTCATATTATTGGTTCTTTCGGGAGAGTAACATAGAAGGGAAACAATACAATGATAAAAATATAAAACAATACAATTCTCACGACGTTAAAATAACCGCCACTTTCATCAAATTTTCTTCTCGTGGTTTTCACGCCTGATGATGATTGCTTGTGTTGCAGTCGAAACGTCGTGAGAATTTTATTGTTTCATATTTTTATTAATTTATTGTTTCCCTTCTACGTGACTTTACCGAAAGAACCAAGAATATACTGCACATAGACTCGACACTGCCCATAGATTCAACACTGCACATAGACTCAGCGCTGCCCATAGACTCAACACTGCCCATAGACTCGACACTGCCCATCGAGTCAACACTGCACCATAGACTCAGCACTGCCCATAGACTCAGCACTACCCGTAGACTCAACACTACCCATAGATTCATCTTCTTGGTTATTTCGGTAAAGTCACGTATTATGTTTAATTTGTATTATTTTATTTCCATTCTACGTGACTTTACCGAAAGAACTAAGAAGATGAATCCCTGCAGTCACGAAAGCTTTAAATCGAAATTACCCATAGACTCACACTGCACCATAGACTCAGCACTGCCCATAGACTCAACACAACCCATAGACACGACACTGCCCATAGACTCAACTCAGACCATAGACTCACAATGCCCATATACACAACAGCCCATAGACTCAACACTGCCCATAGACACAACAATGTCCATAGACACAACACAGACCATAGACTCAACACTGCCCATAGACACAACAATGCCCATATACACAACACTACCCATAGACTCAGCACTGCCCATAGACTCAACACTGCCCATAGACTCAACACAGTCCATAAACTTACACTGCCCATATACACAACAGCCCATAGACTCAACACTGCCCATAGACACAACAATGCCCATAGACACAACACTACCCATAGACTCAACACTACCCATAGACATAACAATGCCCATAGACTCAGCACTGCCCAAGACTCAGCACTGCCCGTAGACTCAGCACTGCCCATAGACTCAACACTGCCCATAGACTCAACACTACCCATAGACATAACAATGTCCATAGACTCAGCACTTCCCCCAGACTCAGCACTGCCCATAGACACAACACAGCCCATAGACTCAACACTACCCATAGACACAACACTGCACCATAGACTCAACACTGCACCATAGACTCAACACTGCCCATATATTCAACACTGCCTATAGACTCAACACTGCCCATAGACTCAACATTGCCCACAGACTCAGCACTGCCCACATACTCAGCACTGCCCGTAGACTCAACACTGCCCATAGACACAACACTGCCCATAGACTCAACACTGCCCATAGACTCAACACTACCCATAGACATAACAATGCCCATAGACTCAGCACTGCCCCCAGACTCAGCACTGCCCGTAGACTCAGCACTGCCCATAGACTCAACACTGCCCATAGACTCAACACTACCCATAGACATAACAATGCCCATAGACTCAGCACTGCCCCCAGACTGAGCACTGCCTATAGACTCAACACTGCCCACAGACTCAGCACTGCCCACATACTCAGCACTGCCCGTAGACTCAACACTGCCCATAGACTCGACTAAAAATAGGCATGGCATATATCGTGACCTGTGAGTTCAGGCTCTTACATTCCGCCTGATTTTCAAGCACAGGCTGAGTGACATTTGATATTCGTATGGTGCCCACTCTCCAGGAACAAGGGTGGGGTTCAGTTTGGTCTTAAAGTTCGATAATACTTCTTATTTGATGTCTTTATTATAATATTATTTCTACTATTTACGTGGTTAACCAGGGTGACGTGTGAGAGAGAGAGAGAGACAGCAGTCGTACGGAGTACACCCCCGCATCTTTAGCCAGTAGTTGAAATGTTAACTATATAGCTCGAGTAGAATTTGAAAAGCTTTAAGGTCATATTATTTGGTGTACGATACACACACACACACGGATATATATATATATATCCGTGTGTGTGTGTACATACATCCGTGTTTGTGTGTGTTTGTGGGTTCCTTAATGCCTTTTAATCGATGTACAATCGATACGAAGCTGTAGTGCAGTATGTATGTGTGTTGAACTTCTATTATATATTTTAAAATATATAAATATAAAATTATACATTTAATATATTTTGTTATCATATATGTTTTATTAATATAATGCATATTATTTTATATCTCAATATACAAATACTATTTTTTTAAAAGTATATCCATTATATATTGCATAAATATAAACATATATAATACGTGTATTTTATCAAATAACAATTCCTCCTATCATTTACACGGTTAACCAGGGCGACGTGCGAGAGACAGAGAGAGAGAGAGAGCAGTTTGCACGGAATACAGCCCGGAGTTTGTTTGAGCCACGAGTTGGCACTGCCACTCGGTCACGCCCGAAGAGTGACAGAACCGACGTGCCTTCCTCGCAGCTAACACAAACAAACACACGGCGCACACACACACACGCAGATCAAATATCTACGTTTTTTTTCCCAGGGTGGAAGCTATTGAGCTCAACCTCACCCATGAAGAAGGGGATTGGTGGGGTTAGTCGAGTGGGATACCTGTCATGGGTGATGTGTGCGGGCAGAGGGGAATGCGTTCGTGTGATGCCGAAACTCGTTTTTGTTCACGGCCCATAATTGCCCAGATTAAATAATGCGGCATGCCAGGGCTGCTGACTGCTTACACAACCCTTGAAGGATCCCACCGCGCTCCCATCACCCCATTTCGCTGGGCTCCGTGTTCGTACCCCGGTGTTGATTTTAAGATTCTCTCGCTGGTATTCATTATTTTCTTATTCTTCTTCTTCTTCTATAATAGAAGGGTTTTTTTCGGGTTAGATCGCGTAACTATAGAAAAGTGTCATTAAGACCCGCAAACACCCGACACGGACAACTAGTAAGGGTTGTCACGTAAACAGAAAATGTCAATTCGTCACTAGTACAGCACTAGTGTATAGTAGTGCACAGTGTAGTGTATAGTGTAGTGTATAATAGTGTAGTGTATAGTGTCGTGTATAGTGTAGTATACTAGTACAGCACACCGATGTGTTGGAGAGCCAATCCACAACATTTACAATCTGTGTGCGACGTTTTGCCAGTAATTGCAACCGGCTTCATCAGGCGACAGCCAGATTTGTGGAGAAGTCCACCTCTTTTGTTCCTTATATAGAGGCGTAGAGATGTGGTGACCACACACTACTGCCCTCTTGCGTACATTAAGCATGCACGTTATGCGAGCCCTTTGATCTTGCCCTTCCTGTCCATTGTGTGTACTAAAATATCCGTAACCAACGGTACGGCGATTTAAACAATTTAGTATTTGATGATTCGCTTCCACGCAGCACTTAGTCGGTAGCTATCCGACCGCTTAAAATAATTTTTACTTTAGCTATTTCAATGAGCCATTTCAATGCTAAATTCTATGCTAATTCCTTTGTCAAGGCACTTGGCCTTTTTCTTCTCACACAGCTTAAAGGTCGTGATCTAAGCGTGGCTTCTTCCACTCCAGCGCTAATTCCTTTGTCAAGGGGTACCTCTGCGGATGTGTATACTTTAACTTAGCTATTTCAATGAGCCATTTCAATGCTAAATTATATGCTAATTTCTTTGTCAAGGCGCGTGGTCTTTTTCTTCTCACACAGCTTAAAGGTCGTGATCTAAGCGTGGCTTCTTCCACTCCAGCGCTGTCCTCCAGACAGTCTCGTCCCTTCACCTGATGAAGGCCGCTTGTGTTGTGGCCGAAACGTCGTGAGAATTTTGTTATTTTATTTTCACCTACGTGACTTTACCCAATAGAACCAAAGAGGCTTGGGCAGTAGTTGCTAGTTTTGCATAGAACTTCAACGTTATCAAAATAAATCGAGTGCCCTTGTGGGCGCGCGCCTTCTGCTACTGCTGACAGTTGTATTTGGGAGTGTTTAACGTCTCTCTGATGTTCTTTTAGCCTCGTGCTGATCATTCGTCATGTTTGCCCACGATGAATGATCAGCACGTGACCCTCTTTCCATCTTCCAAAGTGCTCGCTCGTGGGCGTGGCGTGTGCGATTACCACCAACCACGTGACTTTTGTGTGTGTGTGTTGCGAGCGGCGCGTTCATTCGCCACAGCGCCTGTGTTGTTTATTGTGTTGTTTGTTGCTGGTGACTTTGTGTATTTCGTATCGAAATCGCCTCCAGTGCTGTTGCTGCTGGCCGTAATGAAAGTTGTTTAAAAGTCCGTGTGTGTGTCTCTCTCTCTGGCCCTCTCTGTCTCTATCTCTCTCTCTCTGTGCATGCTGGGAAGTGGGTGTGTGTGTCTCTCTCTCTGGCCCTCTCTGTCTCTATCTATCTCTCTCTGTGCATGCTGGGAAGTGGGTGGGTCTCTCTCTCTCTCTCTCTGGTCCTCTCTGTCTCTATCTATCTCTCTCTGTGCATGCTGGGAAGTGGGTGTGTGTCTCTCTCTCTGGCCCTCTCTGTCTCTATCTATCTCTCTCTGTGCATGCTGGGAAGTGGGTGGGTCTCTCTCTCTCTCTCTGGTCCTCTCTGTCTCTATCTATCTCTCTCTGTGCATGCTGGGAAGTGGGTGTGTGTCTCTCTCTGGCCCTCTCTGTCTCTATCTATATCTCTCTGTGCATGCTGGGAAGTGGGTGTGTCCTGCCGTATCTCTCCGCTCTCTGTGTGCACAGGGGCCTGGATTTCTTCTCCATCCCGATCCTCGCCTGAGAGTGTTAACACCTTTGGTGGACATTATCTCTCGGTTTTCTTCATTTATAAAATCTGATTGTGTCAAACAACCATCTCCCCTTAGCTGTGAGTATTTGTTACTTCACGCGGTGTTGACTATGTTCTGCTTTTCTGGTGGTTCTTCTTTGTCTCAACAACACTCACCACCACCACCACGACCATGCCCCAGGTCTGCTTGGTTTAGCAGCCTGGGGCCTCTGCCTCTCTATGTTCCACTACAGCACTCCTTCTTTCTCTCTTCCTCTGTTTCTGTTGTCTTCTTCATCCTTCTTTCCTCTTCTTCTTCTTCTTCTCTCTTTTAAAGGACATTTGTCGTCGACTTTTCTTATCACTCCTGTTGTGCTGCTACTGCTGCTGCTGTTCATTATGGCACAGTACCAAAAATACGAGTCGCCCTCTCTGAGGAATGCAGTCATTTGCTTTCCTCCACCCGAGATTGCCATCGAGGCCATCATCGACGCGGTGGTCGGGCGCGTCGGCCTGGAAGGCATCCTCATTTCCCAGCGACAGAATCGCGTTTTTTTTTACATGACCAAGGAGAGAGTTTGGCGGCGTGCCTCGTGGAGATGGGACTCGACATCAAGGGGGAACTGTTCGTGCAGTGCACCCCTCTCTCTTGACCCGCTGTCAGAAGTGCTGATCTACAACGTGCCACCCTTCCTCAAAAGCACCAAACTGCAGCGAGATCTACAGCGGTTCGGCGCGATAGTCCCCCGCATCATCACGCTGCCTTTGAGGACGTGGGACCCGAAGCTGGCACACATCACGTCGCTCCAGCGGCAAACCTTCACGATCTTGGAGGGCAGTGACACGGACCTCAACGTGACCTTCAAGCACACAATCGAGGGCTACCTCCACACCGTGTATGCTTCCACAGCCGTGCCGCGATGTTTTGGGTGTGGTGGTGTCGGCCAAGCCCGGAAAAAAAAAAAACTGCCTGGCCAAGGAAAAGGAAAATACTGCTCTGCCTGCACCAACACACACAGTGCAGCGGAAGCCGCCGCAACTGGGCTTCTTGAAAGCCGCACAGAAAATATATCGCGAACCACAAAAGTTTACGCTCACCCCACAGAAAACTTTCCTGCAGGAAACACACCTTGATGCCACTCTTCAGGCCCAACATCAGCACCTCATAGGCAGCCAGGCCTTCTTCAGCAATGCTGAAGACAAACCTCGCTGGAGTCGCGATCGTGTTCGGTCCGCGGTTTGTTCCTGAGGGCATGGTCTTTAAAGGGATTGTGAAAGGACATTTTGATCTCAGTGGACTTTGTGTTCAACGACACGTGGCTGCGGTGCTTTAACTTGTACGCGCCGAGCGGGAGCTGTGAGAGGAACCTCTTCTTCTCCGGCACGCCACGGGACACCCTGGAGGCAGACGGTGCGGACGACGTGCTCACGGTCGTCGAGGGAGACTTCAACTGCACCCTCGACCCGGATCTCGACCGTAACAGCGCTGAGCCTCACCTGGGATCTGCACGGGCGTTAGCCGACATAGCGCAGAGACACTGGATCTGCTCGACACGTGGCGCAACTGCAACATCCGGCCCAGCGGCAGTACTCTTTGTGCCAACTCTACGTCAACGCTGGCAGTGCAAACCCGCTCGGGCGACAGCAAAATTGTCCCGTCCGGGTTCTCCGATCATCATCTGGTTTTAATGCGCATGCAACTCCCCATTTTTTGAGCAACGCAGTCCCCCTACTGGCGATTCAATCTGCAACTCTTAGAAAATGAGGACTTCCAGAGGGCCTTCAGAGCCTTCTGGAAGGTTTGGGCAGCATGCAAAAGCACTTTCAGCTCTCTCCAGCAATGGTGGGATAATGGGAATGAGCAGATCGGGACACTCTGCAGGCAATTCCTGAGCCAGCATGCCGCAGCTCGGAGAGAACGGGTAGAGCAGCCGCAGAATGAACTGCTGGTGCTAGAGGCAGAGCTTGGCTCACCCCAAAATGACAAAAGCTATAACTCGCTCCTGGAAAAACAACGGTTAATAAGATCGGTGTCTGACCAAGAAGCCTACAAGGCTTTTGTCAATCAAAGGATGCAGTTTCTGTTGCAGATGGATGGACGCACCAACTAAATATGTCTTTGGACAGAAAAAACAGCCAGTGACTAAGAAACTCATACCCAGTCTACAGGCCCCAAATGGTGTAACCCACACAAGCGATGAAAACATCACGAAGATAGTGAGGGGTTTTTACACAAAACTGTTCACCGTGGAAAGCATCCGGAGAGAAGCTCTTGGGGAATTGTTGGACGGTGTACCTACACTGAGCACCTCTGAGATGCTTGAAGGGCAGATTACCCTCCAAGAACTGGAGACTGTGGTAAGGGGGCTTGCTGCTGGAAAGGTGCCAGGGATTGACGGCCTCCCAGCCGAGTTCTTTAAAGCCTTTTGGGATGAGCTCGGCCCTTCCCTATTGGAAGTGCTAAACGAGAGTCTGCCAAGGGGTGAGTTGCCACAGAGTTGCAGGAGAGCCGTGGTTACTCTGTTGCCCAAAAAGGGGGACTTGCACCTCATTACGAACTGGTGAACGGTGTCCATGCTATGCACGGACTTCAAGATCATCACTAAAGCTTTGGTGAACCACTTGAAAGGTGCGGCTGGGAAACTCATCCAGCCAGAGCAGTCCTATTGTATTCCTGGGCGGTCATTACACAACAATATCAGTGTGGTCAGGGACATGGTCGACCTGGCTGCCACCCATGGACTGGACTCTGGCCTCCTCTTCCTCAAACCAGTAGGAAGCGTTCGACTGGGTCAGCCATGACTACCTGTATGCGATGCTAAAATCCTTTGGGTTTGGCCAGGGGTTCATCGCCTACGTAAAACTCCTCTACACGAATGCGTCCAGTCTCCTGAAGATAAATAACCGACTCCGTGCCCCTCTTACAGTCACGAGAGGTGTCGGGCAGGGATGTCCACTCTCGGGGCTGCTCTATGCATTGTGCACTGAGCCGCTCATACTAAAGCTAAAACGGACTCTGTCTCGTTTCCAGGTCCATGGGCCTGAAAAATGCAATTGTCAGGGTCTCAGCATATGCCGACGATGTTTGTTTCGTCATTAATAACGGCACTACACAGAGCGGTCAGCCTGCAAGGGAGCGCTTCCTCTGCAAAGGTGAACTGGGCAAAGTGCGAGGCGCTCTGTCTGGGACCACAGTGTGCAGTGCGCACCTTAAAGCTCCCGGGGGCGGGGGGGTGACGTGGAAAACTGAGGGTACCAAGTACCTGGGCATATCCCTGAGGAACCCGGCCACTGTAGAAAAAAATTGGGCTGAAGTGGCGGAAAAAATCGCAAGAAAATTACAGGCGTGAGCCCTTTTTGCTCCCCAGATGTCTTACAGGGGACGGGTCCTCATTGTCAACAACCTGGCAGCGTCTATGCTGTGGTATAAGGCAAAAGTTATCCACCCCCCAGACTGGTTGTTCGCAAAGGTGCAGAAGGCTTTCACCCACTTCCTCTGGCACGGAAAACACTGGCAGAGGCCTGGTGTTCTCTGCTTGCCAGTGGAGGATGGAGGCCAGGGCCTGGTGAGCATCTCCAGCAAAGTGATGTTTTTCAGGCTCCTGGAAATAAAGCAACCTACTGTATGAGCTGGAGGAGCTGCCCTGGAAGTCGCTGGCCCTCGGGTTGCTGAGACAGGCCGTGGGACTGGGTTTTGGGCGCAAGCTCTTCCCGAGAAATCTGGGGCTTGGTCGACCAGTCGACGCTGCCAATGTACTATCGCAGCTTATTGGATGTGTGGCGTAGTTTTGAGTGGTAGAGGGCGCCTGCACACTATAACCCAAAACTTTTACTAAAGGAACCGCTGTTTGCAAACAACCTCTTTCAAGGCCTAAAGAGAGAAAACACCCTGGCCTTACGGTTTGTTGCCGCGGGAGTGAGTCTCCGAAGAGGCAGGACTTCGAGCGCCGGGAAGCCCTGAGGAAGCTGAAGAAACTGGGATTGAAGCTGGAGATGCCGGAGGGCAGCGGAGGATGCTCCTTCCCCCAAATGACTTTCTCCTGCGGCAGTGCATTCTTCCAATTTTGAATGCCAGTCTTGACAAAAAGCTGAATCTGCTTTTGACGCAAGCTTAGACTTTCGTGTTGCAAAGTATTTAGCACAATAGAAACAGAGGACCCCTTCTAAGGAGGGGCTGTCATGGAGCCAAGTATAATCTTTAAACCATTTCTCCTGAAAGTAGAGTGTCCTATTTGATAGGGTTTGACTAGGTATGACATTAACATTTGGCTGATTTGGGCGAGGTCCAAACTCCTCCCCTCCCTCTCCTGCACCTTCATCTTCGATTACCTGTCTGCTTTCTCTCTCTCTCTGCCTGTCATTGTCTCAAACTCACTCTCCCTCCTTGATTGTATTATCTGAAGTACACATGATAATCCGCACTTAGAGGAATATATCAGCTTAAATTAACATTAGGATTAGACTGTTGTGATGTCATTATTCGGTTTTAACCATCAATATTTGCTCCTTTTCCCACTCGCCTCCATATCATCTGCTCTCCCGACCCTGTCGGCTTCCTCATGCTCTTTCTTCAGCACCGCAGGACTCCGCTCCATGCTCGCTGGGGAGAAGCTGCTGCGGGACACGCTCCGTGCCATGAAGGAGCTGCGCCTGAAGCTGGAGGCGCCGGGGGATGGTGGCGGCCCTCCCCTCCTCCTTCTCCTTCCCGTAGTTGCGCCTCCTGCGCGCAGCCCCCTGGCCACAGCGACTCCGGCAAGCTACTGAAGCTCCGAGGCTGCAGGAACGTGCCCCTGAAGAGTGCCCCGAACACAGCGCTCTACACGTGCTGTGTCAAGGCCCTGCATTCCCGGGACCTGGCCGACCTACCGGACACAAAATGGAGAGACCATTTCTCTCCCCTCATTGCGGCCGCCCCTCAGTGGAAACAAATTTACAAGTCTCCCGCAGCCAAACGCTGCGGTGACCTCCAGTGGAGATTGGCACACTGCATGTTGCCATCGGCCGTGTGGCCCAGCCGAATCTCACCAGGGGTAACAGACTTGTGCTTTTCCTGTGGTGCCAGAGAGGATCTGCCCCACCAGTCCTGACGCTGCCAGCGGCTCAAACCAATGTTCTGCCTTTTGGGGGACATCTTCAGGAAACTGGGGGTGCCCTTCTACAACCGCAGCTTCGTGTATGGGGTGCCTTACCTAGCTAACAAGCGCCATGACCTCGCCAACTTCGCCTGTGCTCAGGCGAAGATGGAGGTGTACAGAACGAGGAAAAAGATGCTGGAAGGTGACACTGACGGCTGCCTTATGCTTCCAGTGTTCAGGGGCCTGCTTAAGGCGCGGCTCCGGCTTGAGCACGCGTACCACACACATGTTGGTGATGTGCACGTCTTCTTCGAACGCTGGGGAGCCGGAAAAGCCCTCTGTACTAGCGTGGACGGCACCCTCATGTACACCTTCTGAAGCGCTCGCTCGTCAACGTGGCGTGCGCGAATGACCACCACAACCACTTGACTTTTCTTTCATGTTGTGCTCGTTGCTTTTTAGCGCCACAGCGCGTGAAATTGTAACGTTTATTTTCATTTGTTTGCTGGGGACTTTGTGTATTTCATACCGAAATCGCCCCCAGTGCTTTTGCTGCTGGCGGCAATAAAAGTTGTTTAAAAGTAAAAGTCTCTCCTCGTTTTCTCTCTTATGTCTCCTCACCTGCTCCTCCCACTTCCACTGTCACCGTTTCACTGTCCCCCTTCCCTTTGGTGGGAATCCTTCCCCTAACATCCCTCACATATGTACATGTGCAGTGTAACTACCTGCTCAATCCCCGATCTCTAAGACGCGTCGCCGCTGGCACTTGCAGCGAATCGCCTTTTTTCTTTTTTGGGGGGCCGTAACCTTTTGGGGCGGGGAACGGTGTGGGCCCCCCGATCGAGTTTTAAATGACACCGTCATCTTCGCTGCTGCAATGCATTTGCACGCGGTGACGACGACGACGGTGGTGGTGATATCAGCCAAATGGCTGAAGCTGCTGTCATTTGTGAGGACCCAGGTGACGTGGCAGATCAGTGGGTAACGTAAACGCCGTTGAGCCTTTTGGCTGCTGCTATAAATTCCCACAATGATGGCGATGATATCAGCCACTTTGTTGATCTGCGATAATTTGTGACGCCCAGTGGGTAAAATGAGCATCGTTTAGTAATTGGCTGCTATACATTTCCATGTGATAAGCCACTTTGTTGATCTGCTATAATTTGTGATGGCCAGGTCGCTTCTGACAAATAGTGCCTTACACCTGGTAAAATAAAAAGTTAGTTCATTTTTAATATGGGTCTCGATCAGTACGGGTCACTGTAGGTATCTGTGGGTCTCCGTGGGTTTCTGTGGCTCTATGCGGGTTTCTGTGGGTCTATGTGGGTCTCTATGGTTCTACATGAGTCTCTGGATCTCTGTGCATTTCCATGGATCTCTATGAGTATATGGGTATCGTTGTAGGTCTCTATGAGTCTGTAGAAACGTGTGTTTTAAATAATTTGGCTGCAATAATTCCCCACGTGATTATGATGATGGCATCAGCCACCTTTCATGGCCAGGTCGCTTCTGACAAAATAGTTACATGGTAACTCTGTGGGCAAAACTGCCACCCATAGACTCAGTACTGAGACCAATAGACTCAGCACTGAGACCCACAGACTCAACACTGCCAACCATAGTCTTAGCACTGCCACCCATAGACCCAGTACTGAGACCCATAGACTCAGCAGTGCCACCCATAGACTCGGCACTGAGACCCATAGACTCCACAGTGCCAACCATAGCGCCATAGATGGAACGGTCTCGCAGCCCCACCCCTCAATGGGCAAAGGGCATAAAAGGGGACCTCCCCAGCCGATCTGGGACCAGTTGAAGACAGAAGCCGAAGACCAGCAGCTAGGTGGGACCCTGGACTCCCTCGCCCCGCTGTCCTTGTCAGGGCCGGGACGCTGTGCAGGCCGGTGGTGGGACTCTGGGACTCCCGGCCCCACGCCCTTGTAAGGACGTGGTCGCTGTGCGGGCCAGTGGTGGGACTCTGGGACTCCCGGCCCCACGCCCTTGTAAGGACGTGGTCGCTGTGCGGGCCAGTGGTGGGACTCTGGGACAGTGGTGGGACTCTGGTACTCCCGGCCCCACGCCCTTGTAAGGGCGAGGTCCGAGGAAGCCAGAGTCTCGGCCCGCACCTTGGCTGGGTCGGGTCAGGGTAGCCTCCCCTAGGGTAATTATAGCGGAGGAGCCCAGAGCGTAGCCAGTGTCACGGCACGCTAGGAGTAGGCCGTGTCCCTAGGCTGTGACAGTGTATGAGGAGGACTGTTGGAGTGCTGTATTGTAATAAAGAAGTTACCTATACGAAGTGTCTCCGGGAACCCATTAGATTAGCATTGCCACCCATAGGCTCAGCACTGAGACCCATAGACTCAGCAGTGCCACCCATAGACTCAGCACTGTCACCCATAGACTCAGCACTGCCACCCATAGACTCAGCACTGTCACACATAGACTCAGCACTGCCACCCATAGACTCAGCACTGCCACATATAGACTCAGCAGTACCACCCATAGACTCAGCACTGTCACCCATAGACTCAGCACTGCCACATATAGACTCAGCACTGTCATATGCTTTGTTTTTTTCGGTAAAGTCACGTAGGTAAAATAAAATAAATGAAAACAACTTAATTAAATCACGACGTTTCGGAGGCCACACAAGCTTCCGTCTTCAGGTGGAACAGTCACAAGCAAAATAGCTGTATCAAGTGAAAAGCTCTGAGACACCCGAGATCATATACAGGTTAAGGGGGGGGGGAGGAGCCAGGAAGGGACGTGGGTGGGGGGAGGGCTAAGTTAAGCCGCCTTTTGTAATGCTGCAGGGTACAACCCACTGGCAGAAATGGAAATGGCTGTACAATTATAAGGCAGCTAAAGTTTGACTTGGTTCATGACATCTTTCCAATGGTTGCTCAATTTGAAGCCATCCTCTCTGTTGAAGTTGTGTCTATGTTTGTATATCTGGATGGCTTCATGGACAAATCTTTGGTAATAACTGGGAGGTTTGCAGAGAACTTTGGTATCAGAGTAAACAATGTCATGAGAACCCGCTGTGTTGAAACAATGATCAGCCACGGCCGAAGAATTCATTCTGCCGTGTTTCAAATCTGATTTGTGCTCGCGAATTCGGTCAGAAATATGTCATTTCGTCTCGCCGATATAGGAGTCACTACAGGTACAACTCAATTTGCAAACACCGGGGTACTGTAAGTCAGGAATGACATCCTTTATAGATGGGATCAGATCACAGATTTTGTGTACTGTATTGAACCGGATCTGGATCTTGTGTTTGTTTAGAATTTTGGAAATCTTTTTGGTAACGCCTGCTAAGTATGGCAGTGTGATGATTTTGATTGGAGTATCAGGTGGTTGTTTCTGTACTGTGGGAGAAACAGCTTGGCGGATAGTACAGTCAGAGTATCCGTTCATCTTGAGGGCCAGATGTACATGTTTTAAATCCATAATAAAGGTTTTTGGGTTAGATCGCGTTTATTTATAAATGTGTCGTAA
Organism: Petromyzon marinus; assembly: GCF_010993605.1. Classification (NCBI taxonomy): domain Eukaryota; kingdom Metazoa; phylum Chordata; class Hyperoartia; order Petromyzontiformes; family Petromyzontidae; genus Petromyzon; species Petromyzon marinus. Next base: position 576,773 of record NC_046140.1, on the reverse strand, counting down.
CCCTCCACCACCCGACACGGCCAATCAGCAAAAAAAGTGTCACGTTGACAAAAGACAAATAATTCACTATTTGTCTTTTGTCAACGTGACACTTTTTTTGCTGATTGGCCGTGTCGGGTGGTGGAGGGTTACGACACATTTATAAATAAACGCGATCTAACCCAAAAACCTTTATTATGAATAATATTGGTCGCGAAAGCCTACGTGTTAAACTGATGTTTTAAATCACTGTTCAGGTGGTGTTGGTCAGAAGTGCAATGAGCCCTATGGTATAATGTTTTGATGAGATAATTATTTTGGGCCGGGTGGTGGTGGGAATCAGGCTTCAAGTAGGAATCTGTGTGGGTGGACTTCCTGTAAACAGAATGTTCCAGAGAGCCATCAGTCCTCCTCTCAAACAGAACATCCAAGAATGGCAGCTTGCCATCTTTCTCCACTTCCATGGTAAATTTGATGGATGGGTGTCTAGAACTGCCACCCATAGGCTCAGTACTGAGACCCATAGACTCAGCACTGCAACCCGTAGACTCAGCACAGAGACCCATAGACTTAACACTGCCACCATAGACTCAACACTGCCACCCATAGACTCAGCACCGAGACCCATAGACTCAGCACTGTCACCCATAGACTCGGCACCGAGACCCATAGACTCAGCACTGTCACCCATAGACTCGGCATCGAGACCCATAGACCCATCACTTTTTCCACCATGGATGCGTGTGCACGTCTGCGCGTTTGTGTTGCGTGTGTGCGTGTGTGTGTGCGTGTGTGTGTGTGCCTGTGTGTGTGCCTATGTGTGTGTGCCTATGTGTGTGCCTGTGTGTGTGCCTATGTGTGTCGTGCAAGGCGCATGCTCGTGGGTGATGCATCTGACGGCTTGAGCTCTGGCACAGTGGCCGTTCGGTTCAATCTTCGATTCTCCATTCGTAATGAGAATAATTTACCTTAATTAGCAAGGAGCCCTACACTAATGAGAGAGACATACACAGAGAGAGAGATAGATAGAGACACAGAGAGAGATATATCGAGAGAGACACAGAGAGAGAAACCGAGAGAGATAGAGACTTTTGACTTTTTAAAATAAATTGTATTGCTTCTAGGAAACGTCAATGCCAGAAACCAGTGACAGTAGACTCGTACGAAGCATCAATGTCAACAACAACAAAATGGCGTCCATCACGCATGACCACGCATCATTTCAGAGAGTGGGGGGGGGGGGGTAGTGGGAATCAGAACGCGTCGTGAAGTGAATTATTTACAATTGTGCATAGGGCATTCCCGACGCCCCCTCCCTCCCCTCCCCCCCATTTCTTTAAAAAGACACCCTCCTCCCTGGTATGACCGTAGTATGCGTGTTCCAGCTGTATCCGTGCTTTCATAAGGGCCTCCAGCATTGCCAGTGCCCCACAGTCACGACCATCGCCTTCCAGCCTTTGCGCCCTGGTTTTATAGATCGCCAGTTTTGCCTGGGGGCACGCAAAGTTAGCGACTTCGCGCCTGTTGCCGCTCGTCACGGCCACTCAAACACACGAATGCGCTCTCGTAGAAAGGAACTGCCCGGCCTCTCTGAAGATTTGTGCGAAGAAGCGGAACAGTGGAACAGGCCATTTGAATTTGAGGTATTGGTGGGCGAGATCCTCTCTCAGTCCGCAAAACACACCAGGTGTCCGGAGGCCCCGGTGAGGCTCGCCTGACCCACACAGCTGAGGGCACACGTGCCACGCCACTGGAAGCCAGCATCCATCAATGGGGAGAAATATTCTCTCCATTTTGTCTACCGAAAATGCGGCACTTTTACACAGTGAGTGTACAGCTCTTTTTTATGTGAGCCTCCCATAAACGAGACGTCTCTGCATCTCTCCATTTTCAAGAGCTTTCCCCTGTCCTCGCGATCGGAAATTTCGCGCGCATAAAGACAGCCAGTGTCACAAATTAGCTGTGATGACGCGGATTCAGGAGACAGAATCTGTTAATGTGCAACTTTCACGAAAGCCTGAAAGACAGCAGCAACAAGCGAGGATACATCTTATGAAGACTAGGTTGTTGGGGGGCCCCGAACAACCACAGCCTGCGGCACCCCCCAACAGCCACAGCGTGCGGCGGCCCCCAACAGACTGGTCAAGTAAATCCTTACGATGCACTCGCACAGCGTGCGGTGGGCCTTCATCCAGCAGTGGATTTAATCACCAAAAAAAAAACTCGAGTAGTAATGTAATGGACAGAGCACGGCTCTCCCTCAGGGCAGCAGCGGAGAGCACAGGGGTCGCTCAGGACAGCAGTGGACGGAGCACGGCTTTGCCTCACCCTCACTCACCCTTCTGCTCACTGTCACTCACCCTTCTCCTTACTGTCACTCACCCATCTCCTCACTCTCACTCACCCTTCTCCTCATTGTCACTTGCCCTTCTCCTTACTGTCACTCAGCCTTCTCCTCACTCTCACTCACATACCGTTCCTAAAACTTTCACTCTACATACCTTTCCTGAAACTTTAACTCTACATACCTTTCAAAGACTTTAACTCTACATACCTTTCCTGAAACTTTAGCTCTACATACCTTTCCTAAAGCTTTCACTCTACATACCTTTACTAAAACGTTCACTCTACATACCTTACCTGAAACTTTCACTCTACATACCTTTCCTGAAACGTTCACTCTACATACCTTTCCTGAAACTTTCACTCTACATACCTTTCCTGAAACGTTCACTCTACATACCTTTCCTGAAACGTTCACTCTACATACCTTTCTGAAACGTTCACTCTACATACCTTTAATAAAGCTTTCACTCTACATACCTTTCCTGAAACTTTCACTCTACATACCTTTCCTGAAACGTTCACTCTACATACCTTTAATAAAGCTTTCACTCTACATACCTTTCCTGAAACTTTCACTCTACATACCTTTACTAAAATTTTCACTCTACATACCTTTCCTGAAACTGTCACTCTACATACCTTTCCTGAAACGTTCACTCTGCATACCTTTCCTGAAACGTTCACTCTACATACCTTTCCTAAGACTTTAACTCTACATACCTTTCCTGAAACGTTCACTCTACATACCTTTCCTGAAACGTTCACTCTACATACCTTTCCTGAAACGTTCACTCTACATACCTTACCTGAAACTTTCACTCTACATACCTTTCCTGAAACGTTCACTCTGCATACCTTTCCTGAAACTTTCACTCTGCATACCTTTCTCAAAACTTTCACTCTACATACCTTTTCTGAAACTTTCACTCTACATACCTTTCATAAAACTTTCACTCTACATACCTTTGCTGAAACGTTCACTCTACATACCTTTCTTAAAACTTTCACTCTACATACCTTTAATAAAGCTTTCACTCTACATACCCTTCCTGAAACGTTCACTCTACATACCTTTAATAAAGCTTTAACTCTACATAAATTTCCTAAAACTTTAACTCTACATACCTTTCCTGAAACGTTCACTCTACATAAATTTCCTAAAACTTTCACTCTACATACCTTTTTGGAGGATCCCACGATGAAACTGTAATGTGAATAAATTAAAATGTCTTTAAACTTTACTCGTGATATTCACATTGGCTTCTGAGAGCTATGACTTATTATTCAGTTGAAATAACTCGGAGGATTATTTGGAAGCTCTTAAAGGGTCTTAAGTTTCGAGTTTAATTCATTAGGTATAGCCCTGTGAGCCGTGCGGCTCTTGAGTCGGGTATAACCGCTATCTTTAATCAATCTGGCAAGTTTAAGGTGATTTTCCAGGAAATCGCAAAATCAGAGCACGGTTTCACCTCGTTAAAACCTCTCTGTCCCACCAGGTGGACTGTTTGCACCCCTGCCATCCGCTCAGTTCTCAGCCAGTATTAGTCAGTGCTGACAGCCCTTGAAGAAATGGCAACATGCAGCTGATCTGACACTTCAACTAAGGCCAATGGTATTCATGGAACATTTCTAAAAGGGTTCGCTGTCCTCGTCCTTGTAATGGCTGAAGACCTGATGGGGGATTTGGAGTGCCTGGACACCTCCCTGCAGCTTAGGAAACAGACTGGTTCAGTGATGTTGGAGGCTGTGGGCCATGTCAAAACAAGCATGCAGGACAAGCGAACGGAGGAGCACTTTGATGTCTTGTTCGCAAAAGCAACTGCTACAGTATGGCAACAAAGTTGGACCTACGACCTATTCAGATGCCTCATATCTGCAAACCTACAAAGCTATACACCGTATCAGACCGCAGCCCATATCCATCCGGATGCCCAGTCTTTGTACATATATCGATTCTACAACGCCTTGGACACAGTGAATACTCAATTCATAGAGAGGTTTGATGAAGCTGGATTCCAAAAGCTGCAGCAGCTTGAACATGTGCTGCTATGTGGAGACACGGACTAGGTGGTAGACGAACATCCTGAATTTAATTCAAGACTACTGCAGATGCAGCTGGCCATGTTCGGGGCTAATTACACATATCAAATTAGCTCAGATGTTGCTCGCATTATTAGGGAAATGGTGCCAGAGGTGAGAGGTTTCTTCAGTCAGGTGGAGGCTTTAGTAAGGCTTCTGCTGGTCGTCCATGCCTCCTCTGTAGAAGCTGAGGGGAGTTTTAGTGCCCTGAGGAGGCTTAAGACATGGCTTAGGTCGTCGATGAGTCAAACAAGGCTGAATAATGTGGCCATGTGTCACTTGCACCAGGGAGAAACTGGACCGGCTGGACCTTGAAGGAATATGCCATTTTTTATCGGTGTCAACGATAAGCGCAAAGAAGGGCCTTTGGATCCTTTGCTTGACGAATGGCAAGTCAAATCACTTGTCATTGGCTTTGAGAGGTGATGAGAGGATAGGAGACGAGAGCAGAGGAAAGGAGCAGAAATGACTGCAGAGCAGGGGAGAGGAAAAGAGATGACTGGAGAAGAGAGGAGAATGCAGGACCAGAGGAGAGGAGGAGAGGATGGGGGGGCTGGAGAGGAGGAGCTAGGAGAGGAAATCAGAGCAAGTTTCAAGTTGCATTTATTAGGTATAGCCCTGTGAGCCACAACAACAAACTAAATTTGAACACGGAACATGCCAAAGCGACGACGCGCAACAGGAACGTCCTGGAATAAACCAGCAAATATTCCACACGCAACAAAAACTTATTAAAACGCTGTGCGCGCAAAAAATCACAATGTGGTGCAAGCCAACAACAACAACAACAACCATAAGACAAACGCCCCTGCTGGCCACGCAAGTTTACTTGTAAATATGTAGATAAAAACAACAATTTGCTCAAACCTTGGCCACAATATCTGGACTTGTCTTCGTATATCAATGCATAGATTTATGTCCATATGATTGTGGTTATGGTTGTACTATATTAATTCCTAATCTCTGCCATTACATACAATGAAACAAGAAAAGGTATTTTTTTTTTTTTAAACAGAGCAATGTAATCCAGTACACTATGAGACATTATTGTAAAAAAAAAAATCAATAAAAAGTTCATCCCATGTTGTTAGTTAAATTTTTAATATTTTAGGCAGGAAATGGCACGAAATTAGTTTTCAAATTTAGATTTATTTTTTTCTGGCGGCGGACCCCCAGACCCCCTGGAAGATTTGGTCTCAACCAATGTTGACTCTATGACTACGGCCTTGATACCAGGCGAGGTAGTTAACATCTCCTAGCCACCTTGACACACACACAGAGACCCAGAGACTCACGCAGAAACCCACAGACTCACGCAGAGACCCATAGATTCACGCAGAGACCCATAGATTCTCACAGAGACTCACAGACTCACACACGGGGGGGGGGGGGGAGGGAGAGCGAGAGAGAGACGCAGACACCCAACATACACCAGCAGGCATTGTGCGGGTTACGGGATCGAACCCGCGACCTCCTTTATACCACGCGAGGTAGTTAACATCTCCTCGCCACCTTGACACACACAGAGACCCATCGAGTCGCACAGAGACCCGCAGACTCAGGCAGAGACCCACAGATTATCTTGCTGCCTGAATGGCAACGATGGAAACGTGACCGGCTTTGTGGACACCCTTGCTGACAACGAACACAGAAAAGGGGCTGTCCATAAATGACGTCACGCGATTTTGGACTATTTCCCCCCCCACAAAAAAATATATAAAACATGCTTCAAATCGCTTTAAACTATTGTCATTGTAGTGCGCATTTAATGTGGCGCTGCACTTTGATGTTGTAGGAGAAAACATTTATCAAAAGGTCTATTTAATTAAGTAGAACGTGTTGTCTATATTTATTTAAAGTTGCGCATTTTGATGTGACGTCACATTTCTCAACTCCCCCCCACCCTCCCTCGCCACACATCGTCACAAATGTCTGACCCCCCAACCCCGCCCGCCCCTAGGTGTGTGACGTCATTTATAGACGTCCCCTAAGATGTCCCAAACAACCACGTAGACACGTACGCAAAGGCGAAGACCTCCCGTGTAAGCCTGTAACAGACTGTTTGGGGCAAGTGCTAATAGGCCGGCACGGTACACCAGTGGGTGGCTGGCCAGCACCACGACCCAGCCGCCTTTGTCTCTCCACCCCCCCCCCCCCCCCCCGTGTGCTGGCGATGTTTACTACAACAGCGCCACCGCTTACACCAGGTGACTCATGTTGAGGCTGAGTTGACCTCGGGGAGGCCCAGGTTCAGATTAATCGTCGCTGATGTTGGCCGTGAGCGGGGAATCGAACCCGGGTCTCTGCCCGGGTTCTCAGTGCAGCAGCGTAGCGTGCTAACAGCTGCGCCACTGCTCACAAAGACAAAGAATCCCCGTATAGTCTGAACAGACTGTAGGGGGCAAGTGTTGTTAGCGAGCACCTATGAAGGCCGGCACGGCGCACGAAGGGGTGGGTGGCCAAGCACCACGCCCGGCCGCCTTTGTCTCCCACAGTGGCGATGTTTACACATCGCACCAGGTACTCATTTGAGGCTGAGTCGACCTAGGGGAGGCCCAGGTACCGGTTCAGATTAATCGTCGCCAGTATTGGCCGTGAGCGGGAATCGAACCCTGGGTAGCCAGGTTCGTAAGCGCAGCGTAGCGCTTAACTGCTACGCTACCGCTCCCCACACAGAAATTCACACACAGACACTCACACACAGACACACACAGAGACACAGACACACACAGACACACACAGAGACAGAGACACAAACACACACAAACACACACACAGACACACACACACAGACACACACTCACACACAGACCTTACACACAGACACTACAGACACAGACACTCACACACAGACACTCACATACAACCACACACAGAAACACACACACACAGACACACACACACAGAAACACAGACACACACACAGACACTCACACACTGACACAACAACAACAACAACCGCCATTCGCCACTAAGTGGCGGTGACGTCACCACGACGCTTGTGCCAGGACATGTGCACCTTGAGGCCACGTGGAGTGTCAAACGCCCGCTGGCAGGAGGTCACGGGGCAGACCCAGGTGCCACGGGTCGACTGACTGAGATGACTGGCTGATGCACCACCTGTGCCCCCTACTGTGCCAATCTGCTGTGCTTTAGCCACCCGGCGCTCCGCTCGTTGTTATGAGCGTCGCTCCTCCGCCCTCCGTTGTTGTTGGAGGGCGACTACCTCCAACTGCCCAGTAGCGTCCTTCACGAGCCTCCTCCACAGAGGCCGATTTGACACCGCTGGTACCAGTCATCGGCAAATCCACTCAGCTCCACGTCCTCCTGTACCACATCACTCCATCTCTTCTCTAGCCCGTGCCGCGCCCGTTTAGCCGAAAGAAAGCTGTTTAGGCATGCGGTGGCTGAGCATGCGGGCTACATGACCCAGCCATCGCAGCCTTGCCCGCCGGAGGAGCTCACCGATGGGACCTTGCCCAGATCTTTCAAGGATTTGTGAGCTCCTCACACAATCCAGTCTGGTTAAACCCAGGATGGATCGTAGGCAGGTCAGCCTAAATGTTTCTAACCGGCGAAGATGTTCAATTAGGGGGGTCCACGTTTCGCAAGCGTAGAGAAGGGAGGGAATGACCGTGGCCGAGAAGACCTGAAGCTAAATGCGGAGCGACAGACCAGGTAGCATCCACACAGCGTTATGCAACCGATGAAAAGATGTTGCCGCTCGACTGATTCAGAGTGAGACCTCTGCTGTTAAACTGGAGCCAGTCATAAGCACACTTCCCAGGTATGGGAAACTCTCCACTCTCTCCACAACAGCCCCATCACCGATTGGGAGTTGTGTGGATGGAGTGTCCAATGGTACAAAATACCCAGGCAGGTGCTTCGTTTTGGTGGGGCTGATGGTAAGGCCCCACCTCTTAATAGCACGCTCCAGTCTCAGCAGCAGCGTCTCCAACGCCTCCTCTGAATGAGCAGCTATTACTAAATAATCGGCATACATAACGTGGTTGAGCAATTTGACCGCACCCGGGCATCGATCAGCCTCCCATTATATCTGTACCATATGGAGATTCCCCCGGTACAGCTATTGAAGGCTTCACGAACTACGTGGTCAAAATAGATGTTAAGTAATGTGGGAGCCAGAGGACATCCCTGTCGCACCCCAAGGTGTACAGGGAATGGCTCTGACTCCTGGCCACATAGTTTTACCCGGGCCCGCTCACCATCATGAAGGTCCTTAATGATCGTGAGCAGAGGGTCAGGTACTCCAAAAGCACGAAGAACAACCCAGAGCCCAGGCCTACTGATGGTATCATAGGCCTTTAACAAGTCAATAAAGCACAGATGTAGGTCTTGCTGGAATTCCCTACACCTCTGCTGTAGCAGACGGACAGAAAATATGGCATCTGTGCAGGACCACCCTTTCCTGAAACCGCATTGGGGCTCCGCAAGCTTCTCCTCAGCGTGGCAAGGCAATGTTAAATAATCCTTTCCAGGACCTTTCCTGGCGCACTGAGGAGTGAGATGCCTCTGTAGTTGTTACAGTCTGTGCGGTCCCCCTTCTTAAAGACACAGACACTCACACAGACACTCACACAGACACTCACACAGACACTCACACAGACACTCACACAGACACTCACACAGACACTCACACAGACACTCACACAGACACTCACACAGACACTCACACAGACACTCACACAGACACTCACACAGACACTCACACAGACACTCACACAGACACTCACACAGACACTCACACAGACACTCACACAGACACTCACACAGACACTCACACAGACACTCACACAGACACTCACACAGACACTCACACAGACACTCACACAGACACTCACACAGACACTCACACAGACACTCACACAGACACTCACACAGACACTCACACAGACACTCACACAGACACTCACACAGACACTCACACAGACACTCACACAGACACTCACACAGACACTCACACAGACACTCACACAGACACTCACACAGACACTCACACAGACACTCACACAGACACTCACACAGACACTCACACAGACACTCACACAGACACTCACACAGACACTCACACAGACACTCACACAGACACTCACACAGACACTCACACAGACACTCACACAGACACTCACACAGACACTCACACAGACACTCACACAGACACTCACACAGACACTCACACAGACACTCACACAGACACTCACACAGACACTCACACAGACACTCACACAGACACTCACACAGACACTCACACAGACACTCACACAGACACTCACACAGACACTCACACAGACACTCACACAGACACTCACACAGACACTCACACAGACACTCACACAGACACTCACACAGACACTCACACAGACACTCACACAGACACTCACACAGACACTCACACAGACACTCACACAGACACTCACACAGACACTCACACAGACACTCACACAGACACTCACACAGACACTCACACAGACACTCACACAGACACTCACACAGACACTCACACAGACACTCACACAGACACTCACACAGACACTCACACAGACACTCACACAGACACTCACACAGACACTCACACAGACACTCACACAGACACTCACACAGACACTCACACAGACACTCACACAGACACTCACACAGACACTCACACAGACACTCACACAGACACTCACACAGACACTCACACAGACACTCACACAGACACTCACACAGACACTCACACAGACACTCACACAGACACTCACACAGACACTCACACAGACACTCACACAGACACTCACACAGACACTCACACAGACACTCACACAGACACTCACACAGACACTCACACAGACACTCACACAGACACTCACACAGACACTCACACAGACACTCACACAGACACTCACACAGACACTCACACAGACACTCACACAGACACTCACACAGACACTCACACAGACACTCACACAGACACTCACACAGACACTCACACAGACACTCACACAGACACTCACACAGACACTCACACAGACACTCACACAGACACTCACACAGACACTCACACAGACACTCACACAGACACTCACACAGACACTCACACAGACACTCACACAGACACTCACACAGACACTCACACAGACACTCACACAGACACTCACACAGACACTCACACAGACACTCACACAGACACTCACACAGACACTCACACAGACACTCACACAGACACTCACACAGACACTCACACAGACACTCACACAGACACTCACACAGACACTCACACAGACACTCACACAGACACTCACACAGACACTCACACAGACACTCACACAGACACTCACACAGACACTCACACAGACACTCACACAGACACTCACACAGACACTCACACAGACACTCACACAGACACTCACACAGACACTCACACAGACACTCACACAGACACTCACACAGACACTCACACAGACACTCACACAGACACTCACACAGACACTCACACAGACACTCACACAGACACTCACACAGACACTCACACAGACACTCACACAGACACTCACACAGACACTCACACAGACACTCACACAGACACTCACACAGACACTCACACAGACACTCACACAGACACTCACACAGACACTCACACAGACACTCACACAGACACTCACACAGACACTCACACAGACACTCACACAGACACTCACACAGACACTCACACAGACACTCACACAGACACTCACACAGACACTCACACAGACACTCACACAGACACTCACACAGACACTCACACAGACACTCACACAGACACTCACACAGACACTCACACAGACACTCACACAGACACTCACACAGACACTCACACAGACACTCACACAGACACTCACACAGACACTCACACAGACACTCACACAGACACTCACACAGACACTCACACAGACACTCACACAGACACTCACACAGACACTCACACAGACACTCACACAGACACTCACACAGACACTCACACAGACACTCACACAGACACTCACACAGACACTCACACAGACACTCACACAGACACTCACACAGACACTCACACAGACACTCACACAGACACTCACACAGACACTCACACAGACACTCACACAGACACTCACACAGACACTCACACAGACACTCACACAGACACTCACACAGACACTCACACAGACACTCACACAGACACTCACACAGACACTCACACAGACACTCACACAGACACTCACACAGACACTCACACAGACACTCACACAGACACTCACACAGACACTCACACAGACACTCACACAGACACTCACACAGACACTCACACAGACACTCACACAGACACTCACACAGACACTCACACAGACACTCACACAGACACTCACACAGACACTCACACAGACACTCACACAGACACTCACACAGACACTCACACAGACACTCACACAGACACTCACACAGACACTCACACAGACACTCACACAGACACTCACACAGACACTCACACAGACACTCACACAGACACTCACACAGACACTCACACAGACACTCACACAGACACTCACACAGACACTCACACAGACACTCACACAGACACTCACACAGACACTCACACAGACACTCACACAGACACTCACACAGACACTCACACAGACACTCACACAGACACTCACACAGACACTCACACAGACACTCACACAGACACTCACACAGACACTCACACAGACACTCACACAGACACTCACACAGACACTCACACAGACACTCACACAGACACTCACACAGACACTCACACAGACACTCACACAGACACTCACACAGACACTCACACAGACACTCACACAGACACTCACACAGACACTCACACAGACACTCACACAGACACTCACACAGACACTCACACAGACACTCACACAGACACTCACACAGACACTCACACAGACACTCACACAGACACTCACACAGACACTCACACAGACACTCACACAGACACTCACACAGACACTCACACAGACACTCACACAGACACTCACACAGACACTCACACAGACACTCACACAGACACTCACACACACACTCACACAGACACTCACACAGACACTCACACAGACACTCACACAGGACACTCACACAGACACTCACACAGACACTCACACAGACACTCACACAGACACTCACACAGACACTCACACAGACACTCACACAGACACTCACACAGACACTCACACAGACACTCACACAGACACTCACACAGACACTCACACAGACACTCACACAGACACTCACACAGACACTCACACAGACACTCACACAGACACTCACACAGACACTCACACAGACACTCACACAGACACTCACACAGACACTCACACAGACACTCACACAGACACTCACACAGACACTCACACAGACACTCACACAGACACTCACACAGACACTCACACAGACACTCACACAGACACTCACACAGACACTCACACAGACACTCACACAGACACTCACACAGACACTCACACAGACACTCACACAGACACTCACACAGACACTCACACAGACACTCACACAGACACTCACACAGACACTCACACAGACACTCACACAGACACTCACACAGACACTCACACAGACACTCACACAGACACTCACACAGACACTCACACAGACACTCACACAGACACTCACACAGACACTCACACAGACACTCACACAGACACTCACACAGACACTCACACAGACACTCACACAGACACTCACACAGACACTCACACAGACACTCACACAGACACTCACACAGACACTCACACAGACACTCACACAGACACTCACACAGACACTCACACAGACACTCACACAGACACTCACACAGACACTCACACAGACACTCACACAGACACTCACACAGACACTCACACAGACACTCACACAGACACTCACACAGACACTCACACAGACACTCACACAGACACTCACACAGACACTCACACAGACACTCACACAGACACTCACACAGACACTCACACAGACACTCACACAGACACTCACACAGACACTCACACAGACACTCACACAGACACTCACACAGACACTCACACAGACACTCACACAGGACACTCACACAGACACTCACACAGACACTCACACAGACACTCACACAGACACTCACACAGACACTCACACAGACACTCACACAGACACTCACACAGACACTCACACAGACACTCACACAGACACTCACACAGACACTCACACAGACACTCACACAGACACTCACACAGACACTCACACAGACACTCACACAGACACTCACACAGACACTCACACAGACACTCACACAGACACTCACACAGACACTCACACAGACACTCACACAGACACTCACACAGACACTCACACAGACACTCACACAGACACTCACACAGACACTCACACAGACACTCACACAGACACTCACACAGACACTCACACAGACACTCACACAGACACTCACACAGACACTCACACAGACACTCACACAGACACTCACACAGACACTCACACAGACACTCACACAGACACTCACACAGACACTCACACAGACACTCACACAGACACTCACACAGACACTCACACAGACACTCACACAGACACTCACACAGACACTCACACAGACACTCACACAGACACTCACACAGACACTCACACAGACACTCACACAGACACTCACACAGACACTCACACAGACACTCACACAGACACTCACACAGACACTCACACAGACACTCACACAGACACTCACACAGACACTCACACAGACACTCACACAGACACTCACACAGACACTCACACAGACACTCACGACAGACACTCACACAGACACTCACACAGACACTCACACAGACACTCACACAGACACTCACACAGACACTCACACAGACACTCACACAGACACTCACACAGACACTCACACAGACACTCACACAGACACTCACACAGACACTCACACAGACCCTCACACAGACACTCACACAGACACTCACACAGACACTCACACAGACACTCACACAGACACTCACACAGACACTCACACAGACACTCACACAGACACTCACACAGACACTCACACAGACACTCACACAGACACTCACACACACACACTCACACAGACACTCACACAGACACTCACACAGACACTCACACAGACACTCACACAGACACTCACACAGACACTCACACAGACACTCACACAGACACTCACACAGACACTCACACAGACACTCACACAGACACTCACACAGACACTCACACAGACACTCACACAGACACTCACACAGACACTCACACAGACACTCACACAGACACTCACACAGACACTCACACAGACACTCACACAGACACTCACACAGACACTCACACAGACACTCACACAGACACTCACACAGACACTCACACAGACACTCACACAGACACTCACACAGACACTCACACAGACACTCACACAGACACTCACACAGACACTCACACAGACACTCACACAGACACTCACACAGACACTCACACAGACACTCACACAGACACTCACACAGACACTCACACAGACACTCACACAGACACTCACACAGACACTCACACAGACACTCACACAGACACTCACACAGACACTCACACAGACACTCACACAGACACTCACACAGACACTCACACAGACACTCACACAGACACTCACACAGACACTCACACAGACACTCACACAGACACTCACACAGACACTCACACAGACACTCACACAGACACTCACACAGACACTCACACAGACACTCACACAGACACTCACACAGACACTCACACAGACACTCACACAGACACTCACACAGACACTCACACAGACACTCACACAGACACTCACACAGACACTCACACAGACACTCACACAGACACTCACACAGACACTCACACAGACACTCACACAGACACTCACACAGACACTCACACAGACACTCACACAGACACTCACACAGACACTCACACAGACACTCACACAGACACTCACACAGACACTCACACAGACACTCACACAGACACTCACACAGACACTCACACAGACACTCACACAGACACTCACACAGACACTCACACAGACACTCACACAGACACTCACACAGACACTCACACAGACACTCACACAGACACTCACACAGACACTCACACAGGACACTCACACAGACACTCACACAGACACTCACACAGACACTCACACAGACACTCACACAGACACTCACACAGACACTCACACAGACACTCACACAGACACTCACACAGACACTCACACAGACACTCACACAGACACTCACACAGACACTCACACAGACACTCACACAGACACTCACACAGACACTCACACAGACACTCACACAGACACTCACACAGACACTCACACAGACACTCACACAGACACTCACACAGACACTCACACAGACACTCACACAGACACTCACACAGACACTCACACAGACACTCACACAGACACTCACACAGACACTCACACAGACACTCACACAGACACTCACACAGACACTCACACAGACACTCACACAGACACTCACACAGACACTCACACAGACACTCACACAGACACTCACACAGACACTCACACAGACACTCACACAGACACTCACACAGACACTCACACAGACACTCACACAGACACTCACACAGACACTCACACAGACACTCACACAGACACTCACACAGACACTCACACAGACACTCACACAGACACTCACACAGACACTCACACAGACACTCACACAGACACTCACACAGACACTCACACAGACACTCACACAGACACTCACACAGACACTCACACAGACACTCACACAGACACTCACACAGACACTCACACAGACACTCACACAGACACTCACACAGACACTCACACAGACACTCACACAGACACTCACACAGACACTCACACAGACACTCACACAGACACTCACACAGACACTCACACAGACACTCACACAGACACTCACACAGACACTCACACAGACACTCACACAGACACTCACACAGACACTCACACAGACACTCACACAGACACTCACACAGACACTCACACAGACACTCACACAGACACTCACACAGACACTCACACAGACACTCACACAGACACTCACACAGACACTCACACAGACACTCACACAGACACTCACACAGACACTCACACAGACACTCACACAGACACTCACACAGACACTCACACAGACACTCACACAGACACTCACACAGACACTCACACAGACACTCACACAGACACTCACACAGACACTCACACAGACACTCACACAGACACTCACACAGACACTCACACAGACACTCACACAGACACTCACACAGACACTCACACAGACACTCACACAGACACTCACACAGACACTCACACAGACACTCACACAGACACTCACACAGACACTCACACAGACACTCACACAGACACTCACACAGACACTCACACAGACACTCACACAGACACTCACACAGACACTCACACAGACACTCACACAGACACTCACACAGACACTCACACAGACACTCACACAGACACTCACACAGACACTCACACAGACACTCACACAGACACTCACACAGACACTCACACAGACACTCACACAGACACTCACACAGACACTCACACAGACACTCACACAGACACTCACACAGACACTCACACAGACACTCACACAGACACTCACACAGACACTCACACAGACACTCACACAGACACTCACACAGACACTCACACAGACACTCACACAGACACTCACACAGACACTCACACAGACACTCACACAGACACTCACACAGACACTCACACAGACACTCACACAGACACTCACACAGACACTCACACAGACACTCACACAGACACTCACACAGACACTCACACAGACACTCACACAGACACTCACACAGACACTCACACAGACACTCACACAGACACTCACACAGACACTCACACAGACACTCACACAGACACTCACACAGACACTCACACAGACACTCACACAGACACTCACACAGATAAAGATTCCCCCATATAGCCTTAACAGACTGTAGGGGCAAGTGCTGTTAGCGAGCACCTATGAAGGCTGGTAACGGTACACGAGGGGGTGGGTGGCCAGCACCACGCCCGACCGCCTTTGTCTCCCTAGTGGCATTTGAGGCTGAGTCGACCTAGGGGAGGCCCGGGACCGGTTAAGATAATCGTCACTGGTGTTGGCCGTCAGCGGGAATCGAACCCGGGTCGCCAGGTTCATAGCGCAGTGCGCTAACCGCTACACTACACACACACAGACACACACACAGACACTCACACACTGACACACACACACTGACACACACACAGACACACACACTGACACACACAGACACTCACACACTGACACACACACTGACACATACACTGACACACACATAGACAGTAACACACAGACAAAGATAACAAAGACAAAGATCCCCCATATAGCCTGTAACAGACACACAGACACTCAACAACAACCGCCATTCGCCACTAAGTGGCGGTGACGTCACCACGACGCTTGTGCCAGGCTATGTGCACCTTGAGGCCACGTGAAGTGTCACACACACTGACACACACACTCTCACACAGACACTCACACACAGACACACACACAGAAACACAGACACACAGACACATACAGACACTCACACACTGACACACACACACTGACACACACATAGACAGTCACACACAGACACACACACAGACACTCACACACACACACTGACACACACTGACACACACACAGGCACACACAGGCACACACACACAACAGACACACACAGACACACACATAGACAGTCACACACAGACACACACACAGACACTCACACACACACTGACACACACATAGACAGTCACACACAGACACACACACAGACACACACACACACACAGACACACACAGACACTCACACACACACACACTGACACACACACTGACACACTCACAGACACACACACAGACACACACACACTGACACACACAACAGACACACACACAGACACACACATAGACAGTCACACACAGACACACACGCAGACACACACACAGGGACACACACAGACACACACACACAGACACACACACAGACACACACACAACAGACACACACAGACACACACACAGACACACACATAGACAGTCACACAGACACACACAGACACTCTCACACACACAACAGACACACACACACTGACACACACAGACACACACACATAGACAGACACACACAGACACACACAGACACTCACACACAACAGACACACACACACTGACACACACTGACACACACACACACTGACACACACAGACACACACACACACTGACACACAGTGACACACACACACACACACAGTCACACACAGACACTCACACACACACACAGACACACACAGACACTCACACACAACAGACACACACACAGACACTCACACACACACAGACACACACAGACACTCACACACACACAACAGACACACACACACTGACCCACACTGACACACACACACAACAGACACACACACACTGACACACACACAGTCACACACTGACACACACACACAGTCACACACAGACACACACACAGTCACACACAGACACACACACAACAGACACACACACACAGTCACACACAGACACACACAGACACACACACACGTGCGCACCACGCACCGCGCCCATCGCAGGGAGGGTCATTATCAAGTACGCGCTAAGTACACATCACGGGGATTGCGGTTACGCGAACAAATACGCTTCGGTTAATCTCCGACATCATCCTCAACGATCGAATTTGGCCTCTAGCAGCAGAGACCATGGCGTCATTTTACAGCGTTTTTTTATCGACCCGGCCTGCTTTAGACGCAGCATCATCTCGCTTCTACCGAGTTACATAATGCAACTTTAAACGCGTCCCCACACCATCGCCAAACAACACAACAGGGTGACGCGATACCCAAAGGTTAAACAAACGTCGCCAACATTGTAATTAACCACATCGCCCTGCCCGAGTTATTTTTTTTTGCGATCGAGTAATAAATTATGCGACTTGTTGTAAAACTTATTTTTTTTTCCGAAAAAAAAATATATAAAGGTTTTTTTTCGATTTTTTTCTTTCTTTTAAAACGTTTTTTTTTAATTTCCCAAAAAAAATTGTTTTTAAAGTTAGTTTTCAACCGACGTTCTCTGCCTCTCTCTCTGTGTGTGTGTGCGTGTAGTGTCGCGTGGGGTACATTTGACATTGACCCCCCCCCCCCCCCCCCATGTCGCTTCAGCGATCGACGAGTTCGATGAGCATGTATAGTGTAGTGTATAGTGTAGTGTATGGTAGTGTAGCGTATAGTGTAGTGTATAGTAGTGTAGTGTATGGTAGTGTAGTGTATAGTGTAGTGTATAGTAGTGTAGTGTATAGTGTAGTGTATAGTGTAGTGTATAGTGTAGTGTATGGTAGTGTAGTGTATAGTGTAGTGTACAGTGTAGTGTATGGTAGTGTAGTGTATAGTAGTGTAGTGTATAGTGCTGTGTAAAGTGTAGTGTATGGTAGTGTAGTGTATAGTAGTGTAGTGTATGGTGTAGTGTATAGTAGTGTAGTGTATAGTGTAGTGTATGGTAGTGCAGTGTATAGTGTAGTGTATAGTGTAGTGTATACTGGTGTATTGTATAGTGTAGTGTATGGTAGTGTAGTGTATAGTGTAGTGTATGGTAGTGTAGTGTATAGTGTAGTGTATAGTGTGGTGTATAGTGTGGTGTATAGTGTAGTGTGTTGTGTGGTATATAGCGTAGTGTATACTGGTGTAGTGTATAGTGGTGTAGTGTATAGTGTAGTGTATAGTAGTGTAGTGTATGGTGTATTGTATAGTGTATAGTGTAGTGTATAGTAGTGTAGTGTATAGTGTAGTGTATAGTAGTGTAGTGTATAGTGTAGTGTATAGTGTGGTGTATAGTAGTGTAGTGTATAGTGTAGTGTATAGTGTGGTGTATAGTAGTGTAGTGATAGTGTAGTGTATAGTGTAGTGTATAGTAGTGTAGTGTATAGTGTACTGTATAGTGTGATGTATAGTGTAGTGTATAGTGTAATGTATAGTGTGGTATATAGTGTAGTGTATAGTGTAGTGTATAGTAGTGCAGTGTATAGTGTGGTATATATTGTAGTGTATAGTGGAGTGTATAGTAGTGTAGTGTATAGATTAATGTATAGTGTAGTGTGTAGTGTAGTGTATAGTGAGGTATATAGTGTAGTGTATACTGGTGTAGTGTATAGTAGTGTAGTGTATAGTGTGGTATATAGTTTAGTGTAGAGTTTAATGTATAGTGTAGTGTATAGTGTAGTGTAGAGTGTGTTATATTGTGTAGTGTATACTAGAGTAATATATAGCAGTGTAATGTATAGTGTGGTATATAGTGTCGTGTACAGTTTAGTGTATACTGTAGTGTATAGTGCAGTGTATAGTGTAGTGTATAGTCTTCTTTGGTTCTTTCGGTAAAGTCACGTAGAATGAGAATAAAATAATAAATTATTGTGTAGTGAATTGTGTGGTGTATAATGTAGAATGAATAATAAATTATTGTGTAGTGTATTGTGTGGTGTATAATATTGTGTAGTTTATTATGTGGTGTATAATGTAGTGTAAAGTCTAATGAATAGTAGTGCAGTGTATAGTAGTGTCCTTAACAGTAGTGTATAGTGTAATGTATAGTGTTGTATATGTAGTGTAGTGTATAGTGTACTATAGTGTATCGTGTAGTGCACAGTATTCGTACATAGAGACTGGTAGAAAGTAGTCGAAGGTTTGCCCAATCCGACCCAGCCTGCAATTTTTTAAAATTAACTAACTACTGCCCTCTGCTGCACACACTAATTTCAGACACGTTCATTTGTTTTACTGTGTGAGTCGATGTGGGATTCTGTGCGTGTCTATGGGTCTTTGTGAGATTATGGATCTCTGTGTGAGTCTGTGGGTCTCTGTGTGAGTCTATGGGTCTATATGTGATGAGTCTATGGGTCTCTGTATGAGTCTGTGATTCTGCGTGAGTCTATCGGTCTCTGTGTGAGTCTACGGGTCTCTGTGTGAGTCTATGGTATATGATGGAGTCCATGAGTATATGTGTGAATCTCTGGGTCTCTGTCAAAGTCTTTGGGCCTCTGTGTGAGTCACGGTGGTTGGATATGTTAACTACCTCGCCTGGTATACAGGAGGTTCTAGATTCTATCCTGACGACTGCTGTATATTTAGAGTTTGCATGCCTCTCTCTCTCTCTCTCCCCGTGGTGGCGTGGATTTTTCTCCGGGTCCTCCGATTTTTCTCTCCACATTTAAAATCAATACCACGCATTGAGAGTATCTGGCTGATGTGCACATGCTGATGATATCAGCCACGTGGTTGGGCTATAATTTGTGATGGCCAGGTCGCTTCTGAGAAAGAGCTACATAGCTCAGTGGGGTTTACACCTGGTAAAATAAAAACAATCGTTGAGTTTTAGAGACTGACCGAAAATTGAGATAAGGTTTGTCCAATGCTATCCAGCCGTACTCTTTGGTTATATTCGATAAAGTCACGTAGGTATAAAATAAATCAAATAAAATCACGTGACGTTTCGGGCGCAACACAAGCGTCCGTCATCAGGTGGGACAACCACAGTGAGAAACAATTGCTGATGACGGACGCCTGTGCTGCACCCGAAACGTCGTGATTTCATTTATTTTATACCTACGTGACTTTACCGAAAGAACCAAAGAGTATGGATCACTGCAGTCACGAAAACTCCAAATCTCGATTGATAGCCATCCGGCTACATTTTTTAAAATAAACTAACTACTGCCCTCTGCTGCACACACTAAGTTAAGACACGTCGGTTTTGTTGAAACGGGAGAGAACTGTGTGAGCCTATGGGTCTCTGTGTGAGCCTGTGGATCTATGTGTGAGTCTATGGGTCTCTGTGTGAGTCTATGGGTCTCTGTGTGAGCCTGTGGATCTCTGTGTGAGCCTATGAGTCTCTTTGTGAGTCCGTGGGTCTCTGTGTGAGTATATGGGTCTCTGTGTGAGCCTATGGGTCTCTGTGTGAGCCTGTGGATCTCTGTGTGAGCCTATGAGTCTCTGTGTGAGTCTGTGGGTCTCTGTGTGAGCCTATGAGTCTCTTTGTGAGACCGTGGGTCTCTGTGTGAGTATATGGGTCTCTGTGTGAGTCTATGGGTCTCTGTGTGAGCCTATGGGTCTCTATGTGAGTCTGTGGATCTCTGTGTGAGCCTATGGGTCTCTATGTGAGTTTGTGGGTCTCTGTGTGAGTCTATAGATCTCTGTGTGAGCCTATGGGTCTCTGTGTGCGTCTGTGGGTCTCTGTGCGAGCCTATGGGTCTCTGTGTGAGTCTGTGGATCTCTGTGTGAGCCTATGGGTCTCTATGTGAGTCTGTGGGTCTCTGTGTGAGTCTATGGGTCTCTGTGTGTGTCTATGGGTCTCTGTGTAAGTCTATGGATCTCTGTGTGAGTCTGTGGGTCTCTGTGTGAGTCTATGGATCTCTGTGTTAGTCAATGGGTCTCTATGTGAGCCTGTGGATCTCTGTGTGAGCCTATGAGTCTCTTTGTGAGTCCGTGGGTCTCTGTGTGAGTATATGGGTCTCTGTGTGAGTCTATGGGTCTCTGTGTGAGTCTATGGGTCTCTGTGTGAGTCTATGGGTCTCTGTGTGAGTCTATGGGTCTCTGTGTGAGCCTGTGGATCTCTGTGTGAGCCTATGAGTCTCTTTGTGAGTCCGTGGGTCTCTGTGTGAGTATATGGGTCTCTGTGTGAGTCTATGGGTCTCTGTGTGAGCCTGTGGATCTCTGTGTGAGCCTATGAGTCTCTTTGTGAGTCCGTGGGTCTCTGTGTGAGTATATGGGTCTCTGTGTGAGCCTATGGGTCTCTGTGTGAGCCTGTGGATCTCTGTGTGAGCCTATGAGTCTCTGTGTGAGTCTGTGGGTCTCTGTGTGAGCCTATGAGTCTCTTTGTGAGACCGTGGGTCTCTGTGTGAGTATATGGGTCTCTGTGTGAGTCTATGGGTCTCTGTGTGAGCCTATGGGTCTCTATGTGAGTCTGTGGATCTCCGTGTGAGCCTATGGGTCTCTATGTGAGTTTGTGGGTCTCTGTGTGAGTCTATGGATCTCTGTGTGAGCCTATGGGTCTCTGTGTGCGTCTGTGGGTCTCTGTGCGAGCCTATGGGTCTCTGTGTGAGTCTGTGGATCTCTGTGTGAGCCTATGGGTCTCTATGTGAGTCTGTGGGTCTCTGTGTGAGTCTATGGGTCTCTGTGTGTGTCTATGGGTCTCTGTGTAAGTCTATGGATCTCTGTGTGAGTCTGTGGGTCTCTGTGTGAGTCTATGGATCTCTGTGTTAGTCAATGGGTCTCTATGTGAGTCTGTGGGTCTCTGTGTGAGTCTATGGGTCTCTGTGTGAGTCTATGGGTCTCTGTGTGAGTCTATGGGTCTCTGTGTGAGCCTGTGGATCTCTGTGTGAGCCTATGAGTCTCTTTGTGAGTCCGTGGGTCTCTGTGTGAGTATATGGGTCTCTGTGTGAGCCTATGGGTCTCTGTGTGAGCCTGTGGATCTCTGTGTGAGCCTATGAGTCTCTGTGTGAGTCTGTGGGTCTCTGTGTGAGCCTATGAGTCTCTTTGTGAGTCCGTGGGTCTCTGTGTGAGTATATGGGTCTCTGTGTGAGTCTTTGGGTCTCTGTGTGAGCCTATGGGTCTCTATGTGAGTCTGTGGATCTCTGTGTGAGCCTATGGGTCTCTATGTGAGTGTGTGGGTCTCTGTGTGAGTCTATGGATCTCTGTGTGAGCCTATGGGTCTCTGTGTGCGTCTGTGGGTCTCTGTGCGAGCCTATGGGTCTCTGTGTGAGTCTGTGGATCTCTGTGTGAGCCTATGGGTCTCTATGTGAGTCTGTGGGTCTCTGTGTGAGTCTATGGGTCTCTGTGTGTGTCTATGGGTCTCTGTGTAAGTCTATGGATCTCTGTGTGAGTCTGTGGGTCTCTGTGTGAGTCTATGGATCTCTGTGTTAGTCAATGGGTCTCTATGTGAGTCTGTGGGTCTCTGTGTGAGTCTATGGGTCTCTGTGTGAGTCTGTGGGTCTCTGTGTGAGTCTGTGGGTCTCTGCGTGAGTCTATGGGTCTCTATGTGAGTCTGTGGGTCTCTGTGTGAGTCTATGGGTCTCTGTGGTCTATTGGCCTTTGTGCGAATCTAGGTCTCTGTGTGAGTCTATGGGTCTCTCTGTCAGTTTATGTGTCTCTGTGTGAGCCTATAAGCCTCTGTGTGAGTCTGTGGGTCTCTGTCTGAGGCGATGGGTATCTGCGTGTTTAGGTCTCTGTGTGATTAATCTATGGGTGTTTGCGTGATGAGTTTATAGGTTTCTGCGTGATGAGTCTATGGGTCTCTGCGTGATGAGTCTATAGGTCTCTGCGTGATGAGTCTATGGGTCTCTGCATGATGAGTCTATGGGTCTCTGCCTGATGAGTCTATAGAGCTCTGCGTGATGAGTCTATGGGTCTCTGTGTGAGTCTATGGGTCTCTGTGCAAGTCTATTGGTCTCTGTGTGAGGCCATATGTCTCTGTGCGAGGCTATGGGTGTCCTTGTGAGTCACAGTGGTAAGATATTAACTCCCTCGCCTGGCATGCAGGAGGTCGTGGGTGCGATCCAGACCTTGGCACCTGCTTAATATTTGGAGTTTTCGGGTCTGTCTCTCTTCCCGTGGTCGTGTGGATTTCCCCCCGTGTCATCCAGTTTTTCCGCGCATATTTACAATCAACAGTACGCGTTTAGAGTATTTGGCTCCTGCTATAAATGTCCACATGCTGATGATAACAGCAACTACGTTGAGCTATTATTGTGATGGTCAGGTCGCTTCTGACAAAGACCTACAAGGCTCAGTGGGGCTTACACCTGGTACGATAAAAAAAAACATGTGTAGTTTTGTATTAGAGACTAGGTGAAAAGTGGGCGAAGGTTTGCCCAAACTTAATAACTAACTACTGCCCACTGCTGTACACACAAAGTTAAGACATGGGAAAGAACCGTGAATATATGGGTCTCTGTGGGTCTCTGTGTGAGTCTTTGGATCTCTGTATGAGTCTATGCGTCTGTGTTAGTCTATTATTCTGTGTGAGTATATGATTATATGGGTAAGTCTATGGGCAAAGTAAGTCTATGGGCAATGTTAGTCTATGGGCAATGTTAATCTATGTACAATGTAAGTCTATGTACAATGTAAGTCTATGTACAATGTAAGTCTATGTACAATGTAAGTCTATGGGCAATGTTAGTCTATGGGCAATGTAAGTCTATGGGCAATGTAAGTCTATGGGCAATGTAAGTCTATGGGCAATGTTAGTCTATGTACAATGTAAATCTATGGACAATGTAAGCCTATGGACAATGGAAGTCTATGGGCAAAGTAGGTCTAAGGGAAATGTGGATCTATGGATAATGTTGGTCTATGGGAAATGCTATTACAGATGCACTCCGAAGCCACGTGAAGTGTCGAAGGCTCGCTGCTGTCAGGAGGTCACGGGACAGACTCTTTGGGTGCCATGAGTTGACTGCTGTGCCAGGTTATGTGCAGGAGGAGGTCACGGAACAAACCAAGGGGCCATGAGTTGACCACCTGAGATGACTGTGCAGATGCACCGCCGGTGTCCCCTATCGTGCCAACTTGCTGCTTTTCATCCGCCCGGCGCTCCGCTTGTCGTTGTGAGCATTCGTCACTCTGCCCTTCGTTCTTGTTGGAGGGGCGACTGCCCCCAACTGCACAGTAGCGGCGTCCTTCACGAGCCTCCTTCCTATTCCTCCACAGAGGCCGATCTTGACACCGCTCGTACCGGTCATCGGCACGATTAATTCTGTCCTGTTCCAGAGCGCTCACACTTAACGAGCGAGTTACGTTCCGCGACATTTGCACGGTGATGCTATGTTGATGTGTGACCTGAATGCGTGGAGGTTAATTTGCTGCTATGAATTTCCACACGATGATGATATCAATCACGTCGTTGAGCTGCTTACTTTTATGTTGGCCAGGTCGCTTGTCTGAAAAATATGCTAGATAGCGCAGTGGGCCTTAGCTAGTAACATAAAAATATGTAGTTTAATTTGTATTTTTTTCGTGATTTGTTTAGCCTTCCTATACTTTACACTCTTCAGTTTCATTTATTAGGATTTACCCTCTGAGCCATTCGGCTCTTGATTTGGGTTCAACCGCAACAAACAATAAAAATTACAAGATGCACCTAAAATTCATTGTACACAAATCTAAACATTACATATGTAAACAATAAAATCCTACAGAAAAAGCACAGCCCGTCCTTGCTGCGTACAGAAGGTACAAAACATTCCATTTCGATGTTTGATCCCAATAACAATAATAATACAATACAGATCGAAATTTTAAGTATAAATCTATACTCAATAAAAAAATCGGGCCAAACCAAGCCCCTCTAAAACTTACTAAAACAATGCTATGTAAACAACGTAACAGTTTTCCCAACTAATGTGATTTAAAGTTTACAATAGCGACACACATAACACACATCACTAAACCTAGCATCCATCGCTAGCTGCATAAGTGTTGTTGGATTTCGATTTAAAGCTTTCGTGACTGCAAGGATTCATCTTCTTTGGTTCTTTCGGTAAGGTCACGTAGAATGAGAATAAAATAATAAATTGATAAAATAAAATAACACAATATAATTCTCACGACGTTTCGGCCACAACACAAGCGGCCTTCATCAGGTGAAGGGGACGAGCGCTGTCCTCCAGCTTGTGTTGTGGCCGAAACGTCGTGAGAATATTATTGTGTTATTTTATTTTATCAATTTATTATTTTATTCTCATTCTACGTGGTGACTTTACCGAAAGAACCAAAGAAGATGTTGTTGGATTGTGTTTGTTGCAAAGTTCTGACCTGCCCCTACTGAGGACGGTCACAGCGACTCTAACGAGTTTCTAAAGGCCTAGAGGACCCACCTACAAACTCCCCATCGCTCTGGGGCAACCGCGCATTGAAGGTTGGGAGGAAGGGCAATAAGTTGGAATAGCTGGAGGCACTCCGGCCTTGAAAGTGTAAAAGAACTCTAATCCACAGACGGGATGATCCAACCCATTGAGAGGCTGCGAACTAACCACAATATCCCCTCCCCACCCCACTCTAAACTCTTTAGGAGTCTCCATATTAGAGACGCCGTGATGAAATCACACCTGACAAGTGCCTAGGAAGCACCGGTCCACCTGATCGTCGGCCGGCTGGAGAGACACACAGAGATAGCTACAGACTCAATGAGGTCTATCGACTCCAAGGAGAATGGGCGGTGGGGAGGTCGGGGATGCTTCAATAGACTGGCAAACAAAACAAATAATGAGACAGGTTCATGTCCTGGGAGATCTCAACACAGAGCTGTGCGGCAGATTTTCGCAAGCTCCAAAAGCAGGCTTAGAGCCATCCACCCCCCACCCCCCACTATCCACGTGTAGGTCGTAGGAAGGGAATCACAAGAAAAACTGGCGACACGTGAAAAAAATGGTAAGTGTAACATGTGATGTACGTCATCGGAATGGGAAAGGGTTAATTTGCACCGCCACCACCCTCCTCACAAACTCACGTACGTGTACTTTATAGGAGCGGGGATCAGAAGAAAAAACTGGCAAGTGTCACAAGAAAAAATATATATAGTAGACGTCATCAGAATGCGAAAGGGTTCATTTTTAGACGGAGCGAAAAACGGAGCTTTTTTTTTGCTTTTTCCCGATGGCCATCCCTCCTGATGGGTACGTTACCCCCCCCCTCCCCATCCCGCGCGACTTTCCGCCTGTGTCCAGACCAAGGCCGTAGCCATGGAGTCAATATTGCGGCATTGCGGGGGGCCAAATCTTCCAGGGGGTCTGGGGGTCCCCCCCCCCAGGAAAAAAAAATCTAAATTTGAAAACTAATTTCCTGCCATTTCCTGCCTAAAAGATAAAAAAAAATCACTAACACATATGATGTATTGTATTAGATTGCTCTGGTTTTTTTTCTTTGTTACATTTGCTTGCTTCATCGTATGTAATGGCAGAGATTAGGGATTAATAAAGTACAACCATAACCACAATCACATAAACAGAAATACATTTTATCGCGGGAGGGGGGACATTTTGAACATATTTTAATATTGGAGGGAGATGTGTGTGTCCCCCTCCCCAAAATATATCATAATTACGGCCTTGGTCCAGACGTACCATGGAGATAGTGTGGCGTAATGGGACCTTTTTGACAGTTATCAAAGTATGAAAAAAAAATAAGAATAGGTTTTTACTCTTTCTGACATTGAAACAGCAGGAGTTGTGCTAAGGTGTTCAAACGCCAAAGTGGAAATCGTTTCGCAACGAATCAGGTTACTGCATTAACCACGCGCGGTGCTTGTAACGAACATGATCATTTTATCTGGCACTGTCCTTAATGCTCACGTAATTATATAGTGTCATTTGGCATTGCCTTTGAAACTGATTGGCCCGAACCATAGACAAGAAGCCTTCTTTACGGCCTAGTTTCACTGACTTTTGGCGTTCTCTGTTCCGACACTGGCGAGTCACACCCCACACACCCTCCCCGTTATCATCTCCAGGAAGTTGCATCCACGCGCGCGGTATGTGCACGTGACCCGTGAATGCGTCACTCTCAAAACGCGTGGCCTGCGTCACGGGTGCAACGGGAACAACGCGACGGGAAGGATCAATCGCAATGCGGCGTGTTGGCAAAATACCGCGGCAGAACGGAAACAAAAGACGGTGGCATTTGACTGATTCAATAATAATAACAGCTTATTATTTCAACATGCCTACTACACGACTATACATACTACACTATCATGCACCACAATGCATACTACACTGCTATGCACTATACTATTCACGAGACTACTATGCACTACACTAAGAGACACTACAATACACACCTCACTACTATACACTAGACTACTATACGCTAAAATACAAACGACCCACTATACACTACACTATACACCACACTAAACACTCTACTACTAATTATTATACTACTACCCACTATACACTACACTATACACTACACTACTATATATGACACTACTATACACTACACTATACACTACACTGCGTGTGTGACTACCCGTGTGTGTATGACCGTGTGCCCGTGTGTGTGTCTGTGTGTAATTCAATTGACGATGACCGCTCCCAGCAGAATCAAGATCGGCCTCTGTGGAGGAGGAGGAGGCTCGTGAAGGACGCTGCTACTGGGCAGTGCCAGGCTAGGTGCACGTTGAGAACGCTGCTGCTGGGGCAATCGGATGCAATCGCCCGTCCGGCAGCAACAACGGAGAGTCAGAGGAGCGACGCTCACAACAACGAGCGGAGCGCCGGGCGGCTAAAACGCAGCGAGTTGGCACAGCAGGGGGGTACAGCTGGTGTTGCATCCACATGGTCATCTTGCAGGAGGTCCGTGACCTCCTGCAAGTGGGCGTTCGACACTTCACGTGGCTTGAACGTGCACCTAGCCTGGCACAAACGTCGTGGTGAATGGCGAATGGTGTGGGTGTCTGTGTGTGTCTGTGGGTGGGTGTCTGTGTGGGTGTGTGTCAGTGGGGAGCGATAGTGTAGCGGTTAGCGCTACGCTGCGCTATGAACCTGGCGACCCGGGTTCGATTCCCGCTCACGGCCAACACCAGTGACGATTATCTGAACCGGTCCCGGGCCTCCCCTAGGTCGACTCAGCCTCAAATGAGTACCTGGTACGGTGTGTAAACATCGCGACTGGGGAGACAAAGGCGGTCGGGCGTGGTGCTGGCCACCCACCCCCTCGTGTACCGTTCCGGCCTTCATAGGTGCTGCTCGCTAACAGAACTTGCCCCTACAGTCTGTTAAGGCTATACGGGGGATCTTTGTCTTTGTGTCAGTGTGTGCGTGGGGGGGAGCGGTGGTGTAGTAGTTAGCGCTACGCCGCGCGATGAACCCGGCGACCCGAGTTCGATTCCCGCTCACGGCCAACACCAAGTGACGTTTTTTTTTTCCTTTTTTCCGAACCAGTTTTTCATTTCAGTTTAGTTTCAGTTTCATTTATTTGGTATAGCCATGTGAGCCATTCGGCTCTTGAATCGGGTGCAACGGGCAACAAACAAAAAAACAAAAACATGAACAAGAAAACATCTTAAAGTGACTATGTGACTGTGCAAACAGAAAATCCAGGAAAAAAACTGCAAAATATTCCTGAAAAAAGCACCGTACACGAACGTTCTGCAAACATCCCAGTGGGATGCAAGTCAAACAACAACAACAACCACAAGACAACTTAGATTAAAGCCATCATTCTAACTCCGTACTACAACAAAAACAAACATGACCAAAACCAAAAAAACGTTTTCGAAATCACCCAAAATAAAGCCATAAGCAATTTAACATTGATCATAGGAACTGTGACCGAAATTTCACAATAAAAGACATAAACAACACGCACCACCAAAACCCTGCAGCCATAGCTGGGCTGCATGAGTCACTCCACAACAGCATCAGGAGCATCAGTAGGAGTATCAACATTTTGCAAATGCACCGCTCTTGAGCCTCCCCTAGGTCGACTCAGCCTCAAATTAGTGTAATTCAAAGGGCACGTTCGTCGAGGATGCTGTCGTGATAATGGCCGTGTAAAGGGCCTCTTGTCAAAATGTGACGCTCTTTCTTACATCCCGCACGTCCCTGCATCTGCAGTGACATCGAGGGATGTCACGGTGTCACGGAGTGCGGTGTGACGACATCGCGGGCACCACAAAGAATGTGGGTGCTGTGCCGGCCCTGCAGGCGCTCGGCGAGGCACTGGTCGATAGCGGTTTTGCATGGCACCACGCTTGGCGTTCAGTGGCGGCCCCTAAAACGATAGGGGTGTGAGAGTGCCGGCCGCGGGGAATGGGGGGACGCTATGGGCCGTGGCACTCTGGTTGACCCCGGATGACACGTGACCGGTTAAGTCTACACAGGGGCCCCTCAAGTGGGGGGGGGGGTTAGGGGTGGTCACGTGGTCTGGGTCGAGATCCTGCTCGAGGATTCTGGAAGGTGGGTCGTGGCCATGGTGGCGGAGCCAGCCACGACCATGGAGGATATAAGCCGGGTCCCCCCGCAGAGGGACAGGCTGCTGTTGTTGATCCTTGCAGAAAACTCCGTCTGTGTTCTATGTCCAACAAGTGGGGGCTAGGGGTGGTCACGTGGTCTGGGTCGAGATCCTGCTGGAGGATTCTCGAAGGCGGTCGTGGCCATGGGGCGGAGCCAGCCACGACCATGGAGGATATAAGCCGGGTCCCCCCACAGAGGGACAGGCTGCTGTTGTTCATCCTTGCAGAAAACTCCGTCTGTGTTCTACGTCCAACAAGTGGGGGCTAGGGGTGGTCACGTGTCAGGGTCGAGATCCTGCTGGAGGATTCTGGAAGGTGGGTCGTGGCCATGGTGGCGGAGCCAGCCACGACCATGGAGGATATAAGCCGGGTCCCCCCACAGAGGGACAGGCTGCTGTTGTTCATCCTTGCAGAAAACTCCGTCTGTGTTCTACGTCCAACAAGTGGGGGCTAGGGGTGGTCACGTGGTCTGGGTCGAGATCCTGCTCGAGGATTCTGGAAGGTGGGTCGTGGCCAAGCGCGGAGACAGCCACGACCCGTGAGGATATAAACCGGATCCCCCCCAGAGGGAGCGGCTGCTGTTGTTCATCCTGAAGAATTCTAACGTTCTACAAGAGTCTCCAACACGTAGGACCGGGACCCAAGCTGTGGTCCGGTCCGTTGTAGCTAGTTACGGTGTAAATTAGTGCAGTTAGCCTGGTGGTCACCACCATAGCTTTGTTATTCTGTTAAGGGGCAGTTACCCCCGTGTGTGTTGGTGTTAATAAATGTGTTGCCTCCAAAGAGTATGTCTGCGACTCAGTTGAACTCACTACACACATCTGTCTGTTGATAGCGTGCTAACTAACTCGCATGGTATGCAGGGGGCCGTGGGTTCGATCCCCGTACCCCGACGACGCCCGTTGTTTTGTATTTGGAGTTTGCGTGTCTCTCTTTCTCTGTCATCATCATCATCACCATCGTCACCGTGGCTAGGAGATGTTAACAACATCGCCTGGTATGCAGGAGGTGGCAGTTCGATCCCGAGCCTGATGGTGCCTGCTGCTGCTGCTGTATATTTTGAGTCTGCGTATATCTCTCTTTCTACCCCGTGGAGATGTTAACTACCTTGCCTGGTGTACAGAAGATCGTAGGTTCGATCCCGACCCTGACGACGCCTGCTGCTGTATATTTGCAGTATGCGTGTCTCTCTTTCTACCCCGTGGAGATGTTAACTACCTTGCCTGGTGTACAGAAGATCGTAGGTTCGATCCCGACCCTGACGACGCCTGCTGCTGTATATTTGCAGTATGCGTGTCTCTCTTTCTACCCCGTGGAGATGTTAACTACCTCGCCTGGTATACAGAAGGTCGTAGGTTCGATCCCGACCCTGACGACGCCTGCTGCTGCTGTATATTTGGAGTCTGCGTCTCTCTTTCTCTCTCCCCGCGGTAGTCGCTGCGTGGATTTTAGTTTTTCCGGACCCTCCAGCTTTCACCATCCACATGTAGAATCAACGTCAGCACGCGTTTAGAGTATTTGGTTACTGCGATACAGTCCCACGCGATGATGATGATGATGACATCAGCCACTTTGTTGAGCAATCCTCACTTGTGATCGCTACATAGCTCATTGGGCCTTACCTGCCCAATATCACTGACCTGCCTATTTTCCCCTTCACGCGACGTTGAACTGGGGTAGTATATATTGTAGTGTATAGTAGTGTAGTGAATAATGTGGTGTATAGTAGTGTATAGTGTGTGTATAGTAGTGTAGTGTAGTGTAAAGTGTAGTGTATAGTGTAGTGTATAGTGTAGTGTAGTAGTTTAGTAGTGTATAGTGTATAGTGTAGTGTATAGTATAGTGTATAGTGTAGTGTATAGTAGTGTATAGTGTAGTGTATAGTGTAGTAGTGTATAGTGTAGTGTATAGTATAGTGTATAGTGTAATGTATAGTAGTGTAGTGTATAGTGTAGTGTAGTAGTGTATAGTGTAATGTATAGTATAGTGTATAGTGTAATGTATAGTAGTGTAGTGTATAGTAGTGTAGTGTATAGTGTGGTGTATAGTGTAGTGTATAGTGTAGTAGTGTATAGTGTAGTGTAGTAGTGTAGAAGTGTATAGTGTAGTGTATAGTGTATAGTGTAGTAGTGTATAGTGTAGTGTATAGTGTAGTGTATAGTGTGGTTGCATTCTTTGTTGGTGTTGTCGTTGGTGTGACCTTCTGACCCCCGTGCTAAAAAAAAGCTTCATAGCTCATCGGATTCCTTCTGCGGTATGAATACAATTTTGTGATTCTGGTTATGGTGGTGCCCGGTGACATGTGCAAAAATTTGGGAGACAAAGCCAGCCGGGAGGGCTCTTCAATGGCGTGAATGCAAACTGATCAAGAGGTGCATTTTTGGTAGGGGTGGCGGCGGGGGGGGGTTCCGTTCTTATCTCTTCCGTGACCATTGTTCGACGAAGGTCAAACACGATTGGCACGCTCGTGTTTGACCTGCGTGTGGTGAGTCTATGCGTCTCTGTTTGAGTCTGTGGGTCTCTGCATGAGTTGCTGCACATGCTGTTAATCGAGTTATGCCATCTCTTTCTGCGTCCCGTTCACCTGTCAGTTAACATGCACGCAGGATGGGGAAGTGATTATATTATTAAAACCGAACCTAGTGACGTGACCCCCCATGTACACGTGGGTGGGGGCGGGGGTGGTTGAAACGGGATCGGCTATTTATGAGTAATGGGGGATGGCGTTGAGAGTCGACATCGGCGGGCGGGCGAGCAGTTAAAGTCCGCGTTCGAGTTTTTGGTGATCTTCGAGTCCAGCGGACATGGCAGGCTACGAGTGCGTGCGAGTCTCCGAGAAGTTGGACTTCGACACGTTCGAATTTCAATTTGAAAATTTGCACTACGCCACGGAGAGGCACCGGACGTACGTGATATTCGACGTCAAGCCTCAGAGTGCGGGGGGCCGGAGCCGACGTCTGTGGGGGTACATCATAAATAATCCCAACGTCTGCCATGCCGAACTGATCCTGATGTCGATGATCGACCGCCATTTGGAGACCAATCCAGGCGTGTACGCAATGACGTGGTACATGTCGTGGAGTCCGTGCGCCAACTGTTCGTCGAAGCTGAATCCTTGGCTCAAAAATCTCCTGGAGGAACAGGGCCACACGCTGACGATGCACTTCTCGCGAATCTACGATAGAGACAGAGAGGGAGACCACCGTGGGCTCCGTGGCCTTAAGCACGTGTCCAACAGCTTCCGAATGGGGGTCGTGGGGAGGGCGGAGGTGAAGGAGTGTCTGGCGGAATACGTGGAAGCAAGTAGACGCACGCTCACGTGGCTTGACACGACCGAGAGCATGGCGGCCAAGATGCGACGCAAACTTTTTTGCATCCTGGTAAGGTGTGCGGGGATGCGTGAGTCTGGCATTCCCTTGCACCTGTTTACACTACAAACCCCTTTACTAAGTGGCCGTGTCGTGTGGTGGCGGGTTTAATGACCAGGATAAAATATCTGTTACGAAAAGGGCAAAAAAAATAGAATGGTCAAATACAATAAATATTAAGATTTTTTTTTTTACCACTGATCTGTGTTATAAATGTCATTTCCGTACGATTCCAATCCTTTTTTTATAGCAAATATCGCCCAAATTTGCGGAGCTCCGCTGCAAATACAGGTTGAGACGAGAGGTGAGGCAGAGACGAGCTCAGCCTCCCCTCTGATTGCGCAACCCCTCAGTAACTGGATGGAGCGCGGGCAATACGCGCGTGCCTGTTACTATCTCAGTGTGTCACCAATGTAATGTTTGTAGACCCCCTCAGTGTGTGAATCTGGCTCTGACACAAGGCAGTTCCTCCCCAGCCATTGACCTCACCGCACGTCACTGTTAATGACACACTTCTGTAGACTACACTACTGTACACTACACTACTACGCGCCTTAGTGCCCCATTCTATGTCACTACACGAGCAACGAATTGGCTGGCATGTTCTGTCTCCGCGACAAACCTTACTAATTGGCTGTATCGAGTGGTGGCATGTTTAACGGCGCCAAGGTGAGCCATTACGCCGGCCTTCAAGACATGATCGCAGCCTAGCGAAGTGGCCAATATAGTCAATTATCGCGTGGACATTTATAGCCGCAGCCAAATAGCTCTGAACGCGTGGGCGATGTTGATTCGAAACGTGGGAGGGGAAAAACCGCAGTGAAGCCGAATAGAAAATCCACGCATTGACCACCACGGGGAGAGAGAGACACCCAAACTCCAAATAGGCAGCAGCAGGCGTCATCAGGGTCGGGATCGAACCCACGACCTCCTGTATATCAGGCGAGGTAGTCAACATCCCCACGGGGAGAGATACGCAGACTCCAAATATACAGCAGCAGGCATCATCAGGGTCGGGATCGAACCCACGACCTCCTGTATACCAGGCGAGGTGGTTACCTCGATCCCCACGGGGAGAGAGACGCAGACTCCAAATATACAGCAGCAGGCATCATCAGGGTCGGGATCAAACCCACGACCTCCTGTATACCAGGCGAGGTAGTCAACATCCCCACGGGGAGAGAGACGCAGACTCCAAATATACAGCAGCAGGCATCATCAGGGTCGGGATCGAACCCACGACCTCCTGCATACCCGGCGAGGTGGTTAACATCTCCAGGGGGAGAGAGACACAGACTCCAAATATACAGCAGCAGGCATCATCAGGGTCGGGATCGAACCCACGACCTCCTGCATACCAGGCGAGGTGGTTAACATCTCCACGGGGAGAGAGATGCAGACTCCAAATATACAGCAGCAGGCATCATCAGGGTCGGGATCGAACCCACGACCTCCTGTATACCAGGCGAGGTGGTCAACATCCCCACGGGGAGAGAGACGCAGACTCCAAATATACAGCAGCAGGCATCATCAGGGTCGGGATCGAACCCACGACCTCCTGCATACCAGGCGAGGTAGTCAACATCCCCACGGGGAGAGAGACGCAGACTCCAAATATACAGCAGCAGGCATCATCAGGGTCGGGATCGAACCCACGACCTCCTGTATACCAGGCGAGGTAGTCAACATCCCCACGGGGAGAGAGACGCAGACTCCAAATATACAGCAGCAGGCATCATCAGGGTCGGGATCGAACCCACGACCTCCTGTATACCAGGCGAGGTAGTCAACATCCCCACGGGGAGAGAGACGCAGACTCCAAATATACAGCAGCAGGCATCATCAGGGTCGGGATCGAACCCACGACCTCCTGTATACCAGGCGAGGTAGTCAACATCCCCACGGGGAGAGAGACGCAGACTCCAAATATACAGCAGCAGGCATCATCAGGGTCGGGATCGAACCCACGACCTCCTGTATACCAGGCGAGGTAGTCAACATCTCCACGGGGAGAGAGACGCAGACTCCAAATATACAGCAGCAGGCATCATCAGGGTCGGGATCGAACCCACGACCTCCTGTATACCAGGCGAGGTAGTCAACATCCCCACGGGGAGAGAGACGCAGACTCCAAATATACAGAAGCAGGCATCATCAGGGTCGGGATCGAACCCACGACCTCCTGCATACAATTTTCATTTATATTATATTCTTAGTTTTTTCGGTAAAGTCACGTTGAAGAGAAACAACAAAATAATAAAATATATATAAAACAATAAAAATTCTCACGACGTTTCGACCATAACTCAAACGGTCATCTTCAGGGGTGTTGGTTTGCATAAATTTATTTTTAAACGGCGCATTTATTTACTTATAAAAAAAACGTTAGCGCCACGCGCAGCGATTTGGCAGTTTGCCCAGGACTAGTCCATCTATATTCTGAAAAGAGGAGCGGGGAGACGAATTTTTTTTATAATGTATGCTGTCTGAAAGCCACTGTAAGCGTGAACAATCAATTAAGAACTGAAATGGTTTATCAAATCTTTCCAATGATTGCTAAGATAGAATCCATCTTCTCGGTTGAAATTGTCTCTGTGCTTGTATATGTGGATAGCCTCATGAACGAATCTCTCATGGAAGCCAGATGGCTTACAAAGAACCTCTGTCTTGGAAAAGTCAATGGCATGTGAGCCTACTGAATTAGAACACTGATCTGCTATGGCCGAGGTGTTGGTCCTACCGTGTTTAAGGTCTGCTTTGTGTTCACGAATGCGGTCCGAGACATGGCGTTTGGTTTCTCCAATGTAACTACTACCACAGAGGCAACTTAGTTTGTAGACACCACGGTATTGTATGTCCGGAATCACATCTTTTACAGACGGAACCAGATCACGGATTTTATGTAATGTGTTGAAACGGACCTGGATCTTGTGTTTATTCAAGATTTTGGAGATCTTTTTTGTGATCCCAGCAATGTAGGGTAAAGTGATGGTTTTGAAAGGCTCCTCAAGAGGGTTCTTCTTCATGATTTGAGTGATAGCTTTGCGGATTGTATAGTCGGAGTAACCATTAGCCCTGAGAGCTTGGTGTACGTGCTTGAGTTCACTGCTTATGTGTTCCTGGTCGGATATGCATTGGGCTCTAAGATACAGAGTCTTGATGAGAGAATTCTTCTGTGATGGATGGTGGTGGGAATCCGGTTTCAGATAAGCATCCGTATGGGTAACTTTCCTGTAGACAGAGTGGCTCATTGAACCATCAGGTCTCTTTTAAATTAGGACATCCAAAAAAGGTATCTTGCCATCTATTTCGACTTCCATGGTAAATCTGATGGCTGGGTGTATGGAATTGATGTGGTCGAAGAATTGGTCGAGAGCAGGCCGGCCATGTGGTGGCCAGATGACAAAAGTGTCATCCACGTACCTCTTCCATAAGGTTGGGCGCAGAGTGGCAGTCTGGATGTCGTCAGTCTCAAATTTCTCCATGAAAATGTTAGCTATAACTGGAGAAAGGGGGGAGCCCATTGGGGTGCCCTCAGTTTGTTTGTAGAAAGTTCCATTCCAAGTGAAGTATGTATTGGTTAAACAGTGTCTCACCAGGGGGGGTACCTCAGTGTTTAGTCCTTGATGAACCAAGTCTTCAATGATTGCAATGGTG
Source organism: Petromyzon marinus (assembly GCF_010993605.1). NCBI lineage: Eukaryota > Metazoa > Chordata > Hyperoartia > Petromyzontiformes > Petromyzontidae > Petromyzon > Petromyzon marinus. The sequence goes on along the minus strand of NC_046140.1, from coordinate 538,170 downwards.
TCAGGTACAGGAACCTTGGTGAATAAGGAAACTACATCAAAACTGACAAGCAGGTCGTCTGGGGACAGGGAAATACCCTTGATTGTCGATACCAGGTGAGTAGAATTTTGTACCGCAGAGGTGGTCTTTCCAGTGAAAGGACGCAGGATTTCAGACAAAAAACGAGCTAGTTTGTAGGTGGGGGAGCTGATAGTAGAGACTATGGGACGAAGAGGTGTATCTACTTTATGTATTTTTGGTAAGCCGTATAATCTTGGTGGCCTGGCAGCAGAAGGTTTCAACGAAAACTATTTAGATTGATCAATTGATGCGGTTGAATCAGAAATTATTTTGTTGGTTTGTGTGACGAGGCTGTTGGTGGGATCTCTTTTTATTTTTGTATAACTACCATCGTCGAGTAATTCTTTAATTTTGTTGTTGTATTCTATTTTATCCATGATGACAGTAGCATTGCCTTTGTCAGCTGAGAGGACTACAATATTATTCCTCTTTTTTAATTTATATAATTCAAAACGCTCATCTTTGCTAAGGTTGCTAGCTGGCATCTTAGCGTTTTTGAGGGTTGCAGCGATTTCAGATCTTGCTACGTCTGCAGCGATGTGACCCAGGCCCCTGAGAGCAACGTCTACTTGGGCAATTATATCATTAACTGGTATGTGTTTAGGTGTGACTGCAAAGTTTAGACCTTTAGCTAAAACGGATTTCAGACCATCGGAAATAGAACTGTTACTGCGATTAATAACGACTTTATTAACGTCTAACTTTTTGGTGTGTGGGTCCGGTCTTTTGTTGAAGAGGAGGTTAAATTTGGAAATCAGGTTTTCCTTACATTTGGTCGACATAGTAGCAGCTGAAGAGGCAGTCATATTGTCTACATGTTCCCAATCCGATGTGGACATTATTGCCGTCAATGATAAGTGTGATTTGTAGAGTGTCTTGTCTAACTGATCTAGTTCTGTGCGTATAAGTCTGATTTTTTCTGAGATAAGAGCTAAGCTAGTTTTGAAAAGAATTCGTTTCGCATTAGAAGAAGTTACAGCAGCAGAGGTCAGTGTAAATGCGATTGGTATTACCCCAGAGTCGCGGCATCTCTTCAGGAAGGTGAGAGACTCGATCAGCTGAGCTTTCTTATCCCGGAGTTTGTTGAAGGATCTTAAAGTTACGTGAAAACCCTCCCCGTAGAGGCGATTACATTTTGATTTAAAGCTTTCGTGACTGCAGTAATTCATATTCTTAGTTTTTTCGGTAAAGTCACGTTGAAGAGAAACAACAAAATAATAAAATATATATAAAACAATAAAAAATTCTCACGACGTTTCGACCATAACTCAAACGGTCATCAATATGAATTACTGCAGTCACGAACGCTTTAAATCAAAATTTTATTTTCATTTAGTTCATTTATTAGGTAAAGCCCTATGAGCCATGTGGCTCTTGAATCGGGTCCAATCGCAACAAATAAAAAAACGTGAACAAGAAAACCACCTTAAAGTGACTGCGCGCGACAGAAAAAAATGCAGGAAAAAAAAACCAGCGAGGTGGTTAACATTTCCTAGCCACCTAAACACGGAAACTCACAAAAAGACGCGTCGACTCAGCAGTGAATGCTGGGTCATCTATGGCCGCTGCAACTCACCCCACCCCCCACTGCCCCTCCCCTCCCCCCAGGAGGACACGTGGAGCCACCAAGGGATGGAGCCTGCAGAGGAAGGGGGGGAAGGATCGCTGGGGAGGGGGTGGGGGGGGCGTGGGAGGGGGAGGAGGGGAGGGAGGGGGAGGGGAGGGAGGGGGCGGAGGGGGGGGGAGTGGATGGAGGGGGAGGGGTGGGAGGGGGCGGAGGGGGGGGACGTCAGGGGAGGTGAGGGGAGGGAGGGGGCGGAGGGGGGGGACGTCAGGGGAGGTGAGGGGAGGGAGGGGGAGGGGAGGGGGAGGAGGGAGGGGGGGGTGGGAGGGGGAGGATGGGAGGGGGGGAGGAGGGGAGGAGGGAGATGAGGGGGCAGAGGGGGAGGAGGGAAGGGAGGGAGAGGGTGGGAGCGGGAGGAGGGAGAGGGGGGGGGAGGGAGGAGTAAGAGGGGAGTGACATCAGTGGAGGCGAGGGGAGGGAGGGGGTGGAGGATGGGGAGGTGTGGGGTGGGCTGCTATTGATGATTGGTGCTCGGGTCAGCAGTGCAGATTGATGAAGGAAGGGAGGGTGGGGGTAAGAGAGCAGGGGGTGTAGGGGGGGGGAGCGGTGGTTTTCCATGGTAAACGTCCTTCGTAAACTTCAACAGTCAACGAAACTTCCATGGTAAACTTCTAGAGTAAAATGCAATTCCGTGGTAAAACATGCATGCTAAACGTTTATGGCAAACGGAACTTCCACGCTAAACTGGACTTCCATGGTAAACTTACATGGTAAGCTGGACTTCCATGGTAAACATCCATGTTAAACTGGACTTTCACAGTGAACTTCCATGGTAAACATCCATGGTGAACTTCCCTGGTAAACTGGACTTCCAAGGTAATTTCCCAAGGGAAAGCTGGACCTCCATGGTAAACTTCCACGGTGAAGTGGACTCCCATGGTAAACTGGACTTTCAATCGTGCGTAGAGGGCTAAATTGACATCGAAAGCGTGTTATCTATGCGGGTGATTTTTTTTTAATTTGGGTAGTTACTCAGGTGCAATGAAGTTGACGATTTCATTATTACCTTTATATGATTTTTAAAATGTAGCAAATCTAACTTCGCGGTCGACACGCGTGTGTTTGTCACGCATTCATACTCGATATATACTATACCACTATACACTACTCTCGTTTACACTACACGCTACACTACTATATACTACACTACTATGCACTACACTACTATACACTACACTATACACTACACTCTACACTACACTACTATACAATACACTACTAGACACTACCCTACTATACACTACTCTACTATACACTACACTACTATACACTACACTACTATATACTACACTATACACTACACTCTACACTACACTACTATACACTACACTACTAGACACTACCCTACTATATACTACACTACTATGCACTACACTACTATACACTACACTATACACTACACTCTACACTACACTACTATACACTACACTACTAGACACTACCCTACTATACACTACACTACTATACACTACACTACTATACACTACTATACACTACCCTACTTTACACTACACTACTATAGACTACACTACTATACACTACACTACACACTACACTCTACACTACACTACTATATACTACACTACTATACACTACCCTACTATACACTACACTACTATGCACTACACTACTATACACTACACTACTATGCACTACACTACTATACACTACACTACAATGCACTACACTACTATACACTACACTATACACTACACTAATATACACTACCCTACTATACACTACACTACTATACACTACACTACTATGCACTACACTACTATACACTACACTACTATGCACTACACTACTATACACTACACTACTATACACTACATTACTATACACTACACTACTATACACTACTATACACTATACACTACACTACTATACACTACTATACACTACACTACTATACACTACACTACTATACACTACACCACTATGCACTACACTACTATACACTACTATACACTGCACTACTATACACTACTATACACTACACTACTATACACTACACTACAATACTATACACTACTATACACTACACTACTAGACACTACCCTACTATACACTACACTACTATACACTACACTACTATACACTACTATACACTACCCTACTTTACACTACACTACTATAGACTACACTACTATACACTACACTACACACTACACTCTACACTACACTACTATACACTACACTACTATACACTACCCTACTATACACTACACTACTATGCACTACACTACTATACACTACACTACTATGCACTACACTACTATACACTACACTACAATGCACTACACTACTATACACTACACTATACACTACACTAATATACACTACCCTACTATACACTACACTACTATACACTACACTACTATGCACTACACTACTATACACTACACTACTATGCACTACACTACTATACACTACACTACTATACACTACATTACTATACACTACACTACTATACACTACTATACACTATACACTACACTACTATACACTACACTACTATACACTACACCACTATGCACTACACTACTATACACTACTATACACTGCACTACTATACACTACTATACACTACACTACTATACACTACACTACAATACTATACACTACTATACACTACACTACTATACACTACACTACTATACACTACAATACTATGCACTACACTACTATACACTACACTACTACACGCTACACTGCTATGCACTACACTACTATACACTCCACTAATACACACTACTATACACTACACCACTGGCCATTGACAATTGATGCTGGGATCTGCGGTGTGGATTGGTGGAGGAGGAGGGGGAAGAGGAGAGGTGCTGGGGTTAGCAGTGGACTTCCATGGTAAACTGATCTCCTATGATAAACTGGACTTTAATCGTAAAGTCGACTCCCATGGTAAACTGGATTTCCATGGTAAACTGGATTACCATGGTAAAATGGGCTCCCATGGTAAACTCAACTACCATGGTAAACTGGACTCCCGTGGTAAACTGAATTTCCATGGTAAACTGGCTTTCCATGGTAAATACAAATTAAAAGCCGCTTGATTGTTCTGCTCGTCCATTTGCACTGGATGTACCATACAGGACCCACCATTGTGACCTCGACTTAAAATACACAATCTCTAATCAGTTCACGCAAGAAGAAATCTATGCTGGGGCGCCCTGGGCCATCCATAAAAATAATTCCACCTTGGCAGGTCTGCGCCACAAATGTAGCCAATTAATGAACCACCGGCATTGCCAAACCCAAGAAAACCTCGAAGGCCTCCCTCTAATTGCCATCTCAACTATGACCAAGAACGAGAATCGGAAGAGGTGGCGCAAAGCCTTTGCCAACTGCAGCACCGACGTTTCGGAACGATGACCCAGTTCCCCGCCTCACCGTCATGAATCGTCCCTCGAACAATATCCTGAAGCGGAAGATCGGTGCCTGGGGATACATCCACATTGTTGCCAACGTGATGTGCGAATCGAATCCTTGACAACGTGTTTGAGAGTTCGATGTTAACGTGACAATGTTTTGTTATCGAGGGACTGTGCGGTGTTGTCTCGGTGCGGTGTGGGACTGTCTGTTGCTGCCGTTTTAATGCCCCCTTTTTTCCCAAACTTGGGAATTGAAGATGCAATATGAACTCATGTACTTTGGGCGCTTTTTGGTTCTTTCGGTAAAGTCACGTAGGTATCAAATAAAATGAATTAAATCACGACGTTTCGACTGCAACACGAGCAATCATCATCAGGTGGGAAAACCACAGCAAGAATTGTTTTTGCTGAAGTGAAAAAATAGTAAAAATAATCACGTAAAAAAAAATATTGCTGTGGTTTTCCCACCTGATCGTGATTGCTTGTGTTGCAATCGAGACGTTGTGATTTTATTCATTTTATTTTATACCTACGTGACTTTACCGAAAGAGCCAAAGAGTATGGATCCCTGCAGTCACGAAAACTTCAAATTTAGATTCATGTACTTTGTTTATTTACTAAAGGGGCACCACGGTGGTGAGATGTTAACTACCTCGCCTGGTATGCAGGAGGCCCGGGGGTTCGATCCCGACCCTGAGGCCTGCTTGCTGTTGTATGTTTGAAGCTCGCGTCTTTCTCTCTACCCGTGGTTGCGTGGATTTTTTTGTCTGCGGGTCCTCCGGTTTTTGCCTCCACATTTAGAAGCATGCATTGAGACTGCTCAGATAATGAAGGCTGCCACAAATGTCCACATGATCTGAGTCACTTTGTTGAGGGGCTGTCATTTGCGATAGCCAGGTCGCTTCTGAAAAATAAGTTAACGCTTCAGCGGCCTTTGCCTGGTAGGATGGTTTTAGTGTTGTAATGTGTCTGCATCTTGGTGATTGGTTTACCTTTCCTATCACCAAGATGATTGGTTTACCTTTCCAATCACCAAGATGCAGACACATTACAACACTAAAACCATCCTACCAGGCAAAGGCCGCTGAAGTGTTAACTTATTTTTCAGAAGCGACCTGGCTATCGCAAATGACAGCCCCTCAACAAATGTCCACATGATCTGAGTCACTTTGTTGAGGGGCTGTCATTTGCGATAGCCAGGTCGCTTCTGAAAAATAAGTTAACACTTCAGCGGCCTTTGCCTGGTAGGATGGTTTTAGTGTTGTAATGTGTCTGCATCTTGGTGATTGGTTTACCTTTCCTGTACTTTGCAATACCGTCGTGTTTTTGTAACTGTTCGTTGTTGTAACGTTCATAGCCTGTGCCCCTCCTGGACATCTGTGAGCTTCATAGCTCATCGGATTCCTCCAGTATAAAGTACAATATTCAGATTCTGAAACTGCACTTCCTTGGTAAACTGAATTTCCATGGTAAACTAGACTTCCATGATGAACTGCACTGCCATGTTAAACTGGATTCCCATGGTAAACTGAATTTCTATGCTAAACTAGACTTCCATGATGAACTGGACTGCTGTGTTAAACTAGATTCCCATGGTAAACTGAATTTCCATGGTAAACTGAATTTCCATGCTAAACTGCACTTGCATGATGAACTGGACTGCCATGCTAAACTGGATTTCCATGCTAAACTAGACTTCCATGATGAATTGGACTGCCATGGCAAACTGAATTTCAATGGTAAACTGGACTGCCATGATGAACTGAACTACCATGATAAACTGGACTTCCATGGTAAACTGAATTTCCATGCTAAACTAGACTTCCATGATGAACTGGACTGCCATGTTAAACTGGACTTCCATGGTAAACTGAATTTCCATGCTAAACTGGACTTCCGTGATGAACTGGACTGCCATGCTAAACTAGATTCCCATGGTAAACTGAATTTCCATGCTAAACTGGACTTCCGTGATGAACTGGACTGCCATGCTAAACTAGATTCCCATGGTAAACTGAATTTCCATGCTAAACTGGACTTCCGTGATGAACTGGACTGCCATGCTAAACTAGATTCCCATGGTAAACTGAATTTCCATGCTAAACTAGACTTCCGTGATGAATTGGACTGCCATGGTAAACTGCATTTCCATGCTAAACTAGACTTCCATGATGAACTGGACTGCCGTGTTAAACTAGATTCCCATGGTAAACTGAATTTGTATGCTAAACTGGACTTCCATGATGAACTGGACTGCCGTGTTATACTGCATTTCCATACTAAACTAGACTTCCATGATGAACTGGACTGCCGTGTTAAACTAGATTCCCATGGTAAACTGAATTTGTATGCTAAACTGGACTTCCATTATGAACTGGACTGCCGTGTTATACTAGATTCCCATGGTAAACTGAATTTCCATGGTAAACTGAATTTCCATGCTAAACAGGACTTCCACGATAAACTGGACTGCCGTGGTAAATTAGATCCCCATGGTAAACCGGACTTTCAATCGTGCGGGTGAGGGCTGAATGAACATTGAAAGCGTGTTCTCTACGTGTGTGTGTGTGTGATCATTTTAATTCGGAAAGTCACTCGGGTGCGCAAAAAGTTGACGGTCGAACATTTACGTTCGTAATTTTAAGAAACGTGGCAAATCTCACTTTAACAATGAATTCAAACGGACAAAAAAACACACACGCGCAATGTATTCGCGTGTACTTGTCGTGCTTCCGTACTCGACTATAGCCGGGTATTGAGTGGTGGGGCGACGTCTTCGGTGCTCGGGGGAAAATAAAAACGGACGAGGAAGAAACAATGGCCGCGTCATTGCGTTTCAGTTTGCTGTCCTTCGCCCCGCAACCTCTGATTAGCACGGATGGCTACATATGGCGTGAAAGAAAGTTCAGCATACACACATGCTTGCCCCGTTGAACATTGTTGCGAAAGTTCAACGTACATACGACACTACTATGCACTACATGACTATACACTACACTACTATACACGACACTACTACACACTACACCACTATACACTACGATACACTGCACTACTATACACTACACTACTATACACTACGATACACTACACTACATGCACTACATGACTATACACTACACTACTATACACTACACTACTACACTACACCACTATACACTACGATACACTACACTACTATACACTAGACTACTATACACTACACTACTATACACTACACTACTATACACTACGCTACTATACACTGCACTGCTATGCACTACACTACTACTCTACACCACTATACACTATGATACACTACACTACTATACACTACGCTACTATACACTACACTATACACTACACTATACACTACACTACTATACACTACACTATACACTACACCACTATACACTACACTACTATACACTACACCACTATACACTACACTACTATACACTACACTACGATACACTACACTATACACTACACTATACACTACACTACGATACACTACACTACTATATACCACACTACTATACAATACACTATTATACACTATACACTACACTACCATACACTATACTATACACTACACTATACACCACACTATACACTACACTATACACTACACTACTATACACTACAATACACTATACACTACACTATACACGACACTACACTATAGACTACACTAATTATACACTGCCCTACTATACTACTATATACTACACTACTATACATTACACACCTCTACTAACGAATACATTACACTACTATACACCACTATTATTTACTAAACTACTATATACTACACCGTATTTTACACTACACCACCATACACTACACTACTGCCCATTGACAATTGATGCTGGGATCAATGTACACACTTGACACACACACACACGACACACGACACACACACGCACACACATGACACACACGCACAAGACACACACACGCATGACACACACACACACATGACACACACACATATGACACACGACCCACACGACACACACACATGACATACGACACACATGACACACACGACACGCACACACATGACACACACACATGACGTACAACACACACGACACACACACACACAGGCACGTGTCCAGCACCAAACACGATAACCATTAAATTTATTTTTAGAATATAAATGTGTCCATTTAAATTGCACATTTAGCAAACAACCTCTGAACCCCGTTTGATCAAAAGCCGTAGTCGTCTCGGCCCTTGTGGTCCGGGATGCTGCTCAAGCTGTCTCTTGGTAACGGCGATGAGACCTTTAGAAATGAAGGGGGATGCGTGATATCGAGCCCCACCACTCCAGGTGAACAGAAGAAGCATTATGAAGTCGAGATCGGGAGCAAACAGAATCGACGAAGCGATCGGTTGCAGCATGGACAAGACAGCACTGACGTGCGCAGGGTTGGCGCACACAGAGACTCATAGACTCACATAGAGACCCATAGACTCACACAGAGACCCATACACCCATAGACTCACAAAGAGACCCATAGACTCACATAGAGACCCATAGACTCACACAGAGACCCATAGACTCACACAGAGACTCATAGACTCACATAGAGACCCATACACCCAAAGACTCACACAGAGACCTATACACCCATAGACTCACATAGAGACCCATAGACTCACACAGAGACCCATAGACTCACACAGAGACCTATACACCCATAGACTCACAAAGAGACTCATAGACTCACATAGAGACTCATTGACTCACACAGAGACTCATAGACTCATGTAGAGACCCATAGACTCACATAGAGACTCATAGACTCACATAGAGACCCATAGACTCACACAGAGACCTATACTCCCATAGACTCACACAGAGACTCATAGACTCACATAGAGAATCATAGACTCAAACAGAGACTCAAAGACTCATGTAGAGACCCATAGACTCACATAGAGACTCATAGACTCACATAGAGACCCATAGACTCACACAGAGACCTCTACTCCCATAGACTCACACAGAGACTCATAGACTCACATAGAGACTCATAGACTCACACAGAGACTCATAGACTCACACAGAGACCCATAGACTCACACAGAGAACAACAGGCTCACATAGAGACCCATAGACTCACACAGAGACCCATAGACACACATAGAGACTCATAGACTCACACAGAGACCCATAGACTCACACAGAGACTCACACAGAGACCCATAGACTCACACAGAGACCAATAGACTCACACAGAGACCCATAGACTCACACAGAGACTCACACAGAGACCCATAGACTCAAACAGAGACCAATAGACTCACACAGAGACCCATAGACTCACACAGAGACCCATAGACTCACATAGAGACTCATAGACTCACACAGATACCCATAGACTCAGACAGAGACTCACACAGAGACCCATAGACTCACACAGAGACCAATACACTCACACAGAGACCCATAGACTCACACAGAGACTCACACAGAGACCCATAGACTCACACAGAGACCCATAGACTCACATAGCGACTCATAGACTCCCACAGCGACCTATAGACTCACACAGAGACTCACACAGAGACACATAGACTCACACAGAGACCAGTAGACTCACACATAGACCCATAGACTCACACAGAGAACAACAGGCTCACATAGAGACCCAAAGACTCATCACACAGAGACCTATACACCCATAGACTCAGACAGAAACTCATAGACTCCCACAGCGACTCATAGACTCACACAGAGACCCATAGACTCACACAGAGAACAACAGGCTCACATAGAGACCCATAGACTCAAACAGAGACCCATAGACTCACATAGAGACTCGTAGACTCACACAGAGACCCATAGACTCACAAAGAGACTCACACAGAGACCCATAGACTCACACAGAGACCAATAGACTCATACAGAGACCCATAGACTCACACAGAGACTCACACAGAGACCCTTAGACTCACAAAGAGACCAATAGACTCACACAGAGGCCCATAGACTCACACAGAGACCCATAGACTCACATAGAGACTCATAGACTCACACAGATACCCATAGACTCACACAGAGACTCACACAGAGACCCATAGACTCACACAGAGACCAATAAACTCACACAGAGACCCATAGACTCACACAGAGACTCACACAGAGACCCATAGACTCACACAGAGACCCATAGACTCACATAGAGACTCATAGACTCACACAGAGACCCATAGACTCACACAGAGACTCACACAGAGACACATAGACTCACACCGAGACCAGTAGACTCACACAGAGACCCACAGACTCACACAGAGACTCACAAAGAGACCCATAGACTCACACAGAGACCCATAGACTCACACAGAGACCCAAAGACTCACATAGAGACTCAAAGACTCACACAGAGACCCATAGACTCATACAGAGACTCACACAGAGACCCATAGACTCACACAGAGACCAATAGACTCACACAGAGACCCATAGACTCACATAGAGACTCATAGACTCACACAGAGACCCATAGACTCACACAGAGACTAACACAGAGACCCATAGACTCACACAGAGACCAATAGACTCACACAGAGACCCATAGACTCACACAGAGACTCACACAGAGACCCATAGACTCACACAGAGACCAATAGACTCACACAGAGACCCATAGACTCACACAGAGACCCATAGACTCACACAGAGACTCACACAGAGACCCATAGACTCACACAGAGACCCATAGACTCACATAGAGACTCATAGACTCACACAGAGACCCATAGACTCACACAGAGACTCACACAGAGACCCAAAGACTCACACAGAGACCAGTAGACTCACACAGAGACCCATAGACTCACACAGAGACCCATAGACTCACACAGAGACTAACACAGAGACCCATAGACTCACACAGAGACCCATAGACTCACACAGAGACTCACACAGAGACCCATAGACTCACACAGAGACCCATAGACTCACATAGAGACCCATAGACTCACACAGAGACCAATAGACTCACACAGAGACCCATAGACTCACACAGAGACTCACACAGAGACCCATAGACTCACACAGAGACCCATAGACTCACATAGAGACTCATAGACTCACACAGAGACCAATAGACTCACACAGAGACCCATAGACTCACACAGAGACCCATAGACTCACATAGAGACTCATAGACTCACACAGAGACCCATAGACTCACACAGAGACTCACACAGAGACCCATAGACTCACACAGAGACCAATAGACTCACACAGAGACCCATAGACTCACACAGAGACTCACACAGAGACCCATAGACTCACACAGAGACCCATAGACTCACATAGAGACTCATAGACTCACACAGAGACCCATAGACTCACACAGAGACTCACACAGAGACCCAAAGACTCACACAGAGACCAGTAGACTCACACAGAGACCCATAAACTAACACAAAGACTCAGATAGAGACTCATAGACTCACACAGAGACCCATAGACTCACACAGAGACTCACACAGAGACCCATAGACTCACACAGAGACTCACACAGAGACCCATAGACTCACACAGAGACCAATAGACTCACACAGAGACCCATAGACTCACAAAGAGACCAATAGACTCACACAGAGACCCATAGACTCACACAGAGACCAATACACTCACACAGAGACTAATAGACTCACACAGAGACTCATAGACTCACACAGACAACAACAGGCTCACACAGCGACCCATAGACTCACACAGAGACTCATAGACTCACACAGAGACTCATAGACTCACACAGAGGCCCATAGACTCATGTAGAGAGCCATAGACTCACACAGAGACCGATAGACTCACACAGAGACTCATAGACTCACAAGAAGAACAACAGACTCAAACAGAGACTCACAGACTCACACAGAGACCCATTGACTCACATAGAGAAACATAGACTCACACAGAGACCCATAGACTCATTACACAGAGACCCATAGACTCACACAGAGACCCATAGACCCACACAGAGACCCATAGGCTCACACAGAGAACCATAGACTCACACAGAGACCCATAGACTCACACAGAGACCCATAGACTCACATATAGACTCATAGACTCACACAGAGACTCACAGACTCACACAGAGACCCAAAGACTCACACAGAGAATCACAGACTCACACAGAGACTCATAGACTCATACAGAGTCTCATAGACTCACACAGAGACCTATAGACTCACATAAAGACCCATAGACTCACACAGAGACCCACACAGAGACCGATAGACTCACCATGAGAACTATAGATCCACACAGAGACCCAAAGACTCACATAGGGATCCATAGACTCACACAGAGAACCATAGCCTCACACAGAGAACCATAGATCCACACAGAGACCAATAGACTCACACAGAGATCCATAGACTCACACAGAGACCCAATAGACTCACACAGATACCCCTAGACTCACACAGAGACCCATAGACTCACACAGAGACCCACACAGAGACTGATAGACTCACACTGAGAACCATAGATCCACACAGAGACCCATAGACTCACAAAGAGACCCATAGACTCACACAGAGACCCATAGACTCACAGAGAGATGTATAGACTCACACAGCGACCCATAGACTCACACATAGACCCATGGACTCACACAGAGACCCATAAACTCGCACAGAGACCCATAGACTCACACAGAGAACCACAAACTCACAGATATACCCATAGCCTCACACAGAGAAACACAGACTCACATAGAGACCCATAGACCCACACAGAGACCCATAGACTCACAAAGAGAACCACAGACTCACAGAGAGATCCATAGACTCACACAGAGCAAAAAAACTCACACAGAGACCCACAGACTCACACAGAGATCCATAGACTCACACAGAGACCCATGGACTGACACAGAGACCCATAGACTCACACAGAGACCCATAGACTCACAGAGAGAACCACAGACTCACAAAGAGATCCATAGACTCACACAGAGACCCATAGATCCACACAGAGACCCATAGACTCACACAGAGACCCATAGACTCACACAGAGACCCATAGATCCACACAGAGACTCATAGACTCACACAGAGACTCATAGACTCACAGAGAGAACCACAGACTCACAGAGAGACTCATAGACTCACAAAGAGACCCATAGACTCATACAGAGACCCATAGACTCACAGAGAGACCCATAGATCCACACAGAGACCTATAGACTCACACAGAGACTCATAGACTCACAAAGAAACCCATAGATCCACACAGAGACCCATAGACTCACGCAGAGACCCATAGACTCACACAGAGACTCATAGACTCACATAGAGACCCATAGACTCAAACAGAGACTCATAGACTCACACAGAGACTAATATCCTCACACCGAGACTCATATACTCACACAGAGACCCATAGACTCACACAGAGACCCATAGACTCACAGAGATAACCACAGACTCACACAGAGACCCATAGGCACACAGAGAGGACCACAGATTCACAGAGAGACCCATAGACTCACACAGAGACCCATAGACTCACACAGAGACCGATAGGCTCACACAGAGAACCATAGGTCCACACAGAGACCCATAGACTCACAAAGAGACCCATAGACTCACAGAGAGACTCATAGACTCACGCAGAGACCCATAGACTCACACAGAGACCCAATAGACTCACACAGAGACCCCTACACTCACACAGAGACCCATAGACTCACACAGAGACCCACACAGAGACTGATAGACTCACACTGAGAACCATAGATCCACACAGAGACCCATAGACTCACACAGAGACCCATAGACTCATACAGAGAACCATAGCTCCACACAGAGACCCATAGACTCACAGAGAGATGTATAGACTCACACAGCGACCCATAGACTCACACATAGACCCATGGACTCACACAGAGACCCATAAACTCGCACAGAGACCCATAGACTCACACAGAGAACCACAAACTCACAGATATACCCATAGCCTCACACAGAGAAACACAGACTCACATAGAGGCCCATAGACCCACACAGAGACCCATAGACTCACAAAGAGAACCACAGACTCACAGAGAGATCCATGGACTCACACAGAGCAAAAAAACTCACACAGAGACCCACAGACTCACAGAAAGATCAATAGACTCACACAGAGACCCATGGACTGACACAGAGACCCATAGACTCACACTGAGACCCATAGACTCACAGAGAGAACCACAGACTCACAAAGAGACCCATAGACTCACACAGAGACCCATAGATCCACACAGAGACCCATAGACTCACACAGAGACCCATAGACTCACACAGAGACCCATAGATCCACACAGAGACCCATAGACTCACACAGAGACTCATAGACTCACAGAGAGAACCACAGACTCACAGAGAGACTCATAGACTCACACAGAGACCCATAGACTCACACAGAGACCCATAGACTCACAGAGAGACCCATAGATCCACACAGAGACCTATAGACTCACACAGAGACTCATAGACTCACAAAGAGACCCATAGATCCACACAGAGACCCATAGACTCACGCAGAGACCCATAGACTCACACAGAGACTCATAGACTCACATAGAGACCCATAGACTCAAACAGAGACTCATAGACTCACACAGAGGCTAATATCCTCACACCGAGACTCATATACTCACACAGAGACCCATAGACTCACACAGAGACCCATAGACTCACAGAGATAACCACAGACTCACACAGAGACCCATAGGCACACAGAGAGGACCACAGATTCACAGAGAGACCCATAGACTCACACAGAGACCCATAGACTCACACAGAGACCGATAGGCTCACACAGAGAACCATAGGTCCACACAGAGACCCATAGACTCACAAAGAGACCCATAGACTCACACAGAGACCCATAGATCCACACAGAGACCCATAGACTCACACAGAGACCCATAGACTCACACAGAGACCCATAGACTCACACCGAGCCCATAAATCCACACAGAGACCCATAGACTCACAGAGAGACTCATAGACTCACGCAGAGACCCATAGACTCACACAGAGACCCATAGACTCATACAGAGAACCATAGCTCCACACAGAGACCCATAGACTCACAGAGAGATGTAGAGACTCACACAGAGACCCACACAGAGACCGATAGACTCACACTGAGAACCATAGATCCACACAGAGACCCATAGACTCACAAAGAGACCCATAGACTCACACAGAGACCTATAGACTCATACAGAGAACCATAGCTCCACACAGAGACCCATAGACTCACAGAGAGATGTATAGACTTACACAGAGACCCAAAGACTCACACATAGACCCATGGACTCACACATAGACCCATAAACTCGCACAGAGACCCATAGACTCACACAGAGAACCACAAACTCACAGATATACCCATAGCCGCACACAGAGAAACACAGATTCACATAGAGACCCATAGACCCACACAGAGACCCATAGACTCACACAGAGACCAATACACTCACACAGAGACCAATAGACTCACACAGAGACTCATAGCCTCACACAGACAACAACAGGCTCACACAGAGACCCATAGACTCACACAGAGACTCATAGACTCACACAGAGACTCATAGACTCACACAGAGGCCCATAGACTCATGTAGAGAGCCATAGACTCACACAGAGACCGATAGACTCACACAGAGACTCATAGACTCACAAGAAGAACAACAAACTCAAACAGAGACTCACAGACTCACACAGAGACCCATTGACTCACATAGAGAAACATAGACTCACACAGAGACCCATAGACTCATTACACAGAGACCCATAGACTCACACAGAGACCCATAGACCCACACAGAGACCCATAGGCTCACACAGAGAACCATAGACTCACAGAGAGACCCATAGACTCACACAGAGACCCAAAGACTCACACAGAGAATCACAGACTCACACAGAGACTCATAGACTCATACAGAGTCTCATAGACTCACACAGAGACCTATAGACTCAAATAAAGACCCATAAACTCACACAGAGACCCACACAGAGACCGATAGACTCACCATGAGAACTATAGATCCACACAGAGACCCAAAGACTCACATAGAGATCCATAGACTCACACAGAGAACCATAGCCTCACACAGAGAACCATAGATCCACACAGAGACCAATAGACTCACACAGAGATCCATAGACTCACACAGAGACCCAATAGACTCACACAGAGACCACTAGACTCACACAGAGACCCATAGACTCACACAGAGACCCACACAGAGACTGATAGACTCACACTGAGAACCATAGATCCACACAGAGACCCATAGACTCACAAAGAGACCCATAGACTCACACAGCGACCCATAGACTCACACATAGACCCATGGACTCACACAGAGACCCATAAACTCGCACAGAGACCCATAGACTCACACAGAGAACCACAAACTCACAGATATACCCATAGCCTCACACAGAGAAACACAGACTCACATAGAGACCCATAGACCCACACAGAGACCCATAGACTCACAAAGAAAACCACAGACTCACAGAGAGATCCATAGACTCACACAGAGCAAAAAAACTCACACAGAGACCCACAGACTCATACAGAGATCCATAGACTCACACAGAGACCCATGGACTGACACAGAGACCAATAGACTCAGACAGAGACCCATAGACTCACAGAGAGAACCACAGACTCACAAAGAGACCCATAGACTCACACAGAGACCCATAGATCCACACAGAGACCCATAGACTCACACAGAGACCCATAGACTCACACAGAGACCCATAGATCCACACAGAGACCCATAGACTCACACAGAGACTCATAGACTCACAGAGAGAACCACAGACTCACAGAGAGCCTCATAGACTCACACAGAGACCCATAGACTCACACAGAGACCCATAGACTCACACAGAGACTCATAGACTCACAAAGAGACCCATAGATCCACACAGAGACCCATAGACTCACGCAGAGACCCATAGACTCACACAGAGACTCATAGTCTCACATAGAGACCCATAGACTCACAGAGATAACCACAGACTCACACAGAGACCCATAGGCACACAGAGAGGACCACAGATTCACAGAGAGACCCATAGACTCACACAGAGACCCATAGACTCATACAGAGACCGATAGGCTCACAGAGAGACCCATAGGTCCACACAGAGACCCATAGACTCACAAAGAGACCCATAGACTCACACAGAGACCCATAGATCCACACAGAGACCCATAGACTCACACAGAGACCCATAGACTCACACAGAGACCCATAGACTCACACCGAGCCCATAAATCCAAACAGAGACCCATAGACTCACAGAGCGACTCATAGACTCACGCAGAGACCCATAGACTCACACAGAGACCCATAGACTCATACAGAGAACCATAGCTCCACACAGAGACCCATAGACTCACAGAGAGATGTAGAGACTCACACAGAGACCCACACAGAGACCGATAGACTCACACTGAGAACCATAGATCCACAAAGAGACCCATAGACTCACACAGAGACCCATAGACTCATACAGAGAACCATAGCTCCACACAGAGACCCATAGAGTCACAGAGAGATGTATAGACTTACACAGAGACCCATAGACTCACACATAGACCCATGGACTCACACATAGACCCATAAACTCGCACAGAGACCCATAGACTCACACAGAGAACCACAAACTCACAGATATACCCATAGCCGCACACAGAGAAACACAGATTCACATAGAGACCCATAGACCCACACAGAGACCGATAGACTCACAAAGAGAACCACAGACTCACAGAGAGGTCCATAGACTCACACAGAGCAAAACAACTCACACAGAGACCCACAGACTCACACAGAGATCCATAGACTCACACAGAGACCCATGGACTGACACAGAGACCCATAGACTCACACAGAGACCCATAGACCCACACAGAGAACCACAAACTCACAGATATACCCATAGCCTCACACAGAGAAACACGGACTCACATAGAGACCCATAGACCCACACAGAGACCCATAGACTCACAAAGAGAACCACAGACTCACAGAGAGACCCATAGACTCACACAGAGACCAATAGACTCACAAAGAGACCCATAGACTCAAACAGAGACTCATAGACTCACACAGAGACTCATAAACTCACAAAGAGACCCATAGCCTCACACAGAGACTCATACAATCACACAGAGACCGATAGACTCACACAGAGATCCATAGACTCACACAGAGACCCATAGATTCACACCGAGCACATTAATCCACACAGAGACCCATAGACTCACAGAGAAAACCACAGACTCACACAGAGACTCATAGGCACAAAGAGAGAACCACAGATTCACAGAGAGGCCGATAGACTCACACCGAGACACATAGACTCACACAGAAACCCATAGACTAACACAGAGACTCATAGTCTATGGACAATGTTAGTCTATAGACAATGTTAGTCTATGGGCAATGTAAGTCTATGGGCAATGTTAGTCTATAGACAATGCTAGTCTATGGGCAATGTAAGTCTACGGGCAATGTTAGTATATGTGCAATGTTAGTCTATGTACAATGTAAATCTATGTTCAATGTAAGTCTATGGGCAATGTAAGTCTATGTACAATGTTAGTCTATGAACAATGTTAGTCTATGTACAATGTAAGTCTATGGGCAATGTAAGTCTATGGGCAATGTTAGTCTATGTACAATGTAAGTCTATGGGCAATGTTAGTCTTTGGGCAATGTAAGTTTATGTACAATGTAAATCTATGGGCAATGTAAATCTATGGATAATGTAAGTCTATGGGCAATGTAAGTCTATGTGCAATGTTAGTCTATGGGCAATGTAAGTCTATGGGCAATGTAAGTCTATGGGCAATGTTAGTCTATGGGCAATGTTAGTCTATGTGCAATGTAAGTCTATGTACAATGTAAGTCTATGGGCAATGTAAGTCTATGGGCAATGTAAGTCTATGGGCAATGTTAGTCTATGGGCAATGTAAGTCTATGGGCAATGTTAGTCCATGGGCAATGTACGTCTATGGACAATGTTAGTCTATGTACAATGTAAGTCTATGGGCAATGTCAGTCTATGGGCAATGTAAGTCTACGGGCAATGTTAGTCTATGTACAATGTAAATCTATGTTCAATGTAAGTCTATGGGCAATGTTAGTCTATGTACAATGTAAGTCTATGGGCAATGTAAGTCTATGTACAATGTTAGTCTATGAACAATTTTAGTCTATGTACAATGTAAGTCTATGGGCAATGTAAGTCTATGGGCAATGTTAGTCTATGTATAATGTAAGTCTATGGGCAATGTTAGTCTATGGGCAATGTAAGTCTATGGGCAATGTTAGTCTATGTACAATGTAAGTCTATGGACAATGTTAGTCTATGTACAATGTTAGTCTACGTACAATGTAAGTCTTTGTACAATGTAAGTCTATGTACAATATAAGTCTATGGGTAATGTTAGTCTATGGGCAATGTAAGTCTATGTACAATGTAAGTCTATGAGCAATGTAAGTCTATGGGCAATGTAAGTCTATGTACAATGTAAGTCTATGTACAATGTAAGTCTATGGGCAATGTTAGTCTATGGGCAAAGTTAGTCTATGGGCAATGTTAGTCTATGGGCAATGTAAGTCTAAGTACAATGTAAGTCTATGTACAATGTAAGTATATGGGCAATGTTATGTCTATGGCAATGCAAGTCTATGGGCAATGTTAGTCTATGTACAATGTAAGTCTATGAGCAATGTAAGTCTATGAGCAATGTTAGTCTATGGGCAATGTAAGTCTATGGGCAATGTTATGTCTATGGCAATGCAAGTCTATGGGCAATGTTAGTCTATGTACAATGTAAGTCTATGAGCAATGTAAGTCTATGGGCAATGTAAGTCTATGGGCAATGTTAGTCTATGTACAATGTAAGTCTATGTACAATGTAAATCTATGGGCAATGTAGTCTATGTACAATGTAAGTCTATGGGCAATGTTAGTCTATGGGCAATGTAAGTTTATGTACAATGTAAATCTATGGGCAATGTAAATATATGGGCAATGTAAGTCTATGGGCAATATTAGTCTATGTACAATGTAAGTCTATGGATAATGTAAGTCTATGGGCAATGTAAGTCTATGTGCAATGTTAGTCTATGGGCAATGTTAGTCTATGGGCAATGTTAGTCTATGGGCAATGTAAGTCTATGGGCAATGTTATGTCTATGGCAATGCAAGTCTATGGGCAATGTTAGTCTATGTACAATGTAAGTCTATGAGCAATGTAAGTCTATGAGCAATGTTAGTCTATGGGCAATGTAAGTCTATGGGCAATGTTATGTCTATGGCAATGCAAGTCTATGGGCAATGTTAGTCTATGTACAATGTAAGTCTATGAGCAATGTAAGTCTATGGGCAATGTAAGTCTATGGGCAATGTTAGTCTATGTACAATGTAAGTCTATGTACAATGTAAGTCTATGGATAATGTAAGTCTATGGGCAATGTAAGTCTATGTGCAATGTTAGTCTATGGGCAATGTTAGTCTATGGGCAATGTAAGTCTATGGGCAATGTAAGTCTATGGGCAATGTTAGTCTATGGGCAATGTTAGTCTATGTGCAATGTAAGTCTATGTACAATGTAAGTCTATGGGCAATGTAAGTCTATGGGCAATGTTAGTCTATGGGCAATGTAAGTCTATGGGCAATGTTAGTCTATGGGCAATGTAAGTCTATGGGCAATGTTAGTCTATGGGCAATGTACGTCTATGGGCAATCTTAGTCTATGGGCAATGTAAGTCTATGTACAATGTAAGTCTATGGGCAATGTACGTCTATGGGCAATGTTAGTCTATGTGCAATGTAAGTCTATGGGCAATGTAAGCCTATGGACAATGGAAGTCTATGGGGAAAGTAGGTCTAAGGGAAATGTGGATCTATGGATAATGTTGGTCTATGGGAAATGCTATTACAGATGCACTCCGAAGCCACGTGAAGTGTCGAAGGCCCGCTGCTGTCAGGAGGTCACGGGACAGACTCTTTGGGTGCCATGAGTTGACTGCTGTGCCAGGTTATGTGCAGGAGGAGGTCACGGAACAAACCAAGGGGCCATGAGTTGACCACCTGAGATGACTGTGCAGATGCACCGCCGGTGTCCCCTATCGTGCCAACTTGCTGCTTTTCATCCGCCCGGCGCTCCGCTTGTCGTTGTGAGCATTCGTTACTCTGCCCTTCGTTCTTGTTGGAGGGGCGACTGCCCCCAACTGCACAGTAGCGGCGTCTTTCACGAGCCTCCTCCCTATTCCTCCACAGAGGCCGATCTTGACACCGCTGGTACCGGTCATCGGCACGATTAATTCTGTCCTGTTCCAGAGCGCTCACACTTAACGAGCGAGTTACGTTCCGCGACATTTGCACGGTGATGCTATGTTGATGTGTGACCTGAATGCGTGGAGGTTATTTTGCTGCTATGAATTTCCACACGATGATGATGACGATGATGATATCAATCACGTCGTTGAGCTGCTTACTTTTATGATGGCCAGGTCGCTTGTCTGAAAAATATGCTAGATAGCGCAGTGGGCCTTAGCTAGTAACATAAAAATATGTAGTTTCATTTGTATTTTTTTCGTGATTTGTTTAGCCTTCCTATACTTTGCACTCTTCAGTTTCATTTATTAGGATTTACCCTCTGAGCCATTCGGCTCTTGATTTGGGTTCAACCGCAACAAACAATACAAATTACAAGATACACCTAAAATTCATTGTACACAAATCTAAACATTACATATGTAAACAATAAAATCCTACAGAAAAAGCACAGCCCGTCCATGCAGCGTACAGAAAGTGCAAAAAATGACATTTCGATGTTTGATCCAAATAACAATCATAATACAATACAGATCGAAATTTTAAGTATAAATCTATACTCAATAAAAAAAATCGGGCCAAACCAAGCCCCTCTAAAACTTACTAAAACAATGCTATGTAAACAACGTAACAGTTTTCCCAACAAATGTGATTAAAAGTTTACAATAGCGACACACACAACACACATCACTAAACCTAGCATCCATCGCTAGCTGCATAAGTGTTGTTGGATTTCGATTTAAAGCTTTCGTGACTGCAAGGATTCATCTTCTTTGGTTCTTTCGGTAAGGTCACGTAGAATGAGAATAAAATAATAAATTGATAAAATAAAATAACACAATAATATTCTCACGACGTTTCGGCCACAACACAAGCGGCCTTCATCAGGTGAAGGGGACGAGACTGTTTGGAGGACAGCGCTCGTCCCCTTCACCTGATGAAGGCCGCTTGTGTTGTGGCCGAAACGTCGTGAGAATATTATTGTGTTATTTTATTTTATCAATTTATTATTTTATTCTCATTCTACGTGACTTTACCGAAAGAACCAAAGAAGATGTTGTTGGATTGTGTTTGTTGCAAAGTTCTGACCTGCCACTACTGAAGACGGTCACAGCGACTCTAACGAGTTTGTAAAGGCCTAGAGGACCCACCTACAAACTCCCCATCGCTCTGGGGCAACCGCGCATTGAAGGTTGGGAGGAAGGGCAATAAGTTGGAATAGCTGGAGGCACTCCGGCCTTGAAAGTCTAAAAGAACTCTAATCCACAGACGGGATGATCCAACCCATTGAGAGGCTGCGAACTAACCACAATATCCCCTCCCCACCCCACTCTAAACTCTTTAGGAGTCTCCAGATTAGAGACGCCGTGATGGAATCACACCGGACAAGTGCCTAGGAAGCACCGGTCCACCTGATCGTCGGCCGGCTGTAGAGACACACAGAGATAGCTACAGACTCAATGAGGCATATCGACTCCAAGGAGAACGGGCGGTGGGGAGGTGGGGAGGTCGGGGATGCTTCAATTAGACTGGCAAACAAAAAAATAATGAGACAGGTTCACGTCCTGGGAGATCTCAACACAGAGCTGTGCCGCAGATTTTTCGCAAGCTCCAAAAGCAGGCTTAAGGACCCCACCCCCCACTATCCACATGTAGGTCGTAGGAAGGGAATCACAAGAAAAACTGGTGACACGTGAAAAAAAATGGTAAGTGTAACATGTGATGTACGTCATCGGAATGGGAAAGGGTTAATTTGCACCGCCACCACCCTCCTCACAAACTCACGTACGTGTACTTCATAGGAGCGGGGATCAGAAGAAAAAACTGGCAAGTGTCACAGGAAAAAATATATATAGTAGACGTCATCAGAATGCGAAAGGGTTCATTTTTAGACGGAGCGAAAAACGGAGCTTTTTGCTTTTTTTCCGATGGCCATCCCTCCTGAGGGGTACGTTACCCCCCCCCTCCCCATCCCGCGCGACTTCCCGCCTGTGTCCAGACCAAGGCCGTAGCCGTGGAGTCAATATTGCGGGGGGCCAAATCTTCCAGGGGGTCTGGGGGTCCCCCCCCCCCCAAGAAAAAAAATATATCTAAATTTGAAAACTAATTTCCTGACATTTTCTGCCTAAAAGATAAAAAAATCACTAACACATATGATGTATTGTATTAGATTGCTCTGGTTTTTTTTCTTTGTTATCTTTGCTTGCTTCATTGTATGTAATGGCAGAGATTAGGGATAAATAAAGTACAACTATAACCACAATCATATCAACAGAAATACATTTTATCGCAATATATTGGGCGGGGGCAGGGGGGACATTTTGAGCATATTTTAATATTGGAGGGGGATGTGTGTGTCCCCCTCCCAAAAATATATTATAATTACGGCCTTGGTCCAGACGTACCATGGAGATAGTGTGGCGTAATGGGACCTTTTTGACAGTTATCAAAGTATGAAAAAAAAATAAGAATAGGTTTTTACCCTTTCTGACATTGAAACAGCAGGAGTTGTGCTAAGGTGTTCAAACGCCAAAGTGGAAATCGTTTCGCAAGGAATCAAGTTACTGCATTAACCACGCGCGGTGCTTGTAACGAACATGATCATTATATCTGGCACTGTCCTTAATGCTCACGTAATTATATAGTGTAATTTGGCATTGCCTTTGAAACTGATTGGCCCGCACCAGAGGCAAGAAGCCTTCTTTACGGCCTAGTTTCACTGACTTTTGGCGTTCTCTGTTCCGACACTGGCGAGTCACACCCCACACACCCTCCCCGTTATCATCTCCAGGAAGTTGCATCCACGCGCGCGGTATGTGCACGTGACCCGTGAATGCGTCACTCTCAAAACGCGTGGCCTGCGTCACGGGTGCAACGGGAACAACGCGACGGGAAGGATCAATCGCAACGTGGCGTGTTGGCAAAATACCGCGGCAGAACGGAAACAAAAGACGGTGGCATTTGACTGATTCAATAATAATAATAACAGCTTATTATTTCAACATGCCTACTACACGACTATACATACTACACTATCATTCACCACAATGCATTCTACACTGCTATGCACTACACTATTCACGAGACTACTATGCACTAAACTAAGAGACACTACAATACACACCTCACTACTATACACTAGACTACTATACGCTAAAATACAAACGACCCACTATACACTACACTATACACCACACTAAACACTCCACTACTAATTATTATGCTACTACCCACTATACAATACACTATACACTACACTACTATATATTACACTACTATACACTACACTATACACTACACTGCGTGCGTGACCACCCGTGTGTGTATGACCGTGTGCCCGTGTGTGTGTCTGTGTGTAATTCAATTGACGATGACCGCTCCCAGCAGAATCAAGATCGGCCTCTGTGGAGGTGGAGGAGGCTCGTGAAGGACGCTGCTACTGGGGAGTGCCAGGCTAGGTGCACGTTGAGAACGCTGCTGCTGGGGCAATCGGATGCAATCGCCCGTCCGGAAATAACAACGGAGAGTCAGAGGAGCGACGCTCACAACAACGAGCGGAGCGCCGGGCGGACAAAAAGCAGCGAGTTGGCACAGCAGGGGGGTACAGCTGGTGTTGCATCCGCATGGTCATCTTGCAGGAGGTCCGTGACCTCCTGCCAACGAGCGTTCGACACTTCACGTGGCTTGAACGTGCGCCTAGCCTGGCACAAACGTCGTGGTGAATGGCGAATGGTGTGGGTGTCTGTGTGTGTCTGTGGGTGGGTGTCTGTGTGGGTGTGTGTCAGTGGGGAGCGATAGTGTAGCGGTTAGCGCTACGCTGCGCTATGAACCTGGCGACCCGGGTTCGATTCCCGCTCACGGCCAACACCAGTGACGATTATCTGAACCGGTCCCGGGCCTCCCCTAGGTCGACTCAGCCTCAAATGAGTACCTGGTACAGTGTGTAAACATCGCGACTGGGGAGACAAAGGCGGTCGGGCGTGGTGCTGGCCACCCACCCCCTCGTGTACCGTTCCGGCCTTCATAGGTGCTCGCTAACAGAACTTGCCCCTACAGTCTGTTAAGGCTATACGGGGGATCTTTGTTTTTTTCTTTGTGTCAGTGTGTGCGTGGGGGGGAGCGGTGGTGTAGTAGTTAGCGCTACGCCGCGCGATGAACCCGGCGACCCGAGTTCGATTCCCGCTCACGGCCAACACCAAGTGACTTTTTTCCCTTTTTTCCGAACCAGTTTTTCATTTCAGTTTAGTTTCAGTTTCATTTATTTGGTATAGCCCTGTGAGCCATTCGGCTCTTGAATCGGGTGCAACGGGCAACAAACAAAAAAACAAAAACATGAACAAGAAAACATCTTAAAGTGACTATGTGACTGTGAAAACAGAAAATCCAGGGAAAAAAAAAAACATCAAAATATTCCTGAAATAGCACCGTACACGAACGCTCTGCAAACATCCCAGTGGGATGCAAGTCAAACAACAACAACAACCATAAGACAACTTAGATTAAAGCCATCATTCTAACTCCGCACTACAACAAAAACAAACATGACCAAAACCAAAAAACGTTTTCGAAATCACCCAAAATAAAGCCATCAGCAATTTAACATTGATCATAGGAACTGTGACCGAAATTTCACAATGAAAGACATAAACAACACGCACCACCAAAACCCTGCAGCCATAGCTGGGCTGCATGAGTCACTCCACAACAGCATCAGGAGCATCAGTAGGAGTATCAACATTTTGCAAATGCACCGCTCTTGAGCCTCCCCTAGGTCGACTCAGCCTCAAATTAGTGTAATTCAAAGGGCGCGTTCGTCGAGGATGCTGTCGTGATAATGGCCGTGTCAAGGGCCTCTTGTCAAAATGTGACGCTCTTTCTTACATCCCGCACGTCCCTGCACCTGCAGTGACATCGCGGGATGTCACGGTGCCACGCCGGCCCCGGAGAGTCACGGAGTGCGGTGTGACGACATCGCGGGCACCACAAAGAATGTGGGTGCTGTGCCGGCCCTGCAGGCGCTCGGCGAGGCACTGGTCGATAGCGGTTTTGCATGGCACCACGTTTGGCGTTCAGTGGCGGCCCCTAAAACGATAGGGGTGTGAGAGTGCCGGCCGCGGGGAATGGGGGGACGCTATGGGCCGTGGCACTCTGGTTGACCCCGGATGACACGTGACCGGTTAAGTCTACACAGGGGCCCCTCAAGTGGGGGGGGGGGGGGGGTTAGGGGTGGTCACGTGGTCTGGGTCGAGATCCTGCTCGAGGATTCTGGAAGGTGGGTCGTGGCCATGGTGGCGGAGCCAGCCACGACCATGGAGGATATAAGCCGGGTCCCCCCGCAGAGGGACAGGCTGCTGTTGTTGATCCTTGCAGAAAACTCCGTCTGTGTTCTACGTCCAACAAGTGGGGGCTAGGGGTGGTCACGTGGTCTGGGTCGAGATCCTGCTGGAGGATTCTCGAAGGCGGTCGTGGCCATGGGGCGGAGCCAGCCACGACCATGGAGGATATAAGCCGGGTCCCCCCACAGAGGGACAGGCTGCTGTTGTTCATCCTTGCAGAAAACTCCGTCTGTGTTCTACGTCCAACAAGTGGGGGCTAGGGGTGGTCACGTGTCAGGGTCGAGATCCTGCTGGAGGATTCTGGAAGGTGGGTCGTGGCCATGGTGGCGGAGCCAGCCACGACCATGGAGGATATAAGCCGGGTCCCCCCACAGAGGGACAGGCTGCTGTTGTTCATCCTTGCAGAAAACTCCGTCTGTGTTCTACGTCCAACAAGTGGGGGCTAGGGGTGGTCACGTGGTCTGGGTCGAGATCCTGCTCGAGGATTCTGGAAGGTGGGTCGTGGCCAAGCGCGGAGACAGCCACGACCCGTGAGGATATAAACCGGATCCCCCCCAGAGGGAGCGGCTGCTGTTGTTCATCCTGAAGAATTCTAACGTTCTACAAGAGTCTCCAACACGTAGGACCGGGACCCAAGCTGTGGTCCGGTCCGTTGTAGCTAGTTACGGTGTAAATTAGTGCAGTTAGCCTGGTGGTCACCACCATAGCTTTGTTATTCTGTTAAGGGGCAGTTACCCCCGTGTGTGTTGGTGTTAATAAATGTGTTGCCTCCAAAGAGTATGTCTGCGACTCAGTTGAACTCACTACACACATCTGTCTGTTGATAGCGTGCTAACTAACTCGCATGGTATGCAGGGGGCCGTGGGTTCGATCCCCGTACCCCGACGACGCCCGTTGTTTTGTATTTGGAGTTTGCGTGTCTCTCTTTCTCTGTCATCATCATCATCACCATCGTCACCGTGGCTAGGAGATGTTAACAACATCGCCTGGTATGCAGGAGGTGGCAGTTCGATCCCGAGCCTGATGGTGCCTGCTGCTGCTACTGTATATTTTGAGTCTGCGTATATCTCTCTTTCTACCCCGTGGAGATGTTAACTACCTTGCCTGGTGTACAGAAGATCGTAGGTTCGATCCCGACCCTGACGACGCCTGCTGCTGTATATTTGCAGTGTGCGTGTCTCTCTTTCTACCCCGTGGAGATGTTAACTACCTCGCCTGGTATACAGAAGGTCGTAGGTTCGATCCCGACCCTGACGACGCCTGCTGCTGCTGTATATTTGGAGTCTGCGTCTCTCTTTCTCTCTCCCCGCGGTAGTCGCTGCGTGGATTTTAGTTTTTCCGGACCCTCCAGCTTTCACCATCCACATGTAGAATCAACGTCAGCACGCGTTTAGAGTATTTGGTTACTGCGATACAGTCCCACGCGATGATGATGATGATGATGACATCAGCCACTTTGTTGAGCAATCCTCACTTGTGATCGCTACATAGCTCATTGGGCCTTACCTGCCCAATATCACTGACCTGCCTATTTTCCCCTTCACGCGACGTTGAACTGGGGTAGTATATATTGTAGTGTATAGTAGTGTAGTGAATAATGTGGTGTATAGTAGTGTATAGTGTGTGTATAGTAGTGTAGTGTAGTGTAAAGTGTAGTGTATAGTGTAGTGTATAGTGTAGTGTAGTAGTTTAGTAGTGTATAGTGTATAGTGTAGTGTATAGTATAGTGTATAGTGTAGTGTATAGTAGTGTATAGTGTAGTGTATAGTGTAGTAGTGTATAGTGTAGTGTATAGTATAGTGTATAGTGTAATGTATAGTAGTGTAGTGTATAGTGTAGTGTAGTAGTGTATAGTGTAATGTATAGTATAGTGTATAGTGTAATGTATAGTAGTGTAGTGTATAGTAGTGTAGTGTATAGTGTGGTGTATAGTGTAGTGTATAGTGTAGTAGTGTATAGTGTAGTGTAGTAGTGTAGAAGTGTATAGTGTAGTGTATAGTGTATAGTGTAGTAGTGTATAGTGTAGTGTATAGTGTAGTGTATAGTGTGGTTGCATTCTTTGTTGGTGTTGTCGTTGGTGTGACCTTCTGACCCCCGTGCTAAAAAAAAGCTTCATAGCTCATCGGATTCCTTCTGCGGTATGAATACAATTTTGTGATTCTGGTTATGGTGGTGCCCGGTGACATGTGCAAAAATTTGGGAGACAAAGCCAGCCGGGAGGGCTCTTCAATGGCGTGAATGCAAACTGATCAAGAGGTGCATTTTTGGTAGGGGTGGCGGCGGGGGGGGGTTCCGTTCTTATCTCTTCCGTGACCATTGTTCGACGAAGGTCAAACACGATTGGCACGCTCGTGTTTGACCTGCGTGTGGTGAGTCTATGCGTCTCTGTTTGAGTCTGTGGGTCTCTGCATGAGTTGCTGCACATGCTGTTAATCGAGTTATGCCATCTCTTTCTGCGTCCCGTTCACCTGTCAGTTAACATGCACGCAGGATGGGGAAGTGATTATATTATTAAAACCGAACCTAGTGACGTGACCCCCCATGTACACGTGGGTGGGGGCGGGGGTGGTTGAAACGGGATCGGCTATTTATGAGTAATGGGGGATGGTGTTGAGAGTCGACATCGGCGGGCGGGCGAGCAGTTAAAGTCCGCGTTCGAGTTTTTGGTGATCTTCGAGTCCAGCGGACATGGCAGGCTACGAGTGCGTGCGAGTCTCCGAGAAGTTGGACTTCGACACGTTCGAATTTCAATTTGAAAATTTGCACTACGCCACGGAGAGGCACCGGACGTACGTGATATTCGACGTCAAGCCTCAGAGTGCGGGGGGCCGGAGCCGACGTCTGTGGGGGTACATCATAAATAATCCCAACGTCTGCCATGCCGAACTGATCCTGATGTCGATGATCGACCGCCATTTGGAGAGCAATCCAGGCGTGTACGCAATGACGTGGTACATGTCGTGGAGTCCGTGCGCCAACTGTTCGTCGAAGCTGAATCCTTGGCTCAAAAATCTCCTGGAGGAACAGGGCCACACGCTGATGATGCACTTCTCGCGAATCTACGATAGAGACAGAGAGGGAGACCACCGTGGGCTCCGTGGCCTTAAGCACGTGTCCAACAGCTTCCGAATGGGGGTCGTGGGGAGGGCGGAGGTGGAGGAGTGTCTGGCGGAATACGTGGAAGCAAGTAGACGCACGCTCACGTGGCTTGACACGACCGAGAGCATGGCGGCCAAGATGCGACGCAAACTTTTTTGCATCCTGGTAAGGTGTGCGGGGATGCGTGAGTCTGGCATTCCCTTGCACCTGTTTACACTACAAACCCCTTTACTAAGTGGCCGTGTCGTGTGGTGGCGGGTTTAATGACCAGGATAAAATATCTGTTACGAAAAGGGCAAAAAAAATAGAATTGTCAAATACAATAAATATTACGATTTTTTTTTTACCACTGATCTGTGTTATAAATGTCATTTCCGTACGATTCCAATCCTTTTTTTATAGCAAATATCGCCAAATTTGCGGAGCTCCGCTGCAAATACAGGTTGAGACGAGAGGTGAGGCAGAGACGAGCTCAGCCTCCCCTCTGATTGCGCAACCCCTCAGTAACTGGATGGAGCGCGGGCAATACGCGCGTGCCTGTTACTATCTCAGTACGTCACCAATGTAATGTTTGTAGACCCCCTCAGTGTGTGAATCTGGCTCTGACACAAGGCAGTTCCTCCCCAGCCATTGACCTCACCGCACGTCACTGTTAATGACACACTTCTGTAGACTACACTACTGTACACTACACTACTACGCGCCTTAGTGCCCCATTCTATGTCACTACACGAGCAACGAATTGGCTGGCATGTTCTGTCTCCGCGACAAACCTTACTAATTGGCTGTATCGAGTGGTGGCATGTTTAACGGCGCCAAGGTGAGCCATTACGCCGGCCTTCACGACATGATCGCAGCCTAGCGAAGTGGCCAATATAGTCAATTATCGCGTGGACATTTATAGCCGCAGCCAAATAGCTCTGAACGCGTGGGCGATGTTGATTCGAAACGTGGGAGGGGAAAAACCGCAGTGAAGCCGAATAGAAAATCCACGCATTGACCACCACGGGGAGAGAGAGACACCCAAACTCCAAATAGGCAGCAGCAGGCGTCATCAGGGTCGGGATCGAACCCACGACCTCCTGTATATCAGGCGAGGTAGTCAACATCCCCACGGGGAGAGATACGCAGACTCCAAATATACAGCAGCAGGCATCATCAGGGTCGGGATCGAACCCACGACCTCGTGTATACCAGGCGAGGTGGTTACCTCGATCCCCACGGGGAGAGAGACGCAGACTCCAAATATACAGCAGCAGGCATCATCAGGGTCGGGATCAAACCCACGACCTCCTGTATACCAGGCGAGGTAGTCAACATCCCCACGGGGAGAGAGACGCAGACTCCAAATATACAGCAGCAGGCATCATCAGGGTCGGGATCGAACCCACGACCTCCTGCATACCCGGCGAGGTGGTTAACATCTCCAGGGGGAGAGAGACACAGACTCCAAATGTACAGCAGCAGGCATCATCAGGGTCGGGATCGAACCCACGACCTCCTGTATACCAGGCGAGGTGGTTAACATCTCCACGGGGAGAGAGATGCAGACTCCAAATATACAGCAGCAGGCATCATCAGGGTCGGGATCGAACCCACGACCTCCTGCATACCAGGCGAGGTAGTCAACATCCCCACGGGGAGAGAGACGCAGACTCCAAATATACAGCAGCAGGCATCATCAGGGTCGGGATCGAACCCACGACCTCCTGTATACCAGGCGAGGTAGTCAACATCCCCACGGGGAGAGAGACGCAGACTCCAAATATACAGCAGCAGGCATCATCAGGGTCGGGATCGAACCCACGACCTCCTGTATACCAGGCGAGGTAGTCAACATCTCCACGGGGAGAGAGACGCAGACTCCAAATATACAGCAGCAGGCATCATCAGGGTCGGGATCGAACCCACGACCTCCTGTATACCAGGCGAGGTAGTCAACATCCCCACGGGGAGAGAGACGCAGACTCCAAATATACAGAAGCAGGCATCATCAGGGTCGGGATCGAACCCACGACCTCCTGCATACAATTTTAATTTATATTATATTCTTAGTTTTTTCGGTAAAGTCACGTTGAAGAGAAACAACAAAATAATAAAATATATATAAAACAATAAAAATTCTCACGACGTTTCGACCATAACTCAAACGGTCATCTTCAGGGGTGTTGGTTTGCATAAATTTATTTTTAAACGGCGCATTTATTTACTTATAAAAAAAACGTTAGCACCACGCGCAGCGATTTGGCAGTTTGCCCAGGACTAGTCCATCTATATTCTGAAAAGAGGAGCGGGGAGACGAAATTTTTTTATAATGTATGCTGTCTGAAAGCCACTGTAAGCGTGAACAATCAATTAAGAACTGAAATGGTTTATCAAATCTTTCCAATGATTGCTAAGATAGAATCCATCTTCTCGGTTGAAATTGTCTTTGTGCTTGTATATGTGGATAGC
Organism: Petromyzon marinus; assembly: GCF_010993605.1. Classification (NCBI taxonomy): domain Eukaryota; kingdom Metazoa; phylum Chordata; class Hyperoartia; order Petromyzontiformes; family Petromyzontidae; genus Petromyzon; species Petromyzon marinus. Next base: position 504,811 of record NC_046140.1, on the reverse strand, counting down.
CTCATGAACGAATCTCTCATGGAAGCCAGATGGCTTACAAAGAACCTCTGTCTTGGAAAAGTCAATGGCATGTGAGCCTACTGAATTAGAACACTGATCTGCTATGGCCGAGGTGTTGGTCCTACCGTGTTTAAGGTCTGCTTTGTGTTCACGAATGCGGTCCGAGACATGGCGTTTGGTTTCTCCAATGTAACTACTACCACAGAGGCAACTTAGTTTGTAGACACCAGGGTATTGTATGTCCGGAATCACATCTTTTACAGACGGAACCAGATCACGGATTTTATGTAATGTGTTGAAACGGACCTGGATCTTGTGTTTATTCATGATTTTGGAGATCTTTTTTGTGATCCCAGCAATGTAGGGTAAAGTGATGGTTTTGAAAGGCTCCTCAAGAGGGTTCTTCTTCATGATTTGAGTGATAGCTTTGCGGATTGTATAGTCGGAGTAACCATTAGCCCTAAGAGCTTGGTGTACGTGCTTGAGTTCACTGCTTATGTGTTCCTGGTCGGATATGCATTGGGCTCTAAGATACAGAGTCTTGATGAGAGAATTCTTCTGTGATGGATGGTGGTGGGAATCCGGTTTCAGATAAGCATCCGTATGGGTAACTTTCCTGTAGACAGAGTGGCTCATTGAACCATCAGGTCTCTTTTTAATTAGGACATCCAAAAAAGGTATCTTGCCATCTATTTCGACTTCCATGGTAAATCTGATGGCTGGGTGTATGGAATTGATGTGGTCGAAGAATTGGTCGAGAGCAGGCCGGCCATGTGGCCAGATGACAAAAGTGTCATCCACGTACCTCTTCCATAAGGTTGGGTGCAGAGTGGCAGTCTGGATGGCGTCAGTCTCAAATTTCTCCATGAAAATGTTAGCTATAACTGGAGAAAGGGGGGAGCCCATTGGGGTGCCCTCAGTTTGTTTGTAGAAAGTTCCATTCCAAGTGAAGTATGTATTGGTTAAACAGTGTCTCACCAGGGGGGGTACCTCAGTGTTTAGTCCTTGATGAACCAAGTCTTCAATGATTGCAATGGTGTCAGGTACAGGAACCTTGGTGAATAAGGAAACTACATCAAAACTGACAAGCAGGTCGTCTGGGGACAGGGAAATACCCTTGATTGTCGATACCAGGTGAGTAGAATTTTGTACCGCAGAGGTGGTCTTTCCAGTGAAAGGACGCAGGATTTCAGACAAAAAACGAGCTAGTTTGTAGGTGGGGGAGCTGATAGTAGAGACTATGGGACGAAGAGGTGTATCTACTTTATGTATTTTTGGTAAGCCGTATAATCTTGGTGGCCTGGCAGCAGAAGGTTTCAACGAAAACTGTTTAGATTGATCAATTGATGCGGTTGAATCAGAAATTATTTTGTTGGTTTGTGTGACGAGGCTGTTGGTGGGATCTCTTTTTATTTTTGTATAACTACCATCGTCGAGTAATTCTTTAATTTTGTTGTTGTATTCTATTTTATCCATGATGACAGTAGCATTGCCTTTGTCAGCTGAGAGGACTACAATATTATTCCTCTTTTTTAATTTATATAATTCAAAACGCTCATCTTTGCTAAGGTTGCTAGCTGGCATCTTAGCGTTTTTGAGGGTTGCAGCGATTTCAGATCTTGCTACGTCTGCAGCGATGTGACCCAGGCCCCTGAGAGCAACGTCTACTTGGGCAATTATATCATTAACTGGTATGTGTCTAGGTGTGACTGCAAAGTTTAGACCTTTAGCTAAAACGGATTTCAGACCATCGGAAATAGAACTGTTACTGCGATTAATAACGACTTTATTAACGTCTAACTTTTTGGTGTGTGGGTCCGGTCTTTTGTTGAAGAGGAGGTTAAATTTGGAAATCAGGTTTTCCTTACATTTGGTCGACATAGTAGCAGCTGAAGAGGCAGTCATATTGTCTACATGTTCCCAATCCGATGTGGACATTATTGCCGTCAATGATAAGTGTGATTTGTAGAGTGTCTTGTCTAACTGATCTAGTTCTGTGCGTATAAGTCTGATTTTTTCTGAGATAAGAGCTAAGCTAGTTTTGAAAAGAATTCGTTTCGCATTAGAAGAAGTTACAGCAGCAGAGGTCAGTGTAAATGCGATTTGTATTACCCCAGAGTCGCGGCATCTCTTCAGGAAGGTGAGAGACTCGATCAGCTGAGCTTTCTTATCCCAGAGTTTGTTGAAGGATCTTAAAGTTATGTGAAAACCCTCCCCGTAGAGGCGATTACATTTTGATTTAAAGCTTTCGTGACTACAGTAATTCATATTCTTAGTTTTTTCGGTAAAGTCACGTTGAAGAGAAACAACAAAATAATGAAATATATATAAAACAATAAAAAATTCTCACGACGTTTCGACCATAACTCAAACGGTCATCAATATGAATTACTGCAGTCACGAACGCTTTAAATCAAAATTTAATTTTCATTTAGTTCATTTTTTAGGTAAAGCCCTATGAGCCATGTGGCTCTTGAATCGGGTCCAATCGCAACAAAGAAAAAAAAACGTGAACAAGAAAACCACCTTAAAGTGACTGCGCGCAACAGAAAAAAATGCATGAAAAAAAACCAGCGAGGTGGTTAACATTTCCTAGCCACCTAAACACGGAAACTCACAAAAAGACGCGTCGACTCAGCAGTGAATGCTGGGTCATCTATGGCCGCTGCAACTCACCCCCCCCCACCCCCCACTGCCCCTCCCCTCCCCCCAGGAGGACACGTGGAGCCACCAAGGGATGGAGCCTGCAGAGGAAGGGGGGGAAGGATCGCAGGGGAGGGGGTGGGGGGGGGCGTGGGAGGGGGAGGAGGGGAGGGAGGGGGAGGGGAGGGTGGAGGTGAGGGGAGGGGAATGAGGGGGCGGAGGGGGAGGAGTGGATGGAGGGGAGGAGGGGAGGGAGGGGGCGGAGGGGGGGGGACGTCAGGGGAGGTGAGGGGAGGGAGGGGAGGGGGAGGAGGGAGGGGGGTGGGAGGGGGAGGATGGGAGGGGGGAGGAGGGGAGGAGGGAGATGAGGGGGCAGAGGGGGAGGAGGGAAGGGAGGGAGAGGGTGGGAGCGGGAGGAGGGAGAGGGGGGGGGAGGTGAGGGGAGGGGAGGGAGGGGGCGGAGGGGGAGGAGTGGATGGAGGGGGAGGGGAGGTGAGGGGAGGGAGGAGGTGAGGGGAGGGAGGGGGCGGAGGGGGGGGACATCAGGGGAGGTGAGGGGAGGGAGGGGGAGGGGAGGGGGAGGAGGGAGGGGGGGTGGGAGGATGGGAGGGGGAGGATGGGAGGGGGGAGGAGGGGAGGAGGGAGATGAGGGGGCAGAGGGGGAGGAGGGAAGGGAGGGAGGGGGTGGGAGCGGGAGGAGGAAGGGGGGGGAGGGAGGAGTAAGAGGGGAGTGACATCAGTGGAGGTGAGGGAGGAGTAAGAGGGGAGTGACATCAGTGGAGGCGAGGGGAGGGAGGGGGTGGAGGATGGGGAGGTGTGGGGTGGGCTGCTATTGATGATTGGTGCTCGGGTCAGCAGTGCGGATTGATGAAGGAAGGGAGGGGGGGGGGGTAAGAGAGCAGGGGGTGTAGGGGGGGGAGCGGTGGTTTTCCATGGTAAACGTCTTTGGTAAACTTCAACAGTCAACGAAACTTCCATGGTAAACTCCTAGAGTAAAATGCAATTCCGTGGTAAAACATGCATGCTAAACGTTTATGGCAAACGGAACTTCCACGCTAAACTGGACTTCCATGGTAAACTTACATGGTAAGCTGGACTTCCATGGTAAACATCCATGTTAAACTGGACTTTCACAGTGAACTTCCATGGTAAACATCTATGGTGAACTTCCCTGGTAAACTGGACTTCCAAGGTAATTTCCCAAGGGAAAACTGGACCTCCATGGTAAACTTCCACGGTGAAGTGGACTCCCATGGTAAACTGGACTTTCAATCGTGCGTGGAGGGCTAAATTGACATCGAAAGCGTGTTATCTATGCGGGTGATTTTTTAATTTGGGTAGTTACTCAGGTGCAATGAAGTTGACGATTTCATTATTACCTTTATATGATTTTTAAAATGTAGCAAATCTAACTTCGCGGTCGACACGCGTGTGTTTGTCACGCATTCATACTCGATATATACTATACCACTATACACTACTCTCGTTTACACTACACGCTACACTACTATATACTACACTACTATGCACTACACTACTATACACTACACTATACACTACACTCTACACTACACTACTATACACTACACTACTAGACACTACCCTACTATACACTACTCTACTATACACTACACTACTATACACTACACTACTATACACTACACTATACACTACACTCTACACTACACTACTATACACTACACTACTAGACACTACCCTACTATATACTACACTACTATGCACTACACTACTATACACTACACTATACACTACACTCTACACTACACTACTATACACTACACTACTAGACACTACCCTACTATACACTACACTACTATACACTACACTACTATACACTACTATACACTACCCTACTTTACACTACACTACTATAGACTACACTACTATACACTACACTACACACTACACTCTACACTACACTACTTTACACTACACTACTATACACTACCCTACTATACACTACACTACTATGCACTACACTACTATACACTACACTACTATGCACTACACTACTATACACTACACTACAATGCACTACACTACTATACACTACACTATACACTACACTAATATACACTACCCTACTATGCACTACACTACTATACACTACACTACTATGCACTACACTACTATACACTACACTACTATACACTACATTACTATACACTACACTACTATACACTACTATACACTATACACTACACTACTATACACTACTATACACTACACTACTATACACTACACTACTATACACTACACCACTATGCACTACACTACTATACACTACTATACACTGCACTACTATACACTACTATACACTACACTACTATACACTACACTACAATACTATACACTACACTACTATACACTACACTACTATACACTACACTACTATACACTGCAATACTATGCACTACACTACTATACACTCCACTAATACACACTACTATACACTACACCACTGGCCATTGACAATTGATGCTGGGATCTGCGGTGTGGATTGGTGGAGGAGGAGGGGGAAGAGGAGAGGTGCTGGGGTTAGCAGTGGACTTCCATGGTAAACTGATCTCCTATGATAAACTGGACTTTAATCGTAAAGTCGACTCCCATGGTAAACTGGATTTCCATGGTAAACTGGATTACCATGGTAAAATGGGCTCCCATGGTAAACTCAACTACCATGGTAAACTGGACTCCCGTGGTAAACTGAATTTCCATGGTAAACTGGCTTTCCATGGTAAATACAAATTAAAAGCCGCTTGATTGTTCTGCTCGTCCATTTGCACTGGATGTACCATACAGGACCCACCATTGTGACCTCGACTTAAAATACACAATCTCTAATCAGTTCACGCAAGAAGAAATCTATGCTGGGGCGCCCTGGGCCATCCATAAAAATAATTCCACCTTGGCAGGTCTGCGCCACAAATGTAGCCAATTAATGAACCACCGGCATTGCCAAACCCAAGAAAACCTCGAAGGCCTCCCTCTAATTGCCATCTCAACTATGACCAAGAACAAGAATCGGAAGAGGTGGCGCAAAGCCTTTGCCAACTGCAGCACCGACGCTTCGGAACGATGACCCAGTTCCCCGCCTCACCATCATGAATCGTCCCTCGAACAATATCCTGAAGCGGAAGATCGGTGCCTGGGGATACATCCACATTGTTGCCAACGTGATGTGCGAATCGAATCCTTGACAACGTGTTTGAGAGTTCGATGTTAACGTGACAATGTTTTGTTATCGAGGGACTGTGCGGTGTTGTCTCGGTGCGGTGTGGGACTGTCTGTTGCTGCCGTTTTAATGCCCCCTTTTTTCCCAAACTTGGGAATTGAAGATGCAATATGAACTCATGTACTTTGGGCGCTTTTTGGTTCTTTCGGTAAAGTCACGTAGGTATAAAATAAAATGAATTAAATCACGACGTTTCGACTGCAACACGAGCAATCATCATCAGGTGGGAAAACCACAGCAAGAATTGTTTTTGATGAAGTGAAAAAATAGTAAAAATAATCACGTAAAAAAAAATATTGCTGTGGTTTTCCCACCTGATCGTGATTGCTTGTGTTGCAATCGAGACGTCGTGATTTTATTCATTTTATTTTATACCTACGTGACTTTACCGAAAGAGCCAAAGAGTATGGATCCCTGCAGTCACGAAAACTTCAAATTTAGATTCATGTACTTTGTTTATTTACTAAAGGGGCACCACGGTGGTGAGATGTTAACTACCTCGCCTGGTATGCAGGAGGCCCGGGGGTTCGATCCCGACCCTGAGGCCTGCTTGCTGTTGTATGTTTGAAGCTCGCGTCTTCCTCTCTACCCGTGGTTGCGTGGATTTTTTTGTCTGCGGGTCCTCCGGTTTTTGCCTCCACATTTAAATGTCCACATGATCTGAGTCACTTTGTTGAGGGGCTGTCATTTGCGATAGCCAGGTGGCTTCTGAAAAATAAGTTAACGCTTCAGCGGCCTTTGCCTGGTAGGATGGTTTTAGTGTTGTAATGTGTCTGCATCTTGGTGATTGGTTTACCTTTCCTATCACCAAGATGATTGGTTTACCTTTCCAATCACCAAGATGCAGACACATTACAACACTAAAACCATCCTACCAGGCAAAGGCCGCTGAAGTGTTAACTTATTTTTCAGAAGCGACCTGGCTATCGCAAATGACAGCCCCTCAACAAATGTCCACATGATCTGAGTCACTTTGTTGAGGGGCTGTCATTTGCGATAGCCAGGTCGCTTCTGAAAAATAAGTTAACACTTCAGCGGCCTTTGCCTTGTAGGATGGTTTTAGTGTTGTAATGTGTCTGCATCTTGGTGATTGGTTTACCTTTCCTATCACCAAGATGATTGGTTTACCTTTCCAATCACCAAGATGCAGACACATTACAACACTAAAACCATCCTACCAGGCAAAGGCCGCTGAAGTGTTAACTTATTTTTCAGAAGCGACCTGGCTATCGCAAATGACAGCCCCTCAACAAATGTCCACATGATCTGAGTCACTTTGTTGAGGGGCTGTCATTTGCGATAGCCAGGTGGCTTCTGAAAAATAAGTTAACACTTCAGCGGCCTTTGCCTGGTAGGATGGTTTTAGTGTTGTAATGTGTCTGCATCTTGGTGATTGGTTTACCTTTCCTGTACTTTGCAATACCGTCGTGTTTTTGTAACTGTTTGTTGTTGTAACGTTCATAGCCTGTGCCCCTCCTGGACATCTGTGAGCTTCATAGCTCATCGGATTCCTCCAGTATAAAGTACAATATTCAGATTCTGAAACTGCACTTCCTTGGTAAACTGAATTTCCATGGTAAACTAGACTTCCATGATGAACTGCACTGCCATGTTAAACTGGATTCCCATGGTAAACTGAATTTCTATGCTAAACTAGACTTCCATGATGAACTGGACTGCTGTGTTAAACTAGATTCCCATGGTAAACTGAATTTCCATGGTAAACTGAATTTCCATGCTAAACTGCACTTGCATGATGAACTGGACTGCCATGCTAAACTGGATTTCCATGCTAAACTAGACTTCCATGATGAATTGGACTGCCATGGCAAACTGAATTTCAATGGTAAACTGGACTGCCATGATGAACTGAACTACCATGATAAATGGACTTCCATGGTAAACTGAATTTCCATGATGAACTGCACTGCCATGTTAAACTGGATTCCCATGGTAAACTAAATTTCCATGCTAAACTAGGCTTCCATGATGAACTGGACTGCCATGGTAAACTGAATTTCAATGGTAAACTGGACTGCCATGATGAACTGCACTACCATGGTAAACTAGATTCCCATGGTAAACTGAATTTCCATGCTAAACTAGACTTCCATGATGAACTGGACTGCCGTGTTAAACTAGATTCCCATGGTAAACTGAATTTCCATGCTAAACTAGACTTCCATGATGAACTGGACTGCCGTGTTAAACTAGATTCCCATGGTAAACTGAATTTCCATGCTAAACTAGACTTCCATGATGAACTGGACTGCCGTGTTAAACTAGATTCCCATGGTAAACTGAATTTGTATGCTAAACTGGACTTCCATGATGAACTGGACTGCCGTGTTATACTAGATTCCCATGTGAAACTGAATTTCCATGGTAAACTGAATTTCCATGCTAAACAGGACTTCCACGATAAACTGGACTGCCGTGGTAAATTAGATCCCCATGGTAAACTGAATTTGTATGCTAAACAGGACTTCCACGATAAACTGGACTGCCGTGGAAAATTAGATCCCCATGGTAAACTGAATTTCCATGCTAAACAGGACTTCCACGATAAACTGGACTGCCGTGGTAAATTAGATCCCCATGGTAAACTGAATTTGTATGCTAAACAGGACTTCCACGATGAACTGGACTGCCGTGGTAAATTAGATCCCCATGGTAAACCGGACTTTCAATCGTGCGGGTGAGGGCTGAATGAACATTGAACGCGTGTTCTCTACGTGTGTGTGTGTGTGATCATTTTAATTCGGAAAGTCACTCGGGTGCGCAAAAAGTTGACGGTCGAACATTTACGTTCGTAATTTTAAGAAACGTGGCAAATCTCACTTTAACAATGAATTCAAACGGACAAAAAAACACACACGCGCAATGTATTCGCGTGTACTTGTCGCGCTTCCGTACTCGACTATAGCCGGGTACTGAGTGGTGGGGCGACGTCTTCGGTGCTCGGGAGGGAAATAAAAACGGACGAGGAAGAAACAATGGCCGCGTCATTGCGTTTCAGTTTGCTGTCCTTCGCCCCGCAACCTCTGATTAGCACGGATGGCTACATATGGCGTGAAAGAAAGTTCAGCATACACACATGCTTGCCCCGTTGAACATTGTTGCGAAAGTTCAACGTACATACGACACTACTATGCACTACATGACTATACACTACACTACTATACACGACACTACTACACACTACACTACTATACACTACACTATACACTACACTATACACTACACTATACACTACATTACTACTCTACACCACTATACACTATGATACACTACACTACTATACACGACACTACTATACACTACAACACTATACACTACGATACACTACACTACTATACACTACACTACTATACACTACACCACTATACACTACTATACACTACACTACTACTCTACACCACTATACACTATGATACACTACACTACTATACACTACGCTACTATACACTACACTATACACTACACTATACACTACACTACTATACACTACGCTACTATACACTACACTACTACACTACACCACTATACACTACGATACACTACACTACGATACACTAGACTACTATACACTACACCACTATACACTACACTACTATACACTACACTACTGCTCTACACCACTATACACTATGATACACTACACTACTATACACTACGCTACTATACACTACACTATACACTACACTATACACTACACTATACACTACACTACTATACTATACACTACTATACACTACACCACTATACACTACACTACTATACACTACACTACTACTCTACACCACTATACACTATGATACACTACACTACTATACACTACACTACTATACACTACACTACTACACACAACGCTACACTACTATAAACGACACTACGATACACTACACTACCATATACCACACTACTATACAATACACTATTATACACTATTATACACTATACACTACAATACTATACCCTACACTATTATACACTACACTATACACTACAAAACTATACACTACAATACACTATACACTACACTATACACGACACTACACTATAGACTACAATAATTATACACTGCCCTACTATACTACTATATACTACATTACTATACACTACACTGCTATACATTACACACCTCTACTAACGAATACATTACACTACTATACACCACTATTATTTACTAAACTACTGTATACTACACCGTATTTTACACTACACCACTATACACTACACTACTGCCCATTGACAATTGATGCTGGGATCAATGCACACACATGACACACACACACATGACGCACGACACACACGACACACCCACACACATGACACACACACACATGACACACACAAACGACACACACGCACAAGACAAATACACGCATGACACACACACACACACATGACACACACACATATGACACACGACACACACGACACACACACACACATGACATACGACACACACATGACGCACGACACACACGACACACACACACATGACACACACACATGACGTACAACACACACGACACACACACACACAGGCACGTGTCCAGCACCAAACACGATAACGATTATATTTATTTTTAGAATATAAATGTGTCCATTTAAATTGCACATTTAGCAAACAACCTCTGAACCCCGTTTGATCAAAAGCCGTAGTCGTCTCGGCCCTTGTGGTCCGGGGTGCTGCTCAAGCTGTCTCTTGGTAACGGCGATGAGACCTTTAGAAATGAAGGGGGATGCGTGATATCGGCCCACCTCTCCAGGTGAACAGAAGAAGCATTATGAAGTCGAGATCGGGAGCAAACAGAATCGACGAAGCGATCGGTTGCGGCATGGACAAGACGACACTGACGTGCGCAGGGTTGGCGCACACAGAGACTCATAGACTCACATAGAGACTCATAGACTCACATAGAGACTCATACACCTATAGACTCACACAGAGACCTATACACCCATGGACTCACACAGAGACCCATAGACTCACACAGAGACTCATAGACTCACACAGAGACCCATAGACTCACACAGAGACCTAAACACCCATAGACTCACAAAGAGACTCATAGACTCACATAGAGACCCATACACCCATAGACTCACACAGAGACCCATAGACTCACATAGAGACCCATAGACTCACACAGAGACCCATAGACTCACACAGAGACCTATACACCCATAGACTCACAAAGAGACTCATAGACTCACATAGAGACTCATAGACTCACACAGAGACTCATAGACTCATGTAGAGACCCATAGACTCACATAGAGACTCATAGACTCACATAGAGACCAATAGACTCACACAGAGACCTATACACCCATATACTCACACAGAGACTCATAGACTCACATAGAGACTCATAGACTCACACAGAGACTCAAAGACTCATGTAGAGACCCATAGACTCACATAAAGACTCATAGACTCACACAGAGACTCATAGACTCACACAGAGACTCATAGACTCATCACACAGAGACCTATACACCCATAGACTCACACAGAGACTCATAGACTCACACAGAGACTCATAGACTCACACAGAGACCCATAGACTCACACAGAGAACAACAGGCTCACATAGAGACCCATAGACTCACACAGAGACCCATAGACCCACATAGAGACTCATAGACTCACACAGAGACCCATAGACTCACACAGAGACTCACACAGAGACCCATAGACTCACACAGAGACCAATAGACTCACACAGAGACCCATAGACTTTCACAGAGACCCACACAGAGACCCATAGACTCAAACAGAGACCAATAGACTCACACAGAGACCCATAGACTCACACAGAGACCCATAGACTCACATAGAGACTCATAAACTCACACAGATACCCATAGACTCACACAGAGACTCACACAGAGACCCATAGACTCACACAGAGACCAATAGACTCACACAGAGATCCATAGACTCACACAGAGACTCACACAGAGACCCATAGACTCACACAGAGACCCAAAGACTCACATAGCGACTCATAGACTCCCAAAGAGACCCATAGACTCACACAGAGACTCACACAGAGACCCATAGACTCACACAGAGACCAATAGACTCACACAGAGAACCATAGACTCACACAGAGACTCACACAGAGACCCATAGACGCACAACAGAGACCCATAGACTCAGACAGAGACTCATAGACTCACACAGAGACCCTTAGACTCACACATAAACCCATAGACTCACACAGAGAACAACAGGCTCACATAGAGACACAAAGACTCATCACACAGAGACCTATACACCCATAGACTCACACAGAAACTCATAGACTCACACAGCGACTCATAGACTCACACAGAGACCCATAGACTCACACAGAGAACAACAGGCTCACATAGAGACCCATAGACTCACACAGAGACCCATAGACTCACATAGAGACTCGTAGACTCACACAGAGACCCATAGACTCACACAGAGACTCACACAGAGATCCATAGACTCCACAGAGACCAATAGACTCACACAGAGACCCATAGACTCACACAGAGACTCACACAGAGACCCATAGACTCACAAAGAGTCCAATAGAATCACACAGAGACCCATAGACTCACACAGAGACCCATAGACTCACATAGAGGCTCATAGACTCACACAGATACCCAGAGACTCACACAGAGACTCACACAGAGACCCATAGACTCACACAGAGACCAAAAGACTCACACAGAGACCCATAGACTCACACAGAGACTCACACAGAGACCCATAGACTCACACAGAGACCCATAGACTCACATAGAGACTCATAGACTCACACAGAGACCCATAGACTCACACAGAGACTCACACAGAGACACATAGACTCACACCGAGACCAGTAGACTCACACAGAGACCCATAGACTCACACAGAGACTCACACAAAGACCCATAGACTCACACAGAGACCCATAGACTCACACAGAGACCCATAGACTCACATAGAGACTCATAGACTAACACAGAGACACATAGACTCACACAGAGACTCACACAGAGACCCATAGACTCACACAGAGACCCATAGACTCACATAGAGACTCATAGACTCACACAGAAACCCATAGACTCACACAGAGACTAACATAGAGACCCATAGACTCACACAGAGACCAATAGACTCACACAGAGACCCATAGACTCACACAGAGACTCACACAGAGACCCATAGACTCACACAGAAACCAATAGACTCACACAGAGACCCATAGACTCACACAGAGACCCATAGACTCACATAGAGACTCATAGACTCACACAGAGACCCATAGACTCACACAGAGACTCACACAGAGACCCATAGACTCACACAGAGACCAATAGACTCACACAGAGACCCATAGACTCACACAAAGACCCATAGACTCACATAGAGACTCATAGACTCACACAGAGACCAATAGAATCACACAGAGACCCATAGACTCACACAGAGACCCATAGACTCACATAGAGACTCATAGACTCACACAGAAACCCATAGACTCACACAGAGACTCACACAGAGAACCATAGACTCACACAGAGACCAATAGACTCACATAGAGACCCATAGACTCACACAGAGACTCACACAGAGACCCATAGACTCATACAGAGACCCATAGACTCACATAGAGACTCATAGACTCACACAGAGACCCTTTGACTCACACAGAGACTCACACAGAGACCCATAGACTCACACAGAGACCAATAGACTCACACAGAGACCCATAGACTCACACAGAGACTCACACAGAGACCCATAGACTCACACAGAGACCCATAGACTCACATAGAGACTCATAGACTCACAAAGAGACCACAGACTCACACAGAGACTCACACAGAGACACATAGACTCATACCGAGACCAGTAGACTCACACAGAGACCCATAGACTCACACAGAGACTCACACAGAGACCCATAGACTCACACAGATACCCATAGACTCACACAGAGACCCATGGACTCACATAGAGACTCATAGACTCACACAGAGACCCAAAGACTCACACAGAGACTCACACAGAGACCCATAGACTCACACAGAGACCAATAGACTCACACAGAGACCCATAGACTCACTTAGAGGCTCATAGACTCACACAGAGACCCATAGACTCACACAGAGACTAACACAGAGACCCATAGACTCACACAGAGACCAATAGACTCACACAGAGACCCATAGACTCACACAGAGACTCAAACAGAGACCCATAGACTCACACAGAAACCAATAGACTCACACAGAGACCCATAGACTCACACAGAGACCCATAGACTCACATAGAAACTCATAGACTCACACAGAGACCCATAGACTCACACAGGGACTCACACAAAGACCCATAGACTCACACAGAGACCAATAGACTCACACAGAGACCCATAGACTCACACAGAGACTCACACAGAGACCCATAGACTCACACAGAGACCCATAGACTCACATAGAGACTCATAGACTCACACAGAGACCAATAGACTCACACAGAGACCAATAGACTCACACAGAGACCCATAGACTCACACAGAGACTCACACAGAGACCCATAGACTCACACAGAGACCCATAGACTCACATAGAGACGCATAGACTCACACAGAGACCCATAGACTCACACAGGGACTCACACAGAGACCCATAGACTCACACAGAGACCAATAGACTCACACAGAGACCCATAGACTCACACAGAGACTCACACAGAGACCCATAGACTCACACAGAGACCCATAGACTCACACAGAGACCCATAGACTCACATAGAGACTCATAGACTCACACAGAGACCCATAGACTCACACAGAGACTCACACAGAGACCCATAGACTCACACAGAGACCAATAGACTCACACAGAAACCCATAGACTCACACAGAGACTCACACAGAGACCCATAGACTCACACAGAGACCCATAGACTCACATAGAGACGCATAGACTCACACAGAGACCCATAGACTCACACAGAGACTCACACAGAGACCCATAGACTCACACAGAGACCAGTAGACTCACACAGAGACCCATAGACTAACATAAAGACTCACACAGAGACCCATAGACTCACACAGAGACCCATAGACTCACACAGAGACCCATAGACTCACATAGAGGCTCATAGACTCACACAGAGACCCATAGACTCACACAGAGACTCACACAGAGACCCATAGTCTCACACAGAGACCAATAGACTCACACAGAGACCCATAGACTCACAAAGAGACCAATAGACTCACACAGAGACCCACAGACTCACACAGAGACTCACACAGAGACCCATAGACCCACATAAAGACCCATAGACTCAAACAGAGGCCCACACAGAGACCGATAGACTCACCCTGAGAACCATTGATCCACACAGAGACCCAAAGACTCACACAGAGATCCATACACTCACACAGAGAACCAGAGCCTCACACAGAGAACCATAGATGCACATAGAGACCAATAGACTCACACAGAGATCCATAGACTCACACAGAGACCCAATAGACTCACTCAGAGACCCATAGACTCACACAGAGACCCATAGACTCACACAGAGACCCATAGACTCACACAGAGAACCACATACTCACAAAGAGATCCATAGACACACACAGAGACTCATAGACTCACACAGAGACCCATAGACTCACACAGAGACTCAAACAGAGACCCATAGACTCACACAGAAACCAATAGACTCACACAGAGACCCATAGACTCACACAGAGACCCATAGACTCACATAGAAACTCATAGACTCACACAGAGACCGATAGACTCACACAGGGACTCACACAGAGACCCATAGACTCACACAGAGACCAATAGACTCACACAGAGACCCATAGACTCACACAGAGACTCACACAGAGACCCATAGACTCACACAGAGACCCATAGACTCACATAGAGTCTCATAGACTCACACAGAGACCAATAGACTCACACAGAGACCCATAGACTCACACAGAGACCCATAGACTCACATAGAGACTCATAGACTCACACAGAGACCCATAGACTCACACAGAGACTCACACAGAGACCCATAGACTCACACAGAGACCAATAGACTCACACAGAAACCCATAGACTCACACAGAGACTCACACAGAGACCCATAGACTCACACAGAGACCCATAGACTCACATAGAGACTCATAGACTCACACAGAGACCCATAGACTCACACAGAGACTCACACAGAGACCCATAGACTCACACAGAGACCAGTAGACTCACACAGAGACCCATAGACTAACATAAAGACTCACACAGAGACCGATAGACTCACACAGAGACCCATAGACTCACACAGAGACCCATAGACTCACATAGAGACCCATAGACTCAAATAGAGACTCATAGACTCACACAGAGACCAATAGACTCACACAGAGACCCATAGACTCACACAGAGACCCATAGACTCACATAGAGACTCATAGACTCACACAGAGACCCATAGACTCACACAGAGACTCACACAGAGACCCATAGACTCACACAGAGACCAATAGACTCACACAGAAACCCATAGACTCACACAAAGACTCACACAGAGACCCATAGACTCACACAGAGACCCATAGACTCACATAGAGACGCATAGACTCACACAGAGACCCATAGACTCACACAGAGACTCACACAGAGACCAATAGACTCACACAGAGACCAGTAGACTCACACAGAGACCCATAGACTCACACAGAGACCCATAGACTCACATAGAGGCTCATAGACTCACACAGAGACCCATAGACTCACACAGAGACTCACACAGAGACCCATAGTCTCACACAGAGACCAATAGACTCACACAGAGACCCATAGACTCACAAAGAGACCAATAGACTCACACAGAGACCCACAGACTCACACAGAGACTCACACAGAGACCCATAGACTCACACAGAGACTCATAGACTCACACAGACAACAACAGGCTCACACAGAGACCCATAGACTCACACAGAGACTCATAGACTCACACAGAGACTCATAGACTCACACAGAGGCCCATAGACTCATGTAGAGAGCCATAGACTCACACAGAGACCGATAGAATCACACAGAGACTCATAGACTCACACAGAGAACAACAGACTCAAACAGAGACTCACAGACTCACACTGAGACCCATTGACTCACACAGAGACACATAGACTCACACAGAGACCCATAGACTCATTACACAGAGAGCCATAGACTCACACAGAGACCCATAGACCCACACAGAGACCCATAGACTCACACAGAGACCCATAGACTCACATATAGATTCATAGACTCACACAGAGACTCACAGACTCACACAGAGACCCAAAGACTCACACAGAGAATCACAGACTCACACAGAGACTCATAGACTCACACAGAGACTCATAGACTCACACAGAGACCCAAAGACCCACATAAGGACCCATAGACTCAAACAGAGACCCACACAGAGACCGATAGACTCACCCTGAGAACCATTGATCCACACAGAGACCCAAAGACTCACACAGAGATCCATACACTCACACAGAGAACCAGAGCCTCACACAGAGAACCATAGATGCACATAGAGACCAATAGACTCACACAGAGATCCATAGACTCACACAGAGACCCAATAGACTCACTCAGAGACCCATAGACTCACACAGAGACCTATAGACTCACACAGAGACCCATAGACTCACACAGAGAACCACATACTCACAAAGAGATCCATAGACACACACAGAGACTCATAGACTCACACAGAGACCCATAGACTCACACAGAGACTCAAACAGAGACCCATAGACTCACACAGAAACCAATAGACTCACACAGAGACCCATAGACTCACACAGAGACCCATAGACTCACATATAAACTCATAGACTCACACAGAGACCGATAGACTCACACAGGGACTCACACAGAGACCCATAGACTCACACAGAGACCCATAGACTCACACAGAGACTCACACAGAGACCCATAGACTCACACAGAGACTCATAGACTCACATAGAGACTCATAGACTCACACAGAGACCAATAGACTCACACAGAGACCCATTGACTCACACAGAGACCCATAGACTCACATAGAGACTCATAGACTCACACAGAGACCCATAGACTCACACAGAGACTCACACAGAGACCCATAGACTCACACAGAGACCAATGGACTCACACAGAAACCCATAGACTCACACAGAGACTCACACAGAGACCCATAGACTCACACAGAGACCCATAGACTCACATAGAGACTCATAGACTCAAACAGAGACCCATAGACTCACACAGAGACTCACACAGAGACCCATAGACTCACACAGAGACCAGTAGACTCACACAGAGACCCATAGACTAACATAAAGACTCACACAGAGACCCATAGACTCACACAGAGACCCATAGACTCACACAGAGACCCATAGACTCACATAGAGGCTCATAGACTCACACAGAGACCCATAGACTCACACAGAGACTCACACAGAGACCCATAGACTCACACAGAGACCAATAGACTCACACAGAGACCCATAGACTCACAAAGAGACCAATAGACTCACACAGAGACCCACAGACTCACACAGAGACTCACACAGAGACCCATAGACTCACACAGAGACTCATAGACTCACACAGACAACAACAGGCTCACACAGAGCCCCATAGACTCACACAGAGACTCATAGACTCACACAGAGACTCATAGACTCACACAGAGGCCCATAGACTCATGTAGAGAGCCATAGACGCACACAGAGACCGATAGACTCACACAGAGACTCATAGACTCACACAGAGAACAACAGACTCAAACAGAGACTCACAGACTCACACAGAGACCCATTGACTCACACAGAGACACATAGACTCACACAGAGACCCATAGACTCATTACACAGAGACCCATAGACTCACACAGAGACCCATAGACCCACACAGAGACCCATAGACTCACACAGAGACCCATAGACTCACATATAGACTCATAGACTCACACAGAGACTCACAGACTCACACAGAGACCCAAAGACTCACACAGAGACCCATAGACTCACACAGAGACCCACACAGAGACCGATAGACTCACCATGAGAACCATAGATCCACACAGAGACCCAAAGACTCACACAGAGATCCATAGACTCACACAGAGAACCATAGCCTCACACAGAGAACCATAGATCCACACAGAGACCAATAGACTCACACAGAGATCCATAGACTCACACAGAAAACCAATAGACACACACAGAGACCCATATACTCACACAGAGACCCATAGACTCACACAGAGACCCATAGGCTCACACAGAGAACCACATACTCACAGAGAGATCCATAGACTCACACAGAGACTCATAGACTCACACAGAGACCCATAGACTCACACAGAGACCCACACAGAGACCGATAGACTCACACTGAGAACCATAGATCCACACAGAGACCCATAGACTCACACAGAGACCCATAGACTCACACAGAGACCCATAGACTCATACAGAGAACCATAGATCCACACAGAGACCCATAGACTCACAGAGAGATGTATAGACTCACACAGAGACCCATAAACTCACACATAGACCCATGGACTCACACAGAGACCAATAAACTCGCACAGAGACCCATAGACTCACACAGAGAACCACAAACTCACAAATATACCCATAGCCTCACACAGAGAAACACAGACTCACATAGAGACCCATAGACCCACACAGAGACCCATAGACTCACAAAGAGAACCACAGACTCACAGAGAGATCCATAGACTAACACAGAGCAAAAAGAGTCACACAGAGACCCACAGACTCACACAGAGATCTATAGACTCACACAGAGACCCATGGACTGACACAGAGACCCATAGACTCACACAGAGACCCATAGACCCACACAGAGACCCATAGACTTACACAGCGACTCCTAGTCTCACACAGAGACTCAAATACTCACACAGCGACTCATAGACTCACATAGAGACCCATAAACTCAAACAGTGAATCATAGACTCACACAGAGACCCATAGACTCACACAGAGACCCATTGACTCACACAGAGACTCATAGACTCACAAAGAGACTCATAGGCTCACACAGAGACTCATACAATCACACAGAGACCCATAGACTCACACAGAGATCCAAAGACTCACACAGAGACCCATAGATTCACACCGAGCCCATGAATCCACACAGAGACCCACAGATTCACAGAGAGACCCATAGACTCACACCGAGACCCATAGACTCACACAGAAACCCATAGACTAACACAGAGACTCATAGACTCACCGAGCGAACCACAGACTCACAAAGAGACCCATAGACTCACACAGAGACCCATAGATCCACACAGAGACCCATAGACTCACACAGAGACCCATAGACTCACATAGAGACCCATAGATCCACACAGAGACCCATAGACTCACACAGAGACTCATAGACTCACAGAGAGAACCACAGACTCACAGAGAGACTCATAGACTCACACAGAGACCCATAGACTCACACAGAGACCCATAGACTCACACAGAACCCATAGATCCACACAGAGACCTAAAGACTCACACAGAGACTCATAGACTCACAAAGAGACCCATAGATACACACCAGAGACCCATAGACTCACACAGAGACCCATAGACTCACACAGAGACTCATAGACTCACATAGAGACCCATAGACTCAAACAGAGACTCAGAGACTCACAGAGAGACCCATGGACCCACACAGAGACCCATAGACTCACACAGAGACTCATAGACTCACACAGAGACTAATATCCTCACACCAAGACTCATATACTCACACAGAGACCCATAGACTCACACAGAGACCCATAGACTCACACAGAGACCCAAAGACTCACACCGAGACCATAGATCCACACAGAGACCCATAGACTCACAGAGATAACCACAGACTCACACAGAGACCCATAGGCACACAGAGAGAACCACAGATTCACAGAGAGACCCAATAGACTCACACAGAGACCCATAGACTCACACAGAGAACCACATACTCACAGAGAGATCCATAGACTCACACAGAGACTCATAGACTCACACAGAGACCCATAGACTCACACAGAGACCCACACAGAGACCGATAGACTCACACTGAGAACCATAGATCCACACAGAGACCCATAGACTCACAAAGAGACCCATAGACTCACACAGAGACCCATAGACTCATACAGAGAACCATAGATCCACACAGAGACCCATAGACCCACACAGAGACCCATAAACTCACAGAGAGATGTATAGACTCACACAGAGACCCATAGACTCACACATAGACCCATGGACTCACACAGAGACCCATAAACTCGCACAGAGACCCATAGACTCACACAGAGAACCACAAACTCACAGATATACCCATAGCCTCACACAGAGAAACACAGACTCACATAGAGACCCATAGACCCACACAGAGACCCATAAACTCACAGAGAGACCCATGGACCCACACAGAGACCCATAGGCTCACACACAGACTCATAGACTCACACAGAGACTAATATCCTCACACCAAGACTCATATACTCACACAGAGACCCATAGACTCACACAGAGACCCATAGACTCACACAGAGACCCAAAGACTCACACCGAGACCATAGATCCACACAGAGACCTATAGACTCACAGAGATAACCACAGACTCACACAGAGACCCATAGGCACACAGAGAGAACCACAGATTCACAGAGAGACCCAATAGACTCACACAGAGACCCATAGACTCACACAGAGAACCACATACTCACAGAGAGATCCATAGACTCACACAGAGACTCATAGACTCACACAGAGACCCATAGACTCACACAGAGGTAGCAGTGTTGAGTCTATAGGCAGTGTTGAGTGTATAGGTGGCAGTGTTGAGTCTATAGGCAGTGTTGAGTCTATAGGTGGCAGTGTTGAGTCTATTGGCAGTGTTGAGTCTATAGGTGGCAGTGTTGAGTCTATGGGTGGCAGTGTTGAGTCTATGGGTGGCAGTGTTGAGTCTATAGGTGGCAGTGTTGAGTCTATAGGTGGCAGTGTTGAGTCTATAGGCAGTGTTGAGTCTATAGGTGGCAGTGTTGAGTCTATGGGCAGTGTGGTGTCTATAGGTGGCAGTGTTGAGTCTATGGGTGGCAGTGTTGAGTCTACGGGTGGCAGTGTTGAGTCTATGGGTGGCAGTGTTGAGTCTATAGGTGGCAGTGTTGAGTCTATGGGTGGCAGTGTTGAGTCTATGGGTGGCAGTGTTGAGTCTATGGGCAGTGTTGAGTCTATAGGTGGCAGTGTTGAGTCTATAGGTGGCAGTGTTGAGTCTATAGGTGGCAGTGTTGAGTCTATAGGCAGTGTTGAGTCTATAGGTGGCAGTGTTGAGTCTATGGGCAGTGTTGAGTCTATGGGTGGCAGTGTTGAGTCTATGGGTGGCAGTGTTGAGTCTATGGGCAGTGTTGAGTCTATAGGTGGCAGTGTTGAGTCTATAGGTGGCAGTGTTGAGTCTATGGGTGGCAGTGTTGAGTCTATAGGCAGTGTTGAGTCTATAGGTGGCAGTGTTGAGTCTATGGGCAGCGACTCCTAGTCTCACACAGAGACTCATATACTCACACAGCGACTCATAGACTCACATAGAGACCCATAGACTCAAACAGTGACTCATAGACTCTCACAGAGACCCATAGACTCACACAGAGACCCATTGACTCACACAGAGACTCATAGACTCACAAAGAGACTCATAGGCTCACACAGAGACTCATACAATCACACAGAGACCCATAGACTCACACAGAGATCCAAAGACTCACACAGAGACCCATAGATTCACACCGAGCCCCTGAATCCACACAGAGACCCATAGACTCACAGAGAGACCCACAGACTCACACAGAGACCCAATAGCACAAAGAGAGTCCCACAGATTCACAGAGAGACCCATAGACTCACACCGAGACCCATAGACTCACACAGAAACCCATAGACTAACACAGAGACTCATAGACTCACCGAGAAAACCACAGACTCACAAAGAGACCCATAGACTCACACAGAGACCCATAGATCCACACAGAGACCCATAGACTCACACAGAGACCCATAGACTCACATAGAGACCCATAGACTCACACAGAACCCATAAATCCACACAGAGACCTATAGACTCACACAGAGACTCATAGACTCACAAAGAGACCCATAGATCCACACCAGAGACCCATAGCCTCACACAGAGACCCATAGACTCACACAGAGACTCATAGACTCACATAGAGACCCATAGACTCAAACAGAGACTCAGAGACTCACAGAGAGACCCATGGACCCACACAGAGACCCATAGACTCACACAGAGACTCATAGACTCACACAGAGACTAATATCCTCACACCAAGACTCATATACTCACACAGAGACCCATAGACTCACACAGAGACCCATAGACTCACACAGAGACCCAAAGACTCACACCGAGACCATAGATCCACACAGAGACCCATAGACTCACAGAGATAACCACAGACTCACACAGAGACCTATAGGCACACAGAGAGAACCACAGATTCACAGACAGACCCAATAGACTCACACAGAGACCCATAGACTCACACAGAGAACCACATACTCACAGAGAGATCCATAGACTCACACAGAGACTCATAGACTCACACAGAGACCCATAGACTCACACAGAGACCCACACAGAGACCGATAGACTCACACTGAGAACCATAGATCCACACAGAGACCCATAGACTCACAATGAGACCCATAGACTCACACAGAGACCCATAGACTCATACAGAGAACCATAGATCCACACAGAGACCCATAGACTCACAGAGAGATGTATAGACTCACACAGAGACCCATAGACTCACACATAGACCCATGGACTCACACAGAGACCCATAAACTCGCACAGAGACCCATAGACTCACACAGAGAACCACAAACTCACAGATATACCCATAGCCTCACACAGAGAAACACAGACTCACATAGAGACCCATAGACCCACACAGAGACCCATAAACTCACAGAGAGACCCATGGACCCACACAGAGACCCATAGACTCACACAGAGACTCATAGACTCACACAGAGAATAATATCCTCACACCAAGACTCATATACTCACACAGAGACCCATAGACTCACACAGAGACCCATAGACTCACACAGAGACCCAAAGACTCACACCGAGACCATAGATCCACACAGAGACCCATAGACTCACAGAGATAACCAAAGACTCACACAGAGACCCATAGGCACACAGAGAGAACCACAGATTCACAGAGAGACCCAATAGACTCACACAGAGACCCATAGACTCACACAGAGAACCACATACTCACAGAGAGATCCATAGACTCACACAGAGACTCATAGACTCACACAGAGACTCATAGACTCACACAGAGACCCACACAGAGACCGATAGACTCACACTGAGAACCATAGATCCACACAGAGACCCATAGACTCACAAAGAGACCCATAGACTCACACAGAGACCCATAGACTCATACAGAGAACCATAGATCCACACAGAGACCCATAGACTCACAGAGAGATGTATAGACTCACACAGAGACCCATAGACTCACACATTGACCCATGGACTCACACAGAGACCCATAAACTCGCACAGAGACCCATAGACTCACACAGAGAACCACAAACTCACAGATATACCCATAGCCTCACACAGAGAAACACAGACTCACATAGAGACCCATAGACCCACACAGAGACCCATAAACTCACAAAGAGAACCAGAGACTCACAGAGAGATCCATAGACTCACACAGAGACCCACACAGAGACCGATAGACTCACCCTGAGAACCATAGTTCCACACAGAGACCCAAAGACTCACACAGAGATCCATAGACTCACACAGAGAAAAATAGCCTCACACAGAGAACCATAGATCCACACAGAGACCAATAGACTCACACAGAGATCCATAGACTCACACAGAGACCCAATAGACTCACACAGAGACCCATAGACTCACACAGAGAACCATAGACTCACACAGAGACCCAATAGACTCACACAGAGACTCATAGACTCACAAAGAGACTCATAGCCTCACACAGAGACTCATATACTCACACAGAGACCCATAGACTCACACAGAGATCCATAGACTCACATAGAGACCCATAGATTCACACCGAGCCCATAAATCCACACAGAGACGCATAGACTCACAGAGAGAACCACAGACTCACACAGAGACCCATAGACTCAAAAACAGAATAACAGACTCACAGAGAGATCCATAGACTCACACAGAGCCCCATAGACTCACACAGAGACCCATAGAATCACATAGAGAACCCATAGACTCACACAGAGACCTATAGACTCAGACAGAGACCCATAGACTCACAAAGAGACCCGTAGACTCACAAAGAGACCCATAGACTCACACAGAGACCCATAGACTCACACAGAGACCCATAGACTCACATAGAGAACCCATAGACTCACACAGAGACCTATAGACTCACACAGAGACCCATAGACTCACACAGAGACCCATAGACTCACATAGATAACCCATAGACTCACACAGAGACCTATAGACTCACACAGAGACCCATAGACTCACAAAGAGACCCATAGACTCACAAAGAGACCCATAGACTCACACAGAGACCCATAGACTCACACAGAGACCCATAGACTCACACAGAGAACCCATAGACTCACACAGAGACCTATAGACTCACACAGAGACCCATAGACTCACACAGAGACCCATAGACTCACAGAGAGAACCACAGCCTCACAAAGAGACCCATAGACTCACACAAAGACCCATAGATCCACACAGAGACCCAAAGACTCACACAGAGACTCATAGACTCACACAGAGAACAACAGGCTCACACAGAGACTCATAGACTCACAGAAAGACCCATAGACTCACATAGAGAACCCATAGACTCACACAGAGACCTATAGACTCACACAGAGACCCATAGACTCACAAAGAAACCCATAGACTCACACAGAGACCCATAGTCTCACACAGAGACCCATAGACTCACACAGAGAACCATAGACTCACATAGAGAACCCATAGACTCACACAGAGACCTATAGACTCACACAGATACCCATAGACTCACAAAGAGACCCATAGACTCACACAGAGACCCTAGACTCACACAGAGACCCATAGAATCACATAGAGAATCCATAGACTCACACAGAGACCCATAGACTCACACAGAGACCCATAGACTCACACAGAGACCCATAGACTCACACAGAGACCCATAGACTCACATAGAGAACCCATAGACTCACGCAGAGACCTATAGACTCACACAGAGACCCATAGACTCACACAGAGACCCATAGACTCACATAGAGAACCCATAGACTCACACAGAGACCTATAGACTCACACAGAGACCCATAGACTCACATAGAGAACCCATAGACTCACACAGAGACCTATAGACTCACACAGAGACCCATAGACTCACACAGAGTCCCATAGACTCACACAGAGACCCATAGACTCACATAGAAAACCCATAGACTCACACAGAGACCTATAGACTCACACAGAGACCCATAGACTCACACAGAGACCCATAGACTCACACAGAGACCCATAGACCCACACAGAAACCCATAGACTCACATAGAGAACCACAGACTCACACAGAGAACCATAGACTCACACAGAGACCCATAGACTCACACAGAGACCCATAGACTCACACAGACACCCATAGACT
The DNA here is from genome assembly GCF_010993605.1 of Petromyzon marinus. Lineage (NCBI taxonomy): Eukaryota > Metazoa > Chordata > Hyperoartia > Petromyzontiformes > Petromyzontidae > Petromyzon > Petromyzon marinus. Next base: position 478,091 of record NC_046140.1, on the reverse strand, counting down.
CACACAGAGACCCATAGACTCACATAGAGAACCACAGACTCACACAGAGAACCACAGACTAACACGGCTGTGTGAGGCATATCAACAAATGCAGGACGACCACGCAAGCAAACAGCTGCCCAGCGGCACCACCGCAGCAACGCTGCTGATCGGTAGCGGGCCAAACGGAGAGCACTTACACACCACAACCTCACACACACCACAGCCTCACACACACCACAGCCTCACACACACCACAGCCTCTATCACACACCACAGCCTCTATCACACCACAGCCTCACACACACCACAGCCTCACACACACCACAGCCTCACACACACCACAGCCTCTATCACACACCACAGCCTCTATCACACACCACAGCCTCTCACACACCACAGCCTGTATGACACCACAGGCTCTCACACACCACAGCCTCTCACACACCACAGCCTCTCACACACCACAGCCTCTCACACACCACAGCCTCTATCACACCACAGCCTCTATCACACCACAGCCTCTATCACACCACAGCCTCTGACACACCACAGCCTCTATCACACCACAGCCTCTATCACACCACAGCCTCACAAACACCACAGCCTCTGACACACCACAGCCTCTCACACACCACAGCCTCTATCACACCACAGCCTCTATCACACCACAGCCTCTATCACACCACAGCCTCTCACACACCACAGGCTCTCACACACCACAGCCTCTCACACACCACAGCCTCTCACACACCACAGACTCACACACACCACAGCCTCACACACACCACAGCCTCTATGACACCACAGCCTCTATCACACACCACAGCCTCACACACACCACAGCCTCTCACACACCACAGCCTCTCACACACCACAGCCTCACACACACCACAGCCTCTCACACACCACAGCCTCTCACACACCACAGCCTCTATCACACCACAGCCTCTCACACACCACAGCCTCACACACACCACAGCCTCACACACCACAGCCTCACACACACCACAGCCTCTATCACACCACAGCCTCTATCACACACCACAGCCTCTATTACACCACAGCCTCACACACACCACAGCCTCTATTACACCACAGCCTCTCACACACCACAGCCTCTATCACACCACAGCCTCAAACACACCACAGCCTCTCACACACCACAGCCTCTCACACACCACAGCCTCTATCACACCACAGCCTCTCACACACCACAACCTCTATCACACCACAACCGGTCACATACCACAGCCTCTCACACACCACAGCCTCTATCACACCACAGCCTCTCACACACCACAGCCTCTCACACACCACAGCCTCTATCACACCAAAGCCTCTCACACACCACAGCCTCTATCACACCACAGCCTCTATCACACACCACAGCCTCACACACATCATAGCATCTATCACATCATAGCCTCACACACACCACAGCCTCTCACACACCACAGCCTCTCACACACCACAACCTCTATCACACCACAGCCTCTCACACACCACAGCCTCTCACACACCACAGCCTCACACACACCACAGCCTCTCACACACCACAGCCTCTATCACACCACAGCCTCTATCACACCACAGCCTCACACACACACACACCACAGCCTTTCACACACCACAGCCTCTCACACACCACAACCTCTATCACACCACAACTGGTCACATACCACAACCTCTATCACACCACAACCTCTATCACACCACAGCCTCTATCACACCACAGCCTCTCACACACCACAGCCTCTCACACACCACAGCCTCTATCACACCACAGCCTCTATCACACACCACAGCCTCACACACATCACAGCCTCACACACACCACAGCCTCTCACACACCACAGCCTCTCATACACCACAGCCTCTATCACACCACAGCCTCTATCACACCACAGCCTCACACACACCACAGCCTCTCACACACACCACAGCCTCACACACACCACAGCCTCTCACACACCACAGCCTCTCACACCCCACAGCCTCTATCACACCACAGCCTCTCACACACCACAGGCTCTCACACACCACAGCCTCTCACACACCACAGACTCACACACACCACAGCCTCTCACACACCACAGCCTCTATCACACCACAGCCTCTATCACACACCACAGCCTCTATCACACCACAGCCTCTCACACACACCACAGCCTCACACACCACAGCCTCTCACACACCACAGCCTCACACACACCACAGCCTCTATCACACCACAGCCTCACACACACCACAGCCTCACACACACCACAGCCTCTCACACACCACAGCCTCACACACACCACAGCCTCTCACACACCACAGCCTCTCACACACCACAACCTCTATCACACCACAACCGGTCACATACCACAACCTCTATCACACCACAGCCTCTATCACACCACAGCCTCTCACACACCACAGCCTCTCACACACCACAGCCTCACACACACCACAGCCTCTATCACACCACAGCCTCTATCACACCACAGCCTCTATCACACACCACAGCCTCACACACATCATAGCATCTATCACATCATAGCCTCACACACACCACAGCCTCACACACACCACAGCCTCTATTACACCACAGCCTCTCACACACCACAGCCTCTCACACACCACAGCCTCACGCACACCACAGCCTCACACACACCACAGCATCTCACACATCACAGCCTCTATCACACACCACAGCCTCTATCACACCACAGCCTCTATCACACCACAGCCTCTCACACACCACAGCCTCACACATACCACAGCCTCACACACACACACCACAGCCTCTATCACACCACAGCCTCTCACACACCACAGCCTCTCACACACCACAGCATCTATCACACCACAGCCTCTATCACACCACAGCCTCTCACACACCACAGCCTCTCACACACCACAGCCTCACACACACCACAGCCTCTCACACACACCACAGCCCCTTTCACACCACAGCCTCTATCACACCACAGCCTATATCACACCACAGCCTCTCACACACCACAGCCTCTATCACACCACAGCCTCTCACACACCACAGCCTCTATCACACCACAGCCTCTATCACACCACAGCCTCTCACACACCACAGCCTCTCACACACCACAGCCTCACGCACACCACAGCCTCACACACACCACAGCCTCACACACACCACAGCCTCTCACACACCACAGCTTCTCACACACCACAGCCTCACACACACCACAGCCTCTATCACACCAAAGCCTCTCACACACCACAGCCTCTCACACACCACAGCCTCACACACACCACAGCCTCACACACACCACAGCCTCTCACACACCACAGCCTCTATCACACCAAAGCCTCTCACACACCACAGCCTCTCACACACCACAGCCTCTCACACACCACAGCCTCTATCACACCACAGCCTCTCACACACCACAGCCTCTATCACACCACAGCCTCTATCACACCACAGCCTCTCACACACCACAGCCTCTATCACACCACAGCCTCTCACACACCACGGCCTCTCACACACCACAGCCTCACACACACCACAGCCTCTCACACACCACAGCTTCTCACACACACCACAGCCTCACACACCACAGCCTCACACACACCACAGCCTCTATCACACCACAGCCTCACACACACCACAACCTCTATCACACCACAGCCTCTCACACACCACAGCCTCTCACACACCACAGCCTCTATCACACCAAAGCCTCTCACACACCACAGCCTCTATCACACCACAGCCTCTCACACACCACAGCCTCTATCACACCAAAGCCTCTCACACACCACAGCCTCTATCACACCACAGCCTCTATCACACCACAGCCTCTCACATACCACAGCCTCACACACACACACCACAGCCTCTCACACACCACAGCCTCTCACACACCACAACCTCTATCACACCACAGCCTCTCACACACCACAGCCTCTCACACACCACAGCCTCTATCACACCAAAGCCTCTCACACACCACAGCCTCTCACACACCACAGCCTCTCACACACCACAGCCTCACACACCACAGCCTCTCACACACCACAGCCTCTCACACACCACAGCCTCACACACCACAGCCTCTCACACACCACAGCCTCTCACACACCACAGCCTCACACACACCACAGCCTCACACACACCACAGCCTCTCACACACCACAGCTTCTCACACACACCACAGCCTCACACACACCACAGCCTCACACACACCACAGCCTCTATCACACCACAGCCTCACACACACCACAGCCTCTATCACACCACAGCCTCACACACACCACAACCTCTATCACACCACAGCCTCTCACACACCACAGCCTCTATCACACCAAAGCCTCTCACACACCACAGCCTCTCACACACCACAGCCTCTCACACACCACAGCCTCACACACACCACAGCCTCTCACACACCACAGCCTCTCACACACCACAGCCTCTATCACACCAAAGCCTCTCACACACCACAGCCTCTATCACACCACAGCCTCTATCACACCACAGCCTCTCACATACCACAGCCTCACACACACACACCACAGCCTCTCACACACCACAGCCTCTATCACACCACAACCGCTCACATACCACAGCTCGTCGCACGCCGCAGCAACTCCCACACCAAAGCCTCTCGCAAACCAAAGCCTCTATCACACACAACAGCCACTTACACACCACAGCCTCTGCAACACATACGAAAGCCTCCCCAACACCAGAGCATCTCAAACACCACGGCCTCTTACACACCACGACCTCTCAAATAACACAATCTCTCACACACCACATCCTCTCACACATCACGGCCTCTCACACACCGCAGCCTTTTTTTCAGATGGGAATTCTCCTGCTATGTAACCTATTGCTATACTTCCTGGTCAGATCTAGTGCCACATTCAACTCTACCACCAGACACCCACGCTACTTCTCGTCCATACCTGTTGCTCACTATGGCACTGCACAAACAAATGAAACAGCGTATCGTCACTTCGGAAGGAGTGCCGGTGAAGTAATGGGATATCTCGAACTTCATTCTTCTCTTTAAAAATATCTCCATCTACGAATCGCTGCTATTTGTTTAAGGTTCGCCGCTCAGCATCCTTTCACAGAAAATACCGGCGCAAACTGCTCATTCTACTTTAATTATTTCTGGGAGGTATTGAGCATCATCCAGGCCCAAATATAAAGACCTCGTTTAAATCTGTCGATTTTTCAAGCAGAAAAGGTGTTGGTATTCTACGTGCAAACATCAGAGGCCTCGTAGATAAATTAAGTCAACTAAAACTAGAAGTGGAAAATTTAGACCCAGACATCTTTTTTGCCTAAAAGAAACGTTTCTCACTCAGGCCATAAATGACTTGCAAATGACGATTGACAACTACAACCATTTTCGGCTTCATCGAGGGTTTAAAGGAGGTGGAATTGCCATATATGTCCTTAATACTATAGCATGTTCACCAGCTCACTCCGTATTGCTTTGAGGGTCTGACTATTAAAATAACTCTCCCGAATCATGAACAGATATTAGCAGTGTGTTGCTATAGACCGCCTAGTGGTAAGGATGTAGAAGCTGAGTCTGCACTGAGAGAGCTTCTTGGGGGCCTTTCTAAAGGTGATAGAGTTTTAGTGGGAGATCTAAATTGTGAATTGGTTAAATCCACCGGCTGTGGCCTCAAATTTTACCGATGAATTTAACCTTTTTCAATTGAATAAATGTCCTAAGAAGACCCAACCTAAAAAAATCGAGGGACATTCATCACTACTTGACGTCCTATTGACAAATGCCCCTCACAATTTCACACTGACTGGTGTTCTGGGTAATAACCTTAGCGATCACTCCTTCATATTTGGGGTGAGATCATCGGCTTCACTACCATAAATTGGTAGAGAAGCACTCCCTGAGACACTTTAGCATACAGGTATTTACAAATTATGTATTTCACTCGGATATGGACAATATCTGTGATATCCCCGTCCTGACAACGGCTTGGGAGACCTTCAGATGCACATTTCTCAAAATTCTTAACAAACATGCTCCCGTTGGTTAGATTTAAAATTAAAGCAATCGCCCACCATAATATGATCCTCTAATTACTAAGCCCATGAAAACAAGGGACAAGGCTTGGGCATCTGCTCATAAAAGTAACTTGGTAAATGCCTTGCTAGAACACAGGATTTTAAGAAATAGATGCGTCAAAAAAATGCCAAAAAATGCCAAAAATGCTTACTTTTCCTCCGCGCTCCTGGAATCACATGGCAATGCCAGGATTTTCTGGAAAACAATCAAATGTATCGAAAAAACATCAAAAAACACATAATCTGCCTGTTACGCTGAACCGAAATGGGGAGTGTTTTTCAGATCGGCCAAAAAATAGTCGGCAATTTTAACCTTCAATTTTTCTGAAGCTGGTGACCTTCGTGACAAAGTATTGGGAGTAACCCTAGCTCAAGTGATTTCGAAAACGCTAAACAAATTTAATTTCTTGTATATACGCCAAAATAATGTTCTAAAATAACTGTCTAACCTCAAAGGGTCTTCCGCTACCGGAGCGTATAGTATTTCCGTTTTTTCGCTCCGCTTAATGTTGGTCACCTAATATACAAACCGATAGCCCATATTTACAACCTATCCATCATCAGTACCTATAGAATGGAAACATTCCTATGTTCGTCCACTTCACAAAGGAGGCCCTTAAAGATGATCCAAATAACTACTGACCGATCTCAATTTTGTCTCCGTTGATGAAATTTTTTTTAAAAAAATTACTGAACTATCAAATCAGCAGTTTCCTGTCCGACAACAATATATTACATATAAAACAATCAGGGTTCCGAAAAAAATTCAGCACCGCAACTGCTACATTGGACTCTCTAAATCACATGTACAGTATCCTTGATATAAAGCAATACTGTGCCAGTCTATTTCTTGACTTGTCCAAAGTTTTTGATACAGTGGACCACAACACCCTACTAAGTAAACTAAGGTGCCTCCGTTTCTCCAAACACGCAGTAAAATGGTAAAAAAAATATTACCTCTCTTCTCGCACCCAAACTGTCTTCGTAGACGGTTGGTTGTCAAACAGTATTAAGATAACAAAAGGAGTTCCACAGGGTTCAATCCTCGGCCCACGCTTGTTCTCTCTTTATGTTAATGAAGTTGGCACTGATCTGAATCATTCAAGGGTAAATCTATTTGCAGATGACACTATGCTGATTACTGCTGGACGCTCTCCAAATGACGAGATTGCTAGGCTCCAGGGTGATTTCGACAAACTGCAACAACAGTTAGATGTTCTTAAACTAGTACTGAATACCTCCAAAACCAAGATGCTATGCTTATCACCAGGACTAAAACAGGACGTTATTTTTCCCCATTTAAATCCAAAAACTAATGATGAAATAGACCAAGTCAAGATCTATAGGTATCTTGGGGTCATCCTTGATTCAAAATTGAATTTTCAAGAACACATTGATTATATTGGTAGAAAGACAAAAAATAAAAAATGGTTTTCTGTATCGACACAAACACTGTTTTCCACCAATGTTCCGTTTGGAATTGATGAAAGCTACCATAATGCCTCTACTTGATTAATGTGACATCGTTTATAAATCAGCACCCAGTACTGTTTTGAAGAAGCTGGGGTCAATATATCACTCAGCCTTAAGATTTGCATTTAACTGCCCATATAAAGTGAGGGAAAAAGTATTTGATCCCCTGCTGATTTTGTACGTTTGCCCATTGATAAAAAAATGATCAGTCTATCATTTTAATGGTAGGTTTATTTGAACAGTGAGAGACATAAGAACAACAACAAAATCCAAAAAAAGGCATGTCAAAAATGTTACAAATTGATTTGCATTTTAATGAGGGAAATAAGTATTAGACCCACTCTCAATCAGAAAGATTTCTGGATCCCAGGTGTCTTTAATACAGGTAACGAGCTGAGATTAGGAGCACACTCTTAAAGGGAGTGCTCCTAATCTCAGCTTGTTACCTGTATAAAAGACACCTGTCCACAGAAGCAATCAATCAATCTGATTCCAAACTCTCCACCATGGCGAAGACCAAATAGCTCTCCAAGGATGTCAGGGACAACATTGTAGACCTACACAAGGCTGGAATGGGCTACAAGACCATTTCCAAGCAGCTTGGTGAGAAGGTGACAACAGTTGGTGCGATTATTCGCAAATGGAACAAACACAAAAGAACTGTCAATCTCCCTCGGCCTGGGGCTCCATGCAAGATCTCACCTCGTGGAGTTGCAATGATCATGAGAACGGTGAAGAATCAGCCGAGAACTACACTGGAGGATCTTGTCAATTATTTAAATGCAGCTGGGACCATAGTCACCAAGAAAACAATTGGTAACACACTACGCCGTGAAGGACTGGAATCCAACAGCGACCACAAGGTCCCCCTGCTCAAGAAAGCACATATACATGCCCGTCTGAAGTTTGCCAATGAACATCTGAACGATTCAGAGGACAACTGGGTGAAAGTGTTGTGGTCAGATGAAACCAAAATGGAGCTCTTTGGCATCAACTCAACTCGCCGTGTTTGGAGGAGGAGGAATGCTGCCTATGACTCCAAGAACACCATCCCCACCGTCAAACATGGAGGTGGAAACATTATGCTTTGGGGGTGTTTTTCCTGCTAAGGGGACAGGACAACTTCACCACATCAAAGGGACGATGGACGGGGCCATGTACCGTCAAATCTTGGGTGAGAACCTCCTTCACTCAGCCAGGGCATTTAAAATGGGTCGTGGATGGGTATTCCAGCATGACAATGACCCAAAACACACGGCCAAGGCAACAAAGGAGTGGCTCAAGAAGAAGCACATTAAGGTCCTGGAGTGGCCTAGCCAGTCTCCAGACCTTAATCCCATAGAAAATCTGTGGAGGGAGCTTAAGGTTCGAGTTGCCAAACGTCAGCCTCGAAATCTTAATGACTTGGAGAAGATCTGCAAAGAGGAGTGGGACAAAATCCCTCCTGAGATGTGTGCAAACCTGGTGGCCAACTACAAGAAACGTCTGACCTCTGTGATTGCCAACAAGGGTTTTGCCACCAAGTACTAAGTCATGCTTTTTGCAGAGGGGTCAAATACTTATTTTCCTCATTAAAATGTAAATCAATTTATAACATTTTTGACATGCGTTTTTCTGGATTTTGTTGTTATTCTGTATCTCACTGTTCAAATAAACCTACCATTAAAATTATAGACTGATCATTTCTTTGTTAGTGGGCAAACGTACAAAATCAGCAGGGGATCAAATACTTTTTTCCTCACTGTACATACACACCCACACATATACATATGCCCCTAGACTCACACAGAAATCCATGGACTCGCATAGAGACCTATAGACTGACAAAGATCACCATAGACTGACACACATACCTATAGACTGATACAGAGACCCATAGACTGACACACATATACATAAACTCACACAGAGACCCATAGACTCACACAGAGACTCATATACTGAAACAGATAGCCATAGACTGATACAGAGACACATAGACTCACACAGAGACCCATAGATTCACACATAGTCTCATAGACTAACACAGAGACCCATAGGCTCACACAGACCCATAGACTGACACAGAGACCCATATACTTACACGCATCCATACACTCCAACAGAGATCCATAGGCTCATATAGAAACCTATTTATTAACGTACACACCCACACATACACATATACCACTAGACTAACACATACTGTAGTTTCACACGCTCGCACAAAGACCCATAGGCTCACATGGAGAACCAGTGATTTACATACATACACACCCACGCATACACAAATACATCTAGATTCGCACTGGACCGGTTCAAATAATTGATCCGTGAGCGGGAATCGAACCTGGGTCGTTAGGGTTCGTAGAGCAGCCCGCTAACCTCTACATTACTGCTCACCACGGCTCACACAGAGACCCATAGACTCACACAGAAACTCATAGACTCACGTAGACTGAGTTGTGTGTAGGGGAGTGGTGGCGCAGTGGTTAGCACACCTATAGTAAGATGCATAGCCTTAAACGGAGACCCACAGACTCGCTTTGTGACCCATAGACTCACGCAGAGATGAATAGACTCCCATAGAGACCCACAGACTCGCATAGAGACCCCACACCCTTACACGGAGACCCATAGACTCGCATAGAGACCCACAGACTCGCATGGAGACCCACAAACTCACACAGAGACCCACAGACATGCATAGAAACCCGCACTCTGACACGGAGACCCACAGACACGCATAGAGACCCACAGACTCGCATGGAGACCCACACTCTGACACGAAGACCCATAGACTCGCATAGAGACCCACAGACTTGCACATGAACCCACACTCTGACACGGAGACCCACAGACTCGCATAGAGACCCACAGACTCCCATAGAGACCCACAGACTTTCATAGAAACCCGCACTCTGACACGGAGACCCACAGACACGCATAGAGACCCACAGACTCGCATGGAGACCCACACTCTGACACGGAGACCCATAGACTCGCATAGAGACCCACAGACGTGCACATGAACCCACACTCTGACACGGAGACCCACAGACTCGCATAGAGACCCACAGACTCCCATAGAGACCCACAGACCTTCATAGAAACCCGCACTCTGACACGGAGACCCACAGACACGCATAGAGACCACAGACTCGCATAGAGACCCACAGACTTGCACATGAACCCACACTCTGACACGGAGACCCACAGACTCGCATAGAGACCCACAGACTCCCATAGAGACCCACAGACTTTCATAGAAACCCGCACTCTGACACGGAGACCCACAGACACGCATAGAGACCCACAGACTCGCATGGAGACCCACACTCTGACACGGAGACCCATAGACTCGCATAGAGACCCACAGACGTGCACATGAACCCACACTCTGACACGGAGACCCACAGACTCGCATAGAGACCCACAGACTCCCATAGAGACCCACAGACTTTCATAGAAACCCGCACTCTGACACGGAGACCCACAGACACGCATAGAGACCACAGACTCGCATAGAGACCCACAGACTTGCACATGAACCCACACTCTGACACGGAGACCCACAGACTCGCATAGAGACCCACAGACTCACATAGAGACCCACAGACTCACATAGAGACCCACACTCTGACACGGAGACCCGCAGACTCACATAGAGACCCACAGACTTGCATAGAAACGCGCACTCTGACACGGAGTCCCGCAGACTCGCATAGAGACCCACAGACTCGCATAGAGACCTAACCGGCGTTTTTACCGCACCCATCAATCATTGTCGCTTTTGTCACGGCGTTCATGATGTTTGCCGCGCGCTCGTCCGTGATGTAACGCTCAGGAGGGCCTCGACACGTGATCCGTGAGCTACGTAACATCACGTGATATTTTAACACGTAGTTGTAGTGGTGGGGGCCGATTTAGGCTTTCGCGACCAAATATTATTCGGGATAAAAGGGGACGTTTATCGGGGATGGGGGGATTAGATCGTGTAATTAGAAATGTGTTTATTAGCTCACCACGACCACCACCGCCCGATACAGCCAAATAATAAACGGAACAATTTTTATTTTATTTTACTGCGTGGATGGTTACACTAAGGCCACCATGCAGCTCCATTTTTTTTTCAGAAGCGAACCCTGGGCTATCACAAATGATAACAGGTTCATCGACGTGGCTGATCTCTCATACTCACCGTCACGTGGATATCTATGGCATCACCACGTGATTCTCAACGGCGGGAAGGGCATCCGCGGTCAGGGTCCGGGGATCGAACCGACGGCCGTCCTGCATTCGAGGCGAGGGAGTTAACATCTCCACATCGCCACCACCGACGTCGCAGCGGATCTCCCTGTCGATCGCGTTCGCCGCGGAACGCGAACTCTAGGTGACATCGAGCGTCTGTGGCCTTTCTTTAATTTCTAAAGATCTCCCCACCGTTACCAAGAGACAGCTTTGGAAGCCCCGGGTCGCTGGGCCGAGACGACTACGTCTTTGATCAAAAGATTTGAGATGATGTTTGCTAAAGGTGCAAATTAAATAAAACATGTTCTAAAAGAGTCTATGGGCCTCTGTGTGAGTCTGCAGTTCTCTTTGTGAGTCTATGGGTATCTGTATGAGTCTATAGGACTATGTGTGAGTCTATGGATCTCTGTGCGAGTCTGTGGGTCTCGGTGTCAATCTATGGGTCTCTGTGTGAGTTTTGTGGGTCTCTGGGTGGGTTTATGGGTCTCTGTGTGAGTCTATGGGTCTCTGTGTGAGTCTATGGGCCTCTGTGTGAGTCTATGGGTCTTTGTGTGAGTCTATGGGTCTTTGTGTGAGTCTATGGGTCTCTGTCTGAGTCTATGGGTCTCTATGTGAGTCTTTGGGCCTCTCTGTGAGTCTATGGATCTCTGTGTGAGTCTGTGGGTCTCCGTGTCAATCTATGGGTCTCTGTGTGAGTCTGTGGGTCTCTGTGTGGGTTTATGGGTCTCTGTGTGAGTCTATGGGTCTCTGTGTGAGTATATGGGTCTGTATGTGAGTCTATGGGTCTCTGTGTGAGTCTTTGGGTCTCTGTGTGAGTCTATGGGTCTGTGTGTGAGGCTATGGGTCTCTGTGTGAGTCTGTGGGTCTCTGTGTGAGTCTATGGGTCTTTGAGTGGGTTTATGGGTCTCTGTGGGAGTCTATCGGTCTCTGTCTGAGTCTATGGGTCTCTATGTGAGTCTATGGGCCTCTCTGTGAGTCTGTGGTTCTCTGTGTGAGTCTATGGGTCTCTGTGTGAGTCTATGTGGCTCTCTGTGAGTCTGTGGTTCTCTGTGTGAGTCTATGGGTCTCTGTGTGAGTCTTTGGGTCTCTGTGTGAGTCTATGGGTCTCTGTCTGAGTCTATGGGTCTCTGTGTGAGTCTATGGGTCTCTGTCTGAGTCTATGGGTCTCTGTGTGAGTCTATGGGTCTCTATGTGAGTCTATGGGTATCTCTGTGAGTCTGTGGTTCTCTGTGTGAGTCTATGGGTTTCTCTGTGAGTCTATGGGTCTCTATGTGGGTCTGTGGGTCTCTGTGTGAGTCTATGGGTCTCTGTGTGAGTCTATGGGTCTCTGTGTGAGTCTATGTGTCTCTGTGTGAGTCTATGCGTCTCTGTCTGAGTCCACGGGTCTCTGTGTGAGTCTATGGGTCTCTGATTGAGTCTGTGGTTCTCTGTGTGAGTCTGTGGGTTTCTCTGTGAGTCTGTGGGTCTCTGTGTGAGTCTATGGGTCTCTGTGTGTGTCTGTGGTTCTCTGTCTGAGACTATGGGTCTCTGTGTGAGTCTATGGGTCTCTGTGTGAGTCTATGGGTCTCTCTGTGTGAGTCTATGGGTCTCTGTGTGGATCTATGGTTCCCTGTGTGAGTCTATGAGTCTCTGTGTGAGTCGGTGGTTCTCTGTGTAAGTCTATGGGTCTCTGTGTGAGTCGATGGGTCTCTGTGTGAGCCTGTGAGTCTCTCGGTGCGTCTATGGGTCTGTCTGTGAGCCTGTGGGTCTCTCTGTGAGTCTATGGGTCTCTGTGTGATTCTATGAGTCTCTATGTGAGTCTATGAGGCTCGGTGTGAGCCTGTGGGTCTCTGTGTGAGTCTGAGTCTCTGTGTGAGTCTATGGGTCTCTGTGTGAGTCTATGGGTCTCTGTGTGAATCTATGCGTCTCTGTCTGAGTCCACGGGGTCTCTGTCTGAGTCTATGGGTCTCTGATTGAGTCTGTGGTTCTCTGTGTGAGTCTGTGGGTTTCTCTGTGAGTCTGTGGGTCTCTGTGTGAGTCTATGCGTCTCTGTGTGAGTCTGTGGTTCTCTGGCTGAGTCTTTGGGTCTCTGTGTGAGTCTATGGGTCTCTGTGTGAGTCTATGGGTCTCTGTGTGAGTCTATGGGCCTCTCTGTGTGAGTCTATGGGTCTCTGTGTGGATCTATGGTTCCCTGTGTGAGTCTATGAGTCTCTGTGTGAGTCTGTGGTTCTCTGGGTGAGTCTATGGGTCTCTGTGTGAGTCTATGGGTCTCTGTGTGAGCCTGTGAGTCTCTCTGTGAGTCTATGGGTCTGTCTGTGAGCCTGTGGGTCTCTCTGTGAGTCTATGGGTCTCTGTGTGATTCTATGAGTCTCTATGTGAGTCTATGAGTCTCGGTGTGAGCCTGTTGGTCTCTGTGTGAGTCTGAGTCTCTATGTGAGTCTATGAGTCTCTGTGTGAGTCTATGGGTCTCTGTGTGAGTCTGTGGATCTCTGTGTGAGTCTATGGGTCTCCGTCTGAGTCTGTGGGTCTCTGTGTGAGTCTATGGAGCTCTGTGTGAGTCTGTGCTTCTCTGTGTGAGTCTATGGGTCTCTGTGTGAGTCTATGAGTCTCTGTCTGAGTCTATGAGTCTCTGTGTGAGTCTATGAGTCTCTGTGTGAGTCTATGGATCTCTTTGTGAGTCTATGGGTCTCTGTGTGAGTCCATGGATCTCTGTGTGAGTCTGTGGTTCTTTGTATGAGCCTATGGGTCTCTGTGTGAGTCTATGGGTCTCTGTGTGAGTTTATGGGTCTCTGTGTGAGCCTACGGGTCTATGTGTGAGTCTATGAGTCTCTGTGTGAGTCTGAGTCTCTGTGTGAGTCTATGGGGTCTCTGTGTGAGTCTACGGGTCTCTGTGTGAATCTATGAGTCTCTGTGTGAGTCTATGAGTCTCTGTGTGAGTCTATGGGTCTCTGTGTGAGTCTATGGGTCTCTGTGTGAGTCTATGGGTGTATAGGTCTCTGTCTGAGTCTATGGGTCTCTGTGTGAGTCTATGAGTCTCTGTGTGAGCCTGTTGTTCTCTGTGTGAGTCTATGGGTCTCTGTGTGAGTCTATGGTTCTCTGTGTGCGCCTGTTGGTCTCTGTGTGAGTCTGTGGGTCTCTATGTGAGTCTATGAGTCTCTGTGTGGGTTTATGGGTCTCTGTGTAAGTCTATGAGTCGCTGTGTGAGCCTATGAGTCTCTGTGTGAGTCTATGAGTCTCTGTGTGAGGTTTTGCGTCTCTGTGTGAGTCTATGGGTCTCTGTGTGAGTCTATGAGTCTCTGTGTCAGTCTGTGGGTCTCTGTGTGAGTCTATGGATCTCTGTGTGAGTCTGTGGTTCTCTGTGTGAGTCTATGGCTCTCTGTGTGAGTCTATGAGTCTCTGTGTGAGTCTATGAGTCTCTGTGTGAGTCTATGAGTCTCGGTGTGAGTCTTTGGATCTATGTGTGAGTATATGGGTCTCTGTGTGAGTCTATGGATCTCTGTGTGAGTCTGTGGTTCTCTGTATGAGCCTATGGGTCTCTTTGTGAGTCTATGCGTCTCTGTGTGAGTTTATGGGTCTCTGTGTGAGTCTACGGGTCTCTGTGTGAGTCTATGAGTCTCTGTGTGAGTCTATGAGTCTCTGTGTGAGTGTATGGGACTCTGTGTGAGTCTACGGGTCTCTGTGTGAATCTATGAGTCTCTGTGTGAGTCTATGAGTCTCTGTGTGAGTCTATGGGTCTCTGTGTGAGTCTATGGGTCTCTGTGTGAGTCTACGGGTGTATAGGTCTCTGTGTGAGTCTATGGGTCTCTGTGTGAGTCTATGAGTCTCTGTGTGAGCCTGTTGTTCTCTGTGTGAGTCTATGGGTCTCTGTGAGTCTATGGTTCTCTATGTGAGACTATTAGTCTCTATGTGAGTCTATGGGTCTCTGTGTGAGTCTATGGGTCTCTGTGTGAGTCTATGGGTGTATAGGTCTCTGTGTGAGTCTATGGGTCTCTGTGTGAGTCTATGAGATCTCTGTGTGAGTCTATGGGTCTCTATGTGAGTCTATGAGTCTCTGTGTGAGTCTATGGGTGTATAGGTCTCTGTGTGAATCTATGGGTATCTATGTGAGTCTATGAGTCTCTTTGTGAGTCTATGGGTGTATAGGTCTCTTTGTGAGTCTATGGGTCTCTGTGTGAGTCTATGAGTCTCTGTGTGAGTCTATGGTTCTCTGTGTGCGCCTGTTGTTCTCTGTGTGAGTCTGTGGGTCTCTATGTGAGTCTATGAGTCTCTGTGTGGGTCTATGGGTCTCTGTGTAAGTCTATGAGTCGCTGTGTGAGCCTATGAGTCTCTGTGTGGGTCTATGAGTCTCTGTGTGAGTCTATGGGTCTCTGTGTGAGTCTATGAGTCTCTGTGTGAGTCTGTGGGGTCTCTGTGTGAGTCTATGGGTCTCTGTGTGAGTCTCTGGGTCTCTGTGTGAGTCTATGGGTCTCTGTTTGAGTCTATGGATCTCTGTGTGAGTCTATGAGTCTCTGTGTGAGTCTGTGGGTCTCTTTGTGAGTCTGTGGTTCTCTGTGTTAGTCTATGTATCTCTGTGTGAGTCTATTGTTCTCTGTGTGAGTCTATGGGTCTCTGTTTGAGTCTATGAATCCCTGTGTGAGTCTATGAGTCTCTGTGTGAGTCTATGGGTCTCTGTGTGAGACTATGGGTCTCTGTGTGAGTCTATGAGTCTCTGTGTGAGTCTGTGGGTCTCTTTGTGAGTCTGTGGTTCTCTGTGTTAGTCTATGCATCTCTGTGTGAGTCTATGGTTCTCTGTGTGAGTCTATGGGTCTCTGTTTGAGTCTATGAATCTCTGTGTGAGTCTATGAGTCTCTGTGTGAGTCTATGGGTCTCTGTGTGAGCCTGTGGTTCTCTGTGTGAGTCTATGAGTCTCTGTGTGAGTCTATGGATCTCTGTATGAGTCTATGAGTCTCTGTGTGAGCCTGTTGTTCTCTGTGTGATTCTTTGAGTCTCTGTGTGAGTCTATGGGTCTCTGTGTGAGTCTATGAGTCTCTGTGTGAGTCTATGGGTCTCTGTGTGAGTCTATGGCTCTCTGTGTGATGAGTCTATGGGTCTCTGTGTGAGTCTATGAGTCTCTGTGTGAGTCTATCGGTCTCTGTGTGAGTCTATGGGTCTCTGTGTGAGTCTATGGGTCTCTGTGTGAGTCTGTGGGTCTCTGTGTGAGTCTATGAGTCTCTATGTGACTCTATGAGTCTCTGTGTGAGTCTATCGGTCTCTGTGTGAGTCTATGGGTCTCTGTGTGAGTCTATGGGTCTCTGTGTGAGTCTGTGGGTCTCTTTGTGAGTCTGTGGTTATCTGTGTTAGTCTATGGATCTCTGTGTGAGTCTATGGTTCTCTGTGTGAGTCTATGGGTCTCTGTGTGAGTCTATGAGTCTCTGTGTGAGTCTATGAGCCTCTGTGTGAGTCTATGGGTCTCTGTGTGAGTCTATGGGTCTCTGTGTGAGCCTGTGGTTCTCTGTGTGAGTTTATGAGTCTCTGTGTGCGTCTATGGTTCTCTGTGTGAGTCTATGAGGCTCTAGATCTCTATGTGAGTCCATGGGTCTCTGTGTGAGTCCATGAGTCTCTGTGTGAGTCTATGAGTCTCTGTGTGAGTCTATGAGTCTCTATGTGAGTCTATGGATCTCTATGTGAGTCTATGGGTCTCTGTGTGAGTCTATGGGTCTCTTTGTGAGTCTATGGTGTCTCTCTGTGAGTCTATGGATCTCTATGTGAGTCTATGGGTCTCTGTGTGAGTCTATGGGTCTCAGTTTGGATCTCTGAGTCTCTGTGCGAGTCTATGGGAGTATAGGTCTCTATGTGAGTATATGGGTCTGTATGTGAGTCTATGAGTCTCTGTGTGAGTCTATGGGTCTCTGTGTCAGTCTATGGATCTCTATGTGAGTATATGGGTCTCTGTGTCAGTCTATGAGTCTCTGTATGAGTCTATGGTTCTCTGTGTGAATCTATGAGTCTCTCTGTGAGTCTCTGGATCTCTATGTGAGTCCATGGGTCTCTGTGTGAGTCCATGAGTATCTCTGTTAGTCTATGAGTCTCTGTGTGAGTCTATGAGTCTCTATGTGAGTCTAATGATCTCTATGTGAGTCTATGGGTCTCTGTGTGAGTCTATCGGTCTCTCTGTGAGTCTATGGGTCTCTGTGTGAGTCTATGGGTCTCTGTGTGAGTCTATGGGTCTCTGTGTGAGCCTGTGGTTCTCTGTGTGAGTCTATGAGTCTCTGTGTGAGTCTATGGTTCTCTGTGTGAGTCTATGAGTCTCTGGATCTCTATGTGAGTCCATGGGTCTCTGTGTGAGTCCATGAGTCTTTGTGTGAGTCTATGAGTCTCTGTGTGAGTCTATGAGTCTCTATGTGAGTCTATGGATCTCTATGTGAGTCAATGGGTCTCTGTGTGAGTCTATGGGTCTCTTTTTGAGTCTATGGGTCTCTCTGTGAGTCTATGGATCTCTATGTGAGTCTATCGGTCTCTGTGTGAGTCTATGGGTCTCTATGTGAGTCTATGAGTCTCTGTGTGAGTCTATGGGTCTCTGTGTCAGTCTATGGGTCTCTATGTGAGTATATGGGTCTCTGTGTCAGTCTATGAGTCTCTGTGTGAGTCTATGGTTCTCTGTGTGAGTCTATGAGTCTCTCTGTGAGTCTCTGGATCTCTATGTGAGTCCATGGGTCTCTGTGTGAGTCCATGAGTATCTGTGTGAGTCTATGAGTCTCTGTGTGAGTCTATGAGTCTCTATGTGAGTCTAATGATCTCTATGTGAGTCTATGGGTCTCTGTGTGAGTCTATGGGTGTATAGGTCTCTGTGTGAGTCTATGGGTGTATGGGTCTCTGTGTGAGTCTATGAGTCTCTGTGTGAGTCTATGGGTCTCTATGTGAGTCTATGAGTTTCTATGTGAGTCTATGGGTCTCTGTGTGAGTCTATGGGTGTATGGGTCTCTATGTGAGTCTATGGGTCTCTGTGTGCGCCAACCCTGCGCACGTCAGTGCCGTCTTGTCCATGCCGCAACCGATCGCTTCGTCGGTTCTGTTTGCTCCCGATCTCGACTTCATAATGCTTCTTCTGTTCACCTGGAGAGGTGGGCCGATATCACGCATCCCCCTTCATTTCTAAAGGTCTCATCGCCGTTACCAAGAGACAGCTTGAGCAGCATCCCGGACCACACGGGCCGAGACGACTACGGCTTTTGATCAAACGGGGTTCAGAGGTTGTTTGCCAAAAGGTCCAATTTGAATAAGTGAATCTATTTTCTAAAATAATGGTCATCGTGTTTGGTGGTGCGTGTGTTGTTTGTGTGTTGTGTTTGTCGTGTGTTGTGTGTGTGTCGTGTGTGTTGTGTGTATGTGTCGTGTGTGTGTGTCATGTGTGTGTTGTGTGTGTATGTGTCGTGTGTGTGTGTCGTGTGTTGTGTGTGTATGTGTCGTGTGTTGTGTGTGTATGTGTGTTGTGTGTGTGTCATGTGTGTCGTGTGTGTCGTGTGTGTCGTGTGTGTGTCGTGTGTTGTGTGTATGTGTGTCGTGTGTTGTGTGTGTATGTGTCGTGTGTGTGTCGTGTGTGTGTCGTGTGTGTCGTGTGTGTGTCGTGTGTTGTGTGTATGTGTGTCGTGTGTTGTGTGTGTATGTGTCGTGTGTGTGTCGTGTGTGTGTCTTGTGTGTCGTGTGTATGTGTGTTGTGTGTGTTGTGTGTGTGTCGTGTGTGTCGTGTGTGTGTCGTGTGTTGTGTGTGTGTGTGTCGTGTGTGTCGTGTGTGTGTCGTGTGTGGTTTGCCGTGTGTGTGTCGTGTGTGTGTGTCATGTGTGTGTTGTGTGTATGTGTCGTGTGTGTGTGTCGTGTGTTGTGTGTGTGTGTCGTGTGTGTCGTGTGTTGTGTGTGTCGTGTGTGTCGTGTGTTGTGTGTATGTGTGTCGTGTGTGTCGTGTGTGTGTGTATGTGTCGTGTGTGTCGTGTGTGTGTGTTGTGTGTGTATGTGTCGTGTGTGTCGTGTGTGTGTCTTGTGTTGTGTGTGTGTCGTGTGTTGTATGTGTGTTGTGTGTGTCGTGTGTGTGTGTATGTGTGTCGTGTGTGTGTTGTGTGTGTATGTGTCGTGTGTGTGTCGTGTGTGTATGTGTGTCGTGTGTTGTGTGTATGTGTCGTGGGTGTGTTGTGTGTATGTGTATGTGTGTCGTGTGTTGTGTGTGTATGTGTCGTGTGTGTCGTGTGTGTGTGTGTCGTGTGTTGTGTGTGTTGTGTGTGTGTCGTGTGTGTGTGTCTTGTGTGTGTATGTGTATGTGTGTCTTGTGTGTGTGTGTTGTGTGTGTCACGTGCGTGTACATTGAACTGATTTTGGCATCGCACCGTACGTAGCCAACCGTTGCCAATCGAACAACAAACTAAACAGGAGAAGCAGTTCTAAAGAAGTTCAACTTGATTTGAAGCTTCCGTGACTGCAGGAATTACCCTTTGTTTATTTCGGTAAAGTCAGGTAGAAAGAAAAATGAATTAAATAATAGAATACGACCTTTGGATTGCAACACAAGCAGTCGTCATCAGGTCGAACTAAACTTGAGAGAGAGACAAAACACAGACACGGAGACACACAGACAGACACACAGAGACAGAGAGAGACACACAGAGACACACATACAGACACACAAGCAGAGAGAGACACACAGAGCCACAGAGAGAGACACACAGAGACACAGACAGACACACAAGCAGAGAGAGACAACACAGAGACACACAGAGACAGACACACAAGCAGAGAGAGACAACACAGAGACACACAGAGACACAGAGAGAGAGAGACAACACAGAGACACACAGACAGACACACAGAGAGAGAGAGACACACAGAGACACACAGACAGACAGACAGACACACAAGCAGAGAGAGACACACAGAGACACAGAGAAACACACACAGAGACACAGACAGACACACAAGCAGAGAGAGACACACAGAGCCACAGAGAGAGACACACAGAGACACACAGACAGACACACAGAGACAGAGGGAGACACACAGAGACACACACAAGCAGAGAGAGACACAGAGCCACAGAGAGAGACACACAGAGACACAGAGAGAGAGAGACACACAGAGACACACAGACAGACACACAGAGACAGAGAGAGACACACAGAGACACACAGAGACAGACACACAAGCAGAGAGAGAAACACACAGAGACACAGAGAGAGAGAGACACACAGAGACACACAGACAGACACACAGAGACAGAGAGAGACACACAGAGACACACAGAGACAGACACACAAGCAGAGAGAGACAACACAGAGACACACAGAGACACGGAGAGAGAGAGAGACAACACAGAGACACACAGACAGACACACAGAGAGAGAGACACAGAGACACACAGACAGACACACAAGCAGAGAGAGACACACAGAGACACAGAGAGACACACACAGAGACACACAGACAGACACACAAGCAGAGAGAGAAACACACAGAGACACAGAGAGACACACACAGAGACACAGAGAGAGACACACAACATAGACACACAGACAGGCACGCAGAGACAGAGACAACACAGAGACACAGAGAGAGACACACAACATAGACACACAGACAGGCACGCAGAGACAGAGAGAGACAACACAGAGACACAGAGAGAGACACACAAGCAGAGAGAGAAACACACAGAGACACAGAGAGACACACACAGAGACACAGAGAGACACACAACATAGACACACAGACAGGCACGCAGAGACAGAGAGAGACAACACAGAGACACAGAGAAAGACACACAAGCAGAGAGAGAGACAACACAGGGACACACACAGAGAGACACACAACAGAGACACACAGACAGACACACAATCAGAGAGAGAAAACACAGAGACACAGAGAGAGAGAGAGAGACAACACAGAGACACACAGATACACAGAGAGAGAGAGAGAACACAGAGACACACACAGAGAGAGACAACACAGAGACACAGAGAGACACACACAAAGACACACAGGCAGACACACAAGCAGAGAGAGACAACACAGAGACACACAGAGAGAGACACACACAGAGACACACAGACAGACACATAGAGAGAGACAACACAGAGACACACAGAGAGAGACAACACAGAGACACAGAGAGAGACACACATAGACACACAGACAGACACAGAGAGAGAGAGAGACACACACAGAGACACTCAGACAGACACACAAGCAGAGAGAGACACACACAGAGACACAGAGACAGACACAGAGAGAGACAACACAGAGACACACAGAGAGAGACAACACAGAGACACGGAGACACAGAGACAGTGTCTGTCTGTGTGTCTCCGTGTCTGCGTTTTGTCTCTCTCTCAAATTGAGTTCTACCTGATGACGATTGCCTGTGTTGCAATCCAAACGTCGCATATCAATTATTTTATTTATTTTCCTACTACCTGACTTCATCTAAAGAAATTAGTTTTCAATTTAGTATAGTGGTGTAGTGTATATTGTAGTGTAGAGTATAGTGTATAGTAGTGTATTGTAGTGCAGTGTATAGTGTAGTAGTGTATACTGTAGTGTATTGTAGTTTACAGTAGTGTATAGTGTAGTGTATAGTAGTGCATTGTAGCGCAGTGTATAGTGTAGTGTATCGTAGTCTATAGTGCAGTGTATTGTAGTGCAGTGTATAGTAGTGTATAGGTTATATTATTGGTTCTTTCGGTAAAGTCACGTGGACAGAAAATTGAAATAAACTAAAAATAAGTAAAAAATATAAAAAAATCCTTTTATTTTTTAATAATTTTTCATTTTTATTTTATTTTTATTTTCTATCTACGTGACTTTACCGACAGAACCAAGAATATTAATTATCCTGCAGTCACGAAAGTTTGAAATTTAGGGTATAGGTTAGTTTATCGTAGTGTATAGTGTACTGTATAGTAAGTATTGGAATATAGTAGTAACGTAGTGTATAATAGTGTATTGTATTGTGACGTGTACAGTGGAGTAGTGTAGTGTATAGTTGTGTAGTGTAAAATATGGTGTAGTCTATAGTAGTTTAGTATATAATAGTGTAGTGTATAATAGTGTAGCGTATTTGTAAGAAGTGGTGTGTAATGTATAGTAATGTAGTGTATAGTAGTGTAGTGTATAGTGTAGTGTATAGTGAGTGTATAGTGTAGTGTATAGTGGTGTAGTGTATAGTGTAGTGTATAGTCGTGTGTAATAGTTTAATGTATAGGAGTGTAGTGTATAGTAGTGTAATGTATAGTAGTGTAATGTATAGTGTAGTGTATAGTCGTGTGTAATAGTTTAATGTATAGGAGTGTAGTGTATAGTGTAGTGTATAGTAGTGTAGCATATAGTGTGGTGTATAGTAGTGTGTAATAGTTTAATGTATAGGAGTGTAGTGTATAGTGTATAGTAGTGTATAGTGTAGTGTATAGTGTAGTGTATAGTAGTGTATAGTAGTGTATAGTGTAGTCTATAGTAGTGTAGTTTATAGAGTAGTGTAGTGTGTAGTAGTGTAGTGTATAGTGTAGTGTATAGTGTAGTGTATAGTAGTGTAGTGTATAGTGTAGTGTATAGTGTAGCGTATAGTGTAGTGTATAGTGTATAGTAGTGTAGTGTATAGTGTAGTGTATAGTGTAGTGTATAGTAGTGTAGTGTAGACTGTAGTGTATAGTAGTGTAGTGTATAGTATTGTATAGTGTAGTGTATAGTAGTGTAGTGTATAGTAGTGTAGTGTATAGTATAGTGTATAGTGCAGTGTATAGTAGTGTAGTGTATAGTAGTGTAGTGTATAGTGTAGTGTAGTGTATAGTAGTGTAGTGTATTGTGTAGTGTTTAGGAGTGTAGTGTATAGTATTGTATAGTGTAGTGTATAGGAGTGTAGTGTATAGTAGTGTAGTGTATAGTGTAGTGTATAGTAGTGTAGTGTATAGTAGTGTAGTGTATAGTAGTGTAGTGTATAGTAGTGTAGTGTATAGTAGTGTAGTGTATTGTGTAGTGTTTAGGAGTGTAGTGTATAGTAGTGTAGTGTATAGTGTAGTGTATAGTAGTGTAGTGTATAGTAGTGTAGTGTATAGTAGTGTAGTGTATAGTAGTGTAGTGTATAGTAGTGTAGTGTATAGTAGTGTAGTGTATAGTGTAGTGTATAGTAGTGTAGTGTATAGTGTAGTGTATAGTAGTGTAGTGTATAGGAGTGTAGTGTATAGTAGTGTAGTGTATAATGTAGTGTATAGTGTAGTGTATAGTAGTGTAGTGTATAGGAGTGTAGTGTATAGCAGTGTGCCATGTACATGGCACCGGATGTATGCCAACCGTGCTATTCGGACGTGCTCTGGAAGAACAATCAAACTACCAACACAATAGAAATTTGCTTCAATGCGTGTGTGAGTGGGTGGGTGAGTGGGTGGGTGAGTGGGTGGGCGTGTGAGTGGGTGAGTGGGTGGGTGGGTGAGTGGGTGGGTGGGCGAGTGGTGAGCTGTGCAGCCAGGACAGCTATATAAGAGCAAGTGGGATCAGGCCCAACGCTCAGCAACCTCACGAGAGGCGATCGACGTTGGAGTTTTTCAAGTTTTCGAGTCAAGGTCTCCTCTAGGAGAACGTCAGGAGTCGCCATGGACTGCAGGGTGATCATCTTCGTCTTGTTTGTGTCAAGTTTTTCGCTTGGTGAGGTCCATCATCATCATTTTCAGCAGCAGCAGCAGCATCACCATCACCACCATCACCACCATCATCATCATCACCATAAGCATCCTCACCGCCATCATCACCATCATCATCCAACATCGTCGTCATCACCATCATCATCACAATCATCATCCAACATCATGACGAAGGAGACATCATCACCATCATCACCATCATCATTCAATATCGTCGTCATCACCATCATCACCACCATCATCATCACCACCATCATCATCACCATCATCATAATCATCACCATAAGCATCCTCACCGCCATCATCACCATCATCATCCAACATCGTCGTCATCACCATCATCATCACCATCATCATCCAACATCATGACGAAGGAGACATCATCACCATCATCACCATCATCATTCAATATCGTCGTCATCACCATCATCACCATCACCACCATCATCATCACCATCATCATAATCATCACCATAAGCATCCTCACCGCCATCATCACCATCATCATCCAACATCGTCATCATCACCATCATCATCACCATCATCATCCAACATCATGACGAAGGAGACATCATCACCATCATCACCATCATCATTCAATATCGTCGTCATCACCATCATCATCACCATCATCATCACCATCATCATCATCATCCAACATCTTTACGAAGGCGACATCATCACCATCATCATTCAATATCGTCATCATCACCATCATCATCACCATCATCATCACCATCATCATCCAACATCTTTACGAAGGCGACATCATCACCATCATCACCATCATCATTCAATATCGTCATCATCATCACCATCATCATCCAACATCTTTACGAAGCAGACATCATCACCATCATCATTCAATATCGTCATTCTCGCCATCATCACCCAACATCTTTACGAAGGCGACATCATCACCATCATCACCATCATCATTCAATATCGTCATCATCACCATCATCATCACCATCATCATTCAATATCGTCATCATCATCATTCAATATCGTCGCCATCACGATCATCATCACCATCATCATCCAACATCTTTACGAAGGAGACATCATCACCATAATCACCGTCATCATTCAATATCGTTATGATCACCATCGTCACCATCATCCAACATCATCGTTATCCATTATACAGGGGGGGGTGGGGGAGGGCGGGGGGTTAGATCCAGTAAATATATAAATGTTGTGTCGTGAAACCCGACACCACTCGACACAGCCAATTTGTCACGGGGGTTCGTCACGTGAACAGAATGTGCCAATGCGTTACGAGGATGGCCACACCGTTTGCTGATTGGCTGTGTCGGGTGGTGGCGGGTTTCACGACACACGCAACCTAGAGACATATTTTCGGCCGTCTAACAAATCTCGGTTTTGAATGGGGACACACACACAAAAAATAGAACGGGAAAATTAGTTGATGGCGTAATTCGCATTAATCTCCCCCGAGTAACGCTGAAAGATTCATTAGAAAGCTTGCGAGTGCCAAGTCGCGCGGTCCAATCGCTACGATCGATCGATCATCGATTATATTTGCTTTCCATTGATTCTGGTTTTTGTTGTTGTCATTGCTGCTGCTGCTGCTGATGCTGCTGCTAATTCAGGCAACGCACTGGTGTGCTACAAATGTACGGGCAGCAGCAACTCGGCATGCAACTTGCAGGGGAACGAGACCTGCTCAGCTGGCAACAACACGTGCATCACCACCGTCGTGTCGTCCTTTGTCGGTGAGTAGCCCCTTGCGTGTTCACTCCTCACTCCGCCACTGCCACGCACAGACTCAGCACTGTCATAGACTCAGCACTGTCACCCGTAGACTCAGCACTGAGACCCATAGACTCAGCACTGCCACCCATAGACTCAGCAATGCCCATCGACTCAACACTCCCCATAGACTCAGCACTGTCACCCGTAGACTCAGCACTGCCACCCGTACACTCAGCACCGTCACCCATAGACTCAGCACCGTCACCCGTAGACTCAGCACTGTCACCCATAGACTCAGCACTGTCATAGACTCAGCACTGTCACCCATAGACTCAGCACTGTCACCCATAGACTCAGCACCGTCACCCGTAGACTCAGCACCGTCACCCGTAGACTCAGCACTGTCATAGACTCAGCACTGTCACCCGTAGACTCAGCACTGTCACCCATAGACTCAGCACTGTCACCCGTAGACTCAGCACTGTCACCCATAGACTCAGCACTGTCACCCATAGACTCAGCACTGTCATAGACTCAGCACTGTCATAGACTCAGCACTGTCACCCATAGACTCAGCACTGTCACCCATAGACTCAGCACTGTCATAGACTCAGCACTGTCATAGACTCAGCACTGTCACCCGTAGACTCAGCACCGTCACCCGTAGACTCAGCACTGTCATAGACTCAGCACTGTCACCCATAGACTCAGCACTGTCACCCGTAGACTCAGCACTGTCACCCATAGACTCAGCACTGTCACCCGTAGACTCAGCACTGTCACCTGTAGACTCAGCACTGTCACCCGTAGACTCAACACCGTCACCCGTAGACTCAGCACTGTCACCCGTAGACTCAGCACTGTCATAGACTCAACACTGTCACCCGTAGACTCAGCACTGTCACCCGTAGACTCAGCACTGTCACCCATAGACTCAGCACTGTCACCCATAGACTCAGCACTGTCACCCATAGACTCAGCACTGTCACCCGTAGACTCAACACTGTCACCCATAGACTCAGCACTGTCACCCATAGACTCAACACTGTCACCCGTAGACTCAACACTGTCACCCATAGACTCAGCACTGTCACCCATAGACTCAGCACTGTCACCCGTAGACTCAGCACTGTCACCCATAGACTCAGCAATGCCCATCGACTCAACACTGTCACCCATAGACTCAGCACTGTCACCCATAGACTCAGCACTGTCACCCGTAGACTCAGCACTGTCACCCATAGACTCAGCACTGTCACCCATTGACTCAGCACTGTCAACCATAGACTCAGCACCGTCACCCATAGACTCAGCACTGTCACCCATAGACTCAGCACCGTCACCCATAGACTCAGCACTGTCACCCGTAGACTCAGCATCGTCACCCGTAGACTCAGCACTATCACCCGTAGACTCAGCACTGTCACCCATAGACTCAGCACTGTCACCCATAGACTCAGCACTGCCACCCATAGACTCAGCACTGTCACCCATAGACTCAACACTGTCACCCGTAGACCCAGCAATGCCCATCGACTCAGCACTGTCACCCATAGACTCAACACTGTCACCCGTAGACTCAACACTGTCACCCATAGACTCAGCACTGCCACGCACAGACTCAGCACTGTCACCTATAGACTGAACACTGTCACCCGTAGACTCAGCACTGTCACCCGTAGACTCAGCACTGTCACCCGTAGACTCAGCACTGTCACCCATAGACTCAGCACTGTCACCCGTATACTCAGCACTGTCACCAATAGACTCAGCACTGTCACCCGTAGACTCAGCACTGTCACCCGTAGACTCAGCACTGTCACCCGTAGACTCAGCACTGTCACCCGTAGACTCAACACTGCCACCCATAGACTCAGTACTGTCACCCATAGACTCAGCAATGCCCATCAACTCAACACTCCCCATGGACTCAACACTGTCACCCGTAGACTCAGCAATTCCCATCAACTCAACACTCCCCATAGACCCAGCACTGTCACCCGTAGACTCAGCACTGTCACCCATAGACTCAACACTGTCACCCATAGACTCAGCACTGTCACCCATAGACTCAACACTGTCACCCATAGACTCAGCACTGTCACCCGTAGACTCAGCACTGTCACCCATAGACTCAGCACTGTCACCCATAGACTCAGCACTGTCACCCATAGACTCAGCACTGTCACCCGTAGACTCAACACTGCCACCCATAGACTCAACACTGCCACACGTAGACTCAGCAATGCCCATCGACTCAACACTCCCCATAGACTCAGCACTGCCACCCGTAGACTCAGAACTGTCACCCGTAGACTCAGCACTGTCACCCATAGACTCAGCAATGCCCATCGACTCAACACTCCCCATAGACTCAGCACTGTCACCCATTGACTCAACACTGTCACCCGTAGACTCAGCACTGTCACCCATAGACTCAGCACTGTCACCCATAGACTCAACACTGTCACCCATTGACTCAGCACTGTCACCCATAGACTCAGCACTGTCACCCATAGACTCAGCACTGTCACCCATAGACTCAACACTGTCACCCATTGACTCAGCACTGTCACCCATAGACTCA
Organism: Petromyzon marinus; assembly: GCF_010993605.1. Taxonomy (NCBI): domain Eukaryota; kingdom Metazoa; phylum Chordata; class Hyperoartia; order Petromyzontiformes; family Petromyzontidae; genus Petromyzon; species Petromyzon marinus. Next base: position 449,398 of record NC_046140.1, on the reverse strand, counting down.
GCACTATCAATCATAGACTCAGCACTGTCACCTATAGACTCAGCACTGCCACCCATAGACTCAGCACTGCCACCCATAGACTCCGCACTGCCACCCATAGACTCAGCACTGCCACCCGTAGACTCAACGCTGTCACCCATAGACTCAGCAATGCCCATAGACTCAACACTGCCACCCTTAGACTCAGCACTGTTACCCATAGACTCAACACTACCACCCATAGACTCAGCACTGTCACCTATAGACTCAGCACTGCCACCCATAGACTCAGCACTGCCACCCATAGACTCAACACTGCCACCCATAGACTCAGCACTGCCACCCATAGACTCAACACTGTCACCCATGGACTCAGCAATACCCATAGACTCAACACTGCCACCCATAGGCTCAGCACTGTCACCCATAGACTCAGCAATGCCCATAGACTCAACACTGCCACCTATAGACTCAACACTGCACCTTAGACTAGACCCCGCACCTCCGATTAGAACAGTTGGCTACGTACGGTTTTGCAAAAAAATTCAACATAAAAACATACACTCTGCACTCAAGCACCCATTCACTTCCTCATTCACTCGCGCACCTACTCATTCACTTACTCATTCACTCACTCACCCACTATTTCACTTATTCACTCACCCACCCACTCATTCACTCACTCACCCACCCACTCATTCACTTACTCATTCACTCACTCACCCACTCATTCACTTACTCATTCACTCACTCACCCACTCATTCCCTTACTCATTCACTCACTCACCCACTCATTCACTCACCCACCCACTCATTCACTTACTCATTCACTCACTAACCCACTCATTCACTTACTCATTCACTCACTCACCCACTCATTCCCTTACTCATTCACTCACTCACCCACTCATTCACTCACTCACCCACCCACTCATTCACTTACTCATTCACTCACTCACCCACTCATTCCCTTACTCATTCACTCACTCATCCACTAATTCACTTACTCATTCACTCACCCACTCATCACTTACCCATTCACTCACTCACCCACTCATTCCCTTACTCATTCGCTCACTCATCCACTAATTCACTCACTCATTCACTCACCCACTCATTCACTTTCCCATTCACTCACCCACCCACTCATTCACTCACTCACTCACCCACCCACATTCACATACTCATTCACTCACTCACTCACCCACTCATTCACTTACCCATTCACTCACCCACTCATTCCCTTACTCATTCCCTCACTCACCCACGCATTCACCCACTCATTCACTCACCTACTCATTCACTTACTCATTCACTCACTCACCCACTCATTCACTTACTCATTCACTCACTCATCCACTAATTCACTTACTCATTCACGCACCCACTCATCACTTACCCATTCACTCACTCACCCACTCATTCCCTTACTCATTCGCTCACTCATCCACTAATTCACTCACTCATTCACTCACCCACTCATTCACTTTCCCATTCACTCACCCACCCACTCATTCACTCACTCACCCACCCACATTCACATACTCATTCACTCACTCACCCACTCATTCACTTACCCATTCACTCACGCATCCACTCATTCACTTACTCATTCACTCACTCACCCACCCACATTCACATTTTCCATTCCGACGACCTAACTGTACTGGACACGTGTGCAAACGACCTCAATAGCTAATCGGATTCCTCCACCAAGATAAATGATGATTTTGATTCTGGAATTCGCGTCACTGTGATCTCCCACTCCCCTTCCCATCCCACCCATTGCCTCCTCCCCCACCCCCATCCACCCATCATCATCAACATCATCACCATCATCACCATCATCACCATCATCATCACCGCCATCATCACCATCACCATCATCACCATCACTGCCACCATCATCATCACCGCCATCATCACCGCCATCATCACCATCATCACCATTATCACCACCATCACCACCATCATCATCACCACCACTACCATCACCACCATCACCACCACCATCACCATCATCATCACCGCCATCATCACCGGCATCATCACCACCACCATCATCACCACCATCACCACCATCACCACCGCCACCATCACCACCACCATCACCACCACCATCACCACCATCACCATCACCACCATCACCACCATCACCACCACCATCACCACCATCACCACCATCATCATCACCACCATCACCACCATCACCACCATCACCACCACCATCACCACCACCATCACCATCACCACCACCATCACCATCACCACCATCACCACCATCACCACCACCATCACCACCATCATCATCACCACCATCACCACCATCACCACCACCATCACCACCACCACAACCACCATCACCACCACCATCACCACCACCATCACCACCACCATCACCACCACCACCATCACCACCATCACCACCATCACCACCACCACCATCACCACCATCACCACCATCACCACCACCATCACCACCACCACCACCATCATCACCACCACCATCATCACCATCACCACCACCATCACCACCACCATCATCACCACCACCACCACCATCGCCGTCGTCCTGCGTGACCCGAGGAACAGGCAGCTCCTACACCAAGTCGTGCGTCTCAACCTGCACGGCTGCGAACTTCAACCTGTACGTGGCCAACACGAAGATCTCCTGCTGCAACAGCGACCTGTGTAACGTGTCCGGCTCCCCGCGAAGTGTGGCTTCCATTGTCGTGGCCATGACGATGACTCTCATCGGCAGCGCGGTGTGCTTCTAAACAAATGGGCGGCAGGGCTCACGGAGAATTGAGCGAGCAGGGGGACGGGTGTGATGGATAGTCCAAGGCCGTAATTATAATATATTTTGGGGAGGGACACACACACACACACACATCGCCCCCCTACAAAATTCAAATATGCTCAAAATGTGTCTGTACCTCCCCCTCCCCCCCCCCCCAATATATTGCTATAAAATAGATTTCTGTTGATATGATTGTGGTCATGGTTGTACTTTATTAATCCCTAATCTCTGCCATTACATGCAATGAAACAAGAAAAGGTAAGATAAATAAATAAAACGCAGAGCAGTGTGATACAATACACTATTAGACATTTTTCGATTTAAAGCTTTCGTGACTGCAAGGATTCATCTTCTTTGGTTCTTTCGGTAAAGTCACCACCACGTGGAATGAGAATAAAATAATAAATTGATAAAATAAAATAACACAATAAAAATTCTCACGACGTTTCGGCCACAACACGAGCGGCCTTCATCAGGTGAAGGGACGAGACTGTCTGGTAGGACAGCGCTGGAGTCTCGTCCCTTCACCTGATGAAGGCCGCTTGTGTTGTGGCCGAAACGTCGTGAGAATTTTATTGTGTTATTTTATTTTATCAATTTATTATTTTATTTTCATTCTACGTGACTTTACCGAAAGAACCAAAGAAGACTATTAGACATTATTGTAAAAAAAAAATTAAATCCATCCAATGTTTTAGTGAATTTTTAAAAATATTTTAGGAAGGAAATGGCAGGAAATTCGTTTTCCAATTTACATTTTTTTCTGGGTGGGTGGAGGGGGGGGGACCCCCAGACCCTCTGGAAGATTCGGTCCCCACCAATGTTGACTTCATGGCTACGGCCTTAGGTGGCGAGGTAGTTAAGGAGATGTTAACTACCTCGCCTCGTATACAGGAGGTCGTGGGTTCGATCCCGCTGCTGTATATTTGCAGTCTGCATCTCTCTGCCCGTGGAGATGTTAACTACCTCGCCTCGTATACAGGAGGTCGTGGGTTCGATCCCGCTGCTGTATAATTGGAGGTTTGCGTCTCTAATTCCCCGCGGTGGTCACCGAGTGGATTTTCATTCTGCGCATTGAGATCATTTTAATTTGATTTGACCAAGTGTAAGGTACCCATCGAGCTGCGTAGCTGTGTGGTAAGACGAGCCACCTGGCTCCGATCACAACACGATAGCAGCTCAACCTCGGGGCAGATATCATCGTGATCACGTGGACATTCATAGAAGCAGCCAAATACTCTCAACGCTGTGTTTCTACAGACTCACAGAGACTCATAGAGACCCACAGAGATCCATATAGACTCACAGAGGCCCATAGAGACCCACAGAGATCTGTAGACTCACAGAGACCCATATAGACTCACAGAGACTCATAGAGACTCACAGAGATCCATATAGACTCACAGAGGCCCATAGAGACCCAGAGAAATCCATATAGACCCACAGAGTCCGTAGACTAACACAGAGACCCATATAGACTCACAGAGACCCACAGAGATCCATATAGACCCACAGAGATCCATAGAGACCCACAGTGATCCGTAGACCCACAGAGACCCATATAGACTCACAGAGGCCCATAGAGACCCGCAGATATCCAGAGACCCATAGAGAACCACAGATATACAGAGACTCATAGAGAGCAACAGAGACTCATAGAGACCCACAGAGACCCATATAGACCCACAGAGTCCGTAGACTGACATAGAGACCCATATAGACTCACAGAGGCCCACAGAGACCCACAGATATACAGAGACCCATAGAGAGCAACAGAGACTCATAGAGACCCACAGAGATTCATATAGACTCACAGAGGCCCATAGAGACCCACAGAGATCCATAGACTCACAGAGACCCATACTCACAGAGACCCATAGAGACCCACATATATACAGAGACTCATAGAGAGCAACAGAGACCCATAGAGACCCACAGAGGCCCATAGAGACCCACAGAGATCCGTAGACCCACAGAGACCCATAGAGACTCACAGAGGCCCATAGAGACCCGCAGATATCCAGAGGCCCATAGAGACCCACAGATATACAAAGACTCATAGAGAGCAACAGAGACTCATAGAGACCCACAGCGATCCATATAGACTCACAGAGATCCGTAGACCCACAGAGACCCATATAGACCCAGAGAAATCCATATAGACCCACAGAGTCCGTAGGCTAACACAGAGACCCATATAGACTCACAGAGACCCACAGAGATCCATATAGATCCACAGAGATCCGTAGACCCACAGAGACCCATATAGACTCACAGAGGCCCACAGAGGCCCACAGAGACCCACATATATACAGAGACCCATAGAGACCCACATATATACAGAGACCCATAGAGACCCACATATATACAGAGACCCATAGAGACCCACAGAGATTCATAGAGACCCACAGAGATCCATATAGACCCACAGAGATCCGTAGACCCACAGAGACCCATATAGACTCACAGAGACCCATATAGACTCACAGATATACAGAGACCCATAGAGACTCATAGAGAGCAACAGAGACTCATAGAGACCCACAGAGATTCATATAGACTCACAGAGACCCATATAGACTCACAGATATACAGAGACCCATAGAGACCCACATATATACAGAGACGCATAGAGAGCAACAGAGACCCATAGAGACCCACAGAGATCCATATAGACCCACAGAGACCCATATTCATAGAGACCCACAGAGACCCACACTCATAGAGACCCCCACTCATAGAGACCCACAGAGACTCATAGAGACCCACACTAAAAGTAAACTGTGTTCATGTTTTGATTTAAAGCTTTCGTGACTGCAGGGATTCATATTCTTGGTTCTTTCGGTAAAGTCACGTAGAAGGGAAACAATAAAATAAAATATATATATAATTTAATGTTTCCCTTCTACGTGACTTTACCGAAAGAACCAAGAATATGTTACCAGCTGTCAGGTCCCAACTGAGTTTCTTAGTCGCGTCTTCATCACAACTTGATAGCAGCCCCAGCAGGTGGCTGACATCATCGTGGTCGCCGTCATCACGTGGACATTGAGAGCAGCGGACAAACGCTCGAAGCGCGTTGTTTCAAATTGCTGGAGGGGGGGAAAAAAATCGGAGGGCACCGGAGAAAAATCCACGCGGAGACAGAGAGAGAGAGAGAGACAGAGACAGAGAAAGACCCAAACTCCAAATATACAACAGCAGCAGCAGCAACAGCAAAGGCCTCAGGGATCTGGATCGAACCCACGATCACCTGCACATCCGGCGAGGTAGTTAACATCTCCCAGCCACCGTGCCGGGAGGCCGAGCGGACGGGGCAGAGCTAACGCGTGTGGCCACATTTCCCCTCCCCCACCCGAGTCCTTAATGAGCATCGCGGCTCTGTACGAAAGTTCCACTCGTATCTGGTCGCGTTACAGCCGGACGGAGCGTACGGACGAACGGCATCCCTCCCGGAGTTACGGATGTGAAGAATTAAATGAAGCAAACGTCACAACGGCCTTGTGAATCCACACACCCTGCAAGTGCGACGCCGCCGCCGACGAAGACGATGGTGGTGGTGGTGGCAGTGGTTCGATTCAAGATTTTTTAATGCTCCTGCGGATTAAAATGTAGAGCCGCGTATCGCGAAATAAACGCTGCATCTGCTGACATCGGCCTCGTGATTTGCTTTGCTGATGAGACGCTCAATGTCGAAACCGCTCCTTGCCTACAGTGGGTTAGTTTGCCGGCACTGGTTCAGAATCCCGACTCTGCTGATGAGACACTCAATGTCGAAACCGCTCCTTGCCTACAGTGGGTTAGTTTACCGCCACTGGTTCAGGCTTAGCCCGACAATGCTGATGAGACACTCAATGTCGAAACCGCTCCTGACTTACAGTGGGTTAGTTTACCGGCACTGATTCTTCAAGCTCGACTCTGCTGATGAGACACTCAATGTCGAAACCGCTCCTGACCTACAGTGGGTTAGTTTACCGGCACTGATTCCTCAAGCTCGACTCTGCTGATGAGACGCTCAATGTCGAAACCGCTCATTATCTATAGTGGGTTAGTTTACCGGCAACGGTTCAAGCTGAGCCCGACTCTGCTGATGAGACACTCAATGTCGAAACCGCTCCTGACCTACAGTGGGTTAGTTTACCAGCACTGGTACAGAATCCCGACTCTGCTGATGAGACACTCAATGTCGAAACCGCTCCTGACCTACAGTCGGTTAGTTTACCGGCACTGGTTCAGAATCCCGACTCTGCTGATGAGACGCTCAATGTCGAAACCGCTCCTGACCTACAGTGGGTTAGTTTACCGGCACTGATTCTTCAAGCCCGACTCTGCTGATGAGACACTCAATGTCGAAACCGCTCCTTACCTACAGTGGGTTAGTTTACCGGCAACGGTTCAAGCTGAGCCCGACTCTGCTGATGAGACACTCAATGTCGAAACCGCTCCGTACCTACAGTGGGTTAGTTTACCGGCACCGGTTCAGAATCCCGACTCTGCTGATGAGACACTCAATGTCGAAACCACTCCTAACCCACAGGGGGTTAGTTTACCGGCACTGGTTCAGAATCCCGACTCTGCTGATGAGACGTTCAATGTCGAAACCGCTCCTTGCCTACAGTGGGTTAGTTTACCGGCACCGGTTCAGAATCCCGACTCTGCTGATGAGACACTCAATGTCGAAACCGCTCCTTACCCACAGGGGGTTAGTTTACCGGCACTGGTTCAGAATCCCGACTCTGCTGATGAGACGTTCAATGTCGAAACCGCTCCTTGCCTACAGTGGGTTAGTTTACCGGCACCAGTTCAGAATCCCGACTCTGCTGATGAGACACTCAATGTCGAAACCGCTCCTGACCTACAGTGGGTTAGTTTACCGGCACTGATTCTTCAAGCTCGACTCTGCTGATGAGACGCTCAATGTCGAAACCGCTCCTGACCTACAGTGGGTTAGTTTACCGGCACTGGTTCAGGCTGAGCCCGACTCTGCTGATGAGACACTCAATGTCGAAACCGCTCCTTACCTACAAGTGGGTTAGTTTACCAGCACTGGTTCAGGCGAGTCCGACTCTGCTGATGAGACGCTCAATGTCGAAACCGCTCCTGACTTACAGTGGGTTAGTTTACCGGCACCGGTTCAGAATCCCGACTCTGCTGATGAGACACTCAATGTCGAAACCGCTCCTTACCTACAGTGGGTTAGTTTACCGGCACTGGTACAGAATCCCGACTCTGCTGATGAGACGCTCAATGTCGAAACCGCTCCTTACCTACAGTGGGTTAGTTTACCGGCACTGATTCTTCAATCCCGACTCTGCTGATGAGACACACAATGTCGAAACCGCTCCTTACATACACTGGGATAGTTTACCGGCACTGGTTCAGGCGAGTCCGACTCTGCTGATGAGACGCTCAATGTCGAAACCGCTCCTGACTTACAGTGGGTTAAATTTTGATTTAAAGCTTTCGTGACTGCAGAGATTCATATTCTTGGTTCTTTCGGTAGTCACGTATAAGGGAAACAATAAAATAAAAAAATAAAATTTTGCTGTGGTTTTCACACCTGATGATGATTGCTTGTGTTGCAGTCGAAACGTCGTGAGAATTTTATTGTTTTATATTTTTATTATTTTATTGTTTCCCTTATACGTGACTTTACCGAAAGAACCAATAATATAAACCAATCTGTCTCAAAGACAATGCATCGTAAACTATCATGGGCATGTGAATTGCGGTTTGTTTGGATGTTCACCACAAGTATGTGTGGTGAATGCAGACATGAGTCCTTGCAAGAGGTTCCAGTTTGGTAATCTTTGTTTTTTTCGGTAAAGTCACGTACAGTGAGGGGAAAAAAGTATCTGATCCCCTGCTGATTTTGTACGTTTGCCCACTGACAAAACAATGATCAGTCTATAATTTTAACGGTAGGTTGATTTGAACAGTGAGAGACAGAATAACAACAAAAAAATCCGGGAAAAACGCATGTCAAAAATGTTCTAAATTGATTTGCATTTTAATGAGGGAAATAAGTATTTGACCCCCTCTCAATCAGAAAGATTTCTGGCTCCCAGGTGTCTTTTATACAGGTAACGCGCTGAGATTAGGAGCACTCCCTTTATGAGTGTGCTCCTAATCTCAGCTCGTTACCTGTATAAAAGACACCTGGGAGCCAGAAATCTTTCTGATTGAGAGGGGGTCAAATACGTATTTCCTTCATTCAAATGCAAATCAATTTATAACATTTTTGACATGCGTTTTTCTCTTAAAGGGAGTGCTCCTAATCTCAGCGCTTTACCTGTACAAAAGACACCTGTCCACAGAAGCAATCAATCAGATAAAAAAAATGAAAACTAAATTAAATCACGACGTTTCGGGGCACAACACAAGCGTCCTTCTTCAGGCGGGGGACAACATATCGAAAAGAACAAACGCTTAAAGTGTGTCTGGGACATTCTAGATTTAAAGCTTTCGTGACTGCAAGGATCCATACTCTTTGGTTCTATTCGGTAAAGTCACGTAGCAGGTAACAAAAAAATTAAACAACAAAAATCACGACGTTTCGGCCACAACACAAGCGGCCTTCATCAGGTGAAGGGACCAAACTCGAGACAGGCTGGGGGTCCCTTCACCTGATGAAGGCCGCTTGTGTTGTGGCCGAAACGTCATGATTTTTGTAGTTGTATTTTTTACCTACTACGTGACTTTACCGAATAGAACCAAAGTGTCTGGGACATGTCGTGATTTAATTTAGTTTTCATTTATTTGATTTTATTTTTTTTACCCACGTGACTTTACCAAAAAAAAAAACAAAGAGTATGAATCCTTGCAGTCACGAACGCTTCAAATCTAGAATTAACATTCAGTTTGGTGTTCTTACATCTTAACACAACTGCCAGAAAGGGTCAAACCTCTTCTTTGGTTCTTTCGGTAAAGTCACGTAGAATAAAATAATAAAATAAAACAATAACATTCTCACAGTGAGAATTTTAATAAAATAAAACAATAAAATTCTCACAGTGAGAATTTTCTCACAGTGATAATTTTAATTGTTTTATTTTATTATTTCACTCTCATTCCACGTGGTGACTTTACCGAAAAAAACCAAAGAAGATGAATCCTTGCAGTCACGAAAGCTTTAAATCGAAAGGGTAGAACCTCTTCTTATATTCTGACACTGGCAAGGGAGGTCCCATGCTGACAAAAAGTAACGCTTCCCTGTGACACACGGCACATCGCCGGTCACCTGCGTGACGGGTCACCGGCAAAGCCGACCCTTCGTCTCCGACCTGCAATGAAGAACATGAAATCACGGCACCATTGCATGCCAACAGCAGCTCGACGGTGACCGAGGTGCGATGATGAACTGGGTCTCGTGCTCGAGAGCAGCGGGAACATCATCCACGGCCAGCTGCCGTCAGTGCGTCATGGATGACCTTCAACATTGGCGTCTCTGTTGAGTGACCGTGCTGATTGAAGGCTTGGGAATGAGGCCGTTTTGCTCCAGGGCCGTTTGCTGTTTGCCCCCCCTCTCGCGGCTTAAAGGGAGGCGAACCAGCGGCTTGGCTTTCTTCACTCCAGCGCTGTCCGCTGGACGTGGTTGGTCCCTTCGCCTGATGAATGCCGCTTGTGCTGTGGCCGAAACGTCGTGGTGATTTTTGACTTTACCCGAATAGGACCCGAAGAGCGTGGATCATCCCGGCGGTCACGAAAGCTTCAAATCTCGAATTAGCCGAGGACACACCAGTCTCTGGGCCTGTTCACCGTTGTCCCATCTTATCTATCGGACACCGGCCCATTTTACCGAGTCAGTTGCGCAACCGTGTAGCAGCGTGTGATCTCGCGAGTGGCGCTCGGCAGTACCGAAGCGTCCGCACGTACGCGGCCCGCAAATGCCTCGGGCCCTCGCTCGTTTTTTGTTTTAAATCGATATTTAACCCAACAGTTTTGCTCGTCCTGCAAAAAAAAAAAAACCACTCGCAGAAACAAGTTTGCTCGCGATCCACGAGGTTTTAACCCGGCGTAGCTTTGGCTCTGGGTCACCCTCATTGGTTTGAGGCCGCAGTCGGTCGGGCTCTGGGTCCTCCGCCACCTTCGCCACCTTCGCCCCAGCCACCAACCCGCCCAGTTTCGCGTTCCCAGTCCCTGGCGTCCACGAGGTGCCCCCCACTCCCCACTCCCAACGCCCCCCACTCCCAACGCCCCCCTCCCCCCCCCCCCAACCCTCTTTGACACATCTCCATCGCAAGTCGTTAGTCCCCGACTTAACGATGGAGACGCGTTACGACAACCCCATCCTAAATTTTGATTTAAAGCTTTCGTGACTGCAGTAATTCATATTCTTAGTTTTTTCGGTAAAGTCACTTTGAAGAGAAACAACAAAATAACAAAATATATATATTGTTTTATATATATTTTGTTATTTTGTTGTTTCTCTTCAACGTGACTTTACCGAAAAAACTAAGAATATGAACCCCATCCTAAGTCGAAGGTGGCCCAGCCTTATCGCTCCAGCGCCGTCTCTCCAGACAGTTTCCCCTCGCGCCTTCGCCTGACGGAAGGCCACTCGTGTTGTGGCCGAAACGTCGTTGTGATAATTTTGTCATTTTATTGTCACCTACTACGTGACTTTGCAACAATAGAACCAAAGCGTACGAATCCTAGCGGTCACGAAAGCTTTAAATCTACAATGGCCTAGCCTATCCACGAGTCTTTAAAGAATGGTGATAATTTAGCAAAACAGAGCAATTAACAGTGACGTACTGTTATAAACTATAAACAGCATCGTATTTATCCGTTACGATACTGCGTTGCACTGTCAAATTTAAAGTAAAAAAAGAAACAAGGTAAATTCTTAGCCTACCTATATGAACTGTAAATTTCATTTTCGATTTAAAGCTTTCGTGACTGCAAGGATTCATCTTCTTTGGTTCTTTCGGTAAAGTCACCACCACCACCACCACGTGGAATGAGAATAAAATAATAAATTGATAAAATAAAATAACACAATAATATTCTCACGACGTTTCGGCCACAACACAAGCGGCCTTCATCAGGTGAAGGGGGCGAGACTGTCTGGTAGGACAGCGCTGGAGTGAGAAAAGCCACGCTCAGATCACGACCTTTAAGCTGTGTGAGAGGAACAAAGCTAATCATTCAGCCATTTCAATGCTAAATTATATGCTAATTCCTTTGTCAAGGCGCTTTGTTCCTCTCACACAGCTTAAAGGTCGTGATCTGAACGTGGCTCTTTCACTCCAGCGCTGTCCTACCAGACAGTCTCGTCCCTTCACCTGATGAAGGCCGCTTGTGTTGTGGCCGAAACGTCGTGAGAATTTTATTGTGTTATTTTATTTTATCAATTTATTATTTTATTCTCATTCTACGTGGTGGTGACTTTACCGAAAGAACCAAAGAAGATGCACATTTCATAGAAAGTTTTTTTTTTTCAGGAAACAATCCTATATCTGCTATATAAAAAAAAAACTTGCAACATGCATTGAACGTATGCATCGCATCGTGGCAACCCTTCAATGAAATCGCTAAAGCTACGTATCGTACACGCATTGAACGTGTCATGACGCATCATATTCCTACCGTACTCACCAAAGAATTCCGTCCGTCGTCTGCATAACTTGAACGATGTTAGGTTCTCGATGGACTACATTAACTTAGTTTTGATTTAAAGCTTTCGTGACTGCAGTAATTCATATTCTTAAGTTTTTTCGGTAAAGTCACCACGTTGAAGGGAAACAACAAAATAATAATAAAATATATATAAAACAATAAAAAAATTTCTCACGACGTTTCGACCATAACACAAACGGTCGTCACCTGAAGAACGACCGTTTGAGTTATGGTCGAAACGTCGTGAGAATTTTTATTATTGTTTTATATATTTTTTTTTATTTTGTTGTTTCCCTTCAACGTGGTGACTTTACCGAAAAAACTAAGAACATTAACTTAGTTGCCGGAAGATGAGGGTGGCGATGATGCGGTTACAGAATCGTACCTCGTAGCACGCTGCTGTTGTTTGCCTGCCGCGCAAAATTAAAAAAAATTAAAAATATTTTTTTTTTACAATTTTGTCGTATCGCTAATCGCCATCGTAATATCGAAACATCGTCAAGTCGGGGACTACCTTGTATAGGATCCCCTGGCATCCCTCCCACTCGAGTACGAATTTTCTTGCTTCGGCGTTCTCGCACCTGATGACGATTGCCTGTGTGTTGCAACGGAAACGTCGCGATTGAATTCCATCCTTCATTTCATCATTTCCTTCACCCACGTGAGAACCGAGAGAGCACAGCCTCCCGACGATTCGCCAGAAAGGGGGTCCCCCTTGCCCCCCCGGGGGCCCTTCTTTCGTCCGTGGTGAGACTACTACGGCACGGCGCTGGCTGGTCGGTCGACAGCCCCGCGGCGAACCGAAGCATCCGCTCGCGATGAAAGGGCAGAAAGCGCGCCGGAAAGGAAAGCTCCTTCGAAGTTTGTGTCGGGCATTGGGTCCCAGTGCACGGCGGGCGGGGGAACGGGGGCGGCGGGGACTATGTCGGAGCGGCCGTTACCACCCGGAGCATTTCGCCCCCCCGTGCGTTCGTGGACGGCACGAACGTACGAATGACTTGCCGGGAAACTCCCGTGTTTGTGTGTAAAAAACAAAAAAAAAAAATTTCTAACTTTTTACGAAACTTAGTGTCATATTCTTAGTTTTTTTCAACGTGACTTTACCGAAAAAAACTAAGAATATGAATTACTGCAGTCACGAAAGCTTTAAATCAAAAACTTAGTGCCGTCGGTAAGGCAACGAGACAGCCCTGTCCATAACTTTAATCGCTCCGACAGCTACAGGCTTAGCGCGGCCCGGAAGCGTATCGTTAGATAATAGACATTACATTTTGATTTAAAGAATTACTAATCTACAACTCGTTACTAATCATAACCAATGACCGATTACTAATCGATTATATAATTACAATAACCCCCCACCCCCCTCCTCCGCCTCTAATCACTGCACCTGATATGAGTTAAGTGATGACGTCACCCTACTGCTCTATATATAAAACCGGGAGCGAGTGGAGAGGGCTTTACCATTCTGGCGAATTGCCCGATGATGCCGGATGTATTTACCAGCGAAACGTCGTACTACTCAAAAACTGTAAATGTTGTGGATTCACTCTTCAACACACCGGTGGGCTAAAGTAGTGAACTATTTGTCTTTTTGATTTAAAGCTTTCGTGACTGCAGTAAATTCATATTCTTAGTTTTTTCGGTAAAGTCACGTTGAAGGGAAACAACAAAATAATAAAATAAATATGGAACAATAAAAAAAGATTCTCACGACGTTTCGACCATAACTCAAACGGTCATCTTCAGGTGTGTTGATTCGCATAAATTTATTTTTAAACGGCGCATTTATTTCTTTATTTATAAAAACGTTAGCGCCACGCGCAACGATTTGACAGTTTATTTAGGACTAGTCCATCTATATTCTGAAAAGAGGAGGGGGGAGACGATTTTTTTTTATAATGTATGCTGTCTGAAAGCCACTGTAAGCGTGAACAATCAATTGAGACCTGAAATGGTTTATCAAATAGATAGAATCTATCTTAGCAATCATTGGAAAGATTTGATAAACCATTTCAGGTCTTAATTGATTGTTCACGCTTACAGTGGCTTTCAGATAGCATACATTATAAAAAATTTCGTCTCCCCCCTCCTCTTTTCAGAATATAGATGGACTAGTCCTAAATAAACTGCGAAATCGTTGCGCGTGGCGCTAACGTTTTTTTATGAATAAATAAATGCGCCGTTTACAAATAAATTTATGCGAACCAACACACCTGAAGATGACCGTTTGAGTTATGGTCGAAACGTCGTGAGAATTTTTTTTATTGTTTTATATATATATTTTATTATTTTGTTGTTTCCCTTCAACGTGGTGACTTTACCGAAAAAACTAAGAATATTTTGTGTCTTTTTGTCAACGTGACACACTTTTTTTTTTTGCCGATTGGCCGTGTCGGGTGGTGGAGGGTTACGACACATTTACAAAATAAACGCCACCTGACCCAATCCCCAAAAAGCCTTTATTACGATGTAATATCGGTCGCGAAAGCCTACGTGTTAAAAAGAGTCTTGTCGCTACGCGGTTTCTCCCACCCCGGGCGGGGGGTGGCGGTGATGGGAACCCCGGGGGTCCCGCCAATTGCTTCAAATCCGGAGCGGCCGGGGCTGGCGGCAGAACCCACCTCGGATAGTGCCACCGTCCCGTGTCCCGACGATCGGCAAGCAACCTTCCGAGTGAAATCATTCACGAGGCGGGTCCTGTACGGGCGGGCAACTAATTCATCACAACAACAACAACCGCAACAACCACAACAACAATCGCCATTCGCCAATAAGTGGCGGTGATGTCACCACGACGCTTGTGCCAGGCCATGTGCACCTTGAAGCCGCCACGTGAAGTGTCGACACTTCACGTAATTCATCACACACACACACACTACTACTACCACTACTACTACACAACTAATTCATCACAACAACCACAACAACAACCGCCATTCGCCACTAAGTGGCGGTGACGTCACCACGACGCTTGTGCCAGGCCATGTGCACCTTGAGGCTATCACGTGAAGTGTCGACACTTCACGTAATTCATCACACACGCACGCACTACCACTACTACTACTACTGCTACTACACAACTAATTCATCACAACCACAACAACCGCCATTCGCCACTAAGTGGCGGTGACGTCACCACGACGCTTGTGCCAGGCCATGTGCACCTTGAGGCCGCCACATGAAGTGTCGACACTTCACGTAATTCATCACACACACACGCGCACACTACCACTACTACACAACTAATTCATCACAACAACAACAACAAGCGCCATTCGCCACTAAGTGGCGGTGACGTCACCACGACGCTTGTGCCAGGCCATGTGCACCTTGAGGCTATCACATGAAGTGTCGACACTTCACGTAATTCATCACACACACACACGCGCACACTCACACACACTACCACCACCACTACGACTACTACACACTCCGCTATCGCACCACTGCATACCAAGCGACGTGCACACCACAAGCACACGGGACAAGTCACCGTCTCACACACACACACACACGAGGGGCCGGGACGAACGAGGCGTTTGTGACTCGGGTTTTTATTCGCGGTGCCCCCGCGGGGGAGGGGGAAAGGACAGACTCGCGGATTTGTTACGGCAATTAAAAGGCGGCCCTTTGGGGAGGCGAGCGTGTGTGTGTGTGTAGCCTGTGTGTAGCCTGCGTGTAGCCTGCGTGTAGCCTGTGTGTAGCCTGTGTGTAGCCTGTGTGTAGCCTGCGTGTAGCCTGTGTGTAGCCTGTGTGTAGCCTGTGTGTAGCCTGTGTGTAGCCTGCGTGTAGCCTGCGTGTAGCCTGCGTGTAGCCTGCGTGTAGCCTGTGTGTGTAGCCTGTGTGTAGCCTGCGTGTAGCCTGCGTGTGTAGCCTGCGTGTGTAGCCTGCGTGTAGCCTGCGTGTAGCCTGCGTGTGTAGCCTGTGTGTAGCCTGCGTGTAGCCTGTGTGTGTAGCCTGCGTGTAGCCTGCGTGTAGCCTGCGTGTAGCCTGCGTGTAGCCTGTGTGTGTAGCCTGTGTGTGTAGCCTGTGTGTAGCCTGTGTGTAGCCTGTGTGTAGCCTGTGTGTAGCCTGTGTGTGTAGCCTGTGTGTAGCCTGCGTGTAGCCTGCGTGTAGCCTGCGTGTAGCCTGTGTGTAGCCTGTGTGTAGCCTGCGTGTAGCCTGTGTGTAGCCTGTGTGTAGCCTGTGTGTAGCCTGTGTGTAGCCTGTGTGTAGCCTGCGTGTAGCCTGTGTGTGTAGCCTGTGTGTAGCCTGTGTGTAGCCTGTGTGTAGCCTGCGTGTAGCCTGTGTGTGTAGCCTGTGTGTAGCCTGCGTGTAGCCTGCGTGTAGCCTGCGTGTAGCCTGCGTGTAGCCTGTGTGTAGCCTGTGTGTAGCCTGCGTGTAGCCTGCGTGTAGCCTGCGTGTAGCCTGCGTGTAGCCTGCGTGTAGCCTGTGTGTGTAGCCTGTGTGTAGCCTGTGTGTAGCCTGTGTGTAGCCTGTGTGTAGCCTGTGTGTAGCCTGCGTGTAGCCTGCGTGTAGCCTGTGTGTAGCCTGTGTGTAGCCTGCGTGTAGCCTGCGTGTAGCCTGCGTGTAGCCTGCGTGTAGCCTGTGTGTAGCCTGTGTGTAGCCTGCGTGTAGCCTGTGTGTGTAGCCTGTGTGTAGCCTGTGTGTAGCCTGTGTGTAGCCTGTGTGTAGCCTGTGTGTAGCCTGTGTGTAGCCTGTGTGTAGCCTGTGTGTAGCCTGTGTGTAGCCTGCGTGTAGCCTGTGTGTGTAGCCTGCGTGTAGCCTGTGTGTAGCCTGCGTGTAGCCTGCGTGTAGCCTGCGTGTAGCCTGTGTGTAGCCTGTGTGTAGCCTGTGTGTAGCCTGCGTGTAGCCTGCGTGTAGCCTGTGTGTAGCCTGTGTGTAGCCTGTGTGTAGCCTGTGTGTGTAGCCTGTGTGTGTAGCCTGTGTGTAGCCTGTGTGTAGCCTGTGTGTGTAGCCTGTGTGTGTAGCCTGTGTGTAGCCTGTGTGTAGCCTGCGTGTAGCCTGCGTGTAGCCTGTGTGTAGCCTGCGTGTAGCCTGCGTGTAGCCTGCGTGTAGCCTGCGTGTAGCCTGCGTGTGTAGCCTGTGTGTAGCCTGTGTGTAGCCTGTGTGTAGCCTGTGTGTAGCCTGTGTGTGTAGCCTGCGTGTAGCCTGCGTGTAGCCTGTGTGTAGCCTGTGTGTAGCCTGCGTGTAGCCTGTGTGTAGCCTGTGTGTAGCCTGCGTGTAGCCTGTGTGTAGCCTGTGTGTAGCCTGCGTGTAGCCTGTGTGTGTAGCCTGTGTGTAGCCTGTGTGTAGCCTGTGTGTAGCCTGCGTGTAGCCTGCGTGTAGCCTGCGTGTAGCCTGCGTGTAGCCTGTGTGTGTAGCCTGTGTGTAGCCTGCGTGTAGCCTGCGTGTAGCCTGTGTGTAGCCTGTGTGTAGCCTGCGTGTAGCCTGCGTGTAGCCTGTGTGTGTAGCCTGCGTGTAGCCTGTGTGTAGCCTGTGTGTAGCCTGTGTGTAGCCTGTGTGTAGCCTGCGTGTAGCCTGCGTGTGTAGCCTGTGTGTGTAGCCTGTGTGTGTAGCCTGTGTGTAGCCTGTGTGTAGCCTGTGTGTAGCCTGTGTGTGTAGCCTGCGTGTAGCCTGTGTGTAGCCTGCGTGTAGCCTGCGTGTAGCCTGCGTGTCCGTCCGCGCGTTCGATCGATCGTGCCCATGAATCGGTGAACGATTTTTGTACCTCGCCAGGCGTGGCAAGGCCGCGACTGCTCTTTCGGAAAGCGAAATCAAACCGAGGGCTTTACCGCCCTTGGACGTGCGGTAAAAAATAATTTTTTTTTTTTTAAATCTTCAGTTGACTTGCGATAGAGGCCAAGTCTGCTTCCGAAAGAAGAGCTCCGGAGAAGCGGTCGGCGTATGGAGGACCCTTGGACGCGTGGTGATGTTAAAAAAAATAAAAAATAAAAATTAATTTGCCTTTAAAGTTTAGTTTAGTTTAGGGCTCCTGGAACATTATACATTCAGGACGGACGAGCGAGCCCGGGGGGCCTTAGGTGGGTGTCGAGCAAATGCCAGCGGCACAGCGATTGGGGGTCACCCAAGTGTATGTGGGGGGCGGAGGGCGGAGGGGGGCGGAGGGGGTAACCCAACGAAAAGAAACCCAAGAAAATCCTCTAAGATCACGGAGGCGCCCGCAAAGGTTTCACGGAGACAAATCCGCACGCCACCAACGTTTCTGCCCGCACGCACACACACACGCACACACACACACGCACACGCCTTAGGAGCCCGGAGGAGCAGCAGAATCGGCACAAAGAGGGCACGGCGGCAAGGGACGCCTCTCTAGTGGTGGCTGTCGTGGTCTTTCTCCTCGTAGCCGGTGGGAAGGGCGTTGACGTGGGAGTTGTGGAAGAGGCTGTGGTTCCCGTCGCCCCAGGGGAAGCGCTGGTGACACGGCGGCAGAGAGAGAAGGAGAGGGAGGGAGAGAGAGAGAGGGAGAGAGGGAGAGAGGGAGAGAGAGAGGGAGAGAGAGAGAGAGGGAGAGAGAGAGACAGAGGTCAGGACGGGACATCCGGAAATCGTTGGGACCGCGGGAAGAATCCGACGGAGCTGCGAGGGCTCTTGATTTTTTATCGTGACAAAAATAAAAAAAGACAAACGCGAACGAAACGAAGCCATCTTATTTTGGCTTCAACGCACGTGGGTAGGCTTTCGCGACCAACATTATTCACGGCAAAAGGTTTTTCTTGGGTCAGATCGCGTCCATTTATGAACGCGTCGTGTAACCCCCTCCCACCACCACCCGACGCGGCCCCTCGGCAAAATAAAGTGTCACGTTGACAAAAGGCACAAAATGGTTCGCTGCTTTAGCCCACCGGCGTGCTGAAGAGTGAATCGACAGCGTTAACAGCTTTGAGCAGCGCGACGTTTCGCTGCTAATTGCCATCCAGCATCAATCGGCCAATTCGCCAGAATCGCCCGATTGATGCTGTCGTACCTCAAACTGTGAACGCTGTGGATTCACTCTTCCAGCACGCCGGTGGGCTAAAGCAGTGAACCATTTTGCGCCTTTTGTCAACGTGGCACTTTATTTTGCCGATTGGACGCGTCGGGTGGTGGGAGGGTTACACGACACATTTATAAAATAAACGCGATCTGATCGTGAAACCGTTTTGATTTCACCGCAGCATCGCGCGCGTGCACGCGCTACCAGGGCGCCCCGGCTTCCGCGGCCGTCTGGAACGCGCTCTCTTCCGTTAGAAATGAGGAAGCCACCACAGCTAGACACTTTGCATCGAGCGATCGGAAGTTAATTGCTTTTAGAGCCGCCGCCGCTTGTTGTTGTTGTTGTTGTTCTTGTTGTTGTTTGTTGTCGCTGTTGCCAGCGTCAAAAGCATGAAAAGATAACGATAGGTTTTTCACCCTTGATTTAAAGCTTTCGCGTGACTGCAGTAATTCACACTCCCTAGTGTTTTTTTTCGGTAAAGTCACCAACGTTGAAGGGAAACAACAAAATAATAAAAAAATATATATATAAAACAATAAAATCCTCACGACGTTTCGACCACAGCTCAAACGGTCGTCTGAGTCATGGTCGAAACGTCGTGAGAATTTATTGTTTTATTGTCTTTTATATATATATATTTTTATTATTTTGTTGTTTCCCTTCAACGTGGTGACTTTACCGAAAAAAAAAACTAGGAGTGTGTAGGTTTCACCCTCTCCGGCAACTGAAACGGGCGTTGGGGTACACGCGCGTGTCCGTAGCGGCGGCTGCCCAGGACGATTCCCGCTCACGGGCCAACGCCGCTGGGCAACTGTCCGATCCGGTCCTGGGCCTCCCCTAGGTCGACTCGGCCACAAAAAAAACAAAACTAGTACCTGGTGCGGTGTCAAGTGCGCGTGTTAGGGTGTGCGTGTGTGTGTGTTTGTGTGTGTGTGTTTGTGTGTGTTTGTGAGTGTGTGTGTTTGTGAGTGTGTGTGTGTGAGTGTGTGTTTGTGAGCGCGTTTGGGTGCGGGTGTGCGTGTGTTTGTGTGTGTGTGAGTGTTTGTGAGTGTGTGTGTTTGTGGGGAGCGGTAGTGTAGCGGTTAGCGCTACGCTGCACTATGAACCTGGCGACCCGGGTTCGATTCCCGCTCACGGCCAACACCAGTGACGATTATCTGAACCGGTCCTGGGCCTCCCCTAGGTCGACTCAGCCTCAAATGAGTACCTGGTGCGGTGTGTAGTAAACATTGCCACTAGGGAGACAAAGGCGGTCGGGCGTGGTGCTGGCCACCCCACCCCCTCGTGTACCGTTCCGGCCTTCATAGGTGCTCGCTAACAGCACTTGCCCCTACAGTCTGTTAAGGCTATATGGGGGATCTTTGTCTTTTGTGTGTTTGTGAGCGCGTTTGGGTGCGGGTGTGCGTGTGTTTGTGAGTGTGTGTGTGTGTGAGTGTTTGTGAGTGTGTGTGCGTGTGTTTGTGTGTGTGTGAGTGTTTGTGAGTGTGTGTGTGAGTGTTTGTGAGCGCGTTTGGGTGCGGGTGTGCGTGTGTTTGTGAGTGTTTGTGTGTGAGTGTTTGTGTGTGTGTGTGAGTGTTTGAGTGTTTGTGAGTGTGTGTGTGTATGTTTGTGAGCGCGTTTGGGTGCGGGTGTGCGTGTTTGTGAGTGTGTGAGTGTTTGTGAGTGTTTGTGTGTGTGTGTGTGAGTGTTTGTGAGTGAGTGTGTGTGAGTGTTTGCGCGCGTGTGTGTGAGTGTTTGTGAGCGCGTTTGGGTGCGGGTGTGCGTGTGTTTGTGAGTGTGTGTGTGTGAGTGTTTGTGAGTGTGTGTGTGAGTGTTTGTGAGCGCGTTTGGGTGCGGGTGTGCGTGTGTTTGTGAGTGTGTGTGTGTGAGTGTTTGCGCGCGTGTGTGTGTGTGTTTGTGAGCGCGTTTGGGTGCGGGTGTGCGTGTGTTTGTGAGTGTGTGTGTGAGTGTTTGCGAGTGTGTGTGTGAGTGTTTGTGAGCGCGTTTGGGTGCGGGTGTGCGTGTGTTTGTGTGTGTTTGTGTGAGTGTTTGTGAGTGTGTGTGTGTGAGTGTGTGTGTGAGTGTTTGTGAGCGCGTTTGGGTGCGGGTGTGCGTGTGTTTGTGAGTGTGTGCGTGAGTGTTTGTGAGTGTGTGTGTGTGTGTTTGTGAGCGCGTTTGGGTGCGGGTGTGCGTGTGTTTGTGAGTGTGTGTGTATGAGTGTTTGTGAGTGTGTGTGTGTGTGTTTGTGAGCGCGTTTGGGTGCGTGTGTTTGTGTGTGTGTGAGTGTTTGTGAGTGTGTGTGTTTGTGAGCGCGTTTGGGTGCGGGTGTGCGTGTGTTTGTGTGTGTGTGTGTGAGTGTTTGTGAGTGAGTGTGTGTGAGTGTTTGTGAGTGTGTGTGTGTGAGTGTTTGTGAGCGCGTTTGGGTGCGGGTGTGCGTGTTTGTGAGTGTGTGAGTGTTTGCGCGCGTGTGTGTGTGTGTTTGTGAGCGCGTTTGGGTGCGGGTGTGTGCGTGAGTGTGTGTGAGTGTGTTTGCACACGCGTTTGGGCGCGAGGGTGCATGCTAGCGTGCTTGCGAGTGCTCGGGCGCGTATGCGTGTATCGGGGTGCGCCCGCCCGCCCGCCCTCCCGCCCGCCCGTGTCCGCCGGCCCACCTTGGTACGCAGGCGCAGGTGGTCGTAGGGGACGAACTCGGCCCGCTCGTGCTCGTGCTGGCTCGAGAGGTACGAGTTGAGCATGCAGACGGCGACGCCGGGCAGGGCCACGGTGTAGGTGAGGATCTTCCACATGCGAGAGCCTTGGCGCGGCACGGACACGCGGGGTGAAGGAGGAGGGGGTAAGGACACGAGTGTTGATGTTGTTGTACGCTCGAAATGATTTTGGTTTTGGCACCACCGCGCGCTTTGCCAACAACCGCTGCCATTCTGGAGGTGCGGGGCGGGAAGGACAACTAAAAAATTAAAACGCAGAAAAGCAGCGCTCGAGAAATTCGTTTTCAATGTAAAATCTATGCCGGTCTTTTGGGGTTCTCTGTGCGGTGAGTCTGTGGGGTTCTCTGTGTGGTGAGTCTGTGGGTCTCTGTGTGGTGAGTCTGTGGGTCTCTGCGTGGTGAGTCTATGGGTCTGTGTGGTGAGTCTATGGGTCTATGCGTGGTGAGTCTGTGGGGTCTGTGTGGTGAGTCTGTGGGGTCTCTGTGTGGTGAGTCTATGGGGTCTGTGTGGTGAGTCTATGGGTTCTCTGTGTGGTGAGTCTGTGGGTCTCTGTGCGGTGAGTCTATGGGTCTCTGTGTGGTGAGTTTGTGGGTCTCTGTGCGGTGAGTCTGTGGGTCTCTGTGCGGCGAGTCTGTGGAGTCTCTGTGTGGTGAGTCTATGGGTCTCTGCATGGTGAGTCTATGGGTCTCTGCATGGTGAGTCTATGGGTCTATGCGTGGTGAGTCTATGGGGTCTGTGTGGTGAGTCTATGGGTTCTCTGTGTGGTGAGTCTGTGGGTCTCTGTGTGGTGAGTCTATGGGTCTCTGCGTGGCGAGTCTATGGGTCTCTTTTAATGAGTCTATAGGGTCTGTGTGGTGAGTCTATGGGGTCTCTGTGTGGTGAGTCTACAGGTCTCCATGTGGTGAGTCTATGGGTCTCTGTGTGGTGAGTCTGTGGGTCTCTGTGTGGTGAATCTATGGGTCTCTGCATGGTGAGTCTATGGGTCTCTGCATGGTGAGTCTATGGGTCTATGCGTGGTGAGTCTATGGGGTCTGTGTGGTGAGTCTATGGGTTCTCTGTGTGGTGAGTCTGTGGGTCTCTGTGTGGTGAGTCTATGGGTCTCTGCGTGGCGAGTCTATGGGTCTCTTTTAATGAGTCTATAGGGTCTGTGTGGTGAGTCTATGGGGTCTCTGTGTGGTGAGTCTACAGGTCTCCATGTGGTGAGTCTATGGGTCTCTGTGTGGTGAGTCTGTGGGTCTCTGTGTGGTGAATCTATGGGTCTCTGCATGGTGAGTCTATGGGTCTCTGCATGGTGAGTCTATGGGTCTATGCGTGGTGAGTCTATGGGGTCTGTGTGGTGAGTCTATGGGTTCTCTGTGTGGTGAGTCTGTGGGTCTCTGTGTGGTGAGTCTATGGGTCTCTGCGTGGCGAGTCTATGGGTCTCTTTTAATGAGTCTATAGGGTCTGTGTGGTGAGTCTATGGGGTCTCTGTGTGGTGAGTCTACAGGTCTCCATGTGGTGAGTCTATGGGTCTCTGTGTGGTGAGTCTGTGGGTCTCTGTGTGGTGAATCTATGGGTCTGTGCGTGATTAATCTATGGGTCTATTTTAATGAGTCTATGGGGTCTCTGTGTGGTGAATCTATGGGTCTGTGTGGTGAGTCTATGGGGTCTCTGTGTGGTGAGTCTAT
Source organism: Petromyzon marinus (assembly GCF_010993605.1). Classification (NCBI taxonomy): domain Eukaryota; kingdom Metazoa; phylum Chordata; class Hyperoartia; order Petromyzontiformes; family Petromyzontidae; genus Petromyzon; species Petromyzon marinus. Next base: position 425,665 of record NC_046140.1, on the reverse strand, counting down.
GGGTCTCTGTGTGGTGAGTCTATGAGTCTCTGCATGGTGAGTCTATGGGTCTCTGCATGGTGAGTCTATGGGTCTCTGCATGGTGAGTCTATGGGTCTCTGCATGGTGAGTCTATGGGTCTCTGCATGGTGAGTCTATGGGTCTCTGCATGGTGAGTCTATGGGTCTCTGCATGGTGAGTCTATGGGTCTCTGCATGGTGAGTCTATGGGTCTCTGCGTGGTGAGTCTATGGGTCTCTGCGTGGTGAGTCTATGGGTCTCTGCATGGTGAGTCTATGAGTCTCTGTGTGGTGAGTCTATGGGTCTCTGTGTGGTGAGTCTATGAGTCTCTGCATGGTGAGTCTATGGGTCTCTGCATGGTGAGTCTATGAGTCTGTGTGTTGAGTCTATGGGTCTCTGTGTGGTGAGTATATGGATCTCTGCGTGGTGAGTCTACGGGTCTATGCGTGGTGAGTCTATGGGTCTCTGTGTGGTGAGTCTATGGGTCTCTGTGTGGTGAGTCTATGGGGTCTCTGCGCGGTGATTCAGTGGTGAACAGCACACACCCACCTTGCAATCTGCAGATGGCCCCGGAACGGGAAATGGTTAACTCGCATATACCAGAGCATTAAAAATATACCTAAAACGCGAGCCCATCTATTGCCAGTATCAAAATTATGAAAAAAACAAAATGCTCTACCCCGCCCGGCAATATTACAGGGAGTGCTGAGATGTCTCAACACCCAATAGACACCCCATATTGCGAGGCATCACGTCCCCACAGATGTAACCGCACGATCCATAAGATCCCCTTGGTTTGAACTTCCACGAAGCTCGTGTTCCAACCTCAGCCGCATCTCCACTGCAGCGGATGCCTACACCTGATGATACACACTCGGGGAAAGTTACAAAACTGACCAGTCCAGAATCGACCGCAAATCCGAGAAAAAGGAGACATCACTCCGGCGATGATGATGATGCTGATGATGCTGATGATGATGCTACTACTACTACTCCGCTGCTGCTCCTGCTGACGCGGTGCCTCAGTGGCTTGACCACCTGGACGGTGACATTGGCAGCGGTCGTCTCCGGCATCCACGTCAGCCGTCGTTCACTGGTGCACCAACGCCCGGCGCAGAGACAAGGGGTCACGTAGGAGGCTGTCGCTCTCCGTGTAGAGGCCAGTCGGTTTCAGGGACAACGCATACGACGGCATTACCAGAGGCGCGTTTGTCTTCGTGGTTTTTTTTTTTTTAAACCGCGAGGATGACGTGCGGTTGATGCAGGTGCCCAGCAGACAAGACAAGAGGATGCCTTTGCAATGGGCGCGCGTCCATTTGATGTTTGAACAGCTTAGATGCGCAACTCCTGTTTTCAGTGCCAGACGATACTAGTGGCAAAAAGGCCCCAATAGATATTATTATTATTATCATCTCTCTCTCTCTCTCGCTGTCCGTAATTCTTTACGAAATCGTTAACACATCGGCTGTCGCCACCAGTGTCGTCCATAGTTTAAAGAAAGAAAACAACCCACGGCAAAAATGGGACCTTTTTTTTGCCAGTATCAAAGCATGGAATAGTAATAAGAGCTTCTACCCTTGAGAAAAAAACAGGAGTTGCATTAAGATGTTCACACACAAAATAGAAACCTTTTGCAAAGAATCGTGGATTGCAATAAACAATTCTGACCTTATATTCTTAGTTCTTTCGGTAAAGTCACGTTGAAGGGAAACAACAAAATAATAAAATATATATAAAACAATAAAAAAAATTCTCACGACGTTTCGACCATAACACAAACGGCCGAAACGTCGTGAGAATTTTTATTGTTTTATATATATTTTATTATTTTGTTGTTTCCCTTCAACGTGACTTTACCGAAAGAACTAAGAATATGAATTACTGCAGTCACGAAAGCTTTAAATCAAAATTCTGACCTTATTCGGTCACCCCCGTGCCCCAATAGATATCAGCGTTCATCCAACAAAGTCCCATCACAAGGGAGAAACACAAACAAATAGACACAAACTGGTTTTTTTTTGCCCGTATTGAAACGGCTATACGGCGTATTGCCCTGAAAACTTAATTTCCCCTGGACAAGAACACGGGAAAACCGTATGGGTTCACAGGTACGAGTGTATAGTAGTGTAGTGTATAGTAGTGTACAGTAGTGTATTGTATAGTAGTAGTGTATAGTAGTAGTGTATAGTAGTAGTGTATAGTAGTAGTGTATAGTAGTAGTGTATAGTAGTAGTGTATAGTAGTAGTGTACAGTAGTAGTGTATAGTGTAGTGTATAGTGTGGTGTATAGTGGTGTATAGTGTAGTTTATAGTGTAGTGTATAGTTTAGTGTATAGTGTAGTGTATAGTGTAGTGTGCATATCTGTCAAGCCCTGATCAGTGCCTCCCTCATTACAGACCGATTCAGACCTGATTGGTCACCCCCGTGGCCCTTGTACATCTCAACGTTCATCCTATACACTCCACTATACACTACACTATACACTCCACTATACACTCCACTATACACTCCACTATACACTCCACTATACACTCCACTATACACTCCACTATACACTCCACTATACACTCCACTATACACTCCACTATACACTCCACTATACACTCCACTATACACTCCACTATACACTCCACTATACACTCCACTATACACTGCACTATACACTCCACTATACACTCCACTATACACTACTACACTATACACTACTACACTATACACTCCACTATACACTCCACTATACACTCCACTATACACTCCACTATACACTCCACTATACACTCCACTATACACTCCACTATACACTCCACTATACACTCCACTATACACTCCACTATACACTACACTACTACACTATACACTCCACTATACACTCCACTATACACTACACTATACACTCCACTATACACTCCACTATACACTACACTACACACTACACTACACACTACACTACACACTCCACTATACACTACACTATACACTACACTACTACATATCTGTCAACCCCTTAGCAGTGCCTCCCTTATTACAGACCGATTCAGACCTGATTGGTCACCCCCATGCCCTTCTAACCCTCAAAGTTCATCCTACAAAGTCCCATCACAAGGGATAAACACGAACAAATAGACAAAAACATTTCGATTTAAAGCTGCTGTCCTACCAGACAGTCTCGTCCCCTTCACCCGATGGAAGGCCGCTTGTGCCGTGGCCGAAACGTTGTGAGAACATTATTGTGTTATTTTATTTTATCAATTCATTATTTCATTCTCATTCCACGTAGTGACTTTACCGAAAGAACCAAAGAAGATGAGACCAAAACATATAAACGAACACAAATAGACGGACACAAATAATGTGATGACGTCACCCTGCTGCTGCTCTATATAAAAACCGGGAGCAAGTGAAGAGGGCTTTACCATTCTGGCGAATTGCCCGATGATGCTGGATGTATTTACCAGCGAAACGTCGTACTCAAACTGTAAATGTTGTGGATTAACTGTTCAACACACCGGTGGGCTGAAGTAGTGAATTATTTGTCTTTTGTCAACGTGACACTTTTTTTTGTTGCTGATTGGCCGTGTCGGGTGGTGGAGGGTTATGACACATTTATAAATAAACGCTATCTAACCCAAAAAACCTTTATTATGAAGAACACAAATAACGTTGCCCGTATTGAAACGGCTGCACAACGTGTTGACCTGAAAACTCGCATTGCCCTGTACAAGAATACGGGGTAAAATAAAACCGTATGGGGTTGACAGGTATGGACACTGTGTGTGTGTGGGTTAATGTAAACTCGACGCCTCGTGAAAAGTAATTAAAAAAAACCCGTACAATTAGCGCGAACAGAACGTCGGATAAACGATCAATCTGCAATTAATATCTCCGTAAAATTTCGTCATAGAATTTCTCGAGGCCTAGTCCGTCACACCGAAGCCTCCTCCTGACCTTGCCTCTCACCCCGGGGGTGAAATACGGGGTGAGCGTTATGCGTTGACAAGGTATGATTGTGTAGTAGTGTATAGTGTAGTGTACAGTAGTGTATAGTAGTGTATAGTGTAGTGTATAGTAGTGTATAGTGTAGTAGTGTATAGTATAGTAGTGTATAGTAGTGTAGTGTATAGTAGTGTATAGTATAGTAGTATAGTGTATAGTAGTGTGTAGTGTATAGTGCAGTGTATAGTGTAGTGTGTAGTAGTGTATAGTGTAGTGTATAGTGTCGTAGTGTGTAGTAGTGTATAGTGTAGTGTATAGTGTCGTAGTGTGTAGTAGTGTATAGTGTAGTGCGTATACCTGTCAACCCTTCCTCATCAGTGCCCTGCTTATTCCAGACCAATTCAGACCTCATTGGTCACCCCCGTGCCCTTGTAAATCTCAACCTTCATCCCACAAAGTACCATCACAAGTGAGAAACACAAATAGACGAAAACTAACAACCTGTTGCCCCATTGAAACCCCTGTACGCCTATACAAGAATGCGGGATACACCGTATGGGGTTTGTGGTTAATGTCAACTCGAAGCCTCGCTAAAACGTTAAGAAACGCACCAATTAGCGTGAGCAGACACCTCCAACTCCAGTAGCGTACAGTGTAGTGTACAGGAATCCATACTCTTTGATTATTTCGGCAAAAAATTTTTTGATTTAAAGCTTTCGTGACTGCAGGGATTCATATTCTTGGTTCTTTCGGTAAAGTCACCACCACGTAGAAGGGAAACAATAAAATAATAAAAAAATTCACACCTGATGATGATTGCTGCTTTGTGTCGCAGTCGAAACGTCGTGAGAATTTTATTGTTTTATATTTTTTTATTATTTTATTGTTTCCCTATCTACGTGGTGGTGACTTTACCGAAAGAACCAAGAATATATATTTCGGTAAAGTCACGTAGGCATAAAATAAGTCACGACGTTTCGATCGCAACACCAAAAAAATATTGCTGTGGTTTTCACACCTGACGATGATTGTTGCTTTGTGTTGCAGTCGAAACGTCGTGAGAATTTTATTGTTTTATATATTTTTTTATCATTTTATTGTTTCCCTATCTACGTGGTGGTGCCTTTACCGAAAGAACCAAGAATATATATTTCAGGTAAAGTCACGTAGGCATAAAATAAGTCACGACGTTTCGATCGCAACACCAATAGCGATCGTCCTCAGGCGGAACAAAAAATATAATCCAGCATTGGTTATTCTTGGTTCTTTCGGTAAAGTCACGTTGAAGGGAAACAATAAAATGATATATATTATTAGCTTTAAATCAAAATAAAAAAATATAAATCTAGCATTGGTTCAGAAGTTCCACACCGCTGGATTAATTTCTTTGCGATCGAAACGTCGCCACTTATTTTACGCCTACGTGACTTTACCGAAATTATATATATTCTTTGGTTCTTTCGGTAAAGTCACGTAGAATTGAGAATAAAATAATACATTGATTTAAGATTTAAAAAAACGCAATAAAAATTCTCACGACGTTTCGGCCACACACCACAAGCGGCCTCCGTCAGGTGAAGGGGCGAGAACTGTCTTGTGAGGACGGCGCTGGTGCGAACACAGCCAAGCTCAGACCGCGACCTAATCAAAGAGTATTAAAAGAGTAGTATTATTATTATTTTTTTAAAACTTCCCCGCAAAAAAAAAATTTCGTTGTTGAACTTATCGTGGCCGAGGCCTAGTCCGTCACACCGAAGTCCTCATCCTGACCTTGCCTTACCGCCACCCCACCAAAAGCCCGCGTCCCCGCCGCCAACTCACTCTTGTGTTCCTCGTGCGCCACCGAGGAGTACCGCCTCGCGGACACGCGGGCGAGGCGCCATGCGGACGAGGCGAGAGACAGCGGAGGAGGCATCGCACGCCGAGATACACACAGACACACACAGAGAGAGACGAACGAGAGACGCAAATGGCCGCGTTCCTCAACCTTGAAACAACCGTGACGTCAAAGCGCAACGGGGGGCTCGTGACGTCAACGCGCACGAGGGGGGTGGGTCGGTGACGTCAGCGCGCACGAAGGGGTGTGGGTGGTGAGGGTGGGGGTGACGTCAGCGCGCACGGAGCCTGTTGTTCGATGTTCGCGCGTACGCGAGGGGGAGTGACGTCAGCACGCATGGTGCCGCGTGACGTCAACGAACACGCAAGGGGTAGAGAGGGAGGGAGGGGGATGAGACGTTACCGCGTTGGGCGAATTTAAAGGATGTGACGTCACCGCGTACCGACGTAATATGGAGCGTGACGTCATCGCGTTGGGTGCATGATGAGCGGATGTGACGTCAGCGCGTTCCGTCGTATGTGTGGGGGGGGTTGGGATGCTCAATGTGAGGGACGGCGTGCGCGACGTGCAAGGACGGTGACGTCATCGCGTTGGGTGTACATTGAAAGGATGTGACGTCACCGCGTCGCGACGGACGTTGTGCTGGGGGGGGGTGCCCGATGATTGGAGGACGTGCTTGAAGTGGTGGATGGTGACGTCATCGCGCTGAGTCGATAATGAGGATGTGACGTCACCCCGTCGCGACTTAAGTGGGGGGGATAGAGGGTGAATGCTCAAGGTGAGTGAGGACGTGCGTGACGTGCATGGATTTTGACGTCATCGCGCAAATTAAAAAGACGCTGACGTCACCGCGTCGCGACGTAAGTGGGGGGGATAGAGGGTGAATGCTCAAGGTGAGTGGGGACGTGCGTGACGTGTGTGGATTTTGACGTCATCGCGACATTAAAAAGACGCTGACGTCACCGCGTCGCGACGTAAGTGGGGGAGCCCGAGGCAAGGGAGACTTCGATGGATAGTGACGTCACCGTATCGACTCGCGTTCGCGCCAGTGACATCATCTCCCTTATTCTTGGTTCTTTCGGTAAAGTCACGTAAAAGGGAAACAATAAAATAATAAAAATATTAAACAATAAAAAATATATTATTTTATTGTTTCCCTTCTACGTGACTTTACCGAAAGAACCAAGAATATGAATCCCTGCAGTCACGAAAGCTTTAAATCAAAATCATTTCGCTTGGTTTATTCACAAGGACTCGTACGTCATCGCGTGCGTTGAGAGCGAGGGACGCGGGGTTCGTGACGTCATTGCGCGCGGGCAACTCTGCAAGGCGCGTCGCGCGATTTACGTCAAACGCGTGTCGCCAAAGGAACTGCAAAAAGATCCGGATGACGTCATAGGGCCTGAAGGGTGGGATTCGCAGAGCGGTGACGTCACGGCCGCAGGAGGCTAAAAATAGCCCTGTGACGTCATCGCTTCCTCGATCCGAGAGTCCGCCGCGCCACGTGATTGGGAGCTGCCCCGCCATTCAGAGGCGAAGCGAAGTTGGGGGGGAGGGGGGAGGCGTGCGAGCGAGCGAGTTAATTGGCTCGTTGATTGACGGCTTAATTATTTATTTGTAATTAATGATTGACGTCTGAGCTTGTGTGTGTGTGTGCACGGCTAGGAGCGACAGCCAAGTTCGATTCCACCACCGCGCCCTCTCGCCGACCGGTAGACTACTGGGCCTCCCTCCCCTAAGGTCGACTCAGCCTCGAAATGAGTAACCTGGTGTAGCCGCGTGTACGAAACGTCGCCACTGGCTGGGGGGGGGGGGGGTGAGCTGGGGAGAGACAAAGGCGGGCGGGCGGGCGTGGTTGCCGGCCACGCAACTCCCTCGTGTCTGTGTGTCTGTGTGTCACAGCGGCCGGCCTTCATAGGTGCTCGCTTCCAGCACTTGCCCCTACAGCCCTGCTAGAGGTTACCTGGGGGAGCTTTGTCTGTGCGGGGTGTGTGTAGTACACAGACACTGCTGCTGCTACTCGCTAGCTAACAGCACTTGCCCCTACAGCCCTGCTAGAGGCTACCTGGGGGAGCTTTGCTGTATGTGTGGTGTGTGTAGTACATAGACACTGCTGCTGCTACTCGCTAGCTAACAGCACTTGCCCCTACAGCCCTGCTAGAGGCTACCTGGGGGAGCTTTGTCTGTGTGTAGTGTGTGTAGTACATAGACACTGCTGCTGCTACTCGCTAGCTAACAGCACTTGCCCCTACAGCCCTGCTAGAGGCTACCTGGGGGAGCTTTGTCTGTGTGTAGTGTGTGTAGTACATAGACACTGCTGCTGCTACTCGCTAGCTAACAGCACTTGCCCCTACAGCCCTGCTAGAGGCTACCTGGGGGTAGCTTTGTCTGTGTGTGTGGTGTGTGTAGTACATAGACACTGCTGCTGCTACTCGCTAGCTAACAGCACTTGCCCCTACAGCCCTGCTAGAGGCTACCTGGGGGAGCTTTGTCTGTGTGTGTGGTGTGTGTAGTACATAGACACTGCTGCTGCTACTCGCTAGCTAACAGCACTTGCCCCTACAGCCCTGCTAGAGGCTACCTGGGGGTAGCTTTGTCTGTGTGTGTGGTGTGTGTAGTACATAGACACTGCTGCTGCTACTCGCCAGCTAACAGCACTTGCCCCTACAGCCCTGCTAGAGGCTACCTAGGGGAGCTTTGTGCGTGGTGTGTGTAGTACATAGACACTGCTGCTGCTACTCGCTACTACTAGCAGCACTTGCCCCTACAGCCCTGCTAGAGGCTACCTGGGGGAGCTTTGTCTGTGTGTGTGGTGTGTGTAGTACATAGACATTGCTGCTGCTACTCGCTAGCTAACAGCACTTGCCCCTACAGCCCTGCTAGAGGCTACCTGGGGGAGCTTTGTCTGTATGTGTGGCGTGTGTAGTACATAGACACTGCTGCTGCTACTCGCTAGCTAACAGCACTTGCCCCTACAGCCCTGCTAGAGGCTACCTGGGGGTAGCTTTGTGTGTGTGGTGTGTGCAGTACATAGACACTGCTGCTGCTACTCGCTAGCTAACAGCACTTGCCCCTACAGCCCTGCTAGAGGCTACCTGGGGGAGCTTTGTCTGTGTGCGTGGCGTGTGTAGTACATAGACACTGCTGCTGCTACTCACTAGCTAACAGCACTTGCCCCTACAGCCCTGCTAGAGGCTACCTGGGGGTAGCTTTGTCTGTGTGTGTGGTGTGTGTAGTACATAGACACTGCTGCTGCTACTCGCTAGCTAACAGCACTTGCCCCTACAGCCCTGCTAGAGGCTACCTGGGGTAGCTTTGTCTGTGTGTGGTGTGTGTAGTACATAGACACTGCTGCTACTCGCTAGCTAACAGCACTTGCCCCTACAGCCCTGCTAGAGGCTACCTGGGGGTAGCTTTGTCTGTGTGTGGGGTGTGTAGTACATAGACACTGCTGCTACTCGCTAGCTAACAGCACTTGCCCCTACAGCCCTGCTAGAGGCTACCTGGGGGTAGCTTTGTGTGCGGTGTGTGTAGTGCATAGACACTGCTGCTGCTACTCGCTGGCTAACAGCACTTGCCCCTACAGCACTTGCCCCTACAGCCCTGCTAGATGCTTCCTGGGGTAGCTTTGTCTGTGTGTGGTGTGTGTAGTACATAGGCACTGCTGCTGCTACTCGCTAGCTAACAGCACTTGCCCCTACAGCCCTGCAAGAGGCTACCTGGGGGATATTTGGTGTTGAAGGGCGAGAATTGTCGGGGGAGTCGGCCTTAAATTCATTAAAAAGTGTAGCATCCATATCACGTTGTTGTGTGTGTGTGTAACATCAACACAGGGGAGACAAAGGCGGCCGGGCGTGCTCGTTAGCCACGAAGACAAAATATCCCCCGTGTAGCCTCTAGCAGGCTGCAGAGGCAAGTGCTGTTACACACACACCACACACACAGACAAAGATCCCCCGTGTAGCCTCTAGCAGGCTGTAGAGGCAAGTGCTGTTACACACACACACAGAGAAAGATCCCCCGTGTAGCCTCTAGCAGGCTGTAAAGGCAAGTGCTGTTACACACACACACACCACACAGACAAAGATCCCCCGTGTAGCCTCTAGCAGGCTGTAGAGGCAAGTGCTGTTACACACACACACACTACACACAGATAAAGATCCCCCGTGTAGCCTCTAGCATGCTGTAGAGGCAAGTGCTGTTACACACACACACACACCACACAGACAAAGATCCCCCGTGTAGCCTCTAGCAGGCTGTAGAGGCAAGTGCTGTTACACACACAACACACAGATAAAGATCCCCCGTGTAGTCTCTAGGAGGCCATAGAGGCAAGTGCTGTTACACACACAACAAACACAGACAAAGATCCCCCGTGTAGCCTCTAGCAGGCTGTAGAGGCAAGTGCTGTTACACACACACACACCACACACAGACAAAGATCCCCCGTGTAGCCTCTAGCAGGCTGTAGAGGCAAGTGCTGTTACACACACACACACACCACACAGACAAAGATCCCCCGTGTAGCCTCTAGCAGGCTGTAGAGGCAAGTGCTGTTACACACACACACCACACACAAAGATCCCCCGTGTAGCCTCTAGCAGGCCATAGGGGCAAGTGCTGTTACACACACACACACCACACACAGACAAATATCCCCCGTGTAGCCTCTAGCAGGCCGTAGAGGCAAGTGCTGTTACACACACACATACCACGCACAGACAAAGATCCCCCGTGTAGCCTCTAGCAGGCCATAGAGGGAAGTGCTGTTACACACACACACACCACACACAGACAAAGATCCCCCGTATAGCCTCTAGCAGGCTGTATAAGCAAGTGCTGTTACACACACACACACCACACACAGACAAAGATCCCCCGTGTAGCCTCTAGCAGGCTTTAGAGGCAAGTGCTGTTACACACACACACCACACAGATAAAGATCCCCCGTGTAGCCTCTAGCAGGCCGTAGAGGCAAGTGCTGTTACACACACACAACACACAGATAAAGATCCCCCGTGTAGCCTCTAGCAGGCTGTAGAGGCAAGTGCTGTTACACACACACACACACCACACACAGACAAAGATCCCCCGTGTAGCCTCTAGCAGGCTGTAGAGGCAAGTGCTGTTACACACACACACCACACACAGACAAAGATCCCCCGTGTAGCCTCTAGCAGGCTTTAGAGGCAAGTGCTGTTACACACACACACTACACACAGATAAAGATCCCCCGTGTAGCCTCTAGCAGGCTGTAGAGGCAAGTGCTGTTACACACACACACCACACACAGACAAAGATCCCCCGTGTAGCCTCTAGCAGGCTGTAGAGGCAAGTGCTGTTACACACACACACCACACACAGACAAAGATCCCCCGTGTAGCCTCTAGCAGGCTGTAGAGGCAAGTGCTGTTACACACACACCATACACAGACAAAGATCCCCCGTGTAGCCTCTAGCAGGCTGTAGAGGCAAGTGCTGTCACACACACACCACACAGATAAAGATCCCCCGTGTAGCCTCTAGCAGGCCGTAGAGGCAAGTGCTGTTACACACACACACACTACACACAGATAAAGATCCCCCGTGTAGCCTCTAGCAGGTTGTAGAGGCAAGTGCTGTTACACACACACACCACACAGATAAAGATCCCCCGTGTAGCCTCTAGCAGGCTGTAGAGGCAAGTGCTGTTACACACACACACAGACAAAGATCCCCTGTGTAGCCTCTAGCAGGCTGTAAAGGCAAGTGCTGTTACACACACACCACACAGACAAAGATCCCCCGTGTAGCCTCTAGCAGGCTGTAGAGGCAAGTGCTGTTACACACACACACAGACAAAGATCCCCCGTGTAGCCTCTAGCAGGCTGTAGAGGCAAGTGCTGTTACACACACACACACTACACACAGATAAAGATCCCCCGTGTAGCCTCTAGCAGGCTGTAGAGGCAAGTGCTGTTACACACACACACCACACACAGACAAAGATCCCCCGTGTAGCCTCTAGCAGGCTGTAGAGGCAAGTGCTGTTACACTCACACCACACACAGACAAAGATCCCCCGTGTAGCCTCTAGCAGGCTGTAGAGGCAAGTGCTGTTACACACACACACACCACACACAGACAAAGATCCCCCGTGTAGCCTCTAGCAGGCTGTAGAGGCAAGTGCTGTTACACACACACACACACCACACAGACAAAGATCCCCCGTGTAGCCTCTTGCAGGCTGTAGAGGCAAGTGCTGTTACACACACACACACAACACACAGATAAAGATCCCCCGTGTAGCCTCTAGCAGGTTGTAGAGGCAAGTGCTGTTACACACACCACACAGACAAAGATCCCCCGAGTAGCCTCTAGCAGGCTGTAAAGGCAAGTGCTGTTACACACACAACAAACACAGATAAAGATCCCCCGTGTAGTCTCTAGCAGGCCATAGAGGCAAGTGCTGTTACACACACACACTAACCACACAGACAAAGATCCCCCGTGTAGCCTCTAGCAGGCTGTAGAGGCAAGTGCTGTTACACTCACACCATACACAGACAAAGATCCCCCGTGTAGCCTCTAGCAGGCTGTAGAGGCAAGTGCTGTTACACACACAACAAACACAGACAAAGATCCCCCGTGTAGCCTCTTGCAGGCTGTAGAGGCAAGTGCTGTTACACACACAACACACAGATAAAGATCCCCCGTGTAGCCTCTAGCAGGTTGTAGAGGCAAGTGCTGTTACACACACACACACCACACACAGAGCAGGAGTTCGTGGGTTCGATCCCAACTCTGACGTTGCCTGCTGCTGCTGTATATTTGGAGTCTGTGTTTATCTCTTTGGCCCCGTGGAGATGTCAACTACCTCGCCAGGTATGCAGGAGGTCGTGGGTTCGATCCCAACCCTGACGATGCCATCTGCTGTATATTTGAAAGTCTGTGTTTATCTCTCTCCCTCCACGTTTAGAATCAACATCACCACGCGTTTCGAGTTATTTGGCTGCTGCTATCAATTTCCACGTGATGATATCAGCCACGTGATTGAGCTGCTGTAATTTTTTCATAGCCTGGTCAAATACACAGTTTCGTTTTGGTATTCATAGGTAACTCTAATTGGTTCTAACCGGAGCTTTGTGAATCTTAAATCCGTGCAGGAAGCGGGAGTGGGCCATCCATAGTGAGACGGAATGCCGTTGAAAGTTTTCTTCTGGACTCCGAACATTGTAGGTGAGACTCCTCGCATTCCCAACATTAAACGAGGATCGTGACAAGGTTCCGGATCGTAAGACACTTGTGGGTGCGTCCTATAATCCGGTATGTGAGTGGGTGGGTGAGTGAGTGGGTGGGTTAGTGGGTAAGTCAGTGAATGAGTGGGTGGGTGGTTGAGCGGGTGGGTGAGTGGTTGAATGAGTGGGTTAGTGGGTAAGCCGGTGAGTGAGTGATTGGGTAAGCCTGTGGGGGGATGAGTGGTTGAGTGAGTGAGTGGGTGGTGAGTGGGTGGGTGGGTGGTGAGTGGGTGGATACGTAGGTGAATTTATGGGTGGAAAGGTGGGTGGATGAGTGAGTGGGTGGGTTCGTGGGTAAGTCAGTGAATGAGTGGTTGAGTGGGTGGGTGAGTGGTTGAATGAGTGGGTTGCTGGGTAAGCCAGTGAGTGAGTGATTGGGTAAGCCTGTGGGTGGATGAGTGGTTGAGTGAGTGAGTGGGTGGTGAGTGGGTGGGTGGGTGGTGAGTGGGTGGATACGTAGGTGAATTTATGGGTGGAAAGGTGGGTGGATGAGTGAGTGGGTGGGTTCGTGGGTAAGTCAGTGAATGAGTGGGTGAGTGGTTGAGCGGGTGGGTGAGTGGTTGAATGAGTGGGTTGCTGGGTAAGCCAGTGAGTGAGTGATTGGGTAAGCCTGTGGGTGGATGAGTGGTTGAGTGAGTGAGTGGGTGGTGAGTGGGTGGGTGGTTGAGTGGGTGGATAGGTGGGTGGATGAGTGAGTGGGTGGGTTCGTGGGTAAGTCAGTGAATGAGTGGGTGAGTGGTTGAGCGGGTGGGTGAGTGGTTGAATGAGTGGGTTAGTGGGTAAGCCGGTGAGTGAGTGATTGGGTAAGCCTGTGGGTGGATGAGTGAGTGAGTGGTGGGTGGGTGGGTGGGTGGTTGAGTGGGTGGATATGTGGGTGGATAGGTGGGTGGATGAGTGAGTGGGTGGGTTCGTGGGTAAGTCAGTGAATGAGTGGGTGGGTGGTTGAGCGGGTGGGTGAGTGGTTGAATGAGTGGGTTAGTGAGTAAGCCAGTGAGTGAGTGATTGGGTATTGCTGTGGGTAGATGAGTGGTTGAGTGAGTGGGTGGGTGATGAGTAGGTGGGTGGGTGGTGAATAGGTGGGTGGTTGAGTTGGTGAGTGGGTGGGTGAGTGGGTGAATGGGTGGGTGAATGGATGGGTGGATATGTGGGTGGATAGGTGGGTGGATATGTGGGTGGATAGGTGGGTGGATGAGTGAGTGGGTGGGTTAGTGGGTAAGTCAGTGAATGAGTGGGTGAGTGGTTGAGGGGGTGGGTGAGTGGTTGAATGAGTGGGTTAGTGGGTAAGCCGGTGAGTGAGTGATTGGGTAAGCCTGTGGGGGGATGAGTGGTTGAGTGAGTGAGTGGGTGGTGAGTGGGTGGGTGGTTGAGTGGGTGGATAGGTGGGTGGATGAGTGAGTGGGTGGGTTCGTGGGTAAGTCAGTGAATGAGTGGGTGAGTGGTTGAGCGGGTGGGTGAGTGGTTGAATGAGTGGGTTAGTGAGTAAGCCAGTGAGTGAGTGATTGGGTATTGCTGTGGGTAGATGAGTGGTTGAGTGAGTGGGTGGGTGATGAGTAGGTGGGTGGGTGGTGAATAGGTGGGTGGTTGAGTTGGTGAGTGGGTGGGTGAGTGGGTGAATGGGTGGGTGAATGGATGGGTGGATATGTGGGTGGATTGGTGGGTGGATATGTGGGTGGATAGGTGGGTGGATGAGTGAGTGGGTGGGTTAGTGGGTAAGTCAGTGAATGAGTGGGTGAGTGGTTGAGGGGGTGGGTGAGTGGTTGAATGAGTGGGTTAGTGGGTAAGCCGGTGAGTGAGTGATTGGGTAAGCCTGTGGGTGGATGAGTGAGTGAGTGGTGGGTGGGTGGGTGGTTGAGTGGGTGGATATGTGGGTGGATAGGTGGGTGGATGAGTGAGTGGGTGGGTTCGTGGGTAAGTCAGTGAATGAGTGGGTGGGTGGTTGAGCGGGTGGGTGAGTGGTTGAATGAGTGGGTTAGTGAGTAAGCCAGTGAGTGAGTGATTGGGTATTGCTGTGGGTAGATGAGTGGTTGAGTGAGTGGGTGGGTGATGAGTAGGTGGGTGGGTGGTGAATAGGTGGGTGGTTGAGTTGGTGAGTGGGTGGGTGAGTGGGTGAATGGGTGGGTGAATGGATGGGTGGATATGTGGGTGGATAGGTGGGTGGATATGTGGGTGGATAGGTGGGTGGATGAGTGAGTGGGTGGGTTAGTGGGTAAGTCAGTGAATGAGTGGGTGAGTGGTTGAGGGGGTGGGTGAGTGGTTGAATGAGTGGGTTAGTGGGTAAGCCGGTGAGTGAGTGATTGGGTAAGCCTGTGGGTGGATGAGTGAGTGAGTGGTGGGTGGGTGGGTGGTTGAGTGGGTGGATATGTGGGTGGATAGGTGGGTGGATGAGTGAGTGGGTGGGTTCGTGGGTAAGTCAGTGAATGAGTGGGTGAGTGGTTGAGCGGGTGGGTGAGTGGTTGAATGAGTGGGTTAGTGAGTAAGCCAGTGAGTGAGTGATTGGGTATTGCTGTGGGTAGATGAGTGGTTGAGTGAGTGGGTGGGTGATGAGTAGGTGGGTGGGTGGTGAATAGGTGGGTGGTTGAGTTGGTGAGTGGGTGGGTGAGTGGGTGAATGGGTGGGTGAATGGATGGGTGGATATGTGGGTGGATAGGTGGGTGGATATGTGGGTGGATAGGTGGGTGGATGAGTGAGTGGGTGGGTTCGTGGGTAAGTCAGTGAATGAGTGGGTGAGTGGTTGAGGGGGTGGGTGAGTGGTTGAATGAGTGGGTTAGTGGGTAAGCCGGTGAGTGAGTGATTGGGTAAGCCTGTGGGTGGATGAGTGAGTGAGTGGTGGGTGGGTGGGTGGTTGAGTGGGTGGATATGTGGGTGGATAGGTGGGTGGATGAGTGAGTGGGTGGGTTCGTGGGTAAGTCAGTGAATGAGTGGGTGAGTGGTTGAGCGGGTGGGTGAGTGGTTGAATGAGTGGGTTAGTGAGTAAGCCAGTGAGTGAGTGATTGGGTATTGCTGTGGGTAGATGAGTGGTTGAGTGAGTGGGTGGGTGATGAGTAGGTGGGTGGGTGGTGAATAGGTGGGTGGTTGAGTTGGTGAGTGGGTGGGTGAGTGGGTGAATGGGTGGGTGAATGGATGGGTGGATATGTGGGTGGATAGGTGGGTGGATATGTGGGTGGATAGGTGGGTGGATGAGTGAGTGGGTGGGTTAGTGGGTAAGTCAGTGAATGAGTGGGTGAGTGGTTGAGGGGGTGGGTGAGTGGTTGAATGAGTGGGTTAGTGGGTAAGCCGGTGAGTGAGTGATTGGGTAAGCCTGTGGGTGGATGAGTGAGTGAGTGGTGGGTGGGTGGGTGGTTGAGTGGGTGGATATGTGGGTGGATAGGTGGGTGGATGAGTGAGTGGGTGGGTTCGTGGGTAAGTCAGTGAATGAGTGGGTGAGTGGTTGAGCGGGTGGGTGAGTGGTTGAATGAGTGGGTTAGTGAGTAAGCCAGTGAGTGAGTGATTGGGTATTGCTGTGGGTAGATGAGTGGTTGAGTGAGTGGGTGGGTGATGAGTAGGTGGGTGGGTGGTGAATAGGTGGGTGGTTGAGTTGGTGAGTGGGTGGGTGAGTGGGTGAATGGGTGGGTGAATGGATGGGTGGATATGTGGGTGGATAGGTGGGTGGATATGTGGGTGGATAGGTGGGTGGATGAGTGAGTGGGTGGGTTAGTGGGTAAGTCAGTGAATGAGTGGGTGAGTGGTTGAGGGGGTGGGTGAGTGGTTGAATGAGTGGGTTAGTGGGTAAGCCAGTGAGTGAGTGATTGGGTAAGCCTGTGGGTGGAAGAGTGGTTGAGTGAGTGGTTGAGTAAGTGGTTGAGTGAGTGAGTGGTGAGTGGGTGGGTAGTTGAGTGGGTGATTGGGTGGGTGGGTGAATGGATGGGTGGATAGGTTGGTGAATGAGTGGGTGGATAGATGGGTGGATGAGTGAGTGGGTGGGTTCGTGGGTAAGTCAGTGAATGAGTGGGTGAGTGGTTGAGCGGGTGGGTGAGTGG
Source organism: Petromyzon marinus (assembly GCF_010993605.1). NCBI lineage: Eukaryota > Metazoa > Chordata > Hyperoartia > Petromyzontiformes > Petromyzontidae > Petromyzon > Petromyzon marinus. Next base: position 408,602 of record NC_046140.1, on the reverse strand, counting down.
TTGAATGAGTGGGTTAGTGGGTAAGCCAGTGAGTGCGTGATTGGGTAAGCCTGTGGGTGGAAGAGTGGTTGAGTGAGTGGTTGAGTGAGTGGGTGATTGGGTGGGTGGTTGAGTGGGTGATTGGGCGGGTGGGTGAATGGATGGGTGAATGGATGGGTGAATGAGTGGGTGAATGGATGTGTGAATGAGTGGGTGGATAGGTGGGTGGATGAGTGAGTGGGTGGGTTCGTGGGTAAGTCAGTGAATGAGTGGGTGAGTGGTTGAGCGGGTGGGTGAGTGGTTGAATGAGTGGGTTAGTGGGTAAGCCAGTGAGTGAGTGATGGGGTAAGCCTGTGGGTGGAAGAGTGGTTGAGTGAGTGGTTGAGTGAGTGAGTGAGTGGGTGATTGGGTGGGTGGTTGAGTGGGTGATTGGGTGGGTGGGTGAATGGGTGGGTGAATGGATGGGTGAATGAGTGGGTGAATGGATGTGTGAATGAGTGGGTGGATAGGTGGGTGGATGAGTGAGTGGGTGGGTTCGTGGGTAAGTCAGTGAATGAGTGGGTGAGTGGTTGAGCGGGTGGGTGAGTGGTTGAATGAGTGGGTTAGTGGGTAAGCCAGTGAGTGAGTGATTGGGTAAGCCTGTGGGTGGAAGAGTGGTTGAGTGAGTGGTTGAGTAAGTGGTTGAGTGAGTGAGTGAGTGGTGAGTGGGTGGGTAGTTGAGTGGGTGATTGGGTGGGTGGGTGAATGGATGGGTGGATAGGTTGGTGAATGAGTGGGTGGATAGGTGGGTGGATGAGTGAGTGGGTGGGTTCGTGGGTAAGTCAGTGAATGAGTGGGTGAGTGGTTGAGCGGGTGGGTGAGTGGTTGAATGAGTGGGTTAGTGGGTAAGCCAGTGAGTGAGTGATTGGGTAAGCCTGTGGGTGGAAGAGTTGTTGAGTGAGTGGGTGGGTGGTGAGTAGGTGGGTGGGTGGTGAGTAGGTGGGTGGATGGTGAATGGGTGGGTGAATGGATGGGTGGTTAGGTTGGTGGATGAATGGGTGGATAGGTGGGTGGATGAGTGAGTGGGTAAGTCAGTGAATGAGTGGGTGAGTGGTTGAGCGGGTGGGTGAGTGGTTGAGTGAGTGGGTTAGTGGGTAAGCCAGTGAGTGCGTGATTGGGTAAGCCTGTGGGTGGAAGAGTGGTTGAGTGAATGGTTGAGTGAGTGGGTGATTGGGTGGGTGGTTGAGTGGGTGATTGGGTGGCTGGGTGAATGGGTGGGTGAATGGATGGGTGAATGAGTGGGTGAATGAATGTGTGAATGAGTGGGTGGATAGGTGGGTGGATGAGTGAGTGGGTGGGTTCGTGGGTAAGTCAGTGAATGAGTGGGTGAGTGGTTGAGCGGGTGGGTGAGTGGTTGAGTGAGTGGGTTAGTGGGTAAGCCAGTGAGTGAGTGATTGGGTAAGCCTGTGGGTGGATGAGTGGTTGACTGAGTGGGTGGGTGGTGAGTAGGTGGGTAGGTGGTGAGTAGGTGGGTGGATGGTGAATGGGTGGGTGAATGGATGGGTGGATAGGTTGGTGAATGAGTGGGTGGATAGGTGGGTGGATGAGTGAGTGGGTGGGTTAGTGGGTAAGTCAGTGAATGAGTGGGTGAGTGGTTGAGGGGGTGGGTGAGTGGTTGAATGAGTGGGTTAGTGGGTAAGCCAGTGAGTGCGTGATTGGGTAAGCCTGTGGGTGGAAGAGTGGTTGAGTGAGTGGTTGAGTGAGTGGGTGATTGGGTGGGTGGTTGAGTGGGTGATTGGGCGGGTGGGTGAATGGATGGGTGAATGGATGGGTGAATGAGTGGGTGAATGGATGTGTGAATGAGTGGGTGGATAGGTGGGTGGATGAGTGAGTGGGTGGGTTCGTGGGTAAGTCAGTGAATGAGTGGGTGAGTGGTTGAGCGGGTGGGTGAGTGGTTGAATGAGTGGGTTAGTGGGTAAGCCAGTGAGTGAGTGATGGGGTAAGCCTGTGGGTGGAAGAGTGGTTGAGTGAGTGGTTGAGTGAGTGGGTGATTGGGTGGGTGGTTGAATGGGTGAATGAGTGGGTGAATGGATGTGTGAATGAGTGGGTGGATAGGTGGGTGAATGAGTGAGTGAGTGCGTGGGGTTTCGTGGGTAAGTCAGTGTGTGGGCCGTGAGTGGGACGCCTAGATGGGTGTTGACGTCCACGGGTGGAGCGTGTGACATCGCCCCCAGACGTTAGCCAATCGGAGGGCTCGGCGGCGGCCCCCCGCGTCGTCTGTGCGTGCACGTGCCAGGCTATGTTCGCCTACTGCTCCTCGCTCTGGCGTGGTGGCGGTTGGACTCCCCTCACCTGTTCGTGGCTCTCTACTCCACCTTCTCAGCTCTGGACTGTGAGTGACCGCCACCATAAACCACTCAACCCGCTACCCCCACCACCACCACCACCACCTCCCCATTGGCCGAGACTCCAACCGTCATGGCCGTGGTCGCTGGCTCACCGTTCGTCTCCCCCCTCCCCCCCCCCCGCCCCACGCGACCCCCTCCTACGATCTCTGCTTAGCGCGGTTGGCTATGTTATGGTGGTACGAAAGAAGTTCAACAATATTTTACATTATGAGACCTCCTTTGCCAGTAACAAGAGATAGGAATAGGTTTTCACCCTTTTTAACTGGCACAAAAAAAACTGACACCTTTATTCAAGGCATCGTGTTTGCAATAACCACAACACAAGCAGTCAAAATGCAAACATAAAGAGACAACTCTGATAATGATGATATTGGCACTGTCCTTGAATTTGATTGGTCCACACCAGAGACGGCTTTTCTTAGAGCCCTTTAGTCTCTCCACTGGTGTTGGACCAGAAGACGCCAAAAGGCGTACAACTCAAAAACAGCGCACCATCAGAGTATTGAGAGCTCGGGATAAGCCTTTACACTATGCGACCTCCTTTGCCAGTAACAAGATATAGTAATAGGTTTTAACCCTTTTAACTGGCACAAAAAACTGAAACCTTTATTCAAGGCATCATGTTTGCAATAACCACAACACAAGCAGTCAAAATGCAAACAAAATAGAGACAACTCTGATAATAATGATATTGGCACTGTCCTTGAATTTGATTGGTCCACACCCGAGATGGCTTTTCTTAGAGCCCCTTTAGTCTCTCCACTGGTGTTGGACCAGAAGACGCCAAAAGGCGTCCAACTCAAAAACAGCGCACTATCAGAGTATTGAGGGCTCGGGGTGAGCATTTACATTATGAGACCTCCGTTAAAAGGGTAAAACCAATTCCTATATCTTGTTACTGGGTTTGCAAAGATCCTTGGCATCGGAGAAAATTATATCGTGATCAACCACAGCATTGTAAAAGTGATCAGCTATGGCAGAATAATTCAACATACACACTGCACGACTATACACTACACTATACACTACACTATACACTACACTATACACTACACTATACACAACACTATACACTGCACTACTATACACTACACTATACACTACACTAATATACACTACACTATACACTACACTATACACTACACTACTATACACTACACTACTATACACTACACTATACACTACACTATACACTACACTACTATACACTACACTATACACTACACTATTTTATATACCACACTATACTATATACCACACTATATACACTGCACTACTATACACTACACTATACACTACACTACTTAAAACTACACTCTATACTACACTATACACTACTATACACTACACTACTATATACTATACTATATACACTGCACTACTATACACTACACTATACTATATACTACACTATATACACTGCACTACTATACACTACACTATACACTACACTACTATGCACTACACTATACACTACACTATACACTACTATACACTATACACTATACTACTATATACTACACAATATACTACACTACACTATACACTACACTATACATTATACTATTCACTACAATACACTACTATATAGTACACTATACACTACTATACACTACACTACTATACACTATACTATACACTACTATACATTATACTGTACACTACACTATACACCCCACTACTATATACTAAACCACGACATATTATACTATACACTTCACTACTACACTATACACTACTATACACCAATCTATAGAATACACGGCTATACTCCATTGAAAACTAATTTCAAACCATTTCCTTGACGGGGAAATACAACAACCACCACCACCACCAACCCCACCACCACCACTCCCACCACCACTCCCACCACCACCACTCCCACCACCACTCCCACCACCACCACTCCCACCACCACCACCACCACCACTCCCACCACCACCACCACCACCATCCCCACCACCACCACCACCACCACCCCCACCACCACCCCCACCACCACCACCATCCCCACCACCACCACCCCCACCACCACTACCACCACCACCACCACTCCCCCCCCACCACCACCCCCACCACCACCACCCCCACCACCCCCACCACCACACCCACCACCACCACCACCACCACTCCCCCCCCACCACCACCACCACCACCACCCCCACCCCCACCACCACCACCACCCCCCCCACCACCACCCCCCCCACCACCACCCCCACCACCACCCCCACCACCACCCCCACCACCACCACCACCACCACCACCCCCACCACCACCACCACCACCACCACCACCACCACCACCACCCCCACCACCACCACCACCACCACCCCCACCACCACCACCCCCACCACCACCACCACCACCACCCCCACCACCACCACCACCACCACCACCACCACCACCACCACCACCACCCCCACCACCACCACCACCACTCCCCCACCACCACCACCACCACCATCCCCACCACCACCACCCCACCACCACCACCACCACTACTCCCCCCCCCCACCACCACCACCACCACCACTCCCACCCCCACCACCACCACCACCCCGGGCGTGTGAAGGGATTGATGGGTGGCTTGCGCGCCGCCTGCGTCAGACCTCCGAATTCGGTGCCTGGCTCGACTTGGCCATCGACAACCTGGGCCGTGGGCTCCTGTGGAGTCACCTGTGGCAGGTGTCGAACCGGGGTTCACTCACCCCCCACCCCCCACCCCCCACCCACTCGCCTACCACCAATCCCTGTCAACCCCATACGGTTTACCCCGTAGTCTTTGTAGGATGAACAGTGAGATTTTATCAAGGGTACGGGGCGACCTATGAGGTCTGATTTGGTCCACGATAAGGTAGGGCACTGATAAGGGCTTGGCAGGTATGGAGACCCACAGAGATACACGGAGACACACAGAGATACACAGAGACACACAGAGATACACAGAGACACAAAGATAGATAGAGGCACACAGAGATACACAGAGATACACGGAGACACACAGATACACGGAGACCCACAGAGATACACAGAGACACACATAGATATACAGAGACACACAGAGATACACAGAGACACACAGAGATGAACAAGAGATACACAGAGACACACATAGATATGCAGAGACACACAGAGATGAACAGAGATACACGGAGACACACAGAGATACATAGAGACACACAGAGACTCACAGAGATACACAGAGACACAGAGATACACAGAGACACACAGAGAAGAACAGAGATACACAGAGATACACGGAGACACACAGAGATGAACAGAGATACACGGAGACACACAGAGATGCACAGAGACACACAGAGACACACAGAGACACACATAGATACACAGAGACACAGAGATACACAGAGACACACAGAGATACATAGAGACACAGACACACACAGAGATACACAGAGACACACAGAGATACACAGACACACACAGAGATACACAGAGACACACAGAGATACACGGAGACACACAGAGATACACAGAGATACACAGAGACACACAGAGATACACAAAGCAACACAGAGACACACAGAGATACACAGAGACACACAGAGACACAGAGATACATAGAGACACAGACACACACAGAGATACACAGAGATACACAGGGACACACAGAGATACATAGAGACACAGACACACACAGAGATACACAGAGATACACAGAGACACACAGAGATGCACAGAGACACACAGAGATACACAGACACACACAGAGATACACAGAGACACACATAGATATGCAGAGACACACAGAGATGAACAGAGACACAGAGATACACAGAGACACACAGAGACACACAGAGATACACAGAGATACACAGAGACACACAGAGATGCACAGAGACACAGAGATGCACAGAGACACAGAGATACACAGAGACACACAGAGATGCACAGAGACACAGAGATGCACAGAGACACAGAGATACACAGAGACACAGAGATACACAGAGACACACAGAGATGCACAGAGACACACAGAGATACACAGACACACACAGAGATATGCAGAGACACACAGAGATGAACAGAGACACAGAGATACACAGAGACACAGAGATACACAGAGACACACAGAGATACGCAGAGACACACAGAGATATGCAGAGACACACAAAGATACACAGAGACACAGAGATACACAGAGACACACAAAGCAACACAGAGACACACAGAGATACATAAAGACACAGACACACACAGAGATACACAGAGACACACAGAGATACACAGAGACACAGAGATACACAGAGACACAGAGATGCACAGAGACACACAAAGATACACAGAGACACAGAGATACACAGAGACACACAAAGCAACACAGAGACACACAGAGATACATAAAGACACAGACACACACAGAGATACACAGAGATACACAGAGACACACAGAGATACACAGAGACACACAGAAATACAGAGACACACAGAGATACACAGAGACACACAGAGATGCACATAGACACACAGAGACACACAGAGACCTCACAGAGACCCCTATAGACCCACAGAGATACATACCTGTCTGCCCATTTGCTTTAACTCGTATTCTTGTACGGGGGAAATTGAGTTGTATGGTACGTGTGGCGTACAGCCGTATCAATACAGGCAAAAAATGTATTGTTTTCTCTATTTGTGTTTCTCCCTTGTGATGGGACTTTGTAGGTGAACGTTGATATGTATAAGGACACGGGGTGACCAAAAAGGTCTGAATTGGTCTGTAATAAGGTAGGCACTGATATGGGTTTGACAGGTATGTAGCAGTGTAGTGTATAGTGTAGTGTATAGTCGTGTAGTGTGTCGGATGAACGTTGAGATTTATAAGGGTGCGGGGTGACCAATAAGGTCTTAATTGGTCTGTAATAAGGTAGGGCACTGATAAGGGGTTACAGGTATAGGACCATCCACACCACACCCACATCCACCCATTAACAAGATCGCTCTCAATGAAAGTTTAAACTAAAACTTCACGCTGGTTTGGGGTGCTTTGGTGGCTAGGCATATGTTCTAACTAAACATTAAACTAATTTTTCAATGGTACGGTATATTTTTTCAAGTAGTGGTACCCCAAACTTTCGCAGCTCTTAAAAATTCCCTTTTCACACCATCAATAGGTAAACTCCCCCTCCCCCGTGCCAAACGGCAAGTCCACTGGCACGTACACCGCCTCTTTTCTAAAATCGGCCAATCAAATGCTAATTTTTTATGCTAATTTCTTCGTCAGAACACCTTGTTTGCTCGCACACAGTTTAAAGGTCCGCGGTCTGAACGTGGTTGTGTTTCGTTAAATTCTCCTGTTTGATTTGTACTAGGTGCCTCGGTGAATGTATATGCTCTGACGTTAACATAGCTATTTCTGTGACCAGTTACAAGCTAATCACGCAGCTATTTCAATGCTAAATTCTATGCTAATTCCTTTGTCAAGGGGTACCTCTGCGGAATGTGTATACTTTAACTTAGCTATTTCAATGAGCCATTTCAATGCTAAATTCTATGCTAATTCCTTTGTCAAGGGGTACCTCTGCGGATGTGTATACTTTAACTTAGCTATTTCAATGAGCCATTTCAATGCTAAATTCTATGCTAATTCCTTTGTCAAGGGGTACCTCTGCGGAATGTGTATACTTTAACTTAGCTATTTCAATGAGCCATTTCAATGCTAAATTCCATGCTAATTCCTTTGTCAAGGCGCTTGGTCTTTTTCTTCTCACACAGCTTAAAGGTCGTGATTTAAGCGTGGCTTCTTCCACTCCAGCGCTGTCCTCCAGACAGTCTCGTCCCTTCACCTGATGAAGGCCGCTTGTGTTGTGACCGAAACGTCGTGAGAATTTTGTTATTTTATTTTCACCTACTACGTGACTTTACCCAATAGAACCAAAGAGTAGGGATATGTTAACTACCTCGCCTGGTATGCCGAAGGGTTTCATGTGTTCGATCCCGGACCCTGACAATGCCTGCTGCTGTATATTTGGAGTTTGCATGACTCTCCACGTGGTCGCGTGGATTTGTCTAGCGGCCTCTGTGTGAGGAGTGTATGGGTGTCTCTGTGGTGAGTCCATAGGTCTCTGTGTAGTGAGTTTACAGGTCTGTGTGTGGTGAGTCTTATAGGTTTCTGTTGCGGTGAGTCTATTGGTCTTCATGTACGTATGTATGTTGAACTTCTTTCGCACCGTACGTAACCAACCGTGCGAATCGGAAGGTGCGGGAAAGTGAGAAGATGAGTGGGTGAGCGAGTGTGTGTGTGTGTGTGCCGTGCCGGCCTTCATAGACGCTGCTGCTACTCGTTACTAACACCAACCCTTGCTCCAACAGCACTCGTGTGTGTGTGTATGTGGGGGGCTACGCAGGAGGCTCTTTGTGTCTTTGCCTATCTTTATAGTTGCGTGAGTGAGCGGATGAGTGGGTGAGTGAGAAGGTGAGTGGGTGAGTAACTGGGTGAGTGAGTGGGTGGAGTGGGTTAGTGAGCAAGTGGCTGAGTGAGTGAGAAGATGAGTGGGTGACTGAATGGGTTAGTTCGTGATTGAGTGAGAAGATGAGTGGGTGACTGGGCTTGTGAGCGATTGGCTGAAGGAGTGAGAAAATGAGTGGGTGAGTGAGCGAGTGGGTGAGTGAGTGAGTGAGCGAGTGGCCGAGTGAGAAGATGAGTGGGTGAGTGAACCTGAGGCTGAGTGAGTGAGCGAGTGGCCAAGTGAGTGAGAAGATGAGTGGGTGAGTGAGCGAGTGGGTGAGTGAGTGAGCGAGTGGCCGAGTGAGTCAGAAGATGAGTGGTTGAGTGAGCGAGTGGGTGAGTGAGTGAGCGAGTGGCCAAGTGAGTGAGAAGATGAGTGGGTGAGTGAGCGAGTGGGTGAGTGAGTGAGTGGCCGAGTGAGTTTAGAAGATGAGTGGGTGAGTGAGCGAGTGGGTGAGTGAGTGAGCGAGTGGCCGAGTGAGTCAGAAGATGAGTGGGTGAGTGAGCGAGTGGGTGAGTGAGTGAGCAAGTGGCCAAGTGAGTCAGAAGATGAGTGGGTGAGTCAACGTGTGGCTGAGTGAGTGAGCGAGTGGCCGAGTGAGTTTAGAAGATGAGTGGGTAAGTGAACGTGTAGCTGAGTGAGTGAGCAAGTGGCCAAGTGAGTGAGAAGATGAGTGGGTGAGTGAGCGAGTGGGTGAGTGATTGAGCGAGTGGCCGAGTGAGTCAGAAGATGAGTGGTTGAGTGAGCGAGTGGGTGAGTGAGTGAGTGGCCGAGTGAGTGAGACGACGAGTGGGTAAGTGAACGTGTAGCTGAGTGAGTGAGCAAGTGGCCAAGTGAGTGAGAAGATGAGTGGGTGAGTGAGCGAGTGGGTGAGTGATTCAGAAGATGAGTGGTTGAGTGAGCAAGTGGGTGAATGAGTGAGTGGCCGAGTGAGTGAGAAGATGAGTGGGTAAGTGAACGTGTAGCTGAGTGAATAAGCAAGTGGCCAAGTGAGTGAGAAGATGAGTGGGTGAGTGAGCGAGTGGCTGAGTGAGTGAGCGAGTGGCCGAGTGAGTCAGAAGATGAGTGGTTGAGTGAGCGAGTGGGTGAGTGAGTGAGCGAGCGAGTGGCCGAGTGAGTGAGAAGATGAGTAGGTAAGTGAACGTGTAGCTGAGTTAGTGAGCAAGTGGCCAAGTGAGTGAGAAGATGAGTGGGTGAGTGAGCGAGTGGCCTAGTGAGTGAGAAGATAAGTGGGTCAGTGAGCGAGTGGGTGAGTGAGTGAGTGAGTGGCCGAGTGAGTGAGAAGATAAGTGGGTCAGTGAGCGAGTGGGTGAGTGAGTGAGCAAGTGGCCAAGTGAGTTAGAAGATGAGTGGGTGAGTGAGCGAGTGGGTGAGTGAGTGAGCGAGTGGCCGAGTGAGTGAGAAGATGAGTGGGTGAGTGAGCGAGTGGGTGAGTGAGTGAGCGAGTGGCCGAGTGAGTGAGAAGATGAGTGGTTGAGTGAGCGAGTGGGTGAGTGAGTGTGAAGATAAGTGGGTGAGTGAGCGAGTGGCTGAGTGAGTGAGCGAGTGGCCGAGTGAGTGAGAAGATGAGTGGGTGAGTGAGCGAGTGGGTGAGTGAGTGAGTGAGCAAGTGGCCAAGTGAGTCAGAAGATGAGTGGGTGAGTGAACGTGTGGCTGAGTGAGTGAGCGAGTGGCCGAGTGAGTTTAGAAGATGAGTGGGTGAGTGAGGGAGTGGCTGAGTGAGCAAGTGGCCAAGTGAGTCAGAAGATGCGTGGGTGAGTGAGCAAGTGGCTGAGTGAGTGAGCGAGTGGCCAAGTGAGTCAGAAGATGAGTGGGTGAGTGAGCGAGTGGGTGAGTGAGTGAGCGAGCGAGTGGCCGAGTGAGTGAGAAGATGAGTAGGTAAGTGAACGTGTAGCTGAGTTAGTGAGCAAGTGGCCAAGTGAGTGAGAAGATGAGTGGGTGAGTGAGCGAGTGGCCTAGTGTGTGAGAAGATAAGTGGGTCAGTGAGCGAGTGGGTGAGTGAGTGAGCGAGTGGCCGAGTGAGTGAGAAGATGAGTGGGTGAGTGAACGTGTGGCTGAGTGAGTGAGCGAGTGGCCGAGTGAGTGAGAAGATGAGTGGGTGAGTGAGCGAGTGGGTGAGTGAGTGGCCGAGTGAGTGAGAAGATGAGTGGTTGAGTGAGGGAGTGGGTGAGTGAGTGGCCGAGTGAGTCAGAAGATGAGTGGGTGAGTGAGCGAGTGGGTGAGTGAGTGGCCGAGTGAGTGAGAAGATGAGTGGGTGAGTGAGCGAGTGGGTGAGTGAGTGAGCGAGTGGCCGAGTGAGTGAGAAGATGAGTGATTGAGTGAGCGAGTGGGTGAGTGAGTGAGTGGCCAAGTGAGTGAGAAGATGAGTGGTTGAGTGAGCGAGTGGGTGAGTGAGTGAGTGAGTGGCCGAGTGAGTCAGAAGATGAGTGGTTGAGTGAGCGAGTGGGTGAGTGAGTGAGTGGCCGAGTGAGTGTGAAGATAAGTGGGTGAGTGAGCGAGTGAGTGAGCGAGTGGGTGAGTGAGTGAGTGGCCGAGTGAGTGAGAAGACGAGTGGGTGAGTGAGTGAGCAAGTGAGAGAGTGAGTGGCCGAGTGAGTGAGAAGATGAGTGGTTGAGTGAGCGAGTGGGTGAGTGAGTGGCCGAATGAGTGTGAAGATGAGTGGTTGAGTGAGCGAGTGGCTGAGTGAGCGAGTGGGAGAGAGAGTAGCCAAGTGTGTGTGAATGTGTCGTACCGGCATTCCATAGGCGCTGCTTCTAACCAATCGCTCCGACTAACAGCACTTTCCCCAACAGCACCGTTTTTCGAATGCTACACCGGGGAGAACGTTGTGTGTGTGTATGTAACAGCACTTGCCCCAACAGTCTATTAAGGCTACACTGGGGGGGGGGGGGGGGGGGCGCGCGGGGGGTGGAGGGGGGTGGCGAATCTCTGCCTTCTCTGTTCTTTTTAAATTTCGATTTAAAGCTTTCGTGACTGCAATGATTCATCTTCTTTGGTTCTTTCGGTAAAGTCACGTCCTGCCAGACAGTCTCGCTCCCTTCACCTGATGAAGGCCGCTTGTGTTGTGGCCGAAACGTCGTGAGAATATTATTGTGTTATTTTATTTTATCAATTTATTATTCTCTGTTCTTCTTCGTCGTCGACGCAGGGCTGTGGCTACCTGCTCTCCGCGCTCGAGTGGACCGTCTTCGTTTGCAATCACCGATCGCTGGGAGCCGACTGGAAGGAGAACTTCGACGGAGCACCGCGCTGGGTTCAAGCCGTCATGGCCAACGGTGTTGTGCGGGAGGAGGGGAATTGAAAAAAAATTCAACACGAGCGTCGGAACCGTCGGGAATGTTCGCCCATACCGGAGGGGGAATCCGTTGAGCTGTAGAGTTTCATCATGGGAGCCTCCCTGGCCAGCATCAAAGTATAAGGAACAGGTTCATATTCTTGGTTCTTTCAGTAAAGTCACAATAAAATAATAAAAAAATATATAAAACAATAAAATTCTCACGACGTTTCGACTGCAACACAAAGCAGCAATCATCATCATCAGGTGTGAAAACCACAGCAACAATAAAATAATATTAATATAAAACAATAAAATAATATAAATATAAAACAATAAAATAATAAAAATATAGAACAATAAAATTCTCACGACGTTTCGACTGCAACACCAAGCAGCAATCATCATCAGGTGTGAAAACCACAGCAGGAATTATTTTTTTTTTTCAAATTTTTCTTGCTGTGGTTTTCACACCTGATGATGATTGCTTGTGTTGTGTTGCAGTCGAAACGTCGTGAGAATTTTATTGTTTTATATTTTTTTATAATTTTATTGTTTCCCTATCTACGTGGTGGTGACTTTACCGAAAGAACCAAGAATATGAATCCCTGCAGTCACGAAAGCTTTAAATAATAAAAATTGAACGGGTTTTTTTACCCTTTCTGGCAATGAAATAAACAGGAGGTCGTGTTAAGATGTTGAAACACCAAACTGAAACCTTTTGCAAGGAATAATGTCACTGCATTAAACACACATACCTCGTGGTGAAAATTTTGCAAAACACAACCAAAAAAACACGTACTCTGGTAGTATATGATGCATTGTCTTTGAAAATGATTGGTCCCATACCAGAGGCGCATTTCTTTAGAGCTTGGTCTCAAACAGTGTTAGACATCCGGTCTAGAGCATGTTTTATTGTGTGTGCACGTTCACCACAAGTGTATGTAGTTAATGCAGACACGATTCCTTGAAAAAGCATTCAGTTTGGTGTTTTTTTTTTATTTTTACATTATAACACAACCCCTGTTTTATTGCCAGAAAGGGTAAAACCTCTTCTTGTGTTTTGATACTGGCAAGGCAGATCCCATGTTGTAGCTGCTCACTCCGAGCTCTCAATGTCCTGATAGTGGCGTTGTCTTGGTGCTGTTCGCCTTTTGGCGTCCTCTGGTCCAACGCTGTTTTGAGACGAGGCTCTAAAAGAAATCTGTCTCTGGTGTGGACCAATCAGTTTCAAAGACAATGCATCATACACTATCAGAGCATGTTTTTTTTATTTGCTTGCATGTTCACCACAATTATGCGTGGTTTAAGCGAATAGATTAGTGCGTGGGGAGATGAATGGGTGAATGAGTGCGTATGTGAGTGCATGGCATGAGTGAGAAGCTGAGCGGATGAGTGAGTGAGTTACTGAGACTATGAATGGGTGTGTGTGTGAGTGAATGAGAAGATGAATGGGTGAGTGAGTTGGATGAGTGAGTGGGTAAGTAGCGACGTGGCGCCGGCCACCAACCCACCCACAGTGAAGTCCGTCGTAGGAGCTCCGCTTTAAAAAAAAAATATAGATATAGTTCTCACAAACAGCACTTGCCCCAACAGTCTGTTAAGGCTGCATGCATTTGTGTGCGTAGGGTTGGTTCTGCACGCCGGTGGGATTGCTCGCCGTCATGGGTCTGGACGCCTTACTCCTGTGGCTCTACGTGAGCCAGAACCGAGAGCCACTGGGTCTCGCTCCCTTCACACTGCTCACAGCTGGCACGGCACTGCTGATGAGCGGGCGCGCGATGTGCCTGGGCGTGGAGGTGTGGACACGCACGCACACACACGCACACACGCACACACGTTCACGCACGTTCACGCGCGCGTGCACGCACGTTCAAAGACAAAGATCCCCCTGTATATAGCCTGAAACAGACTTGGGGCAAGTAGTGGCGAGCAGCATCCTTTGAAAGCACACACAACAACGACCGCCATTCGCCACTAGGTGGCAGTAATGTCACCACGGCGCTTGTGCCAGGCTATAAGCGTCGAACGCCCGCTGGCAGGAGGTCACGGGACAGATCCCCCAGGTGCCATGGGTTGACTGATTGAGATGACCGGCTGATGCGCCACCTGTGCCCCCTACTGTGTCAACCTGCTGTGCTTTAGCCACCCGGCGCTCCGCTCGTTGTTGTGAGCGTCGCTCCTCCGCCCTCCGTTGTTGCTGGAGGGCGACTGCCTCCAACTGCCCAGTAGCATCCTTCACGAGCCTCCTCCACAGAGGCCGATCTTGACACCGCTGGTTCCAGTTATTGGCAAGTCCACTCAGCTCCACGTCCTCCTGTACCACACCACTCCATCTCTTCTCTATCCGCCCCCACTCTCCCCCCCCCCCACCCTCCGCGTAGGCCGTGTATTAACCCAAGACAAGTTCCGGGCAAAGCCGGGTAGTCAAGCTAGTATTACAATAAAAAATAAAAAAATATTACTCATTAAACCAGGTGTAATGCCCCATTGACCTGCTGTGTAACTCGTTTGTTTCCAAAGCCATGACCTGGCCATCGCAACGAGATAGCAGCTCAACTCAAGTGGCTGATATCATCCTCGTCGTCATCGTCGAGTGGACATTTAAAGCGGCAGCCAAGTTACTCTAAACGAGTGTTTCTACAGTCATAGAGGCCCACAGAGACCCATACTCACAGAGACCCATACTCACAGAGGCCCACAGAGATCCAGCCACCCATGCAGAACCACAGAGACCCACAGTAACCCACAGAGACCCATACTCACAGAGACCCATACTCACAGAGACCCATACTCACAGAGACCTACGGAGATCCAGACACCCATACAGAACCACAGAGACCCACAGTAACCCACAGAGACCCATACTCACAGAGATCCACAGAGATCCAGACACCCATACAGAACCACAGAGACCCACAGTAACCCACAGAGACCCATACAGAGACCCATGCTCACAGAGACCCATACTCACAGAGACCCATACTCACAGAGACCCACGGAGATCCAGACACCCATACAGAACCACAGAGACCCACAGAAACCCACAGAGACCCATACAGAGACCCATACTCACAGAGACCCACAGAGATCCAGACACCCATACAGAACCACAGAGACCCACAGAAACCCACAGAGACCCACAGTAACCCACAGAGACCCATACTCACAGAGACCCACAGAGATCCAGACACACATACAGAACCACAGAGACCCACAGTAACCCACAGAGACCCATACTCACAGAGACCCACAGAGATCCAGACACACATACAGAACCACAGAGACCCACAGTAACCCACAGAGACCCATACTCACAGAGACCCATACTCATAGAGACCCACAGAGATTCAGACACACATACAGAACCACAAAGACCCACAGTAACCCACAGAGACCCATACAGAGACCCATACTCACAGAGACCCATACTCACAGAGACCCATACTCACAGAGACCCATAGAGATCCAGACACGCATGTAGAACCACAGAGACCCACAGAAACCCACAGAGACCCATGCTCACAGAGGCCCACAGATATCCAGACTCCCATACAGAACCACAGAGACCCACAGTAACCCACAGAGACCCATACAGAGACCCACAGAGATCCAGACTCCCATACAGAACCATAGAGACCCACAGGAACCCACAGAGACCCATACAGAGACCCATACTCATAGAGACCCACAGAGATCCAGACACCCATACAGAACCACAGAGACCCACAGTAACCCACAAAGACCCATACAGAGACCCATACAGAGACCCACAGAGATCCAGACACCCATACAGAACCACAGAGACCCACAGTAACCCACAGAGACCCATACTCACAGAGACCCATACTCACAGAGACCCATACTCATAGAGACTCACAGAGATCCAGACACCCATGCAGAACCACAGAGACCCACAGTAACCCACATAAACCCACAGAGACCCATACTCATAGAGACCCACAGAGATCCAGACACCCATGCAGAACCACAGAGACCCACAGGAACCCACAGAGACCAATGCTATCGAGACCCATACTAAAACTAACCTGTGCTCATTGTACCAGTTGTAAGGCCCCCACTGAGCTTCTGTGTAGCTCTTTGTCAGAAGCCGTAACCTGGCCATCACAACAAGATAGCCAAGTGGCTGATATCATCATCATCATCATTCAGAGTCTCCTGTAGATCCACAGACTCCTATAGACCCACAGAGACCTACAAAGACCCATATAGAGACCCGTACTCATAGACTAAACTATGTTGATGTTACCGGCTGTAAGGCCACACTGAGTGACCTGACCATCATAACTTGATAACAGCTCAATCAAGTGGCTGATATCGTCATCATCATTACTTGGGAATGTATAGCAGCAGCCAAATATTCTAAACGCGTGTTTCTGCAGACTCATAGAGACCCACAGAGACCCACAGAGACTCATACTCAGAGAGACCCACAGAGACCCAGACTCATAGAGACCCACAGAGACCCATACTCAGAGAGACCCACAGAGACCCAGACTCATAGAGACCCACAGAGACCCATACTCATAGAGACCCACAGAGACCCATACTCATAAAGACCCACAGAGACCCAGACTCATAGAGACCCACAGAGACACGTACTTATTGAGATCCACAGAGACATACTCATAGAGACCCACAGAGACACATACTCATAGAGACCCACAGAGACCCATACTCATAGAGACCCACAGAGACCCATACTCATAGAGACCCACAGAGACCCATACTCATAGAGACCCACAGAGACCCATACTCATAAATACCCGCAGAGACCCAGACTCATAGAGACCCACAGAGACACGTACTCATAGAGACCCACAGAGACCCAGACTCATAGAGACCCACAGAGACACATACTCATAGAAACCCACAGAGACCCATACTCATAGAGACCCACAGAGACACATACTCATAGAGACCCACAGAGACCCATACTCATAGAGACCCACAGAGACCCAGACTCATAGAGACGCACAGAGACCCAGACTCATAGAGACACACAGAGACCCATACTCATAGAGACCGACAGAGACACATACTCATAGAGACACACAGAGACCATACTCATAAAGACCCACACAGTCCCATACTCATAGAGACCCACAGAGACCCAGACTCATAAAGACCCATACTCATAGAGACCTACAGAGACCCATACTCATAGAGACCCACAGAGACCCAGATTCATAGAGACCCACAGAGACCCATACTCATAGAGACCCACAGAGACCCATACTCATAGAGACCCACAGAGACACATACTCATAGAGACCCACAGAGACCCATACTCATAGAGACCCACAGAGACCCAGACTCATAGAGACGCACAGAGACCCAGACTCATAAAGATCCATACTCATAGAGATCCACAGAGACCCATACTCATAGAGACCCACAGAGACCCAGATTCATAGAGACCCACAGAGACACATACTCATAGAGACCCACAGAGACCCAGACTCTTAGAGACCCACAGAGACCCAGACTCATAAAGACCCATACTCATAGAAACCCACAGAGACCCAGACTCATGGTTAAATCAATGCGTTAATCAATCATCACTGTATGGTGGGTAAGCGAATACATTGGGCACGATGGAGGCACGTGATTAAGCGATTAGTCGTTACCAGGGATAGTCATTAAGAGGGGTTCTACTCTACACTATACACTACATTATTACACACTACACTACTACATACTACACTACTACACACCACTACTACACACAACATTACTAAACACCACTACTACACTATACATTACACTATTACACACTACACTCCTACATACTACACTACTACACACCACTACTACACACAACACTACTACACACCACTACTACACACTACTACTACTACACACAACAGTACTACACACCACTACTACACACAGCACTACTACACACCACTACTACACTATACACTACACTATTACACACTACACTACTACATACTACACTACTACACCCCACTACTACACACAGCACTACTACACACCACTACTACACTATACACTACACTATTACACACTACACTCCTACACGCCACTACTACACACTACTGCTACACACAACACTACTACACACCACTACTACACACTACTACTACACACAACAGTACTACACACCACTACTACACACAACACTACTACACTACTACACACCACTACTACACACCACTACTACACACTACACTACACTATACACTACACTACTGTACACTACTATACACTACAATACTATACACTAACACACCACTACTACACTATACACTACACTATTACACACTACACTCCTACACACCACTACTACACACTACTACTACACACAACACTACTACACTACTACACACCACTCCTCAACACCACGACTACACACTACACTATACACTACACTACTGTACACTACTATACACTATACACTACACGACTACACACTACACTACTACACACTACACATTGGGCTCTATGGAGGCCCGTCGTTAAGCGATTAGTCGTTAAACTGGGTGGTTCTGCTGTATAGCTGTAGCCAAACACCCTTAAAAGCGTGGAGATGTTAATTCTACGCACGGAGGTTAAACAAATATACCAGATGACTCCGAGGCCACCGTTGGGAGAGACAGAACGAGCGAGAGACACGCCGACTCCACATAAACAGGAGCAGGCGACGCCGTCCCAATATTCTGAACGACCCAAAACCATCAACGACGCTACGACAGACCCCACCCCCCCTCTCCCCTAGCTCAACTCGAAACTCGGATTTCAACTTAAATCAATCCAGAGGTGATCGTTCAACACAGCCTTCGTCGTGGTCGTCTGTCAATCATCAAATCCACCTAGGGTTGGATTCCAGGCCCCGGGGCGGCCACGGGGCGGCTCCGGGTTATGTTCCGAAGTTTCCGACGCGCCGGGCTGTGAGTGTGTGTGTGTGCGCGTGTGTGTCGGAGGGGGTGCTGGAAGAGTGTGAAACAATGCAACAAATAGATTAATCTTTGCGCGATGGGGGGGGGGGAGGTTTATCCGTATGAAACACACCCCAGCTCTGCTGCGAAGCCGCGCGGAAGCTCTTGTCGTTCAAAATTTTGATTTAGAGCTTTCGTGACTGCAGTAATTCATATTCTTGGCTCTTTCGGTAAAGTCACCACGTTGAAGGGAAACAATAAAATAATAAAATACATATATAAAACAATAAAAAAGTCTCACGACGTTTCGACCATAACACAAACGGTCGTCATCAGGTGTGTCGGTTTTGTTGTTTCCCGAACGCGAATGGGAGATAAGCGGTGCGCTCCGAGCTTACATTGACATGCCAATTGCATTTGCACATCTTACTCATTGGTTCTTTCGGTAAAGTCGCCACGTGGAAGGTAAATAATAATAATAATAAAATAATAATAAAAATAACCCCAAAAATTGTTTTAGATTTGAAGCTTTCGTGACTGCAAGGATCCATACTCTTGGTTCTTTCGGTAAAGTCACCGCCACGTAGAAGGGAAACAATAAAATAATAAAAAATATATAAAACGATAAAATCCTTATTGTTTCCCTTCTACGTGGTGACTTTACCGAAAGAACCAAGAATACGTTCTACTTAATTAAATAGACTTTTAAATGAATGTTTTCTCCTACAACATCAGAGTGCAGCGCCACATTAAATACGCACAACAATGACAACAATAAATTTTGATTTAAAGCTTTCGTGACTGCAGTAATTCATATTCTTAGTTTTTTCCGTATATATATATTTTATTATTTTGTTGTTTCCCTTCAACGTGACTTTACCGAAAAAACTAAGAATATGAAATGACAACAATAGTTTAAAGCGATTTGAAGCACTGTACTCTTTGGTTCTATTCGGTAAAGTCACGTAGTAGGTAAAAAAAAATAAAACAACAAAAATGACGACGTTTCGGCCACAACACAAGCAGCCTTCATCAGGTGAAGGGACCCCCAGACTGTCTCGAGGACAGCGCTAGAGTGAAACGCAGCCAAGCTCAGACCGAGACCTTTAAGCTGTGTGAGAGGAAGCAGAGCGACTTGACAAAGGAATTAGCATAAAAATTCGCATTTAATTGGCGGACTTAGCATGATGAACGATGTACAGGGCGGGAGCAAGTGCAGACCGGCAAATTTTTATGCCAATTCCTTTGTCAAGTCCTCTCACACAGCTTAAAGGTCGCGGTCTGAGCTTGGCTGTGTTCACTCCAGCGCTGTCCTCGAGACAGTCTGGTCCCTTCACCTGATGAAGGCCGCTTGTGTTGTGGCCGAAACGTCGTGAGAAATCTGCTGTTTTATTTATTTCTTTTTTTTTGCCTACGTGACTTTACCGAACAAACCAAGAAGACGAATCCCCCGGGCAGTCACGGAAGCTTTAAATCGAAATGCATTTACACAGTCCGCTTACATGCAAATGTCTCCACTTTAACATCACTAGCCCCGCCTCCCCCCCCCTCCCACTTCGTTTATGACTCTGGGGCTACGCCCATCCCTAACCTTCAAAAGCAGCCAACATCAGCAGCTTCATAATAAAGGTTTTTGGGTTAGATCACCTTATTTATAAATGTGTCGTAACCCTCCACCACCCGACACGGCTAATCAGCAAAAAAAGTGTCACGTTGACAAAAGACAAATAATTCACTACTTTAGCCCACCGGTGTGTTGAAGAGTGAATCCACATTTACAGTTTGAGTACGACGTTTCGCTGGTAAATACATCCAGCATCATCGGGCAATTCGCCAGAATGGTAAAGCCCTCGCTTGCTCCCGGTTTTATATAGAGCAGCAGGGTGACGTCATCATTTAACTCATATCAGGTGCAGTGATTAGAGGCGGAGGGGGGGGTATTGTAATTATATAATCGATTAGTAATCAGTCATTGGTTATGATTAGTAATGAGTTGTAGATTAGTAATTAGTTGTAATGTGTGTTAGTGATTATATGCTATGTTAGTAATCCGTTAATTAGTATGTGTTTCCCCTATAAGGAATTGTAATGTGCATTCATATTCTTAGCTTCCTCGGCAAAGCCACGCCGAAGGGAAACAATAAAACAACAAACATATATATTCTATTAATCTATTGCTTCCCCCCCAACGTGACTCCACCGAAAGAGCCAAGAACATGAATCACTGCAGTCACGAAAGCTTTAAATCAAAATGTAATGTGTATTATTTAATGATACGCTTCCAGGCCGCACTAAGCCTGTAGCTATCAGAGCGATTAAAGTTATTCTTATTCCTCTCAATTTCAATGGATTCTCTAATTAGTCTTTGCCAGTAATAATTAGTTTTACACAACACTGCAACATTGTCAAAATCAATTGAGTGTCCTTGTTGACAAGCATGTTCTGCCACTGCCGACAGTTGTGTTTGAGATAATTTCATATTTCTTTGGTGTTCTTTTAGTCTTACGCTGATGTTACATCCCGTCTGTCCAATATAGCATCTGCCACATAAACAATCAATCCGATATACACCTTCTGTTGATAATTTAGGTAATGCGTCTTTAGTGCAAGATACTAGTTTTTGAATTTTGTGTACTGTACCAAATCTTACTGTAATGTTTTGTTTTTGCAAAACACGGGCTAATTTGTCAGTTACTCCTGAGATATATGGAATTTTTATTGTTTTAACAATCTGGTCGCTTTCAGCAGTGTTGCTTTGCGATCGTGATTTGGCATTCAGTGCTCTGTTAATTTGAGCATTATTGTAGCCATTCTGTCGTTGTGCGTCTTTAACGTGTTTAATCTCTCTCACTAGACTCTCACCATCTGACACTGTTTTAGCCCGATGTATGAAAGCCTACGTGTTAAACTGATCAGCAGCTTCCCTCTTTCTTCCGCCTGATGACGATTGCTTGCGTTGCGAACGAGACGTCGTGATCCGTTATATAATTTGTTTATCTTATACCCACGTTACTTTACCGAAATAATCAAGGGGTTGCGGAGATAGACAATGTAACGTAACGCAACGAGCGTCTTATTGCAGGCCAACGCGTTTGTTCCACTGGAACATCCTTTGCCAGAAGCAAAATATGATCATTGGTTATTTTTTTACCCTTTTATCTGGCAACAAAACTGACACTTTTTTTTGACAAGGAGTCGTGTTTGCATTGACCAAAATACCTGCGCTCGGAATGCAAACAAAAAAAAACAACAACTCTGATAATGTTATTATGCACTGACCTTGAAATTGATTGGTCCACAGCCGAGACAGCTATCCTTAGAGTTTAGTCTCACTGTGGTGTTGGACCAGAAGACGCCAAACGGCGCACAACTCAAAGACAATGCACCATCAGAGTATCGAGAGCTCGGGGTTTAAGCATTTACACCATTGGAAACCTCCTTTGCCTGTAGCAAAATATGATAATTGATTTTTTTGCCCTTTTATCTGGCAACAAAACTGACACCTTTTTTTACAAGGAGTCATTTTTGCATTGACCACAATACCTGCGGTTGGAATGCAAACAAAAAACAACAACTCTGATAATGTATTATGCACTGTCCTTGAAATTGATTGGTCCGCACCCGAGACAGCTTTCCTTAGAGCCTCGTCTCACATTGGTGTTGCGCCTTTTGGCATCATCTGGTCCAACAACACAGTGAGACTAGGGCTCTAAGGAAAGCTGTCTCGGGTGTGGACCAATCAATTTCAAGGACAGTGCCAATATTATTATCAGAGTTGTGCGTTTTTTTGTTTGCATTCCGACCGCAGGTATTGTGGTCAATGCAAACATGACTCCTTGTCAAAAAAGGTGTCAGTTTTGTTACCAGATAAAAGGGTAAAAAACCAATTATCATATTTTGTTACTGGCAAATGAGGTTTCCAATTGTGTAAATGCTTAAACCCCGAGCTCTCATACTCTGATGGTGCATTGTCTTCGAGTTGTGCGCCTTTTGGCGTCATCTGGTCCAACACCACAGTGAGACTAGGGCTCTAAGGAAAGCTGTCTCGGGTGTGGACCAATCAATTTCAAGGACAGTGCCAATATTATTATCAAAGTTGTGCGTTTTTTGTTTGCATTCCGACCACAGATATTGTGGTCAATGCAAACATGACTCCTTGTCAAAAAAGGTGTCAGTTTTATTGCCAGATAAAAGGGTAAAAAAACAATTATCATATTTTGCTACTGGCAAATGAGGTTCCCAATGGTGTAAATGTTTAAACCCCGAGCTCTCATACTCTGATGGTGCATTGTCTTTGAGTTGTGCGCCTTTTGGCGTCATCTGGTCCAACACCACAGTGAGACTAGGGCTCTAAGGAAAGCTGTCTCGGGTGTGGACCAATCAATTTCAAGGACAGTGCCAATATTATTATCAGAGTTGTGCGTGTTTTTGTTTGCATTCCGACCGCAGGTATTGTGGTCAATGTAAACATGACTCCTTGTCAAAAAAGGCGTCAGTTTTATTGCCAGATAAAAGGGTAAAAAAACAATTATCATATTTTGCTACTGGCAAATGAGGTTCCCAATGGTGTAAATGCTTAAACCCCGAGCTCTCATACTCTGATGGTGCATTGTCTTCGAGTTGTGCGCCTTTTGGCGTCATCTGGTCCAACACCACAGTGAGACTAGGGCTCTAAGGAAAGCTGTCTAGGGTGTGGACCAATCAATTTCAAGGACAGTGCCAATATTATTATCAGAGTTGTGCGTTTTTTTGTTTGCATTCCGACCACAGATATTGTGGTCAATGCAAACATGACTCCTTGTCAAAAAAGGTGTCAGTTTTGTTACCAGATAAAAGGGTAAAAAACCAATTATCATATTTTGTTACTGGCAAATGAGGTTCCCAATGGTGTAAATGCTTAAACCCCGAGCTCTCATACTCTGATGGTGCATTGTCTTCGAGTTGTGTGCCTTTTGGCGTCATCTGGTCCAACACCACAGTGAGACTAGGGCTCTAAAGAAAGCTGTCTCGGGTGTGGACCAATCAATTTCAAGGACAGTGCCAATATTATTATTATCAAAGTTGTGCGTTTTTTTTGTTTGCATTCCGACCGCAGGTATTGTGGTCAATGTAAACATGACTCCTTGTCAAAAAAGGTGTCAGTTTTGTTACCAGATAAAAGGGTAAAAAACCAATTATCACATTTTGTTACTGGCAAATGAGGTTTCCAATTGTGTAAATGCTTAAACCCCGAGCTCTCATACTCTGATGGTGCATTGTCTTCGAGTTGTGCGCCTTTTGGCGTCATCTGGTCCAACACCACAGTGAGACTAGGGCTCTAAGGAAAGCTGTCTCGGGTGTGGACCAATCAATTTCAAGGACAGTGCCAATATTATTATCAGAGTTGTGCGTTTTTTTTTGTTTGCATTCCGACCGCAGGTATTGTGGTCAATGTAAACATGACTCCTTGTCAAAAAAGGTGTCAGTTTTGTTGCCAGATGAAATGGTAAAAAAAAAACAATTATCAACACATTTGTTGTTATAATGCGGATTGCGGATTTTTCATTTGCAGTAAAACCCCTTGTTTATTCCACACTGGCCTTGCCGAATTATCCAATATTCCGAATTGTGTACAACGTTAAACTCTCCAGTGCCTCTTGCCCCAATATGCAAGTAATAATCCAAATTTGTTTTCCAAACTCTTCACGCACCAAACGCATCGATTCTATCCAGAACCGTGGTGTTTCGTGTAGTAGTGTAGTGCATAGTAGTGTATGGTAGTGTTGTGTATGGTAGTGTAGTGCATAGTAGTGTATGGTAGTGTTGTGTATGGTAGTGTAGTGTATAGTCGTGGGTTGTTCGATGCCTGTTGCTGTACATTTGGAGTTTGCGTGTCTCTCCGAGTTCCTCCGGTTTTTCCTCTCTACATTCATAATCGACGTCACAGCCTTTAGATTATTTGGCTGCCGATATAAAATGTCCACGTGACGACGGTGATGACGACGATGATGATGAAGATATCAGCCAATCGGTTGAAGACGACCGTTTGTGCTATGGTCGAAACGTCGTGAGAATTTTTTTTATTGTTTTATATATATTTTATTATTTTGTTGTTTCCCTTCAACGTGACTTTACCGAAAGAACTAAGAATATGAATTACTGCAGTCACGAAAGCTTTCAATCAAAATTCAGCTATCATTTTGTTATGGCCCGGGTCGCTTCTGGTAAAGAGCTACGTAGTTCAGTGGGACCTCACACCTGGCAAAACATGAGAGCAATTGTTGGGTTCTTAGTCACGCAGCCAGCCCAGGGGGACGTGCCAGCGCTGTTGATTAGCGCCGCTCACAGCTCAGCGCGTCTTAAGGGGCCATCCATAAATGACGTCACGCGATTTCGGACGATTTTTGACCCCGCCCCCCCTCCTCCTCCTCCCCCCTCGTCACACGTCGTCACAAAACGTCAGACCACCCCCCCCCCCTCCCTCAATTATGACGTCACAAAGCTCTGCCCCCCCCCCCTCCCCCCCATAAAAGAAACATGCTTCAAATCGATTCTAGATTTGAAGCTTTCGTGACTGCAAGGATCCACATACTCCTCTTCTTTGGTTCTTTCGGTAAAGTCACGTAGAATGAGAATAAAATAATAAATTGATAAAATAAAATAACACAATAATATTCTCACGACGTTTCGGCCACAACACAAGCGGCCTTCATCAGGTGAAGGGACGAGACTGTCTGGTAGGACAGCGCTGGAGTGAAAGAGCCACGTTCAGATCACGGCCTTTAAGCTGTGTGAGAGGAACAAAGCGCCTTGACAAAGGAATTAGCATAGAATTTAGCATTGAAATGGCTGAATGATTAGTTTGTGACTGGTTATTTTATTTTATCAATTTATTATTTTATTCTCATTCTACGTGGTGACTTTACCGAAAGAACCAAAGAAGATGAATCATTGCAGTCACGAAAGCTTTAAATCGAAAGATTCACATACTCTTTGGTTCTATTCGGTAAAGTCACGTAGTAGGTAACAAAAAAATAAAACAACAAAAATCACGACGTTTCGGTCCACAACACAAGCGGCCTTCATCAGGTGAAGGGACCCCCAGACTGTCTCGAGGACAGCGCTGGAGTGAAACAGAGCCAAGCTCAGACCGCGGACCTTTAAGCTGTGTGAGAGGGATTAAGGTGAAGGCACAAAATTGTCGGGATGACAGAGCTCATTGGAGCTCATTGGAGCTCTGTCATCCCGGACAGTTTTGCTCCTTCACCTTAATCCCCCCTCACACAGCTTAAAGGTCCGTGGTCTGAGCTTGGCTCTGTTTCACTCCAGCGCTGTCCTCCAGACAGTCTGGGGGTCCCTTCACCTGATGAAGGCCGCTTGTGTTGTGGCCGAAACGTCGTGAGAATTTTGCTGTTTTATTTTTTTTACCTACTACATGACTTTACCGAATAGAACCAAAGAGTACAGTGCTTCAAATCGCTCTAAACTATTGTTGTCATTTCATATTCTTAGTTTTTTCGGTAAAGTCACGTTGAAGGGAAACAACAAAATAATAAAATATATATACCGAAAAAACTAAGAATATGAATTACTGCAGTCACGAAAGCTTTAAATCAAAATGTATTGTTGTCATTGTTGCGCGTATTTAATGTGGCGCTGCACTCTGATGTTGTAGGAGAAAACATTCATTAAAAAGTCTATTTAATTAAGTAGAACGTATTCTTGGTTCTTTCGGTAAAGTCACCACGTAGAAGGGAAACAATAAGGATTTTATCTTTTTATATATATTTTTTATTTTATTGTTTCCCTTCTACGTGGCGGTGACTTTACCAAAAGAACCAAGAATATTAATCCCTGCACTCACGAAAGCTTTAAATCAAAATTGAAATAGAACGTGTTGCCTATATTTATTTAAAGTTGCGCATTTTGATCAGAATCAGAATCAGAAAGGGTTTTATTCGCCATGTAAGTTCACACCGACACGGAATTTACTTTGGCAGGATGGTGCTTACGTTCAACATATAGGAATCTAAAATCTTAAATAAGTTTTAAACAAGTCTTACTATAATAATAAGGGTTAAAAGTCTAACACCAAGGGGCTGAAGTATATAAAATTAAATAAATATCGAATATCAAATAGCTTTAAGATATAATTTAAAAATAAAAAAAATACCAATAGGGTAACATAGTTAATATCGGCAAGGTGTCGTTATGTAGATCAAATGTTAAAAACAGTGTTAGCCCTTGGCCTTGTTTAACAGGCCAGCAGCAGATGGGAAGAAATTGTTTTTATGGCGTGAGGTTTTGGTCCTGATGGACCGAAGCCTTCTGCCGGAGGGGAGTAGCTGAAACAGAGAGTGTCCAGGGTGGGAGAAATCGGGTCATAATCTTCCTCGCTCGCCTCATGGACGTCACATTTCTCAACCCCCCCTCCCCCTCCCTCCTCATCACACAGCGTCACAAATATCTGACCACCCCCACCCCACCCCAACCCCCTAGGTTCGTGACGTCATTTATGGACGGCCCCGAAGGAGCGCCGAGCCGGAGTCTGGCCCCAGTACCAATGTCGTCGGTACCCAAGAGGCAGATGGCCGGTGACGATGTTCAACCCGAAGAGATCGAGGGGCTTACCTTTGGCGATGACGGCGACAACGCCGACGATGGAGCTGATGATGACGACGAAGATGATTACAGCTAAGATCGTACAAGTGCGGTGGTCTGCAACAAACGATGGGGAGTGGGGGAGTGGGGGAGTAAACCGTGAGGCACTACACAGCTTCTGCTGGAAGAGTAGTTACTACTAATAATAATAATAATTAAAATTTATAGCGCGGCATTCCATATATTTCAAACCCTTGTCAGTGCCCTACCTTATTGTAGGCCAACTCAGACCTCATAGGTCACCCCCGTGCCCTTGTGAATCTCAACGTTCTTCCTATGCACTACACTATATACTACACTCCACTCCACTATACGCTACACACTATGCACTCCACTTTACACTATGCATTACACTATACACTACACTGTGTACTCCACTACACACTACCATACACTACACTACTATACACTACACTATACACTACACCACTATACATGTACTCCACTACACACTACCATACACTACACTATACACTACACTACTATACACTACACGACTAAACGCTACACTACACACTACACTACTATACACTACACCACTATACACTACACTACTATACACTACACCACTATACACTATACACTACTATACACTACACTATACACTACACTATACACCACTATACACTATACTAAACACTACACTATACACTACACTATACACTACACTATACACTACACTAAACACTACACTTTACACTACACTAAACACTATACTATACACTGCACTATACACTCTGATATATACTCCACTGTACACACCACTATATACTACACCATACACTAGATTAGGATACACTACACTATACACTACACTCCTATACACGACACTATACACTACACTACTACATACAGTGAGGGAAAAAAGTATTTGATTCCCTGCTGATTTTGTACGTTTGCCTACTGACAAATAAATGATCAGTCTATGATTTTAATGGTAGGTTTATTTGAACAGTGAGAGACAGAATAACAACAACAAAATGCAGAAAAATAAGCATTTGCCCCCTCTACAAAACATTACTTAGTACTTGGTGACAAAACCCTTGTTGGCAATCACAGAGGTCAGACGTTTATTGTAGTCGGTCACCAGGTTTGCACACATCTCAGGAGGGATTTTGTCCCACTCCTCTTTGCAGATCTTCTCCAAGTAATTAAGGTTTCGAGGCTGACGTTTGGCAACTCGAAACTTCAGCTCCCTCCACAGATGTTCTATCGGATTAAGGTCTGGAGACTGGCTAGGCCACTCCAGGACCTAATGTGCTTCTTCTTGAGCCACTCCTTTGTTGCCTTGGCCGTGTGTTTTGGGTCATTGTCATGCTGGAATACCCATCCACGACCCATTTTCAATGCTCTGGAGGTTCTCACCCAAGATTTGACGGTACATGGCCCCGTCCATCGTCCCTTTGATGCGGTGAAGTTGTCCTGTCCCCTTAGCAGAAAAACACCCCCAAAGCATAATGTTTCCACTTCCATGTTTGACGGTGGGGATGGTGTTCTTGGGGTCATAGGCAGCATTCCTCCTCCTCCAAACACGGCGAGTTGAGTTGATGCCAAAGAGCTCCATTTTGGTCTCATCTGACCACAACACTTTCACCCAGTTGTCCTCTGAATCATTCAGATGTTCATTGGCAAACCTCAGACGGGCATGTATATGTGCTTTCTTGAGCAGGGGGACCTTGCGGGCGCTGCAGGATTTCAGCCCTTCACAGCGTAGTGTGTTACCAATTGTTTTCTTGGTGACTATGGTCATAGCTGCCTTGAGATCATTGACAAGATCCTCCCGTGTAGTTCTGGGCTAATTCCTCACCGTTCTCGTGATCATTGCAACTCCACGAGGTGAGATCTTCTTCCATTTGCGAATAATTGCACCAACTGTTGTCACCTTCTCACCAAGCTGCTTGGCAATGGTCTTGTAGCCCATTACAGCCTTGTGTAGGTCTACAATCTTGTCCCTGACATCCTTGGAGAGCTCTTTGGCTTTTGCCATGGTGGAGAGTTTGGAATCTGATTGATTGATTTCTTCTGTGGACATGTGTCTTTTATACAGGTAACAAGCTGAGATTAGGAGTGTGCTCCTAATCTTAGCTCGTTACCTGTATAAAAGACACCTGGGAGCCAGAAATCTTTATGATTAAGAGGGGGTCAAATACTTATTTCCCCCATTAAAATGCTAATCAATTTATAACATTTTTGACATGCGTTTTTCTGGATTTTTTTAATGATTTTTTTGCTGTCTCTCACTGTTCAAATAAACCTACCGTTAAAATTATAGACTGTTCATTTCTTTTTCAGTGGCAAAACGTACAAAATCAGCAGGGGATCAAATACTTTTTTTCCCTCACTGTACCTGTGAACCTCCAATCAGTGTCCTACTTATCACAGACCAATTCAGACCTTATCGGTCACCCCGTGCCCTTCTAACTCTCAACGTCCATGCTCCAAAGCCCGTATTGAAACGGCTGTACGCCATATGGACCTGAAAACTCAATTTCCCCTGTACAAGAATACGGGGTAAACCGTTTGGCTTGACAGGAATGGAATTCCATCCTAGGATCCCCAATGCGCAATGCTTGCAATGGGGTTGTGTTGTGGGGTTCGCGAAGTCTCACAAGTCGTCCATTTGTTCCCTTCAAGTGGTAGTGTTTTATTGGCATCTGCAACATATCACAACAACAACAACAACAAATGCACGTTAATATAAATCATCAAGCAATCCTTATTCATATGAAGGTGAATTCGTGCACAGAGCAAGCCCTTGTTTTAACGCGCGAGTAGTGGTAGCGGGTGCAGCTATGGGATATTATTTTTGCCAGTGTCAAAAATAAAAGGAGGCTTTACTACTGTCCTTTCTGGCAAGAAGACAGAAGTTGCGTGCGTGATTTCGATCTAAATTTCCCCTCCATCACCTCCCACCTCCCTCCCCCCATCAACACCCACCCAACCTCCACACCACCACCCCCACAACGACACATGCACGCACGCGCGCGCACATTCACAAACACAAATGCACACACACACACACACAGGTACACACCAACAAGTGTGGTCATCCGGGGGTTCAACACTCAAAGTCGCCAACTACAGCAGCAGCGACCGTGGGAGAATCCCTGAGGAATCCTGGACCACGTGGTGGTCTACTTCTACCGCTGCGGGAGGCCGGGCCACATCGCGAGAGGATGGCAAGGGGTATTCGAGCCGAGACAACCAAGCCAGCTCCAGGCAAGATCGCGCGACTTCCCAAGAAAGACCCAGGCCAGTCACGACGACTCGGACACCCGGCCAGACCACAAATACACCTCGTTATCACACCTCATCACCGGCACACGACTCTACACGCGACTGCCCAGATCGACACAACAGGGCAAATTTGGCCAACATCTAGGGGTAAGTGGAAGAAGTTAGTGAGGGAAGTGGTAGGAGCAGCCACGGTGAACGTCGGTTTTTTTTAGCGGGAGCGGCAACCCATTAAAATAATGATGGCCCAGGGCTGTGTTGAGACGCCGTCAGGGAAAGGAATATCTTTTGTGTGGCCTGATGCGGACACAGGAAAGGCCGCCCAGAGTACACGCCCTGGTGGGAGAGCCCATGGCGATTCCACCGCTAGCGCTGGTGTTAATTCCCTTGAGATATCGATCACCATTAATGACCTCACACGCGGACGCAACAATTATAGATTCACCTTTGGGACCAACCATCGGTCCGCATTCGCTAGCGTCGGCGGACACCATTTTAAGACGGAACCAGCAGCTATGTGTGCAAGTTTTAAATGCAATCAGAGCGGGCAATCACATTGTGAGTAGGGACAATAATTGCGCAGATTTCCCCAGTGAGTGAGATTCATGAGGATGCAGTTGTAGCGGGGATACAGGAAGAGAATGGTGGGATAGGGTCTCCCTGGGTGGAGGAAGTTATTCAGCGGAACCCTGAATTGACTCAAGGTCAAAGAGACCGCCTTAAAAGTCTCCTTCTAGAATTTTAAGACGTTTTAAGTAAGGGTCCATATGATCTGGGTTGCACGGACTTGAAATGGGGAATGCTTAACCCGTTAAACGTAATTATTATAGGGTGGGATCAGCAGAAAAAGAGCAGATCTGTAGAGCTACAGCTGAGATGTTGAGAGCGTAAATAACTTCTTTATCAACCAGCCCCTGGGTAGCACCAGTAGTACTAGTTAAAAAGCCAGATTGTTCCTTGAGGTTTTGTGTGGATTTCCAACGACTAAACAAGGTTACAATCACGGAGGCATATCCCCTGCCGCGTATTGATGATTCTCTAGATGCATTAGCAGGAGCAAAATATTTTTCGACCTTAGATCTATTGTCAGGCTTGTGTCAACTTCCCCTGGATGACGAATCCAAGTTAGAAACCGCTTTTCGAACACCACAGGGGTTGTTCCAATTTAATAGACTCCCCATGGTATTGCTCACTGCACCGGCAACCTTCCAACGCCTCATGGAACTTGTATGGTCAGCCCCACAATGGGAAATTTACTTGATTCATTTAGACGATGTCATTCTTTTAAGTCGGTCTTCAAAGCTCGAGCAGCCAAACTGAAATTTAAACCATCAAAGTGCCAAGATTGTACAGGGCTCAGTTAAATATCTGTGGCATGTGGCCAGCGGGTAAAAGGGGTAGCAGCAGCTGACCCTGATAAAAAAACGTTTTGCAGTAAAAAAAAAATTTGGCCAACGCCCACTTCTGTGCAGGAGGTCCGGCAATTCCTAGGATTTGCTTCCTACTTTCGACGATTTTGTACCCCGGTTCGCGAGAGTAGCGATACCCTTTGCAGGGCCTTACACACACCAAAAGGGGTGCGATTCCGGTGGGGGGGAGAAAGAGGAATCGGCATTTCAAGCGCTTCGCTCAAGGTTAACTGATGCTCCACCACGAGCAAATCCTGGTGCTTCTCGCTGCCGTTCATCCTTGATACAGACGCTCGTGACGTCGGTATAGGTGCGGTTCCCGTCGCAGATAGAGGGGCAAACGGAAGTTATCATTGCATACGGGAGTCACGTGCTTTCCGGTGCTGAACAGCGCTGTTGCATCACTCCAAGAGAAGTCCTGGCAGCAGTTCATTTCGTCACGTTGTTTCGGCCCTACGGATGCGGCCACCGGGTTTGCCGTTTCGGACCGATCATGCGGCACTGAAATTCCCCCTTGAAATTGAAAAAAAACTCCAGGAGCACTCTTGCGATGCGACGCACAAGAAGGGTGACTCGTCATCGTAATGAGGACGCCTTGCCAAGAGACCCATGTGCACGCACTATGCGAGGAGAGCGGTGTAAGTAAATCGACCCTCCCCGCTCCGCCGAGGCGGATGATGTCGATGAACGTAGCAACGGTAGAAAATGATCACCGAGGGGGACACCGCCACTGCCACGCTACTGTGCCGTTCTAAGTTACGGTGCCGTTCCGCATTGCCGCATCGCTGTACCCCTCAACCGTGAGAGCTCAAGAAAGTGGCCCGCTCAGGAACCGCGTTATCATAACGGAGGCGCCTCCCACATTATTTTAGCACGGTTGGCTAAGTGCGTTGCGAAAGAAGTTCAACATACATGCACAGAGACCGACAGACATCCATAGATATCTACATAGACCCACAGATTAGCACAGTTGCTACGTACGGTGCGAACGAAGTTCAACATACAAACATGCATACACCCACACAGAGACCCATAGAGACCTACAGGGACCCACAGATTCGCACGGTTGGCTACGTACGGTGAGAAAAAAGTTCAGCATACACACACATACGCACATACATACACAGAGACCGCCGGCATATCCCTCCCATCCCCCTGGCCCTTTGAACAACACATGCACATGTAGCCCTAACAGACTGTTGGGGCAAGTGCTGTTAGTGAGCACCTATGAAGGCCGGCACTGTGGCTACACGAGGGGGTGGGTGGCCAACACCACGCCCGGCCGCCTTTGTCTCCCTAATGGCGATGTTCATGCACCACACCAGGTACTCATTTGAGGCCGAGTCGACCTAGGGGGTGGCCCACGACTGGTTCAGATAATCGTCGCTGGTGTTGGTGGCCGTGAGCGGAAATTGAACCAGGGTGGCCGGGCTCGCAGTGCAGCGTAGCGCTACCTGCTACACTACCGCTCCCCACTCATATAAGCACACACACAGACACACACACAGACACACACACAGACATAAACACACACACTTAGACACACACACATAGATACAAACAGACACACACAGACACACAGACACAAACACACAGACACACACACAGACACACACACATAGACACACACAGAGATACACACAGAAACACACACATAGACACACACACAGACACACACACACAGACACAAACACACAGACACACACACAGACACACACACATAGACACACACAGAGATACACACAGACACACACACAGACACAAACACACAGACACACACACACAGACACACACACAGACACACACACACAGACACACACACACACACACAAACACACACACATAGAAACACACACACAGACACACACACACAGACACACACACAGACACACACACAGACACACACACACAGACACACACACACACAAACACACACACATAGAAACACACACACAGAGATACACACACACACACAGACACACACACACACACAAACACACACACAGACACACACACACAGACACACACACACACACATAGACACATACATAGACACACAGACACACACACACAGACTCACACACAGACACACACACAAACACAGACACACACAGACACTCACACACAGACACACACAGACACACACACACAGACTCACAGACACACACACACACACACACACACACACAGATACACACACAGACTCACACACACACACACACAGACACACACACACACAGACACACACACACAGACACACACACACACACAGATACACACACACACACAGACACACACACAGACACACACACAGACACAGACACACACACAGACGCACGCCGGCATCTCACCCCTGACGTGGACGCACGCGGAGGCCGTCGCTCTGCGTCCGGTCGCGACGTTGGTGGCCACGCACTCGTAGCGCCCCTCGTGGCCGCCGTGCAGGTCGTGGACGGTCAGCTCGCAAGCATCCGGCGACGGCAGCGGCAGCCTCCCACCGTCGAGGCTCCACGCGCAGACGGCCCCCGGGCCGGGGGCGGCGACGCACGCCAGGGTCAGGCTGCCGCCCCTCGTCGCGTTGTGGCAGCCGCTTCCGCCGGGCAGCGATCCGACCGAGAGAAACGCGGCGACGACCTCGCCACTGACGCCACCGCCTCCGCCGCCTCCGCCGCCTCCGCCGCCGCTGCCGCCGCCGACAGCGGCGGCGACGACGACGACGACGAAATCCCCGTCGCCCGAGCGTCGCCCGAAGGCGAACAGCGACGGGGGCCTCTCGCCGGGCCTCGACAGGGCCCGGCGAGCGGCGAGGCGACCGCCGCCCCCCGGGCCGCCCGGGTAGGCGAGGCGCACCAGGGCCCCGCGGGCCCCGTCGCCGCGGGACGCGGCCGGGCACGGCGGGGAGCCGCCTCCCCGCGGCGTCGCCGCCGCCGCTCCCAAAGCCCGGCGGCGGCCGTCGTCGTCGCCGCCGCCGCCGGAGAACGCCCGGAGGGCGTCGCGGGCCGCGGCGTGCAGCTCGGCGGAGACCCAGCCGGTGACGTCGTCGCCCTTCCCCTCCTCCAGGAGCCCGCGCGTCAACTCGGAGGCCTCGGCGGCGAGCGCCTCCGCCGCCTCCTCCTCCTCCTCCTCCGCCTCCGCCGCCTCCTCCTCCTCCGCCGCCTCCTCCGCCGGGAAGATCCCCGCCAGGGTCGGGTACTTGCCGGGCTGCCTCGGGCTGCCGTCGCCAGGAGGCGGAGAGGAGGAGGAGGAGGAGGAGGAGGCGGAGGAGGAGGCGGCCCTGAGGAGCGCTCGCACCGCGTCGTAGACCCCGCGGGCCAGGGCCGTCTCCTCATCCTCCGGGAGTATGTCGACGCCGCTGTTGCTGCTGCTGCTGCTGCTGTTGCTGTAGCTGCTGTTGCTGCTGTTGCTGTAGCTGCTGCTGCTGCTGCTGCGGATGCGGATGCGGATGATGTAACTGTCGGCGTCGAGAGACATCCAGTCGGCTCTCAGCTTCATCCTCTCTGGCTCATCTGTGTGAAGTACGCAGGAGAGGGTGGGTGGGGGTGGGGGTTGGGGGGTGGGGAGATTCTGATCAAACTGACTGATTGAACAGCAACCAATTGACCGATTGAACAATTGACCGATCGACCGACCGACCAATCGACCGATCGATCGACCGATTGATCGACCGATAAATCGATCAGCCAACCGATCAATCGATCAATTCACCGGTAAGTAGACTGATCAAACAATCAACCGACTGATTGATCCACCAACTGATCGATCGACAAACCAATCAATGGAATGATCGACTGACCGATCGTTTTTGTTTCGTCTTCAATTGGGTTAGATGGTATGAATGTAAATGTGTCGTGCACCCTACCGCCACCCAACATAGCTAATCAGTAAATGTTCATTGTGGTGTGAACTGAACGTGACGATCATGATGACGGTGGTGATTGTATCGGCCACTTCGATGAGCTGCTATCATTGGTGATGGCCGGCGTCACTTGTCTGAAAAAGCGCTACATACCTTACACCTGGTAACATAAAAAAAAATTACTAGCAAGAAGTACCCGGCTTTTGCCCCATGGGGAAATACATATTTAAAAACTTGTCTTCTCTTAAAAAAAACACGCAACGTACACGTACACCAATACTAAGCTATTATAAAAGCCCGGCGTTCCGTTTGTCTGCCCATTTGATCCGTATGGCGGTACTCCGGGGTAACCAAACAATACAAAATGGCCTAGGCAAGTAAATATTTTATTTCTGGGACACTATTTTTTTTCTTCCAGGGGTGTTACTTAACTCCGCGACTGGGGTACCAAATCTATCCGAAATCAGTGCCACCCCTCGATGTCGAAACTCAGCGAGGACGACTGCTTTGAAACCTTGAACGCTCGTATGCACCGTGGCGGTGCGTCGTGAGTACAGCTCGTCGGGGTGAGTCGATTGCCGCATCGCAGACTAAAAATGACTGCATCACTTGACACTATGCGAGAGCCGGGGTACTGTGGTGGAATTTACTGACTCTATGGTAGAATCTACGGACTCTATAGTAGTATCTACTGACTCTATAGTAGAATCCACGGACTCTTTAGTAGTATCTACTGACGCTGCAGTAGTATCTACGGACCTCCACAGTGGTATCTACATACTCTACAGTAGTAGCTACTAACTCTACAGTGGTATCTACAGGCTCTACAGTAGAATTTACTGACTCTACAGTAGTATCTACTGACTCCAGTAGTATCTACGGACTCTATAGTAGTATCTACTGAATCTATAGTAGTATCTACTGACTCTATAGTAGAGTCTGCTGACTATAGTAGTATCTACTGACTCTATAGTAGAATCCACTGAATCTATAGTAGTATCTACTGACTCTATAGTAGAATCCACTGAATCTATAGTAGAATCTACTGACTCTATAGTAGTATCTACTGACTCTACAGTAGCATCTACGGACCGCCACAGTGGTATCTACATACTCTACAGTAGTAGTTACTAACTCTACAGTGGTATCTACAGGCTCTACAGTAGAATTTACTGAATCTATAGTAGTATCTATTGACTCTATAGTAGTATTTACTGACTCTATAGTAGAATCGACTGACTCTATAGTAGTATCTACTGACTCTACAGTAGTATCTACGGACCTCCACATTGGTATCTACATACTCTACAGTAGTAGTTACTAACTCTACAGTGGTATCTACAGGCTCTACAGTAGAATTTACTGAATCTATAGTAGTATCTACTGACTATAGTAGTATTTACTGACTCTATAGTAGTATCTACTGACTCTATAGTAGTATCTACTGACTCTATAGTAGTATCTACTGACTACAGCAGTATCCACTAACTCTATAGTAGTATCTACTGACTCTATAGTAGTATCTACTGACTCTATAGTAGTATCTACTAACTCTATAGTAGTATCTAGTGACTCTATAGTAGAATCTACTGAATCTATAGTAGTATCTACTAACTCTATAGTAGTATCTAGTGACTCTATAGTAGAATCTACTGAATCTATAGTAGTATCTACTAACTCTACAGTAGTATCTACAGACTACAGCAGTATCTACTAACTCTATAGTAGTATCTACTGACTCTATAGTAGTATCTACTGACTCTACAGCAGTATCTACTGACTCTATAGTTGTATTTAGTGACTCTATAGTAGAATCCACTGACTATAGTAGAATCTACTAACTCTACAGTAGTATCTACAGACTACAGCAGTATCTACTAACTCTATAGTAGTATCTAGTGACTATAGTAGAATCCACTGACTCTATAGTAGTATCTAGTGACTCTATAGTAGTATCTACTGACTCTATAGTAGTATCTACTAACTCTACAGTAGTATGTACTGACTATAGCAGTATCTACTAACTCTATAGTAGTATCTACTGACTCTACAGCAGTATCTACTGACTATAGTAGAATCTACTGACTCTATAGTAGTATCTACTGCTTTAGAGTCAGCTTGTGTTGCGATCAAAACGTCGTGATATGTTTTATTGTATTGCTAACTGCGTGACTTTACCGAGAGAAGCAACGAGTAGCTGTTTTTGATTTAAAGCTTTCGTGACTGCAGGGATTCATATTCTTGGTTCTTTTGGTAAAGTCACGTAGAAGGGAAACAATAAAATTATACAAATATTTAAATAAAACCGCCACTTTTTTCAAATTTTCTTGCTGTGGTTTTCACACCTGATGATGATGATGATTTGCTCGCGTTGCAGTCGAAACGTCGTGAGAATTTTATTGTTTTTTTATTTTTATTATTTCATCGTTTCCCTTCTACGTGGTGACTTCACCGAAAGAACCAAGTTATATAGTTCATAGTTCCATTTATTTTGGAATAGCCCTGTGAGCCATTCGGCTGTTGAATCGAGTGCAACCGCAACAAACAAAAAAACACGAACAAGAAAAAACATCTTAAAGTGACTTTGTGTGTGTGTGTGACTGTGCAAACAGAAAATCCAGGGGAAATAAAAAAACAAACATCAAAATATTCGTGAGATAGCACCGCGTACAACACCAACGCTCTGTGCAAAAAATCCCAGTGGGATGCAAGTCAAACAAACAACAACAACAACCACAAGACAACTAAGATTAAGGCCATCAAATTTTGATTTAAAGCTGTCGTGACTGCAGTAATTCATATTCTTAGTTTTTTTCGGTAAAGTCACCACGTTGAAGGGAAACAACCGTTTGAGTTATGGTCGAAACGTCGTGAGAATTTTTTTTATTGTTTTATATTTTTTTTTTATTATTTTGTTGTTTCCCTTCAACGTAACTTTACCGAAAAAACTAAGATTATTAAGGCCATCAGTCTAAATAAAAAAAGAGAGAGAGAGAGGGGGCGACATCTATTCTCAGGCTTGTGTTTATTGTTTTTGAACTTCATTTTTTTCCCCACGTGAACAAAAATGGCCACCGCGTCGCGTGTTTAGCGCGAGACCACCTGCATCGTCGCGGTCGCTGAGCAACAACAAAAAAAACCGTTTCTGCGTTGCTAGGGGCAACCGCGAGTCGGCGTCCGGCGCATGCGCAGACGCGCGCTTTGGCTGGGGCGGTTTTAAAAGTTATCACTGCCCATCATCTGCCTATGTAGTTGCCGATTGTGGTATTCTAGAATCGAGTGGGATATTCTTAGTTTAGATTGGACCAAGGGCGAAAAAAATATCAAATAAGCAAGCGTTCGTCCTGGGGGAGCTTAGTTTGTAGCGTCTGTGCGCCTTGTTGAAGCGTAAACCCAACAGTCTGAGACTTAAAAACGTTCAAAGGATCGGCGTGCACAGACAGAGACGGACCAAAAAAATTTGGCTTTTATAAGTAAAGATATATTCTTAGTTCTTTCGGTAAAGTCACCACGTTGAAGGGACACAACAAAATAATAAAATATATATAAAACAATAAAAAAATTCTCACGACGTTTCGACCATAACTCAAACCAACACACCGGAAGACCACCGTTTGTGTTATGGTCGAAACGTCGTGAGAATTTTTTATTGTTTTATATATATTTTATTATTTTGTTGTTTCCCTTCAACGTGGTGACTTTACCGAAAGAACTAAGGATATGAATTACTGCAGTCACGAAAGCTTTAGATCAAAAGTAAAGATATTATAGTTTTACGTGAGACAGTTTTATGTAAGTTGCACGCGGCTCTTTGGCTTCCACCTTTGTGGGCAACCCTTTTAAAAAGTAAATGAATTCAACCTGAAACTAAACTTAACGTAAAGATAATTGATTAAATATGGCAGGGAATTGGGTCAATATGCTATTTCTTGGTGACTAACAACAGGGATGGTTAGACATAGCGTAGTGTATAGTGTAGCGTATAGAGTAGTGTATAGTGTATTGTATAGTGCAGTGTATAGTAGTGTATTCTGTAGTGTAGTGTTTAGTAGTGTATAGTGTAGTGTATAGAGTAGTGTATATTGTATTGTATAGTGCAGTGTATAGTAGTGTATTCTGTAGTGTAGTGTATAGTAGTGTATAGTGTAGTGTATAGTGTAGTAGTGTAGTGTATAGTGTAGTGTTTAGTAGTGTAGTGTATAGTGTAGTGTATAGTAGTGTAGTGTATAGTGTAGTGTATAGTAGTGTAGTGTATAGTGTAGTGTATAGTGTAGTGTATAGTGTAGTGTATAGTAGTGTAGTGTATAGTGTAGTGTATAGTAGTGTAGTGTATAGTGTAGTGTAGTGTATAGTGTAGTGTTTAGTAGTGTAGTGTATAGTATAGTGTAGTGTATAGTGTTGTGTATAGTAGTGTAGTGTATAGTGTAGTGTATAGTGTAGTGTATAGTAGTGTAGTGTATAGTAGTGTAGTGTATAGTGTAGTGTATAGTGTAGTGTATAGTGTAGTGTATAGTAGTGTAGTCTATAGTGTAGTGTATAGTAGTGTAGTGCATAGTGTAGTGTATAGTGTATAGTAGTGTAGTGTATAGTGTAGTGTATAGTAGTGTAGTGTATAGTGTAGTGTATAGTGTAGTGTTTAGTAGTGTAGTGTATAGTAGTGTATAGTGTAGTGTATAGTGTAGTGTATAGTATAGTGTATAGTGTAGTGTTTAGTAGTGTAGTGTATAGTAGTGTAGTGTATAGTGTAGTGTATAGTGTAGTGTATAGTGTAGTGTTTAGTAGTGTAGTGTTTAGTAGTGTAGTGTATAGTGTAGTGTATAGTGTAGTGTTTAGTAGTGTAGTGTATAGTGTAGTGTATAGTAGTGTAGTGTATAGTGTAGTGTATAGTGTAGTGTATAGTGTAGTGTATAGTGTAGTGTATAGTAGTGTAGTGTATAGTGTAGTGTATAGTGTAGTGTATAGTAGTGTAGTGTATAGAGTAGTGTATAGTGTAGTGTATAGTGTAGTGTAGTGTATAGTGTAGTGTATAGTGTAGTGTATAGTGTAGTCCAGACATGGGAAAAGTACGGCCCAACGGGACTTATACGGCCCGTTGAGCTTTTTAATCCGGCCCACCGAACTTGTCCAAATAATAATAATAATATTATCATCATTAAATTAAATTTTACCTTTGTCCTGTAATGCCCCCATTTCACCATTAGATGGCGCACTTTGACCGGGAGTTACGACATGTTTTTGTATTAAATTTTGATTTAAAGCTTTCGTGACTGCAGTAATTCATATTCTTAGTTTTTTCGGTAAAGTCACGTTGAAGGGAAACAACAAAATAATAAAATATATATAAAACAATAAAAAAATTCTCACGACGTTTCGACCATAACTCAAACGGTCGTGAGAATTTTTTTATTGTTTTATATATATTTTATTATTTTGTTGTTTCCCTTCAACGTGACTTTACCGAAAAAACTAAGAATATGTTTTTGTATTGTTCATGCCCGTGCAATTTGTTAAATTGCCTTGCAAATAAATGCTTTGCTACCTGTTAAAGGCCAACTCATTTCCTTTAATGATTGTTACA
Organism: Petromyzon marinus; assembly: GCF_010993605.1. Taxonomy (NCBI): domain Eukaryota; kingdom Metazoa; phylum Chordata; class Hyperoartia; order Petromyzontiformes; family Petromyzontidae; genus Petromyzon; species Petromyzon marinus. Next base: position 366,852 of record NC_046140.1, on the reverse strand, counting down.
CGTCATTTATATTAAGTTCACACAGACACTCCGTCCATCTGTTCCTGGTCTGGTCCCTCTGTCAAATTTTGGCCCGCGAGTTAAAAAAAAAAAAAATTGCCCACCGCCGGTGTAGCGTATAGTAGTGCATAGTGTATTGTATTGTGCAGTGTATAGTGTATACTGTAGTGTCGTGTTCAGCAGTGCATAGTGTTGTGTATAGTGTGTGTGTATAGCGTAGTGTACAGTAGTGTATGGGAGTGCAACGACTCTGACGGCAAAGCAAGACGAGCCACTTCATCGCGACACTGCCCCGGTACCGGGACGCTGGGCTTTGGTCTCGTTCTTCAACTCGTCTTCGCTCGTACTTGCCCTCCCCCTGTGCTCCGCCCCTTTTTCCACGATTCCGGTACCTCCTTTCTGGAATGTTCCCTCGCTGTATTTCCCCTTAGCCAATCCCTGTCGTTCCCCTTCAATGGATCCCAACCGTCGCCTCTGGGCTCCACTTCTGTTTGCCGCCAATTCTCCTTTGCTCAAATCACCTTAAAATACTTCCTCCCGACCAATCGCTGTGGAGGCCTCTTTTGGCCAATCGGAGACCTTGGTTTATTTTCGAATATCCGTTAGGCGGCACATTTACTTGGGGTAATTTTTTTAGGGAATTACAGTAGTGTAGTGTATAGTTGTATGATGTACAGCAGTGTATAGCAGCGTAGTGCATAGCAGTGTATAGTATTGTTTTATAATAGCGTAGTTTATTGATTGTAGTGTAGTGTATAATAGTGTAGTTGTATAGTAGTGTATGTTGGTGTAGTGTATAGTAGTGTAGTGCATAGTAGTGTAGTGTTTTTTTGTGTATAGTAGTGTATCGTAGTGGTGTAGCGAATAGTGTAGTGCATGCTAGCGTTGAGTAATGTAGTGTATAGTAGTGTAGTGTATAGTTGTGTAGTGGATAGTAATGTAGTGTATAGTAGTGTAGTGTATAGTAATGTAGTGTATAGTAGTGTAGTGTATAGTTGTGTAGTGGATAGTGGTGTAGTGGATAGTGCAAAGCATAGTGTAGTCTATAGCAGTGCATGGTAGCGTTGTGCATAGTAGTGTGTAGTGTATAGTGGCGTAGTGTATATAATGTAGCGTATAGTGGTGTGTGTGTGTGTGTATATAGTGCAGTGTATAGTGTAAAGGTAGCTCTCTGTATGTCTCTCCCATTAACGCAGCTGCTGTAAGTGCGTGCGGCCACGGGGCTCATTTTCCCCTGATACCCGTTGAAATTAACATGCCAATCCTCCTTTAATGCAGCTGCTGGGCGTGCGTACGGCCACGGGGCTCCTTTGCAAATCTGGAAGATTTGCCGGTTCATCCCGGGATGTTTCTGCTGCGCGACGTCGCTTTAAGATGCGTCTCTGTTCATATTTTGTTTGTTGCGGTTGCACGCAACTCAAGAGCCACGTGGCTCACTTTGCTCTATAGCTAATACGTGAAAACTTGAAATTTGACCCCGCCTACTTACCCTTGGGTGACACCCACCTCAAACCCGTCTATATAACCTCTTGTTTGCAACAGCCGCATCTTTCTACCTGATGACGATTGCTTGCGTTGCGATCGAAATGTCGTGATTTATTATTCGTTTTTTTTTTCTTTCTACCTACGTGACTTTACCGAAAGAGCCAAAGAGTACAGTGTATGCATTTCGATTTAAAGCTTTCGTGACTGCAGGGATTCATATTTTTGGTTCTTTCGGTAAAGTCACGTAAGAACCAAGAATAAGTATAGTGTGTAGTCTGGTGTATAATAGTGTAGTGTATAGTGGTGTAGTGTATAGTAGTGTGAAGTCTAAAGTAGTGTTGTGTGTATAGTGTAGTGTATAGTGGTGTATTTAGTGTAGTGTATAGTGTACTGTATAGTAGTGTAGTGTGGAGATGTGTAGTTTATATAATGTAGTGTGTAGTGGTGTAGGTTATAGTATTGTAGTGTAGTGTATATTATAGTGTAGTGTTTAGTAGTGTAGTGTAGCGTATAGTGTAGTGTACAGTAGTGGAATGTGTAGTGGAGCGTATAGTGTAGTGTATAGAAGTGTAGTGTGTAGTGGAGTGCATTGTAGTGTAGCGTATAGTCGTGTAGTGTATAGTAGTGTAGTGTATAGTCGTGTAATGGATAGTGGTGTAGTGTAGATTATAGTGTAATTTATCGTGTAGTGTATAGTAATGTAGTGAATAGTGTAGTATATAGTAGTGTAGTGTTTAGTGCAGTGTATAGCACTGTTTAGTGTAGTCTATATTGTAGTGTATAGTAGTGTATAGTGTAGTGTAAAGCAGTGTATAGTGTAGTGTTTAGTGTAGTGTATCGTGTAGTGTATAGTGCAGTGTATAGTAGTGTATACTGTAGTGTTTAGTAGGGTATTGTGTAGTGTATAGTAGTGTAGTGTATAATCGTGTAGTGGATAGTGGTGTAGCGTATAGTGTAGAATATAGTGTAGTGTATACTACGTATAGTGTAATGTAGTGTAGTATATAGTAGTGTAGTGTATAGTGGTGTATAGTGTAATGCATAGTGTAGTATATAGTAGTGCAGTTTAGTGTATAGTAGTGTATAGTGTAGAATATAGTGTAGTGTATAGTGTAATGTAATGTATAGTGTAGTATATAGTAGTGCAGTGTTTAGTGTAGTGTATAGTAGTGTATAGTGTAGAACATAGTGTAGTATATACTAGTGTAGTGCATAGTGTAGTATATAGTAGTGTAGTGTTTAGTGTAGTGTATAGTAGTGTATAGTGTAGTGTACCGTGTAGTGTATAGTGTAATGTAATGTATAGTGTAGTATATAGTAGTGTAGTGTATAGTAGTGTATAGTGTAATGCATAGTGTAGTATATAGTAGTGCAGTGTTTAGTGTAGTGTATAGTAGTGTATAGTGTAGAATATAGTGTAGTGTACCGTGTAGTGTACCGTGTAGTGTATAGTGTAATGTAATGTATAGTGTAGAATATAGTGTAGTGTAACGTGTAGTGTATAGTGTAATGTAATGTATAGTGTAGTATATAGTAGTGTAGTGTATAGTAGTGTAGTGTATAGTGTAGTATTGTAGTGTATAGTGTAATGTATAGTGTAGTATATAGTAGTGTAGTGTATAGTAGTGTATAGTGTAGTGTATAGTGTAGTATATAGTAGTGCAGTGTTTAGTGTAGTGTATAGTGTAGAACATAGTGTAGTATATACTAGTGTAGTGTTTAGTGTAGTGTACCGTGTAGTGTATAGTGTAATGTAATGTATAGTGTAGTATATACTAGTGTAGTGTTTAGTGTAGTGTATAGTGTAGTGTATAGTGTAGTATATAGTAGTGTAGTGTTTAGTGTAGTGTATAGTGTAGTATATACTAGTGCAGTGTTTAGTGTAGTGTATAGTAGTGTATAGTGTAGAATATAGTGTAGTGTACCGTGTAGTGTATAGTGTAATGTAATGTATAGTGTAGTATATACTAGTGTAGTGTTTAGTGTAGTGTATTGTAGTGTATAGTGTAGAACATAGTGTAGTATATAGTAGTGTAGTGTATAGTGTAGTGTATAGTAGTGTATAGTGTAGAATATAGTGTAGTGTACCGTGTAGTGTATAGTGTAATGTAATGTATAGTGTAGTATATACTAGTGTAGTGTACCCTGTAGTGTATAGTGTAGTATATACTAGTGTATAGTGTAGTGTATAGTGTAATGTAATGTATAGTGTAGTGTATAGTGTAGTGTATAGTGTAATGTAATGTATAGTGTAGTGCATAGTGTAGTGTATAGTGTAATGTAATGTATAGTGTAGTGTATACTAGTGTAGTGTACCGTGTAGTGTATAGTGTAATGTAATGTATAGTGTAGTGTATAGTGTAGTATATACTAGTGTAGTGTTTTAGTGTGGTGCAGTGCAAAGTGCAGCGTACGAGCAGGCAGGCAGGCGGGGAGGGGGGCACACCCCCCCACTCACAGTGAACGTCGACTCTGGCTTCCGCGCTGGGGGTGCTGCTGCGTCCGCACGCGTTGCTCAGGACGCAGCTGTAGTGGCCCACGGCCCCACTGTCGACGGAGATCAGCGCCAGCGAACGGTCGCTCCCCGCGTCCTCCCCCAAGGGGCAGCCGTCTCGGAACCAGCTCACGGTCACGACGTCGCCGCTTCCGCCGCTGCCGTGTGGCACGCGACAGCTGAGGGTGACGTTGCCACCCTCGACGATGCGCTTGGGGTGGACGTCGAGGGACGGGATGGGCGGTGGCCCTGCCAGGGGGGGGAAAGGGAAAATTGAATCGAACGGGACGAGGACCGGTCTGGCCGCGTCGCACGCAGTTTCAGATGCATCGTACACTACTACTATACACTACACTATACACTACACTACTATACACTACACTATACACTACACTACTATATACTACACTATACACTACACTACTATACACTACACTATACACTACTACTATACACTACTACTATACACTACACTATACACTACACTATACACTACACTACTATACACTACACTATACACTACACTATACACTACACTACTATACACTACACTATACACTACACTACTATACACTACACTGCTATACACTACACTACTATATACTACACTATACACTACACTATACACTACACTACTATACACTACACTACTATACACTACACTATACACTACACTACTATACACTGCACTATACACTACACTATACACTACACTACTACACTATACACTACACTACTACACTATACACTACACTACTATACACTACACTATACACTACACTACTATACACTACACTATACACTACACTACTATACACTACACTATACACTACACTACTATACACTGCACTATACACTACACTATACACTACACTACTACACTATACACTACACTACTATACACTACACTACTATACACTACATTATACACTACACTACTATACACTACACTATACACTACACTATACACTACACTATACACTACACTACTATACACTACACTCTATACACTACACTATACATTACACTACTACACTATACACTGCACTACTATACACTACACGACTATACACTACATTATACACTACACTACTATACACTACACTATACACTACACTATACACTACACTACTATACACTACAATATACACTACACTACTATACACTACACTATACACTACACTAATACACACTACACTATACACTACACTATACACTACACTACTACACTATACACTACACTTATATACACTACACTATACACTACTACACACTATACTATACACTACACTACTATACACTACACTATACACTACACACTACTTTACACTACACTATATTCCACAATATACACTACACTATACACTACACTATACTACTATTCACTGCTATATAACACATTCCTGCGGAGGGAGCTGGTAGGAACGTTGGGTCATCGGCGGCGTGGTGCATTCCGACTGTGAGGGCGGGCACAAGCCGGCGTGAGTAGGTTAAACGTTGAGTTTTATAAGGGCACCACGGGGTGAGCAGCCCCTCCCCACCCAGCCCCACCCCTCCCCTCCCACCCCCCACCCAGCCCCACCCTCCCCACCCAGCCCCTCCCCACCCTCCCCTCTCCACCCAGCCCAATCCCTCCAACCCCTCCCCCAGCCCCACCCTCCCCACCCAGCCCCTCCCCACCCTCCCCTCCCCACCCAGCCCCTCTCCACCCAGCCCCACCCTCCCCACCCAGCCCCTCCCCACCCTCCCCTCTTCACCCAGCCCCTCCCCACCCCTCCCCACCCAGCCCCTCCCCACCCTCCCCTCCCCTCCCCACCCAGCCCCTCCCCACCCTCCCCACCCAGCCCCTCCCCACCCTCCCCTCTCCACCCAGCCCCACCCCTCCCATTTTTGGATGCACGACTGACGGACTGACACGTGGTGCCCCAGCAGCAGCAGGGAGGCCGTCCGGCCGACTCCGTGGCCGAGACGCCGCCAGCTCAGAGCGACGGGGCCGACGCCGCTCTTCCCTCACCACCCCCCACGTGAACACACACACACACAGAGCCCCCACGTGAACACACACACACATAGAGCCCCCACATGAACACACACACAGAGCCCCCACGTGAACACACACACCACATAGTGCCCCCACATGAACACACACACACACATAGAGCCCCCACATGAACACACACACACACATAGAGCCCCCACATGAACACACACACCACATAGTGCCCCCACATGAACACAGACACACCCCCACATAGAGCCCCCACATGAACACACACACACATAGAGCCCCCACATGAACAGACACACACATAGAGCCCCCACATGAACACACACACACTACACACTACACACACACACGTAGAGCCCCCACATGAACACACACACACACATAGAGCCCCCACATGAACACACACACACTACACACACACACACCCACATAGAGCCCCCACGTGAACACACACACACATAGAGCCCCCACATGAACACACACACACACATAGAGCCCCCACATGAACACACACACACTACACACACACACACCCACATAGAGCCCCCACATGAACACACACACACATAGAGCCCCCACATGAACACACACACACATAGAGCCCCCACATGAACACACACACACATAGAGCCCCCACATGAACACACAAACAGAGCCGCCACATGAACACACACCCACATAGAGCCCCCACATGAACACACACACGTAGAGCCCCCACATGAACACACACACACACATAGAGCCCCCACATGAACACACACACACTACACACTACACACACACACACCCACATAGAGCCCCCACGTGAACACACACACACATAGAGCCCCCACATGAACAGACACACACATAGAGCCCCCACATGAACACACACACACTACACACTACACACACACACGTAGAGCCCCCACATGAACACACACACACACATAGAGCCCCCACATGAACACACACACACTACACACACACACACCCACATAGAGCCCCCACATGAACACACACACACATAGAGCCCCACATGAACACACACACCCCCCCCCCCCCACATAGAGCCCCCACATGAACACACACACACCCACATAGAGCCCCCACATGAACACACACACACATAGAGCCCCACATGAACACACACACACCCCCCCCCCACATAGAGCCCCCACATGAACACACACACACCCACATAGAGCCCTCACATGAACACACACACACCCACATAGAGCCCCACATGAACACACACACACCCCCACATAGAGCCCCCACATGAACACACACACACACAGAGCCCCCACATGAACACACACACACTACACACACACTACACACTCACACACCCACATAGAGCCCCCACATGAACACACACACACCCACATAGAGCCCCACATGAACACACACACACCCACATAGAGCCCCACATGAACACACACACACCCACATAGAGCCCCCACATGAACACACACACCCCCACATAGAGCCCCACATGAACACACACACACCCCCACATAGAGCCCCCACATGAACAAACCCCCCCCCCCCACATAGAGCCCCCACATGAACACACACACCCACATAGAGCCCTCACATGAACACACTCACACCCACATAGAGCCCCCACATGAACACACACACACACCCACATAGAGCCCTCACATGAACACACACACACCCACATAGAGCCTCCACATGAACAGACCCCCACATAGAGCCCTCACATGAACACACCCCCCCCCACATAGAGCCCCACATGAACACACTCACACACCCACATAGAGCCCCCACATGAACACACACCCACATAGAGCCCCCACATGAACACACACACACAAAGAGCCCTCACATGAACACACACCCCCACATAGAGCCCTCACATGAACACACACAGCCCCACATTGAGCCCCCACATGAACACACACACACCCACATTAAGCCCCCACATGAACACACACCCACATTGAGCCCCCACATGAACACAAACACCCACATAGAGCCTTCACATGAACACACACACCCACATAGAGCCCCCACATGAACACACCCCCACATAGAGCCCCCACATGAACACACCCACACATAGAGCCCCCACATGAACACACACACATATAACCCCCACATGAACACACACACACACGCACATAGAGCCTCCACATGAACACACACCCCTACATAGAGCCCCACATGAACACACACACCCACATAGAGCCCCCACATGAACACACACACACTCCCACATAGAGCCCCCACATGAACACACACACACCCACATAGAGCCCACACATGAACACACACACACTCCCACATAGAGCCCTCACATCTCACATGAACACACACACACCCACATAGAGCCCCCACATGAACACACACACACCCCCCCACATAGAGCCCTCACATGAACACACACACACCCACATAGAGCCCCCACATGAACACACACACACACAAAGAGCCCCCACATGAACACACCCACATAGAGCCCCCACATGAACACACACACCCACATAGAGCCATCCCATGAACACACACCCCCACATAGAGCCCCCACATGAACACACACACACACATTGAACCCCCACATGAACACACACACACACCCACATATAGCCCCCACATGAACACACACCCACATTGAGCCCCCACATGAACACACACACCCCCACATAGAGCCCCCACATGAACACACACACACATAGAGCCTCCACATGAACACACACACATAGAGCCCCCACATGAACACACACACCCACATATAGCCCCCACATGAACACACACCCACATTGAGCCCCCACATGAACACACCCCCCCCCACATAGAGCCTCCACATGAACACACACATAGAGCCCCCACATGAACACACACATGCACCCCCACATAGAGCCCCCACATGAACACACACACACCCACATAGAGCCTCCACATGAACACACACACATAGAGCCCCCACATGAACACACACATAGAGCCCCCACATGAACACACACATGCACCCCCACATAGAGCCCCCACATGAACACACACACACCCCCACATAGAGCCCCCACATGAACACACACACCCCCACATAGAGCCTCCAAATGAACACACACATAGAGCCCCCACATGAACACACACATGCACCCCCACATAGAGCCCCCACATGAACACACACATGCACCCCCACATAGAGCCCTCACATGAACACACACACACCCACACATACAGCCCCCACATGAACACACACACACACCACCACATGAACACACACACACACCCCCACATAGAGCCCCGAGGGGAGGTCACCTGACCCGCAGGTTTTCACCCAGAAGCCCTCTCACGGGACCAAACTTCACGGTTTCCTGCGGCCAGGGCATTGGGCGACCTCCCCCCGAGGCTGACTCGCACCGCGGCGCCGTGACTTTGGTTGTAATCACGTGGTCACGACGGGGCTGCTGAGCCACCGCGGGTAGAAAACACCCACAACACACACGGGTCAGCAGGCAGGCAGGTAGGGGGGGAGTCCTACCAATCAGAGGCCGGTCCTCTGATTGGCAGGACAGATGCGCTTGTTCAGAGGGTGAAAAAGCGGACGCCCGAGAGAGCACCTGTCCGGGGAGAGTGGGCGACGGGAAATCCGAGCCACCTGATTGGACGGGAGGCCGGCGGGATCAGCGCCGATGTGTCTTGGATGCAGGGGGACAATACACCGGGCAGAGGCGGAAGGCAGAGTCAGTTCTGGAATTGTACTCAAGCCAGCGCTCGGGGCGGCCGCCGTCGTCGGCTTCCCAGCGACTCGAACGTCCGCGCGACGAGTCCAAGTGCGGCGAGGATCCGACCCAGCGGCTCCGCACGAGCCTCAACCGTGAGTACCCGAGAGGCAGATATCGAGAGGCCAATGCGAGGTCGTCTCGGGAGAGTGATTCGAGAGAGGCGATTACAGATCGGGTCTTGGACCATCGGGAGGTAGGTTAGACCTGCCCCCCCCACCCCCCCCCCCCCCCCCACTGGCTGACCCAAACTGACTCGGGGAATTTAGCCTCGGGCTCGCCGAGAATAAACGAGCCGAGGGATCAATTAAACCTTGTGTCGTGTGGTTTCTGCGGCGAGGGTGGAACGGATGCATGGTGGCGCCCGTCGCTGTACCCTGTGCTTGTGTGCGCGAGCGCGCATTTACCGCACGACTGGAAGGGGCGCGTGAGATTTCTCATTTCTCACGCGCCCCTTCCGTTCAACGTGCGCGTGAGGCTGAAGGGGCGGCGTCCACGGGAGACTATCCGTACGGCCTTGTGTCCGGCGCGTGCGTGGGGGTGAACGGGCGGCTTCCCTGTGAGTTTGCTCATACGGCCCTTTAAATAAATCTCCGAGACAACCGCCCCTGCCCCCTGACCCCCGACCCCGAGTCCCGCGCGCGCGCGATTGGTGCGTGGCACGGGAGAGGAGAGCGACGTCGAAATTTCGAGCGAGAGTGGGTGTGGGTGAGTGTGCGCGGAGAGTGTGTGGATTGATCCCAGGCGGCTAAGCGCCAGCCACGAGTCATGCCCCGAGGGGCCGCAGCAAAGGGGGGGGGGGAGTCGGTGAGCAGTAACCCTCCCCAGGGCACGGAAGAGGGGAGCAGTGGGGTCGCACGTGAGCGAGGGGACGGGGGTCAGCCTCTCCGACAGACACAATAATCCCCTGTGGCCTGGTGTAACCAGGAGGTTCCTACCAGCACTACAGATACACTTCTCTACACGACACTATACACTGCCATACGCTACACTATATACACTACAGTACTATACGCTACACGCTACTATACACAGCACCATACTACACACTGCTATACACTACATTACTATACACTAGTGCTGGTGCCAAAGAAGTTCAACATACATACGGATGTGTAACAGCGCCGTGATGGCTAGGAGATGTTAACTACCTCGCATGGTATGCAGGAGATCGTGGATTCGATCCCGACTCTGACAATGCATGCTGCTGTTTATTTCGAGTTTGCATCTCTCTCTCTCTCTCTCCATGGAGATGTTAACTACCTCGCATGGTATGCAGGAGATCGTGGATTCGATCCCGACTCTGACAATGCATGCTGCTGTTTATTTCGAGTTTGCATCTCTCTCTCTCTCTCTCCGTGGAGATGTTAACTACCTCGCATGGTATGCAGGAGGTCGTGGGTTCGATCCCGACCCTGACCGTGCCTGTCTGCTGTGTATGTGGAGTCTGCGTCTCTCTTCCCGTGGTGGTCGCGTGGATTTTTCTCCGGGTCCTCCGTTTTTTCCCCTCCACATTCAGAAGGAACATCAACACGCGTTTAGAGTTTTTGACTGCTGCTATGCATTCCCACACGACGATGATTATGATGATGATGATGATATCAGCCACTTGGTTGAGCTGCTATGATTGGGTCGCTTGTCCGAAAGGGAAACTACACAGCCGCTGAGTGATGGGGCCTCTTTACACCTGGTACGAGAAAAAAAAAATTAGAACCATTTCATCAATAAACCAACGTGAACGTACCTGTGACGCGCAAATCATACGACTGGCACGTCTTGACAGTGGCATTGTGTCTGTAATCCAATTCGTAGACTCCCCGGTCTCTCTCGCCCACCCCTTTGAGCCGCAGAGACATGTCAGCGGTGAGCTCCACCCGGCCTTTGTAGTTCCAGGTGGGGTTTCGAGACGACCAATCGGACGCTTGGACCAGATCGTAAATTATTACTTTGTCTCCATTTCGCATCACGGTCCAGCTCAACTCGGCCCCGTCCGGAACCTTGCATCCCCGTGGGAAGGTGACGGACGCTCCGGGGCAAATGGCGACGGATTCGGGAGCGCCCACGGCACCTGCGGAAGGAAAGGGGGGGGGGAAAATTTACACGGCACGCATTTGTACATTACACTATATACACTACACTATACACTACACTATATATTACACTATACACTACACTATACACTACACTATAGACTACACTATAGACTACACTATACACTACACTATATACTACACTACTATACACTACACTATACACTACACTATACACTACACTATACACTACACTACTATACACTACACTATACACTACACTATACACTACACTATACACTACACTATACACTACACTATACACTACACTATACACTACACTATACACTACACTATACACTACACTACTATACACTACACTATACACTACACTATACACTACACTTTCCACTACACTATACACTACACTATATATTACACTATACACTACACTACACACTACACTACTATACACTACACTATATACTACACTACTATACACTACACTATACACTACACTATACACTACACTATACACTACACTATATACTACACTATACACTACACTATAGACTACACTACTATACACTACACTATACACTACACTATATATTACACTATACACTACACTATACACTACACTATATACTACACTATACTACACTATATACTACACTACTATACACTACACTATACACTACACTATATATTACACTATACACTACACTATACACTACACTATACACTACACTACTATACACTGCACTATGCACTACACTATACACTACAATATACACTATACTATACACTACACTATACACTACAATATACACTACACTATACACTACACTATACACTACTATACACTACACTATGCACTACACTATACACTGCACTACTATACACTACACTACTATACAATACACTATATACTACACTACTATACACTACACTTTACACTACATGATACACTGCACTATACACTATACACGACACTACTATACAATACACTATACACTACACTATATACTACAATACACTACACTATACACGACACTATACACTACTAAACACTACACCATGGACTACAGTACTATACAGTTTACTTTCTAGTACACTATATACTACACTATACACTACTATACACTATTATACATTACACAGCGATATATAATTGGGGCCGTCCATAAATGACGTCACACGGCGTCACAAATGTCTGACCCCCCCCCCGCCCAGGTGCGTGACGTCATCTACGCACGGCCCCATTATACAGTACACCCCGATACACTAGACTACTATACACTACACTATACACTGCATTACTATACACTACATTGCTATAGACTGCACTACTATACACTCCACTCCATAATACAGGTTTGTTTGGGTTAGATCGCGTAAACATATAAATGTGTCGTTAAACCCGCCACCACCCGACACAGCCAATTAGTACGGTTTGTCACGTAAACAGAACGTGCCAATTCGTTACTAGTACAATATGGGTATGACGTTTATCCAGTAATTACAACTAGCTTCATCAGGAAACAGTCAGATTTGTGGAGAAATCCTCATTTTTCGTTCCTTAAATAGACGGGCAGATGTGATGACGACACTCTTGATACACTTTTAGTGCGAATTGGGAGGTGATTAATGAATGCATATCAATGACTATGGGTGTCCATTGCTTTTTTGGTTATTTGTACGGTAATAAACCGATATTATGCATGCGCATTTGTTCGAATACCTCCTGTAGATTGTTTGCACTTAATTTTGATAATAGGGTTTCCCCTTTCTGGCAATATTTTTACTATTTTATTGTTTCCCTTCTACGTGACTTTACCGAAAGAATCCAGAATATAATGATAAAACAGATGTTCTTGGTTCTTTTGGTAAAGTCACGTAGAAGGGAAACAATAAAATAATAAAAATATAAAACACAAGCAATCAGCTTGTGTTGCAGTCGAAACGTCGTGATAATTTTATTGTTTTATATTTTTGTTATTTTTTATTTTATTGTTTCCCTTCTACGTGACTTTACCGAAAGAACCAAGAATATGAATCCCTGCTGTCACGAAAGCTTTAAATCAGGTGTTAAGAGCTTGATTTAAAGCTTTCGTGACTGCAGTAATTCATATTCTTAGCTCTTTCGGTAAAGTCACGTTGAAGGAAATCAATAAAATAATAAAATATATATAAAACAATAAAAATTATCACGACGCTTCGACCATAACACAAACGACCGTTTGTGTTTTGGTCGAAACGTCAACGTGACTTTACCGAAAGAGCTAAGAATATGAATCTCTGCAGTCACGAAAGCTTTAAATCAGGTGTTAAGATGTTAAAACACCAAACTGAAACCTCTGCAATCCTAGCACATGTCTCGCAATTAAGCGCAAACCATGACAACTCAGAGGAGGACTGAACTTCTTCATTCCAACACGGTGGTCAAAATAAACAGGAGGCCTCACGGATAGATTAGATGAACATAGACACTGCACGATTGCCACCCACACAGACCACACAGCTACATTCCATGCTACACACATTCCAAGATGTATTCATCAAAAGCAAATATGATCTTGGCTGCATTGATCTTTTAAAGCGCCACATAGAAACGGGGGATGCCGTGCCTCATGAGCCCCGCCCTGAACAGCTACGCATCCAATATAGCGTCAGAGAAATGTTAAAGGCCGATGTCATAGCATAAACAAACAGCCCATGGGGAATGGCATGCAGTTGTCCTTGTGCGAATAACGGATGGCGCATTAAGATTTTGCGTGGATTTCCGCCGCTTAAATAAGGTCACATTGGCAGATGCATACCCCATCGCCCGCATCGACGGCTCACTCGAAGCCCTCTTTACGGGGCAAAACATTTTCTCCACCCTTGACCTTTCCGCAGGGACTTTGCCATTTTAACTTTTTTTTTGCCGATGGGGTTACATACGGCCCTGGCCACATTTCAACGTCTCGTGGAGCTGGTGTCGGCAGGCTTCGAATGGGAGACCTGCATCGTCTACCTCGGTGATGTTATCGTGCTCACAAACACTCCCGACGACCACCTTAATCGCTTGAGCCAAGTCTTCTCTGGGATCCGGCAGGCTAACCTTGAATTGAAACCAGCCAAATGTCACCTGGCACAGACATCAGTCCGGTTACCTTGGCCATGCAGTCAGCCGAGAATGCCACCGACCGCTCAAAAACCGCCTGCATACAGGAATGGCCCTAGGTCTACGTCAGTGACTGAGGTCAGCCGATTCCGAGGATTCGTCTCACACTACAGGAAAGTCGTCCCACAGTTCGCTGCCATAGCCCAACCCCTACATGCACTTACAGGAAAAGGGCAAATATTTACGTGGGGAACTGCAGAGTAAACATCATTGACACTATTCACTACGGAATGCACCACTATACACTATGTACTGCACTATACACGACTATAAACTACACTACTATACACAACCATAAAGTACACTTCTATACACCACAGTATACAGTACACCACTGTACACTACACCATTATATACTACAGTATACAGTACACTACTGTTCACATCACCACTATACACTACACTGCTATGAACTACACTACTATACAGTACACAACACACTATAAACTATTACACACTACACTACTATAAACTGCTATACACTACACTACTATACACTACATTATAAACTACACTACATTGTACTGTAATCTACACTGCTATACACTCTACTATACACGACACTATACACTGCACAATACACTTCACTACGATACAAGACACTATACCCTACACTACTATACAATACACTATACACTACTATACACTACACTATACACTACACTATACACTACACTATACACTGCACTATACACTTCACTACGACACGCGACACTACACTTTACACTACACTATACACTGCACTATACACTTCACTAGGATACGAGACACTATGCCCTACACTACTATACACTACACTATACACTACACTATACACTACACTATACACTACGCTATACACTACACTATACACTACTATACACTACACTATACACTACACTATACACTACACTATACACTACACTATACACTACTATACACTACACTATACACTACACTATACACTGCACTATACACTACACTATACACTGCACTATACACTTCACTACGATACGAGACACTATACCCTACACTACTATACACTACACTATACACAACACTACACTATACCCTACACTACTATACAATACACTATACACTACTATACACTACACTGTACACTACACTATACACTGCACTATACACTTCACTACGATACGCGACACTATACCCTACACTACTATACAATACACTATACACTACACTATACACTACACTATACACTGCACTATACACTTCACTACGATACGCGACACTATACCCTACACTACTATACACTACACTATACACTACACTATACACTACACTATACACTACACTATACACTACACTATACACTGCACTATACACTACACTACGATACGAGACACTATACCCTACACTACTATACACTACACTATACACTACTATACACTACACTATACACTACACTATACACTACACTATACACTTCTATACACTACACTATACACTACACTATACACTGCACTATACACTACACTATACACTACACTATACACTATACACTACACTATGCACTACACTATACACTGCACTATACACTACACTACGATACGAGACACTATACCCTACACTACTATACACTACACTATACACTACTATACACTACACTATACACTACACTATACACTTCTATACACTACACTATACACTACACTATACACTGCACTATAAACTGCACTATACACTTCACTACGATACGAGACACTATACCCTACACTACTATACACTACACTATACACTACACTATACACTACTATACACTACACTATACACTACACTATACACTACACTATACACTACACTATACACTGCACTATACACTTCACTACGACACGCGACACTATATCCTACACTACTGTACTGTATTAACAGAGGGCCTACGTGACATTTATTTTATCATGATTCATAATCTCTTCTAGTTACACACAGCCACCAAAAACCCACAGCCACCAAAAACCCACAGCCACTGCAGCAAAACACGGGGAAACTAGCTTCTTCGAATACAATGCGGAGGTCACGATAACATCGAGTGGCTCAGGGGCCGTCCATAAATGACGTCACGCACCTATGAGGGGGGGGGGGGGGGCGGGGTCAGACATTTGTGGCGATCGGGGAGGGGAGGGGGGGTGTTTGAGAAATGTGACGTCACATCAAAAATGCGCAACTTTTGGATAAATATAGAGAGCACGTTCTACTCAATTAAATAGACTTTTTTAAATAAATGTTTTCTCCTACAACATCAGAGTGCAGCGCCACATTAAATACGCGCTACAATGGCAATAGCTTTAAAACGATTTGAAGCATACATTTTGATTGAAAGCTTTCTGAAAGCTTTCTTTCGGTAAAGTCACCACCACGTAGATAGGGAAACAATAAAATAATAAAAAATATGAAACAATGAAATTCTCACGACGTTTCGACTGCAACACAAGTAATCATCATGAGGTGTGAAAACCACAGCGATAAAAAAAAATCAAAATTTTCTGGCAGAACAATGGGCTTGCATAATGTACGTTGATGACCATACAAATGACCCAACCGGCAATGAATACCCATTTTCATTTATATGCATCATTAATCCCCCCCTCTCTCCTCCCTCCAGGAGGATGTCTTCACAAATCTGGTTGTCACCTGTGTTCGGGTTAGAACGCGTTGTTTCTAAATGTGTCCCAACACTCCACCACCCGACACGGCCAATCAGAACGAAATGTGTCGCCTTAACAAAGGCCAATTAGTTGCTTACTCTTTGGTTCTATTCGGTAAAGTCACTTTACCGAATAGAACCAAAGAGTATGGATCCTTGCAGTCACGAAAGCTTCAAATCTAGAATTAGTCACTTCTCCAGCCCACCGGTGTGTTTGAAGAGTGAATCCACAACATTTACAATTTGAGAACGACGTTTCGCTGGTAATTACATCCACCACCTTCGGGGCGTATTTGCCAGAAATAGTGAAGCCGTCCATCCACCTGCCCCCGGTCTTAAGGTAGTCAAATTAGGAAAGTTCACTCACCTGCGAGATTCGCCGTCAGGACTAAGAGTAGTAACATCGTGGGCCGTGCCAACGCTTTGCACCCCATACTGCCGAGCGTGCCGGAAATAGCAAACTGTGATACCAGTTGCTGATGTATATATTAATTATGTGTGCATTGGGTTTGCTGGGGAGATAGAGAGGGGGGTGCTGGGTAAAGTTTTGTGGGCTTAAGCTCAGAGTCTGGAGAGGAGGGAGGGAGGGGGGTGAGGTGGTTTGGGCCGAGCGGAAATGATTTGCGAAACATTTTTCCAAAATAAGTTAGTGTATAGTTCCAGTACCGCCACCAACACGGTGGCTCGGGAGATGTTAACTACCTCGCCCCGGTATACAGGAGGTCGTGGGTTCGATCCGTGACCCTGACGACGCCTGCTGCTGTATGTTTGGAGTCCCTCTCTCAACGATCATCACGGTGGCTCTGGACATGTTAACTACCTCGCCCGGTATACAGGAGGTCGTGGGTTTGTTCCCGACCCTGACAACGCCTGCTGCTACTGCTGTATATTTGGAGTCTGCGTCTCTTCCCCCGTGGTGGTCACTGTGTGGATTTTTCTCCGGGTCCTACGTTTTTTCCCTCAATATTTAGAATCAACGTCAGACGTTTCAAGTATTTGGATGCTATACATGTTCACATGATGATGATAATGATGATGATAAGCCACTTCGTTGAGCTATAATACTCAGTGGGACTTGTTAAAATAAAAGAAATAGTTTCGTTTTAAATAATAGACCCACAGACTCACATACAGGCCCCATACACTCACATTGAGACCCCACAGGCAAACATCAAGAGCCTATAAACTCACATTGAGACCCACAGACTCACAAAGAGACACACAGACTCACGTAGAGACCCACAGACTCACATAGAAACACAGACTCACATAGATAATCCATAGGCTCAGATAGAGGCCCCACAGTCTCACATAGAGACCCATAAACTCACATAGAAATCCACAGACTCACATCGAGACCCCATAGACTCACATAGAGATCCCATAGACTCACATAGAGACCCCACAGACTCACATAGAGACCCATAAACTCACATAGAAACCCACAGACTAACATAGAGACCCCATAGACTCCCATAGAGACCCATAGACTCAGATTGAGACACGACAGACTCACATAGAGCCCCATAGACGCACATAGAGACCCATAGACTCAGATAGAGGCCCAACAGACTCACATAGGGAGCCCAATTTATAGTAGCAGCCAAATACTCTAAATGCTCATAATAATTATATTCTGGAAAATCGCCTGAAATTGCTGGATGTAATTACCAGCGAAACGTCGTACTCAAATTCTAAATGTTGTGGAGACACTCTCCAAAAACACACCGGTGGGCTGAAGAAGTAACTAATTGGCGTTTTGTCAACGTGACATATTTTTTTGCTGATTGGCCGTGTCGGGTGGTGGAGGGTTGCGACACATTTATACTTATTCTTAGTTTTTTCGGTAAAGTCCCTTCAACGTGACTTTACCGAAAAAACTAAGAATATGAATTACTGCAGTCACGAAAGCTTTAAATCAAAATTTACATTTATACTTACGCGATCCAACCCAAAAACCTTTTATTATGAACTAGCGGTAAGTACCCGGCGTTGCCCGGGCGAAAAAGAGAGACACACATCGATTAACACACAGACATCGACCCACACACATAGAAAGACATCGACTTAGACGCACACACACACACACATATGGACTCACACAGACAGACATCGACTTTAGACACACACACATGGAGTGACACACACACACACACCGACTCACACACACATAGACTTACACACACATGTCGACTCACACACATACATAGATTAACACACACATTGACCTACACACACACACACATGGACTTACAAAGACACATGGACAAACAACACACACGTGGACTTACACACACATCGACCGATACACACACACCGACTCACACACGCACATCGATTCACAGACACACATAGATAGACTCACACACACACATGGATCTACACACTACACACACATATGGACGTACACACACACACACACATATCGACGCACACATACATGGACTGTCATACATACACACATTGGCGTACACACATCGACTGACACACATAGACTCACACACAAACACACATCGAATCACCCACGCACATTGAGCCACAACAACAACAACAACCGCCAATCGCCACTAAGTGTTATGAATAATACTGGTCGGAAAACTCTACGTGTTAAACTCTAAATGCTGCTGCTACCCTGGATCTGACTGATGCGCACCTTGACTAACACCCAGTTCATCTCTTGATTGTCCTGCCACCACACCAGCCCCAGTGTTGGCGTGTGATCAGTTTGCCGTGCCCTACGACCAGCTTGGGACTTGTCTCCGCCCAACCTTCACCTCATAGTCCGATATGCGCCGCTCAATTCATGACCTCAGGAGCCTCCGTCCCTTCTGCCCCCGTGACGAATTTCGGGTTGGACTGCTGGACGGAGGAGGCCTACGGGGAGGTTGGAATCTGGGTGGCAGTCAGAATTGATGGTTCCAACTCATTGTCCGCTCAACAAGATCCCGGTTGTCGGATTGGTCCCGAGCAGGGAAAAGTTCAGGAAACTCTGCGAGACAAATTTTGCTTTCCTTTTAGCTTTCCCTCGAGTATGTCCCATCATTTTGATATTTGTACATGTGTCTTGATCTCGCAGACTACCTTCAATTCCATTCATACCGTGGAGTATTGCGATGCCCTCCTTAGTGGGTGTGAGTTTTTACTCGAAAAATGTAAATTGAATGGATGCATGGTGCAGATCCATAGGGATACATGGAGATCCATAGAGACGCAGAGTCTCTATATAGAGAGACACAGAGTTGCTCATAGACGAAACAATTTTAATTTACCGGGTAAGGCTCACTGCCCTATGGTGTTGATTCTCAATGTGGTGGAGGTGGGGGGGGGGAGGGGCAACCCGAGGACCCGGAGATAAATCCACGTGACCACCATCGGGAGAGGGAGAGACGCAGACTCCAGATATACAGCAGGCATCGTCAGGGTCGGGGATCGAACCCACGACATTCTACATACTAGGCCAGGTATTGAACATCTCCACGGAGAGTTAGAGAGAAATTCAAACTCCAAATATAAAACAGGCGTTGTCAGTTCTAGATTTAAAGCTTTCGTGACTGCTAGGATCCATGCTCTTTGGTTCTATTGGGTAAAGTCACGTAGTAGGTGAAAATAAAACAACAAAAAATCACGACGTTTCGGCCACAACACAAGCGGCCTTCATCAGGTGAAGGGACGAGACCGTCTGTCCTCCAGACTGTCCTACCAGACAGTCTCGTCCCTTCACCTGATGAAGGCCGCTTGTGTTGTGGCCGAAACGTCGTGATTTTTTTGTTATTTTATTTCCACCTACTACGTGACTTTACCCAATAGAACCAAAGATTATAGGCGTCGTCAGGATCACGGTCGAAACCACGCTCCGAACGTTTCACGTAAATTTTACATTTTAAAAAAAATGCCCACGTATGTTGAACTTTTGGGAAACTGTACACAGTGGGGTGACGCATTATTTATTTCGTTATTTACTTACTATCACGTGCATCCGGGTACATTTTCCTCCTGAGTCGGATTTTTCCGACACTTGGTATGATTTCAACAACAACAATTCGATAAAATTTTGATTTAAAGCTTTCGTGACTGCAGTAATTCATATTCTTAGTTTTTTTCGGTAAAGTCACGTTGAAGGGAAACAACAAAATAATAAAATATATATATAAAACAATAAAAAAAAATTCTCACGACGTTTCGACCGTAACTCAAAACACCTGAAGACGAGCGTTTGAGTTATGGTCGAAACGTCGTGAGAATTTTTTTTTATTGTTTTATATATATTATTATTTTGTTGTTTCCCTTCAACGTGACTTTACCGAAAAAACTAAGAATAACAATTCGATTGTTTTACTGTCTGTCTCTCTCGGTCTCTACCGACCATCGACTCTACACGTCGATTTGTTTAAGCATCGTTAACCTCGGCATAGATTTCACTGAGGTCTTCCTGCGTGGTTGGTCTTTAACGAGAATTCCAGTCATCGTCGCAGCAGACACCCATAGAGACCTACAGAGACCCACACGTTAGCACGATTGGCTACGTGCGGTGTTGGAAAAGAAGTTTAACACACACACGCACATACACAGAGACCCATAGAGACCTACAGAGACCCAGACGTTAGCACGGTTGGCTACGTCCGGTGGTGGGAAAGAAGTTTAACACACACACGCACATACACAGAGACCCATAGAGACCCACAGAGACCCACACGTTAGCACGGTTGGCTATGTGCGGTGGTGGAAAAGAAGTTTAACACACACATGCACATACACAGAGACCCATAGAGACCCACAGAGACCCACACGTTAGCACGGTTGGCTATGTGCGGTGGTGGAAAATAAGTTTAACACACACATGCACATACACAGAGACCCATAGAGACCCACAGAGACCCACACGTTAGCACGGTTGGCTACGTGCGGTGGTGGAAAATAAGTTTAACACACACACGCACATACACAGACACCCATAGAGACCTACAGAGACCCACACGTTAGCACGGTTGACTACGTCCGGTGGTGGGAAAGAAGTTTAACACACACACGTACACACACAGAGACCCATAGAGACCTACAGAGACCCACACGTTAGCACGGTTGGTTAAGTGCGTTGGTGCACAAGAAGTTTAACACACACACGCACATACACAGAGACCCATAGAGACCTACAGAGACCCACACGTTAGCACGGTTGGTTACGTGCGGTGGTGGAAAAGAAGTTTAACACACACACGCACATACACAGAGACCCATAGAGACGTACAGAGACCCACACGTTAACACGGTTGGCTACGTCCGGTGGTGGGAAAGAAGTTTAACACACACACGCACATACACAGAGACCCATAGAGACCTACAGAGACCCACACGTTAGCACGGTTGGTTACGTGTGGTGGTGGAAAAGAAGTTTAACACACACACGCACATACACAGAGACCCATAGAGACCTACAGAGACCCAGACGTTAGCACGGTTGGCTACGTCCGGTGGTGGGAAAGAAGTTTAACACACACACGCACATACACAGAGACCCATAGAGACCCACAGAGACCCACACGTTAGCACGGTTGGCTATGTGCGGTGGTGGAAAAGAAGTTTAACACACACATGCACATACACAGAGACCCATAGAGACCCACAGAGACCCACACGTTAGCACGGTTGGCTATGTGCGGTGGTGGAAAATAAGTTTAACACACACATGCACATACACAGAGACCCATAGAGACCCACAGAGACCCACACGTTAGCACGGTTGGCTACGTGCGGTGGTGGAAAATAAGTTTAAACACACACACGCACATACACAGACACCCATAGAGACCTACAGAGACCCACACGTTAGCACGGTTGACTACGTCCGGTGGTGGGAAAGAAGTTTAACACACACACGTACACACACAGAGACCCATAGAGACCTACAGAGACCCACACGTTAGCACGGTTGGTTAAGTGCGTTGGTGCACAAGAAGTTTAACACACACACGCACATACACAGAGACCCATAGAGACCTACAGAGACCCACACGTTAGCACGGTTGGTTACGTGCGGTGGTGGAAAAGAAGTTTAACACACACACGCACATACACAGAGACCCATAGAGACGTACAGAGACCCACACGTTAACACGGTTGGCTACGTCCGGTGGTGGGAAAGAAGTTTAACACACACACGCACATACACAGAGACCCATAGAGACCTACAGAGACCCACACGTTAGCACGGTTGGTTACGTGTGGTGGTGGAAAAGAAGTTTAACACACACACGCACATACACAGAGACCCATAGAGACCTACAGAGACCCACACGTTAGCACGGTTGGCTATGTGCGGTGGTGGAAAAGAAGTTTAACACACACACGCACATACACAGAGACCCATAGAGACCCACAGAGACCCACACGTTAGCACGGTTGGTTAAGTGCGTTGGTGCACAAAAAGTTTAACACACACACACACATACACAGAGACCCATAGAGACCTACAGAGACCCACACGTTAACACGGTTGGCTACGTCCGGTGGTGGGAAAGAAGTTTAACACACACACGCACATACACAGAGACCCATAGAGACCTACAGAGACCCACACGTTAGCACGGTTGGCTACGTCCGGTGGTGGAAAATAAGTTTAACACAAACACGCACATACACAGAGACCCATAGAGACCTACAGAGACCCACACGTTAGCACGGTTGGCTACGTCCGGTGGTGGAAAATAAGTTTAACACAAACACGCACATACACAGAGACCCATAGAGACCTACAGAGACCCACACGTTAACACGGTTGACTACGTGCGGTGGTGGAAAATAAGTTTAACACACACACGCACATACACAGAGACCCATAGAGACCCACAGAGACCCACACGTTAGCACGGTTGGCTATGTGCGGTGGTGGAAAAGAAGTTTAACACACACACGCACATACACAGAGACCCATAGAGACCTACAGAGACCCACACGTTAGCACGGTTGGCTACGTGCGGTGGTGGAAAAGAAGTTTAACACACACACGCACATACACAGAGACCCATAGAGACCTACAGAGACCCACACGTTAGCACGGTTGGCTACGTGCGGTGGTGGAAAATAAGTTTAACACACACACGCACATACACAGAGACCCATAGAGACCTACAGAGACCCACACATTAGCACGATTGGCTACGTCCGGTGGTGGGAAAGAAGTTTAACAAACACACATACACAGAGACCCATAGAGACCTACAGAGACCCACACGTTAGCACAGTTGGCTACGTGTGGTGGTGGAAAAGAAGTTTAACACACACTCGCACATACACAGAGACCCATAGAGACCTACAGAGACCCACACGTTAGCACGGTTGGCTTACTTGTGGTGGTGGAAAATAAGTTTAACACACACACGCACATACACAGAGACCCATAGAAACCTACAGAGACCCACACGTTAGCACGGTTGGCTACGTGCGGTGGTGGGAAAGAAGTTTAACACACACACGCACATACACAGAGACCCATGGAGACCTACAGAGACCCACACGTTAGCACGGTTGGCTTACTTGTGGTGGTGCGATAGAAATTAAACATACACACACACACAGAGACCCACAGACACCCATAGGGCCCTACAAGAGACCCACAGATTGGCGCGGTTGGCTACGTACGATGGCGCGTGAGAAGTTCAACAATGCATTTGGTATGCGCACGACACTCGACTCACCCCCGCGCGGTTTGAGTCGAGGGCTCTTCAACGCTGTTACGGATGGGTGGCTGGAGAAGGCGACTCCCTCTGTGCTTGTTATTGCAGCCGCGGAATTTCGTTTCCATTGCCCGAAGCCACAACAATGACCGTGCAATAAAGCCGCTGATGATTTGTTGTTGTTGTTGTTTTAAGATTATTCATCTTCGATGATTTGTCCACCGAGAAACCTGTGATTCGTGACGGGCAAGGTCGCTTGCGTCAAAAGGAAGCCGCGCAGCTCAGTGAGAGCCTGACCTGGCAAAATAAAATAAATAAAATAAAATAGTTTAGTTTTAGTTTGGGTCGCGATGAGCGGCTCTACGGGTCTCTACGAGTCTGTGGAAGCACGCCTTTAAGAGTAGTTCGCTGCTTCAAATTTCCTAAACTATGACAGGCCACGCGGTCGAGCTACTCTCTTGATGATTTGGAGCTTTCGTGACTGCAGGAATCCATACTCTTTGGTTGTTTTTTTGGTTAACAAAATCACGTGGGTTAGAAAATTAATAGATCACGACGGTTCAATCGCAACGCAAGTGACCGCAACACAAGCGACGTGAAGACGGCCGCTTGTGTTGCGATCGTTAACGTCGTGATCCATTGACTTTCTATCCACGTGGTGACTTTACCGGAAGAATCAAAGAGTATGGATTCCTGCAGTCACCGAAGCTTCAAATCATCAAGAGAGTGGCTCAGCCACGTGGCCTATCATCGTTTAGGAAATTTGAAGCAACCAACTATTCTTAAACGCGTGTTTCCACAGACTCGTAGAGACCCGTAAAGACCCACAGAGAACCACTATCTACGTGGTGACTTTACCGAAAGAATCAAAGAGTATGGATTCCTGCAGTCACGAAAGCTTCAAATCATCAAGAGAGTGGCTCAGCCACGTGGCCTATCATCGTTTAGGAAATTTGAAGCAACCAACTATTCTTAAACGCGTGTTTCCACAGACTCGTAGAGACCCGTAGACCCGTAAAGACCAACAGAGACCCGCTATCTACGTGGTGACTTTACCGAAAGAATCAAAGAGTATGGATTCCTGCAGTCACGGAAGCTTCAAATCATCAAGAGAGTGGCTCAGCCAGGTGGCCTATCATCGTTTAGGAAATTTGAAGCAACCAACTATTCTTAAACGCGTGTTTCCACAGACTCGTAGAGACCCGTAGACCCATAAAGACCAACAGAGACCCACTATCTACGTGGTGACTTTACCGAAAGAATCAAAGAGTATGGATTCCTGCAGTCACGAAAGCTTCAAATCATCAAGAGAGTGGCTCAGCCACGTGGCCTATCATCGTTTAGGAAATTTGAAGCAACCAACTATTCTTAAACGCGTGTTTCCACAGACTCGTAGAGACCCGTAGACGCGTAAAGACCAACAGAGACCCGCTATCTACGTGGTGACTTTACCGAAAGAATCAAAGAGTATGGATTCCTGCAGTCACGAAAGCTTCAAATCATCAAGAGAGTAGCTCAGCCACGTGGCCAATCATCGTTTAGGAAATTTGAAGCAGCCAACTACCCTTAAACGCGTGTTTCCACAGACTCGTAGAGACGCGTAGACCCGTAAAGACCCACAGAGACCCGCTATCTACGTGGTGATTTTACCGAAAGATTAAAAGAGTATGAGCTCTACTCTCGTTTGTGATGGGCCAGGTCGCTTCTCTGAAAAGGAAGGACGCAGAGCTCAATGAGTCTTACCTGGCAAAATAAAAAATAAAAAAAATCGTTTAGTTCTTTCGGTAAAGTCACGTTGAAGGGAAATAATAAAAAAATATATAAAACAATTACATTCTCACGACGTTTGGTTTTCACACCTGATGATGACCGTTTGTGTTATGGTAAAATAATAAAATATAAATATAAAACAATAAAATTCTCACGACGTTTCGACCGTAACACATCAGGTGTGAAAACCAACGTTGGTTTTCACACCTGATTATGACCGTTTGTGTTATGGTCGAAACATCGTGAGAATTTTTATTGTTTTATATATATTTTATTATTTTATTGTTTCCCTTCAACGTGACTTTACCGAAAGAGCTAAGAATATGAATTACTGCAGTCACGAAAGCTTTAAATCAAAATACAAAAAAAAAACGTTTAGTTTTAGTATGGGTCGCGATGTGTATGGGTCTCTGTGGGTTTTGTGGGTCTACTAGTCTGTGCCATACCTGTCAACACCTTATCAGTGGCTACCTTAGGGGGCCGTCCATAAATGACGTCACGCGATTTTGGAAGATTTTTTACCCCCCCCTCTCGTCACACATTGTCACAAATGTCTGACCCCCCGCCCCCCACCCCAGGTGCGTGACGTCATTTATGGACGGCCCCCTTTTACAGACCTTGTCACACCTTATTGGTCACCCCGTGCCCTTTATAAATCTCAACGTTCGTCCTACAAAGTCCCATCACAAGGGAGAAACGCGAACAAATAGACAAAAACAACGAATTCGTTGCTCGTATTGAAACGGATGTACGCCGTATGGACCTGCAAACTCAATTTGCCCTGTACAGGAACACGGGGTGAACCGTACGGGTTGACAGGCGTGCTGTAGGACAGGGGGTGTGGAACATCCGGCCCGCGAAATCATTTGGTGTGGCCCTGCCAAGGCAACCGCAGGCGGGACTCGAAATTCAACAAATCTAGGAGAGCCAACCTGGAAAAGCAAGTTGCGAGTAGCAGCAACATCGTCAACAGCCCGCTAACATCATCACACGCCTCGCCAAAGAGAAGCGGTTCCAATCCATCGCATTAGGGGGCGAGTTGATTAAACGTTCGATCAAATATAACGGGCTACTTTTTAAGTTGATAATTTTGTACGGCCCGCGAATAGATGTTGTTAAATATCCAAATGGCCCTTGGCAGAAAAAAAAGTGTTCCACCACTCCTGCCTGAGTGTAGGAGCACGCCTTTTACAAGTATTTTGCTACGTGTTGCTGCCACCCTTGATAACAACGGAGTGGCTCATGGGCTGCGATCAAAAGCAAAATAATTGATTCCTTTAAAAAAAAGTTTTGTTTTTCTTAAACGACGCTTTTATTATAAACAACTTCGTTTAAATTTTGATTTAAAGCTTTCGTGACTGCAGGGATTCATGTTCTTGGTGCTTTCGGTAAAGTCACCACCACGTAGAAGGGAAACAATAAAATATTAAAAAATATAAAACAATAAAATTATCACGACGTTTTGACTGTAACACAAAGCAGCAATCATCATCGTCATCAGGTGTGAAAACCACAGCAAGAATCAAATAATAAAAATATAAAACAATAAAATAATAAAAATATAAAACAATAAAATAATAAAAATATAAAACAATAAAATTCTCACGACGTTTCGACTGCAACACAACACAAGCAATCATCGTCAGGTGTGAGAACCACAGCAATAATTTTTGGTGTTGCGATCGAAACGTCGTGACTTATTTTATACCTACGTGACTTTACCGAAATATATATTCTTGGTTCTTTCGGTAAAGTCACCACCACGTAGATAGGGAAACAATAAAATAAAAAAATATATAAAACAATAAAATTCTCACGACGTTTCGACTGCGACACAAGCAATCATCATCAGGTGTGAAAACCACAGCAAGAAAATTTAGTTTTCACACCTGATGATGATTGCTTGTGTTGCAGTCGAAACGTCGTGAGAATGTTATTATATATTCTTAGCTCTTTCGGTAAAGTCACGTTGAAGGGAAACAATAAAATAATAAAATATATATAAAACAATAAAATTCTCACAAACGTCGTGAGAAAAAATATATATAAAACAATAAAAATTCTCACAAACGTCGTGAGAATTTTTATTGTTTTATATATTTTATAATTTTATTGTTTCCCTTCAACGTGGCTTTACCGAAAGAGCTAAGAATATGAATTACTGGAGTCACGAAAGCTTTAAAGCAAAATGAGAATGTTATTGTTTTATATTTTTAATATTTTATTGTTTCCCTTCTACGTGAAAACCATCTATGTGAAAACCACACCTGATGATGATTGCTTGTGTTGCAGTCAAAACGTCGTAAGAATTTTATTGTTTTTATATATTTTTTAAAATATTTTATTGTTTCCCTCTTACGTGACTTTACCGAAAGAACCAAGAATATAACTTCGTTTAACTGACGGTCGAGAAGTGCGTCGATGACGCGTGAGACACGCGGCGCTTGCCGCTTGGGCGAGGCGATTCCACAGTTTTAGCGACTGCGGCGTTTTTGACCGACGCAACTAAATATTGAGTGAATAAGTCGCCCATACAAATGTTTTATTTTTTTATTTAAAGCTTTCGTGACTGATGATGACCGTTTGAGTTATGGTCGAAACGTCGTGAGAATTTTTTTTTTATTGTTTTATATATATTTTGTTGTTTCTCTTCAACGTGACTTTACCGAAAAAACTAAGAAAATGTTTTATTGCTTTCAAAGATGCCAATAAATTCATTAATTTTGATTTGAAGCTTTCGTGACCGCAGGAATCCATACTCTTTGGTTCTTTCAGTAAAGTCACGTGGGTATAAAATGTAATAAATCAAGACGCTTCGGGTGCAACAGTTGACGGGCGCTGGTGGTGCGCCCGAAACGTCGTGATTCATTTTATTTTATTAATCGATGCCGATTTTGATACAGGTACGCATTGTCACCGGATCTGAGTAGGTGTGCAAATTTTGTAATTGATTGGACGACAGGAAGTAGACTAACTTTCGATTACAAGATTTGGCCACGACACACGCAAGTGTAGTTAAATAAAATCGTTGAATACAACCGTTTGGATAAAACCGTTGGATACAACCGTTGGATACAACCGTTGGATAAAACCGTTTGAAAACAACCGTTGGATACAACCGTTTGAATACAACCGTTGGATACAACCGCTGGATACAACCGTTTGAATACAACCGTTGGATACAACCGCTGGATACAACCGTTTAATACAACCGTTGGATACAACCACTGGATACAACCGTTTAATACAACCGTTGGATACAACCATTGGATACAACCGTTTAAAACAACCGTTGGATGCAACCGCTGAATACAACCATTGGATACAACCGTTTGAATACAACCGTTGGATACAACCGTTGAATACAACCGTTGAATACAACCGTTGAATACAACCGTTGAATACAACCGTTGGATACAACCGTTGAATACAACCGTTGAATACAACCGTTGAATACAACCGTTGGATACAACCGCTGAATATAACCGTTAAATAAAACCGTTGAATAAAGCCATTGAATACAACCATTGAATACAAGCGTTGAATACAACCATTGGATACAACCGTTGGATACAACCGGTGGATAAAACCATTGGATACAACCGTTGGATACAACCATTGGATACAACCGTTTGAATACAACCGTTGGATACAACCGTTGAATACAGCCGTTGAATACAACCGTTGAATACAACCGTTGGATATAACCGTTGAATACAACCGTTGGATACAACCGTTGGATACAACCGTTGGATACAACCGTTGGATACAACCGTTGAATACAAGCGTTGAATACAACCATTGAATACAACCGTTGGATACAACCGGTGGATAAAACCATTGGATACAACCGTTGGATACAACCGTTGGATACAACCGTTTGAATACAACCGTTGCATACAACCGTTGGATACAACCTTTGAATACAACCGTTGAATACAACCGTTGAATACAACCGTTGGATACAACCTTTGAATACAACCGTTGAATACAACCGTTGGATACAACCGTTGAATACAACCGTTGAATACAACCGTTGAATACAACCATTGGATACAACCGTTGAATACAACCGTTGGATAAAACCGTTGGATACAACCGTTGGATACAACCGTTGGATACAACCGTTGGATACAACCGTTGGATACAACCTTTGGATACAACCTTTGGATAAAACCGTTGGATACAACCGTTGGTTACAACCGTTGAATACAACCGTTGGATACAACCGTTGGATACAACCTTTGGATACAACCGTTGGATACAACCGTTGGATACAACCGTTGAATACAACCGTTGAATACAACCGTTGAATACAACCGTTGGATACAACCGTTGAATACAACCGTTGAATACAACCGTTGGATACAACCGTTGGATACAACCGTTGAATACAACCGTTGAATACAACCGTTGGATACAACCGTTGAATACAACCGTTGGATACAACCGTTGGATACAACCGTTGGATACAACCGTTGGATACAACCGTTGGATACAACCGTTGAATACAACCGTTGGATACAACCGTTGGATACAACCGTTGGATACAACCTTTGGATACAACCGTTGAATACAACCGTTGAATACAACCGTTGAATACAACCGTTGGATACAACCGTTGAATACAACCGTTGGATACAACCGTTGAATACAACCGTTGGATACAACCGTTGGATACAACCGTTGAATACAACCGTTGAATACAACCGTTGGATACAACCGTTGGATACAACCGTTGGATACAACCGTTGAATACAACCGCTGAATACAACCGTTGGATACAACCGTTGAATACAACCGTTGGATACAACCGGTGGATACAACCGTTGGATACAACCGTTGGATACAACCGTTGAATACAACCGTTGGATACAACCGTTGGATACAACCGTTGGATACAACCGTTGGATACAACCGTTGAATACAACCGTTGGATACAACCGTTGGATACAACCCTTGGATACAACCGTTAAATTAAACCGTTGAATATAACCGTTGGATAAAACCATTGAATCCAACCGTTGGATACAACCGTTGGATACAATCGTTGACTGTTCTCCACTTAACGGTCGCCCCAGTTCTGGAAACTGCCGAAAGATTCGAATTTACGTTAGATTTAATTTGTATTTATTGGAATATGTTTAGCTTTTATTTTTTATATTATATTTAATACATTTCAATTCCACATCTTTGTTTTCCTATTGTTTTAATCCGTTGTCCATGCATTTACTTGTTTTTATTGATCGTCCAATTTATTTATTTTTATTCATGGATGAAACAAAAAAGTGTGTATATTTGGTAGTTATTAATTTTATATATTTTATTTGACTTAATTTTTGTTTTATCCTGAGCTCCTGGAAGAATCATGGGGAGCACCACCCCCACTCCCTCGTGAATGCCACTCCAAAGACCCGGAGTTTACTCAACTCAACTTGAAATGAGACTGACTCCCCTCCATCCGTTGTCCATGCATTTACTTGTTTTTATTGATCGTCCAATTTATTTTTTTCATTTATGGATGAAACAAAAAAGTTTGTATATTTGGTAGTTATTTATTTTATATATATATATATTTTTTATCCTGAGCTCCTGGAAGAATCATGGGGACCACCACCACCCCCCCCCCACTCCCTCGTGAATGCCACTCCAAAGACCCGGAGTTTACTCAACTCAACTTGAAATGAGACTGACTCCCCTCCACCCCCTTCCTTCCCCGAAGAAAATTGATCGGACGCTCGTTCCGCGCTACGCAACTGTTCCCCGCACGCGTCCAGTGTTGGTTGACTGTCTGAGCCGCCTATCCCCTCCACAACCACCCCACCGCTATGCAACCGCTCACCTGTGTCCCGCAACCTGTACACCCACACCCCCCCGCCCACAGCCACGCCTCGTTCCAGCCCCGCCCAATTAACCCACGAGGCCAACAAATGAGCCTTGATCCTGTCCAAATCCGCTACGATATTCATTCTAACAATCAATCGAAACGTCGTGATTTATTTTATTTTATACCCACGTGACCTCACCGAAAAGAACCAAGGAGCGTGGATTCCTGCGGTCACGAAAGCTTCAAATCGAGATTTTGCGAGCCCATTTCCCTTGCACCTCCATGTCGATTGTGTGCAACTCAAATAGCCGTGCCCGGCAATGTTGAACGTCGAACTCGGAGTGTGAGTGCTGTGTGGCTTTGCTCTCCAAACACACAATCGGTGTGGCGTACCGGTAACGAACTGGCCACGTTCTGTTCACGTGACAATCTCCCTTACTAATCGGCTGTGTCGGGTGGTGGCGGGTTTAACGACACAACATTTATATATTTACGCGATGTAACCACCCCCCCAAACTAAAAAAAAAACTATCTTACGGATGATATTGGTGGCGAAAGTCTATTTGGTGTTAAACATATATCAGTGATCTCTGAAATGTATATATATTATATTCTTAGTTTTTTCGGTAAAGTCACGTTGAAGAGAAACAACAAAATAATAAAATATATAAAGCAATAAAAAATAAAAATATATATTTTTTAAATTGTTTTATATATATTTTATTATTTTGTTGTTTCTCTTCAACGTGACTTTACCGAAAAAAACGAAGAATATGAATTTATGCAGTCACGAAAGCTTTAAATCAAAATATATATTTTTAAGCTTTCGTGACTACAGTAATTCATATTCTAAGCTCTTTCGGTAAAGTCACGTTGAAGGGAAACAATAAAATAATAAAACATATATAAAACAATAAAAAAATTCTCACGACGTTTCGACCTGATGACGACCGTTTGAGTTATGGTCGAAACGTCGTGATAATTTTTTTTATTGTTTTATATATATTTTATTATTTTATTGTTTCCCTTCAACGTGACTTTACCGAAAGAGCTAAGAATATGTATATATAATTTATATATAATGCGTCTTCAAACCCACTTATACGTTTCCGCGTATTAAAAGATTTAGTTCATTTAGTAAAAAGGATATTTTTTTATTATTTGATAAATAATTTAATGGTCATTTTTGTT
This sequence comes from Petromyzon marinus, assembly GCF_010993605.1. Classification (NCBI taxonomy): domain Eukaryota; kingdom Metazoa; phylum Chordata; class Hyperoartia; order Petromyzontiformes; family Petromyzontidae; genus Petromyzon; species Petromyzon marinus. Next base: position 332,827 of record NC_046140.1, on the reverse strand, counting down.
TTATGCTGAGTATCTGCTGCTGCTGCTGCTGTGTCCTGTACAGCGCTTTGAGGTCCTTTCTGGAAAGTTGATATATACATGGAATGAATATTGATTTCTTCAAACCACGTTGGGTCAGGCAAAGGGTGAATGATATTGATCGTGAAAGCCTCCTGCATGTTAAAAAAAAAATTAAACGCAGCATACTACTTACAATAGAACACGGCGAGGCGTTCGGAGAAAACACAGAAAAAAACCACGTTTGTTTTTTGTGTGCGCGTTTGTGCTAATTGGTATGGGTGTGTGTGTGTGGTGTGTGTGGTGTGGTGTGTGTCTGTGGTGTGTGTGTGGTGTGTGGTGTGTGTGTGTAGTGTGTGTGGGTGTGTGGTGTGTGTGTGGTGTATGTGTACACTGTGTGTGTGTGTGGTGTGTGTGGTTTCTGTGTGGTGGGTGCGTGGTGTGTGTGTGTGTGGTGGGTGTGTGGTGTGTGTGTGTGTGGTGGGTGTGTGGTGTGTGTGGTGTGGTGGGTGTGTGTGTGGTGTGTGTGGTGTGTGTGGTGTCGTGTGTGTCTGTGGTGTGTGGTGTGTGTGTGGTGTGTGTGGTGTGTGGTGTGTGTGTGGTGTGTGTGTGTGGTGTGTGGTGTGTGTGTGGTGGGTGTGGTGTGTGTGGTGTGTGTGTGTGTGGTGTGTGTGTGGTGTGGTGTGTGTGTGTGGTTTGGTGTGTTTGTGGTGTGTGTGGTGTGTGTGGTGTGTGGTGTGTGTGGTGTGGTGTGTGTGATATGTGTGTGGTGTGGGTGTGGTGTGTATGTGTGGTGTGTGGTGTGTGTGGCGTGTGTGGTGGGTGTGTGGTGTGTGTGGTGTGTGTGGTGTGTGTGTGTGATGTGTGTGTGTGGTGTGTGTGTGTGGTGTGTGTGTGGTGTGTGTGTGGTGTGTGTGTGTGTGGTGGGTGTGGTGTGTGTGTGGTGTGTGTCTGTGGTGTGTGTGTGTGGTGTGTCTGTGGTGTGTGTGTGTGGTGTGTGTGGTGTGTGGTGTGTGTGTGTGTGGCGTGTGTGGTGGGTGTGTGGTGTGTGTGGTGTGTGTGTGGTGTCTGTGTGTCTGTGGTGTGTGGTGTGTGTGTGTGGTGTGTGTGGTGTGTGTGTGTGGTGTGTGTGGGTGTGTGGTGTGTGTGGTGTATGTGTACACTGTGTGTGTGTGTGGTGTGTGTGGTTTGTGTGTGGTGGGTGTGTGTGTGGTGTGTGTGGTGTGTGTGTGTGGTGTGGGTGTGTGGTGGGTGTGTGCTGTGTGTGGTGTGGTGGGTGTGTGTGTGGTGTGTGTGGTGTGTGTGGTGGCAACTCCCAATCGGTGATGGGGCAGTTGTGGAGAGAGTGGAGAGTTTCCCATACCTGAGCAGTGTGCTTATGACTGGCTCCAGTTTAACAGCAGAGGTCTCACTCCGAATCAGTCGAGCGGCAATATCTTTTCATCGGTTGCGTAACGCTGTGTGGAAGCTACCTGGTCTGTCGCTCCGCACTAAGCTTCAGGTCTTCTCGGCCACGGTCATTCCCTCCCTTCTCTACGCTTGCGAAACGTGGACCCCCCTAATGGAACATCTTCGCCGGTTAGAAACATTTAGGCTGACCTGCCTACGATCCATCCTGGGTTTAACCAGACTGGATTGTGTGAGGAGCTCACAAATCCTTGAAAGATCTGGGCAGGGTCCCATCGGTGAGCTCCTCCGGCAGGCAAGGCTGCGATGGCTGGGTCATGTAGCCCGCATGCCCAGCCACCGCATGCCGAAACAGCTTTTGTTTGGCCGGATTGAGGGGGCTAAGCGGGCGCGGCACGGGCTAGAGAAGAGATGGAGTGATGTGGTACAGGAGGACGTGGAGCTGAGTGGACTTGCCGATGACTGGTACCAGCGGTGTCAAGATCGGCCTCTGTGGAGGAGGCTCGTGAAGGATGCTACTGGGCAGTTGGAGGCAGTCGCCCTCCAACAACAACGGAGGGCGGAGGAGCGACGCTCACAACAGCGAGCGGAGCGCCGGGTGGCTAAAGCACAGCAGGTTGGCACAGTAGGGGGCACAGGTGGTGCATCAGCCAGTCATCTCAGTCAGTCGACCCGTGGCACCTGGGTCTGCCCCGTGACCTCCTGCCAGCGGGCGTTCGACACTTCACGTGGCCTCAGGGTGCACATAGCCTGGCACAAGCGTCGTGGTGACGTCACCGCCACTTAGTGGCGAATGGCGGTTGTTGTTGTTGTTGTGTGTGGTGGGTGTGGTTTGTGTGGTGTGTGTGTGGTGTGTGTGTTGTGGTGTGTATGTGTGTGTGGTGTGTGTGGTGTGTGTGGGGTGTGTGTGTGTGGGTGTGGTGTGTGGTGTGTGTGGTGTGTATGTGTGTGGCGTGTGTGTGGTGTGTGTGTGTGGTGTGTGTGTGGTGTGTGTCTGTGGTGTGTGTGTGTGGTGTGTGGGTGTGTGGTGTGTGTGTGGTGTATGTGTACACTGTGTGTGGTGGGTGTGTGTGGTGTGTGTGGTGTGTGTGGTGTGTGTGTGTGGTGTGTGTGTGGTGTGTGTGGTGTGTGTGGTGGGTGTGTGGTGTGTGTGGTGTGTGTGTGGTGGGTGTGTGGTGTGTGTGTGTGGTGTGTGTGTGGTGGGTGTGTGGTGTGTGTGTGTGGTGTGTGTGGTGTGTGTGGTGTGTGTGGTGTGTGTGGTGGGTGTGGTTTGTGTGGTGTGTGTGTGTGGTGTGTGTGTTGTGGTGTGTGTGTGGTGTGTGTGGTGTGTGTGTGGGGTGTGTGTGTGTGTGTGGGTGTGGTGTGTGGTGTGTGTGGTGTGTATGTGTGGTGTGTGTGTGTGGCGTGTGTGTGGAGTGTGTGTGGTGTGTGTGTTGTGTGTGTCTGTGGTGTGTGGTGTGTGTGTGTGGTGTGTGTGGTGTGTATGTGGTGGGTGTGGTGTGTGGTGTGTGTGTGTGGTGTGTGGTGGGTGTGGTGTGTGTGTGTTGTGTGTGTGGTGTGTGTGTGGTGTTTGTGTGTGGTGTGTGTGGTGTGTGTGTGTGGTGTGTGGTGTGTGTGTGTGGTGTGTGTGGTGTGTGTGTGTGTGGTGTGTGTGTGTGGTGTGTGTGGTGTGTGTGGTGTATGGTGTGTGTGTGTGGTGTGTGTGGTGTGTATGTGTGGTGTGTGTGTGGCGTGTGTGTGGAGTGTGTGTGGTGTGTGTGTGGTGTGTGTCTGTGGTGTGTGTGTGGTGTGTGTGTGGTGTGTGTGGTGTGTATGTGGTGTGTGTATGTGTGGTGTGTGGTGTGTGTGTGGTGTGTGGTGGGTGTGGTGTGTGTGTGGTGTGTATGGTGTGTGTGGTTTGTGTGTGTGGTGTGTGTGGTGTGTGTGTGTGGTGTGTGTGTGGTGTGTGTGTGGTGTGTGTGGTGTGTGTGTGGTGTGTGGTGTGTGTGTGTGGTGTGTGTGGTGTGTGGTGTGTGTGTGTGGTGTGTGTGCGTGTGTGTGGTGTGTGTGGTGTGTGTGTGTGTGATGTGTGTGGTGTGTGTGGTGTGTGTGGTGTATGTGTGATGTGTGTGGTGTGTGGTGTGTGTGGTGTGTGCGGTGTGTGGTGTGTGTGTGTGGTGTGTGGTGTGTGTGTGGTGTATGGTGTGTGTGTGGTGTGTGTGGTGTGTGTGTGTGGTGGGTGTGGTGTGTGTGTGTGTGGTGTGTGTGGTGTGTGTGGTTTGTGTGTGTGGTGTGTGTGGTGTGTGTGGTGTGTGTGTGGTGTGTGTGATGTGTGTGTGGTGTGTGTGTGTGTGGTGTGTGTGGTGTGTGTGTGGTGTCTGTGTGTGGTGTGTGTGTGGTGTCTGTGTGTGGTGTGTGTGGTGTGTGTGTGGTGTGTGTGTGGTGTGTGTGTGGTGTGTGTGTGTGTGTGTGTGTGTGGTGTGTGTGGTGTGTGTGTGTGGTGTGTGTGGTGTGTGTGTGGTGTGTGTGGTGTGTGTGGTGTGTGTGTGTGTGGTGTGTGTGGTGTGTGGTGTGTGTGTTTGGTGTGTGTGTGGTGTGTGTGGTGTGTGTGTGGTTGGTGTGTGTGTGTGGTGTGTGTGGTGTGTGTGGTGGGTGTGGTGTGTGTGTGTGATGTGTGTGGTGTGTGTGGTGTGTGTGGTGTGTGTGTGTGATGTGTGTGGTGTGTGTGGTGTGTGGTGTGTATGTGGTGTGTGCGGTGTGTGGTGTGTGTGTGTGGTGTGTGGTGTGTGTGTGTGGTGTGTGTGGTGTGTGTGGTGTATGGTGTGTGTGTGTGGTGTGTGTGTGTGTTGGGTGTGGTGTGTGTGTGTGTGGTGTGTGTGGTGTGTGTGGTGTGTGTGTGGTGTGTGTGGTGTGTGTGGTGTGTGTGTGGTGTGTGTGATGTGTGTGTGGTGTGTGTGTGTGGTGTGTGTGGTGTGTGTGTGGTGTCTGTGTGTGGTGTGTTTGGTGTGTGTGTGTGGTGTGTGTGTGGTGTGTGTGTGGTGTGTGTGTGTTGTGTGTGGTGTGTGTGGTGTGTGTTGTGTGTGTGGTGTGTGTGGTGTGTGGTGTGTGTGTGTGTGGTGTGTGTGGTGTGTGTGTGTTGTGTGTGGTGTGTGTGGTGTGTGTGTGTGGTGTGTGTGGTGTGTGGTGTGTGTGTGTGGTGTGTGTGTGTGTAGTGTGTGTGGTGTGTGGTGTGTGTGTGTGTGGTGTGTGGTGTGTGTGGTGTGTGTGTGTGTAGTGTGTGTGGTGTGTGTGTGTGGTGTGTGTGGTGTGTGTGTGGTGTGTGTGTTGTGTGTGGTGTGTGGTGTGTGTGTAGTGTGTATGTGTGGTGTGTGGTGTGTGTGGTGTGTGTGTGGTGTGTGTGGTGTGTGTGGTGTGCGTGTGGTGTGTGTGGTGTGTATGGTGTGTGGTGTGTGTGGTGTGTGTGTGTGTGTGTGGTGTGTGTGTGGTGTGGTGTGTGTGTGTGTGGTGTGTGTGGTGTGTGTGGTGTGTGTGTGTGTGGTGTGTGTGTGGTGTGTGTGTGTGTGGTGTGTGTGGTGTGTGTGGTGTGTGGTGTGTGTGTGTGGTGTGTGTGGTGTAGTCTGTGGTGTGTGTGTGGTGTGTGTGTGTGGTGTGTGTGGTGTGTGTGGTGTGTGTGTGTGTGGTGTGTGTGGTGTGTGTGTGTGGTGTGTGTGTGGTGTGTGTGTGTGGTGTGTGTGGGGTGTGTGGGAAGGGCGGTCCTGCACAGATGCCATATTTTCTGTCCGTCTGCTACAGCAGAGGAGTAGGGAATTCCAACAAGACCTACATCTCTGCTTTATTGACCTGGTCAAGGCCTATGATACCATCAGTAAGCCTGGGCTCTGGGTCGTTCTTCGTGCTTTTGGAGTACCTCGACCCCCTGCTCACGATCATTAAGGACCTTCATGATGGTGAGCGGGCCCGGGTAAAACTACGTGGCCGGGAGTCAGAGCCATTCCCTGTACACCTTGGGGTGCGACAGGGATGTCCTCTGGCTCCCACATTATTTAACATCTATTTTGACCACGTAGTTCGTGAAGCCTTCAATAGCTGTACCGGGGGAATCTCCATATGGTACAGATATAATGGGAGGCTAATCGATGCCCGGGTGCGGTCAAGGGATGGCTCCCTATTGCTCAACCACGTTATGTATGCTGATGATTTGGTAATAGCTGCTCAGTCAGAGGAGGAGTTGGAGACGCTGCTGCTGAGACTGGAGCGTGCCACTAAGAGGTGGGGCCTTACCATCAGCCCCACCAAAACTAAGCACCTGCCTGGGTATTTTGTACCATCGGACACTCCACCCCCACAACTCCCAATCGGTGATGGGGCAGTTGTGGAGAGAGTGGAGAGTTTCCCATACCTGGGCAGTGTGCTTATGACTGGCTCCAGTTTAACAGCAGAGGTCTCACTCCGAATCAGTCGAGCGGCAATATCTTTTCATCGGTTGCGTAACGCTGTGTGGAAGCTACCTGGTCTGTCGCTCCGCACTAAGCTTCAGGTCTTCTCGGCCACGGTCATTCCCTCCCTTCTCTACGCTTGCGAAACGTGGACCCCCCTAATGGAACATCTTCGCCGGTTAGAAACATTTAGGCTGGCCTGCCTACGATCCATCCTGGGTTTAACCAGACTGGATTGTGTGAGGAGCTCACAAATCCTTGAAAGATCTGGGCAGGGTCCCATCGGTGAGCTCCTCCGGCAGGCAAGGCTGCGATGGCTGGGTCATGTAGCCCGCATGCCCAGCCACCGCATGCCGAAACAGCTTTTGTTTGGCCGGATTGAGGGGGCTAAGCGGGCGCGGCACGGGCTAGAGAAGAGATGGAGTGATGTGGTACAGGAGGACGTGGAGCTGAGTGGACTTGCCGATGACTGGTACCAGCGGTGTCAAGATCGGCCTCTGTGGAGGAGGCTCGTGAAGGATGCTACTGGGCAGTTGGAGGCAGTCGCCCTCCAACAACAACGGAGGGCGGAGGAGCGACGCTCACAACAGCGAGCGGAGCGCCGGGTGGCTAAAGCACAGCAGGTTGGCACAGTAGGGGGCACAGGTGGTGCATCAGCCAGTCATCTCAGTCAGTCGACCCGTGGCACCTGGGTCTGCCCCGTGACCTCCTGCCAGCGGGCGTTCGACACTTCACGTGGCCTCAGGGTGCACATAGCCTGGCACAAGCGTCGTGGTGACGTCACCACCACTTAGTGGCGAATGGCGGTTGTTGTTGTTGTTGTGTGTGGAGCGATGGTGTTAGCGGTCAGCGCTTCGCTGCGAACCCGGCGTCCCGAGTTCGATTCCCGCTCACGGCAACGGACACCACTGAGGTTCATCCTGAACCGTGTCCCTGGGGCCTCCCCAAGGTCGACCCAGCCTCAAATGAGTACCTGGCGCCACTGGGTGGAGAGACAAAGGCGGCCGGGCGTGATGCTGGCCACCCACCCCCTCGTGTGCCGTGCCGGCCTTCACAGGTGCTGCTAGCTGACAGCACTTGCCACAACGGTCTGTTGGATGCTTGACGGAAAGCTTTGGCGTCTGCAGGAATTCATATTCTTTGGGTGTTTCGGTAAAGTCACGTAGATATGTTCAAGGAAATGAAAAAATATATTTAACAAAAAAATCTAAAACTACGGCGTTTCGATCACAACACAAGCGATCGATTCCTCGTGACAGGCGATCGATTCTCTTTGGTTCTATTCGGTAAAGTCACGTAGTAGGTAAAAAATAAAAACAATAAAAATCACGACGTTTCGGCCACAACACAAGCGGCCTTCATCAGGTGAAGGGGCCCCCAGACTGTCTCGAGGACAGCGCTGGAGTGCGAGACAGTACGGGGGGGGTGGGGGGGGGGGTCCCTTCACCTGACGAAGGCCGCTTGTGTTGTGGCCGAAACGTCGTGGAGTGTGGATCCTTGCAGCCACGAAAGCTTCAAGTCTAGAATTGAGGCGATCGATTCCTCGCGATAAGGCGACGACCGCTTGTGTTGTGATCGCAACGTCGTCGTTGATTTCGTTATGTTATGTTATTTTTTTTCCTTCTTTGAACCCATCTACGTGACTTTACCGAAAGGCCCAAAGAAATGTAGTCTGTTGGAGGCTACACGTGGGTGTGGGGTGGGTGGGATATTTGTCTATTGTGAGATGCGTGTGGCCACCGGTGGAGAGACAAAGGCGGCCGGGCGCTTAGTTTCTCGCGATGAGCGTGCTTTGTTCTGTGGGTATTCTTTGTTTCGGTTTTTTTTATATTTCGGTAAAGTCAGTAGGATAGGAATTGGGTTTATTTTTTTTAAAAAATATATATATATATTTAAAAAACAGAATGAATAAATTATTGATTTAAAGCTTTCGTGACTGCAGGGATTCATATTCTTGGTTTCTTTCGGTCAAGTCACCTGTACCACGTCGAATGTCCAATTGTTGTGTTTGTCTCCGCTGAATGCACACCCCCCCACATTTCCCGTGTACAGATAAACTTTCCACCTCCACTTCTACCATTAATTTAATTTATTACATTTAATTCATTGGATGTATTTGCGGTAATCATCAAGTGGCTTTGAATGCAAGTGTAACAGTATCCGGATGCTTTGGAAGCTCCAAATTGTTATTATCGCTAGTGTATCTGTAGTTTAATGCCTATCGTGTGTTTGTTTTATAGAGACGCCGTTAATCACTACAAACCCCTGTGACTAATGTATTCATTAGTCGGGGTGAAACCAACGTGGCATCTATTGATGACAAAGAAGAGCTCATGGCAACAGATGCAAGCAAAAGCAGGAATCAGCAAAACCGTGTTCTTATTGCTTCACGTGCAGGCTGTCACATATCTGACTGTCACATGTCCACCTTGACCAATTGACCATCCACACCCAGCGCAGTGTTTGTGCGCGGTGGAAATACCGGTCAGTGGCTACCTTATACTGGTAGGAACGTAGTTGTAAACTGAGTGTACCAGCCTGCAATATTTTTAATTTAAAGCTTTCGTGACTGCAATGATTCATCTTCTTTGGTTCTTTCGGTAAAGTCACGTAGAATGATAATAAAATAATAAATTGATAAAATAAAATAACACAATAATATTCTCACGACGTTTCGGCCACAACACAAGCGGCCTTCATCAGGTGAAGGGGGCGAGACTGTCTGGTAGGACAGTGCTGGAGTGAAAGAGCCACGTTCAGATCACGGCCTTTAAGCTGTGTGAGAGGAACAAAGCGCCTTGACAAAGGAATTAGCATAGAATGTAGCATTGAAATGGCCGAGTGATTAGCTTGTGACTGGTCACAGAAATAGCTATGTTAAAAGTTTAAGCATACACACCCGCAGAGGCACCCATTGTTAAAGGAATTAGCATAGAATTTAGCATTGAAATAGCTAAGTTAAGGCATACACATCTTGACAATGGAATTAGCATAGAATTTAGCATTGAGATAGCTGAGTGATTAGCTTGTACCTGCTGCAATAGATTAATGCGTCCGTCCGTACGTCCGTACGTCCGTACGTCCCCTTTCAATACTTTAACGAAGTGAAATCTCGTGCTGTTGGGTGTGTGTAAAAAAAAAAAATTCCAATGTTCCTACCAGCCCACCCTGCATGGGACCTGTTTACTCTAGGCCAATTAACTCATTGGTCGCCCCGTGCACTCTCACCGTTCATCCTACAAAGTGCCATCACAAGGGAGAAACGCAAATAATTAGGCATAAACATTTTTGCCCGCACTGGAACGGCTGTACGCCACGTGGACCTGCACACCGTACAAGAATACGGGTTAAAGCGTATGGGTTTGCAGTTTTTTTCCCATGGACATTCAGACATCTGACTTGTTCCATTCTTGGTTCTTTCGGTAAAGTCGCGTGCAGTGGAAGGGTAACAATGACGTAATGAAATATAAAACGATGCAATTCTCACGACGTTTCGACTGCAACACCAAGCAACACACGCAATCATCATCAGGTGTGAAAACCACCCGGTGATGATGGTTGATTGCTGCGTGTGTTGCAGTCGAAACGTCGTGAGAATTTTATTGTTTTGTATTATTATTTTATTGTTGCCCTTCCACGTGGTGGCGACTTTACCGAAAGAACCAAGAATAAGAATTAATAAAATACAATAAAAAAAAATAAAAAAAAAATATATTTTTTTTAAAAAAATATTATTTTAAAAAATTACTACGACGTTTCGATCACAACACAAGCGATCGATTCCTCCTGGTGGACAATCACTTGTGTCGCGATCGAAACGTCGTTTTGAATTTTTTTTTGCGTTCCTTGCTTTGAACCCATCAAGCGTGACTTTACCCAAAGGCCCAAACAATACCGACTCCAATTTCGATTTAAAGCTTTCGTGACTGCAATGATTCATCTTCTTTGGTTCTTTCGGTAAAGTCACGTAGAATGAGAATAAAATAATAAATTGATAAAATAAAATAACACAATAATATTCTCACGACGTTTCGGCCACAACACAAGCGGCCTTCATCAGCTGTCCTACCAGACAGTCTCGTCCCTTCACCTGATGAAGGCCACTTGTGTTGTGGCCGAAACGTCGTGAGAATATTATTGTGTTATTTTATTTTATCAATTTATTATTTTATTCTCATTCTTCGTGGTGGTGACTTTACCGAAAGAACCAAATAAGAAGAATACCGACTCCTGCAAGTCACGAAAACCTTGAGGTCAACATGAGGTGCGCGTGTTGACGTTGGTCTCAAGCCGATGATGAGTACTTAGGTGCCTCGGTGAATGTATATGCTCTGACTTTAACATAGCTATTTCTGTGACCAGTTACAAGCCAATCACTCAGCTATTTCAATGCTAAATTCTGTGCTAATTCCTGTGTCAAGGGGTACCTCTGCGGAATGTGTATACTTTAACTTAGCTATTTCAATGAGCCATTTCAATGCTAAATTATATGCTAATTCCTTTGTCAAGGGGTACCTCTGCGGATGTGTATACTTTAACGTAGCTATTTCAATGAGCCATTTCAATGCTAAATTCTATGCTAATTCCTTTGTCAAGGGGTACCTCTGCGGAATTTGTATACTTTAACTTAGCTATTTCAATGAGCCATTTCAATGCTAAATTCTATGCTAATTCCTTTGTCAAAGGGTACCTCTGCGGAATGTGTATACTTTAACTTAGCTATTTCAATGAGCCATTTCAATGCTAAATTCTATGCTAATTCCTTTGTCAAGGGGTACCTCTGCGGAATGTGTATACTTTAACTTAGCTATTTCAATGAGCCATTTCAATGCTAAATTCTATGCTAATTCCTTTGTCAAGGGGTACCTCTGCGGAATGTGTATACTTTAACTTAGCTATTTCAATGAGCCATTTCAATGCTAAATTCTATGCTAATTCCTTCGTCAAGGCGCTTGGTGTTTTTCTTCTCACACAGCTTAAAGGTCGTGATCTGAGCGTGGCTTCTTCCACTCCAGCGCTAATTCCTATGTCAAGGGGTACCTCTGCGGAATGTGTATACTTTAACTTAGCTATTTCAATGAGCCATTTCAATGCTAAATTGTATGCTGATTCCTTTGTCAAGGCGCGTGGCCTTTTTCTTCTCACACAGCTTAAAGGTCGTGATCTAAGCGTGGTTTCTTCCACTCCAGCGCTGTCCTCCAGACCTGATGAAGGCCGCTTGTGTTGTGGCCGAAAACGTCGTGAGAATTTTGTTATTTTATTTTCACCTACTACGTGACTTTACCCATTCGAACCAAAGAGTAACGTCGAGTGGCTATAGTAGTGGGGGGGGTGGGCGGTGGTGGTGGTGGTGGTTCCCATGGGCTTCGCTTTGTGAACGTTTTTGCCGCTCGCAAAGTAGCCACTTGACATTTGGAGTTTGTGAACGGTGCTGTTTCAGGAATATTTTTTATGCGTTTTCGTTTTTACCTCCTCCAACCTCCCACACCCCATCGCTGGATTTTTCTGTTTGCACATAGTCACACGTAGTCACTTTAAGATGTTTTTCTTGGCTCGTGCTTTTGTGCGGGGTTTTGAGAATGGCTCACAGGGCTCTACCCAACATAAATGGAACTAACTTTGAGAAGAGTCGATTATTCGGATGAAGACAAAGGTCGCCCGACCCACCCCCCCACCCACCCACCCCACGCGCCTCTCCTCCGTGTAGCCTCTAGCAGGGCTGTAGGGGCAAGTGCTGTTAGCTAGCGAGTAGAAGAAGCAGTGTCTATGTACCACACACACCACACACAGACAAAGCTACCTCAGGTAGCCTCTAGCAGGGCTGTAGGGGCAAGTGCTGTTAGTAGCGAGTAGCAGCAGCAGTGTCTATGTACTACACACACCACATACAGACAAAGCTACCCCCAGGTAGCCTCTAGCAGGGCTGTAGGGGCAAGTGCTGTTAGTAGCGAGTAGCAGCACCTACACACGAACAAAGATACCCCGTGTAGCCTCTAGCAGGGCTGTAGGGGCAAGTGCTGTTAGCTAGCGAGTAGCAGCAGCAGTGTCTATGTACTACACACACCACACACGTACAAAGCTACCCCAGGTAGCCTCTCGCAGGGCTGTAGGGGCAAGTGCTGTTAGCTAGCGAGTAGCAGCAGCAGTGTCTATGTACTACACACACCACACACACAGACAAAGCTACCCCCAGGTAGCCTCTAGCAGGGCTGCAGGGGCAAGTGCTGTTAGCTAGCGAGTAGCAGCAGCAGTGTCTATGTACTACACACACCACACACACAGACAAAGCTCCCCCGTGTAGCCTCTAGCAGGGCTGTAGGGGCAAGTGCTGTTAGCTAGCGAGTAGCAGCAGCAGTGTCTATGTACTACACACACCACACACACAGAAAAAGCTCCCCCAGGTAGCCTCTAGCAGGGCTGTAGGGGCAAGTGCTGTTAGCTAGCGAGTAGCAGCAGCAGTGTCTATGTACCACACACACCACACGAAACTACCCCAGGTAGCCTCTAGCAGGGCTGTAGGGGCAAGTGCTGTTAGCTAACGAGTAACAGCAGCAGTGTCTATGTACTACACACACCACACACACAGACAAAGCTACCCCCAGGTAGCCTCTAGCAGGGCTGTAGGGGCAAGTGCTGTTAGCTAACGAGTAACAGCAGCAGTGTCTATGTACCACACACACCACACACAGACAAAGCTACCCCAGGTAGCCTCTAGCAGGGCTGTAGGGGCAAGTGCTGTTAGCTAGCGAGTAGCAGCACCTACACACGAACAAAGATACCCCGTGTAGCCTCTAGCAGGGCTGTAGGGGCAAGTGCTGTTAGCTAGCGAGTAGCAGCACCTACACACGAACAAAGATACCCCGTGTAGCCTCTAGCAGGGCTGTAGGGGCAAGTGCTGCTAGCTAGCGAGTAGTAGCAGCAGGGTCTATGTACTACACACACCACTCATACGTACAAAGCTACCCCAGGTAGCCTCTAGCAGGGCTGTAGGGGCAAGTGCTGTTAGCTAGCGAGTAGCAGCAGCAGTGTCTATGTACTACACACACCACACGAAGCTACCCCAGGTAGCCTCTAGCAGGGCTGTAGGGGCAAGTGCTGTTAGCTAGCGAGTAGCAGTGTCTATATACTACACACACCACACACACAGACAAAGCTACCCCAGGTAGCCTCTAGCAGGGCTGTAGGGGCAAGTGCTGTTAGCTAACGAGTAGCAGCAGCAGTGTCTATGTACCACACACACCACACACGTACAAAGCTACCCCAGGTAGCCTCTCGCAGGGCTGTAGGGGCAAGTGCTGTTAGCTAGCGAGTAGCAGCAGCAGTGTCTATGTACTACACACACCACACACAGACAAAGTTGCCCCAGGTAGCCTCTAGCAGGGCTGTAGGGGCAAGTGCTGTTAGCTAGCGAGTAGCAGCAGCAGTGTCTATGTACTACACACCCCACACACAGACAAAGTTGCCCCAGGTAGCCTCTAGCAGGGCTGTAGGGGCAAGTGCTGTTAGCTAGCGAGTAGCAGCAGCAGTGTCTATGTACTACACACACCACACACAGACAAAGCTACCCCAGGTAGCCTCTAGCAGGGCTTTAGGGGCAAGTGTTGTCAGTAGCGAGTAGCAGTAGCAGTGTCTGTGTACTACACACACCACACACACACAAAGCTCCCCCAGGTAGCCTCTAGCAGGGCTGTAGGGGCAAGTGCTGTTATGAGTGAGTAGCTACAGCAGTGACTATGCACTACAAACACAGACAAAGCTCCCCCAGGTAGCCTCTAGCAGGCTGTAAGGGCAAGTGCTGTTAGGAGTGAGTAGCAACAGCAGTGACTATGCACTACAAACACAGACATAGCTCCCCCAGGTAGCCTCTAGCAGGGCTGTAGGGGCAAGTGCTGTTATGAGTAAGTAGCAACAGCAGTCACTATGCACTACAAACACAGACATAGCTCCCCCAGGTAGCCTCTAGCAGGGCTGTAGGGGCAAGTGCTGTTAGATAGCGAGTAGCAGCAGCAGTGTCTATGTACTACACACACCACACATGGACAAAGTTGCCCCAGGTAGCCTCTAGCAGGGCTGTAGGGGCAAGTGCTGTTAGCTAGCGAGTAGCAGCAGCAGCGTCTATGCACTACACACATCACACACAGACAAAGCTCTCCCAGGTAGCCTCTAGCAAGGCTGTAGGGGCAAGTGCTGTTATGAGTGAGTAGCAACAGCAGTGACTATGCACTACACACACAGACAAAGCTCCCCCAGGTAGCCTCTAGCAAGGCTGTAGGGGCAAGTGCTGTTATGAGTGAGTAGCAACAGCAGTGACTATGCACTACACACACAGACAAAGCTCCCCCAGGTAGCCTCTAGCAAGCTGTAGGGGCAAGTGCTGTTAGGAGTGAGTAGCAACAGCAGTGACTATGCACTACACACACAGACAAAGCTCCCCCAGGTAGCCTCTAGCAGGCTGTAGGGGCAAGTTCTGTTAGGAGTGAGTAGCAACAGCAGTGTCTATATACTACACACAAAGATAAAGCTCCCCCAGGTAGCCTCTAGCAGGCTGTAGGGGCAAGTGCTCAGTTTATGAAGGGGCAAGTGCTGTCAGCGAGCACCTCTGAATGTCGGCACAGTGAAACACGAGGGGTTGCGTGGGCTGCAACACGCGGTGACTCGGAGATGTTAACTACCTCGCCTGGTATACAGGAGGTCGTGGGATCGATCGCGTCACCCTGACGATGCCTGCTGCTGCATATTTGGAGTTTGCGTGTCTCTCTCTCTCTCCCCATGGAGATGTTAACTCCTTCGCCCGGTATACAGGAGGTCGTGGGATAGATCACGTGACCCTGACGATGTCTGCTGCTGCATATTTGGAGTTTGCGTGTCTCTCTCTCTCTCTCTCCCCATGGAGATGTTAACTACCTCGCCTGGTATTCAGGAGGTCGTAGGATCGATCCCGTTACCCTGACGATGCCTGCTGCATATTTAGAGTTTGCGTGTGTCTCTCTCTCTCTCCCCATGGAGATGTTAACTACCTCGCCCGGTATACAGGAGGTCTTGGGATCGATCCCGTGACCCTGACGATGTCTGCTGGTGCATATTTGGAGTTTGCGTGTCTCTCTCTCTCTCTCCCCATGGAGATGTTAACTACCTCGCCAGGTATACAGGAGGTCTTAGGATCGATCACGTGACCCTGACGATGTCTGCTGCTGCATATTTGGAGTTTGCGTGTCTCTCTCTCTCTCTCTCCCCATGGAGATGTTAACTACCTCGCCTGGTATACAGGAGGTCTTAGGATCGATCACCTGACCCTGACGATGCCTGCTGCTGCATATTTAGAGTTTGCGTGTCTCTCTCTCCCCATGGAGATGTTAACTACCTCGCCTGGTATACAGGAGGTCGTGGGATCGATCACGTGTCCCTGACGATGCCTGCTGTTGCATATTTAGAGTTTGCGTGTCTCTCTCTCTCCCTATGGAGATGTTAACTACCTCGCCTGGTATACAGGAGGTCTTAGGATCGATCACGTGACCCTGACGATGTCTGCTGCTCCATATTTGGAGTTTGCTTGTGTCTCTCTCTCTCTCTCCCCATGGAGATGTTAACTACCTCGCCTGGTATATAGGAGGTTCGTGGGATCGATCCCGTGACCCTGACGATGCCTGCTGCTGCATATTTGGAGTTTGCTTGTCTCTCTCTCTCTCTCCCCATGGAGATGTTAACTACCTCGCTTGGCATACAGGAGGTCGTAGGATCGATCACATTACCCTGACGATGTCTGCTGCTCCATATTTGGAGTTTGCGTGTCTCTCTCTCTCCCCATGGAGATGTTAACTACCTCGCCTGGTATACAGGAGGTCGTGTGATCGATCCCGTGACCCTGACGATGCCTGCTGCTGCATATTTGGAGTTTGCTTGTCTCTCTCTCTCTCTCTCCCCATGGAGATGTTAACTACCTCGCCTGGTATACAGGAGGTCGTGGGATCGATCCCGTGACCCTGACGATGTCTGCTGGTGCATATTTGGAGTTTGCGTGTCTCTCTCTCTCTCTCTCCCCATGGAGATGTTAACTACCTCGCCCGGTATACAGGAGGTCTTAGGATCGATCCCGTGACCCTGACGATGTCTGCTGCTGCATATTTAGAGTTTGCGTGTCTCTCTCTCTCTCTCCCCATGGAGATGTTAACTACCTCGCCCGGTATACAGGAGGTCTTGGGATCAATCCCGTGACCCTGACGATGCCTGCTGCTGCATATTTGGAGTTTGTGTCTCTCTCTCTCTCTCTCTCCCCATGGAGATGTTAACTCCCTCGCCCGGTATACAGGAGGTCTTGGGATCGATCCCGTGACCCTGACGATGTCTGCTGGTGCATATTTCGAGTTTGCGTGTCTCTCTCTCTCTCTATACCCATGGAGATGTTAACTACCTCGCCTGGTATACAGGAGGTCGTGGGATCGATCACGTGACCCTGACGCATCCTGAATATTTGGAGTCTACGCGTCTCTCTTCCCGTGGTCACGTGGATATAAATATTTTTTTTCCTCCGGGTTAAACCCCCGTGTTTTATTTTTCACCTCCACATTTCGAATCGTGCTTTTGGAGTATTTTTCTTTTGCCGTTGTGCATTTGCTCCGTGACAATATCAGCCGCTTTTTTTTTGGGTTGTGGGGGGGGGCGGTGGGAGGGGGGGGAGCGATCGTTTGTGATAGGCCCGATCGCTTCTGAAAACAAAGGCACGATAGCTCAGAGGGGCCTTATCTGGTTAAAATTAAAACAATTATTAAGAGTTAATAAAATACGTAAAAATATCACCCCCCCATCCCCCACCCCCCACGTGTAAAATGTTAGCGATCAGCACCTATGAAGACCGAAACTATGGCACGCCTACAGTGAGGGAAAAACGTGTTTTGCCTACTGACAAAGAAATGATCAGTCTTTAATTTTAACGGTAGGTTTACTTGAACAGTGAGAGACAGAATAATAACAACAACAAAAAATCCAGAAAAATAAACGCATGTCAAAAATGTTGTAAATTGATTTGCATTCTATGCAGGGAAATGAGTATTTGACCCCCTCTGAATCAGAAGGATTTCTGGCTCCCAGGTGTCTTTTATACAGGTAACGAGCTGAGATTAGGAGCACAATCTTAAAGGGGAGTTGCTTGGAGCGGGATCCCCGTAGTGCTGATGGAGTCTTCACCGAATCGGCGTCGCTGGTAAGGCAGTCTACCAGCTGCGCTGACTGGGAGCCCAAGATACCAAGCGTTAACCTGTCAAGGCCGTGTTAATAAACAGAGTGCCTCGCACTCTTAGTGTCTCTGAGTCAGTCACGAACACATGCACTCACCCACTCATTTACTCACTCACTCACTCAAACACTCACCCATTCACTCACTCACCCAAATACGCACTCACTCACTCACTCACCCATTCACTCACTCACCCAAATACGCACTCACTCACTCACCCATTCACTCACCCAACCACGCACTCACTCACTCACCCATTCACTCACTCACCCAACCACGCACTCACTCACTCACCCATTCACTCACTCATCCAACCACGCACTCACTCACTCACTCACCCATTCACTCACTCACTCACTCACCCAATCACGCACTCACTCACCCATTCACTCACCCAAACACGCACTCACCCATTCACTCACTCACCCAACCACGCACTCACTCACTCACTCACCCATTCACTCACCCAACCACGCACTCACTCACTCACCCATTCACTCACTCACCCAACCACGCACTCACTCACTCACCCATTCACTCACGCACCCAACCACGCACTCACTCACTCACCCATTCACTCACCCAACCACGCACTCACTCACTCACCCGTTCACTCACTCACCCAACCACGCACTCACTCACTCACCCATTCACTCACTCACCCAACCACGCACTCACTCACCCATTCACTCACCCAACCACGCACTCACTCACTCACCCATTCACTCACCCAACCACGCACTCACTCACCCATTCACTCACTCACCCAAGCACGCATTCACTCACCCATTCACTCACTCACCCAACCACGCACTCACTCACTCACTCACCCATTCACTCACCCAACCACGCACTCACTCACTCACCCATTCACTCACTCACCCAACCACGCACTCACTCACCCATTCACTCACTCATCCAACCACGCACTCACGCACCCATTCACTCACTTACTCACCCAACTACGCACTAACTCACCCATTCACCTACTCAACCATTCACTCACTCACCCAACCACGCACTCACTCACCCATTCACTCACTCACCCAACCACGCACTCACTCACCTATTCACTCACTCACCCAACCACGCACCCACTCACCCATTCACTCACTCACCCAACCACGCACTCACTTACCCATTCACTCACTCACCCAACCACGCACTCACTCACTCACCCATTCACTCACTCACTCACCCAACCACGCACTAACCCATTCACCTACTCACCCATTAACTCACTCACCCATTCACTCACTCACTCACCCATTCACTCACCCATTCACTCACCCATGCACTCACTCACCCATTCACTCACTCACTCAACCACGCACTCACTCACCAAATCACTCACTCACTCACCCATGCACTCACTCACCCATGCACTAACTCACCCATTCACTCACTCACCCATTCACTCACTCACCCATTCACTCACTCACTCACCCATGCACTCACTCACTAACTCACACAACCACGCACTCACTCACCCAATCACGCACTCACTCACCCATGCACTCACTCACCTATTCACTCACTCACCCAACCACGCACTCACTCACCCAACAACGCACTCATTCACCCGTTCACTCACACACTCACCCAACCACGCATTCACTCACCCATTCACGCACTCACTCACCCAACCAGCACTCACTCACCCGTTCACTCACTCACTCACCCATTCACGCATTCACTCACCCAACCACGCACTCACTCACCCGTTCACTCGCTCACCCAACCATTCACGCACTCACTCACCCAACCACGCACTCACTCACCCGTTCACTCACTCACTCACCCAATCACGCACTCACTCACCCATGCACTCACTCACCTATTCACTCACTCACCCAACCACGCACTCACTCACCCATTCACGCACTCACTCACCCAACCACGCACTCACTCACCCGTCCACTCACTCACCCACCCATTCACGCACTCACTCACCCAACCATGCACTCACTCACCCGTTCACTCACTCACTCACCCATTCACGTACTCACTCACCCAACCACGCACTCACTCACCCATGCACGTACTCACTCACCCAACCACGCACTCACTCACCCATGCACTCGCTCACTCACCGCTGTTCCCTTTTCGAGTTTGCCAGCTGGTTGAACACAAATTCCAAGTCTGGCACCCGAAGCCTCGACACCCGACACAACCCATGAACCAACATGATCCATTGCCAGGCAATCTTTTTGCCTTCTTGTACAAAGGGCACAAAAGTCATAAGCTGCGAGCTGAGCCCAAGGTGGAAGAACCAATATTTGTAGGAATGCTCACGTTTTTTTACTTGCCCCGTAATCATCATCGCTTTCGTACACGCACGCACACACACACACACCTGTACACACCAACCAACGTCCAACACAACCGCCATTCGCCACGAAGTGACGGTGACGTCACCACGGCGCCTGTGCCAGGCTAGGTGCACGGTTGAGGGCTGCCCACGTGAGGTGCCTGGAAGGCTCGCCGCTCCGCAGGAGGAGGTCACGGGACTGACCCTGCAGGTGCCACGGGTTGGCTGACTGAGATGACCGGTAGATGCACCACCACCAGCTGTAACCACCCCTACTGTGCCAGGCTAGGTGCAGGAGGTCACGGGACTGACCCAGCAGGTGCCACGGATTGGCTGACTGAGATGACCAATAGATGCACCACCACCTGCTGTAACCCCCCTACTGTGCCAGGCTAGGTGCAGGAGGTCACGGGACTGACCCAGCAGGTGCCACGGATAGGCTGACTGAGATGACCGGTAGATGCACCACCACCAGCTGTAACCCCCCCTACTGTGCCAGGCTAGGTGCAGGAGGTCTCGGGACAGACCCAGAAGGTGCCATGGGTTGCACTGCTGTGCCAGGCTAGGTGCAGGAGGTATTGGGACTGACCCAGCAGGTGCCATGGGTTGGCTGACTGAGATGACCGGTAGCTGTAGCACCACCAGCTGTAACCCCCCCTACTGTGCCAGGCTAGGTGCAGGAGGTCTCGGGACAGACCCAGCAGGTACCACGCGTTAGCTGACTGAGATGACCAGTAGATGCACCACCACCATCTGTAATCCCCCTACTGTGCCAACTTGCTGCACTTTAGAAGCCCGGCGCTCCGCTCGTTGTTGTGAGCGTCGCTCCTCTGACCCTCCGTGGTCGCCGCTGGAGGGTCGACGGCCTCCAGCTTCCCAGCAGCAGCGTCCTCAACGTGCACCTAGCCTGGCACTAGCCCAGTAGCAGCGTCCTTCGCGAGCCTCCTCCTGCACAGAGGCCGATATTGACACCCCTGGTACCGGTCATCGGCAAGTCCACTCAGCTCCAGATCCTCCCGAAAACGCATCGCTCCATCTCTTCTCTAGCCCACCTCCACCTCCACCACCACCTGCATCCCCCACCAGCACCACCACCTCCACCACCACCTCCAGCACCACCGCCGCCATCCTCCAACCCCACCACCAACCACCACCACCACCACCACCACCACCACCCCCACCACCACCACCACCCTCCAACCCCACCACCACCACCCTCCAACCCCACCACCACTACCACCACCCCCACCACCACCACCCTCCAACCCCACCATCAACCACCCCCACCACCACCCACCACCCTCCAACCCCACCACCACCACCACCCTCCAACCCCACCACCACCACCCTCCAACCCCACCACCACCCCCACCACCACCACCCCCACCACCACCACCACCCCCACCACCACCACCACCCTCCACCCTCACCGCCGCCACCCTCCACCCCCACCACCATCACCACCACCACCCTCCAACCCCACCACCAACCCCACCACCACCACCCCCACCACCATCACCACCCTCCAACCCCACCACCAACCACCCCCACCACCACCACCACCCTCCAACCCCACCACCACCACCCTCCAACCCCACCATCAACCACCCCCACCACCACCCCCATGGCTGCTGCGAGAATTCTGTCGGTGGTGCCGCTGCTGCTCATCGCCACCTCGGTGCCCGCAGGTAACGTGAAACTCACGCGAGGGCACGGAGCAGATTCAATCACGAAAAATTAATGACATTTATAACAAAAAAAACATCAATCGTAAAATCTACACCGGTATTCATCGTACGTTACACGTACGTCACGTGTCACGTTTGTCACGTGTTACGTTTGCCACGTGTTACGTACGCTACGCGTCACGTATGTCACGTGTCACGTACGTCACGTGTTACGTTTGTCACGTGTTACGTACGCTACGCGTCACGTACGTCACGTGGTACGTACGTCACGTGTCATGTACGTCACGTGTCACGTACGTCACGTGTCACGGATGTGAGGTGTTTACGCATGTGACATGTTACGTACAGTGAGGGAAAATAGCATTTGATCCCCTGCTGATTTTGTACGTTTGCCCACTGACAAAGAAATGATCAGTCTATAATTTTAACGGTAGGTTTATTTGAACAGTGAGAGACAGAAATAAGTATTTGACCCCTCTGCAAAACATGACTTAGTACTTGGTGGCAAAACTCTTGTTGGCAATCACAGAGGTCAGACGTTTCTTGTAGTTGGCCACCAGGTTTGCACACATCTCAGGAGGGATTTAGTCCCACTCCTCTTTGCAGATCTTCTCCAAGTCATTAAGGTTTCGAGGCTGACGTTTGGCAACTCGAACCTTCAGCTCCCTCCACAGATTTTCTATGAGATTAAGGTCTGGAGACTGGCTAGTCCACTCCAGGACCTAAATGTGCTTCTTCTTGAGCCACTCCTTTGTTGCTTTTGCAGTGTGATTGGGTCAATGTCATGCTGGAATACCCATCCACGACCCATTTTCAAAGCCCTGGCTGAGGGAAGGAGGTCCTCACCCAAGATTTCACGGTACATGGCTCCGTCCATCGTCCCTTTGATGCGGTGAAGTTGTCCTGTCCCCTTAGCAGAAAAACACCCCCAAAGCATAATGTTTCCACCTCCATGTTTGACGGTGGGGATGGTGTTCTTGGGGTCATAGGCAGCATTCCTCCTCCTCCAAACACGGCGAGTTGAGTTGATGCCAAAGAGCTCCATTTTGGTCTCATCTGACCACAACACTTTCACCCAGTTGTCCTCTGAATCATTCAGATGTTCATTGGCAAACTTCAGACGGGCATGTATATGTGCTTTCTTGAGCAGGGGGACCTTGCGGGCGCTGCAGGATTCCAGTCCTTCACGGCGTAGTGTGTTACCAATTGTTTTCTTGGTGACTATGGTCCCAGCTGCCTTGAGATCATGGACAAGATCCTCCCGTGTAGTTCTGGGCTGATTCCTCACTGTTCTCATGATCATTGCAACTCCACGAGGTGAGATCTTGCATGGAGCCCCAGGCCGAGGGAGATTGACAGTTATTTTGTGTTTCTTCCATTTGCGAATAATCGCACCAACTGTTGTCACCTTCTCACCAAGCTGCTTGGCAATGGTCTTGTAGCCCATTCCAGCCTTGTGTAGGTCTACAATCTTGTCCCTGACATCTTTGGAGAGCTCTTTGGTCTTTGCCATGGTGGAGAGTTTGGAATCTGATTGATTGATTGCTTCTGTGGACAGGTGTCTTTTATACAGGTAACAAGCTGAGATTAGGAGCACCCCCTTTAAGAGTGTGCTCCTAATCTCAGCTCGTTACCTGTATAAAAGACACCTGGGAGCCAGAAATCTTTCTGATTGAGAGGGGGTCAAATACTTATTTCCCTCATTAAAATGCAAATAAATTTATAACATTTTTGACATTAGTTTTTCTGGATTTTCTCGTTGTAATTCTGTCTCTCACTGTTCAAATAAACCTACCATTAAAATTATAGACTGATCATTTCTTTGTCAGTGGGCAAACGTACAAAATCAGCAGGGGATCAAATACTTTTTTTCCCTCACTGTATTTGGGGAGAGATGGGAGGGGGGTGGGTTGCCAGCACAAAGCACGCCCGGCCGCCTTTGTCTCCCCCTGATGTCGATGTTTACTACATTGCCACGGCACCGGGTAACTAATTTTGAGGCTGAGCCGACCGACGGAAGGAGGCCCAGGTGCCCATTCAGATGATCGCTGTCACCTGGGTGTCAGTGTTTGGTGGCCGTGAGCGGGAATCGATCGCGTGGTCTCTGTAGGTTTCTTAGCGCTATCCGCTACGACGCTTTCCGCTAGCCGCTGCACTTGTGCAAGACCCAACCACAGAAGATCCCCCGCGGGGGTTTTGACTTTCCACGAGGCTCCACGGCCCAACTCTCAACCACAATGGCGGCAGTAGACGCGGATAAATGAATTAACCAAGGGCTTTCCCTGAAGCCCAAATGAATTATGTAAAAACAGTTATACATTTTCGTTCTTGGAAATGTTTATTACAGGTCACACGGGCGCTTAAACCCAACAAATATGTTGCGCCGGTGAATCCCAAATCAACGTGATCCCCTCTAAAGTACGGTAGTTGCAATATATTTCGATTTAAAGCTTTCGTGACTGCAATGATTCATCTTCTTTGGTTCTTTCGGTAAAGTCACCACGTAGAATGAGAATAAAATAATAAATTGATAAAATAAAATATTATTGTGTTATTTTATTTTATCAATTTATTATTTTATTCTCATTCTACGTGACTTTACCGAAAGAACCAAAGAAGAGTTGCAATATATTTACAACAGTGGGGCGGAGTTTGATTAATTGTTGATTGGCTATTGACCTGCTGTCATCCACCCAGTGGGCCGAGTCTTCTGCTGGGCGGGAGTCAGGAAAGTGTTATCATCACCGAGCACGCGCATCATCGACCGATCGGTCGGTCGTAAGGAATCGTTCTCAATCGAATGGGTAGCAATAGAAATCGTCAGTTGTGCTTCGTTTTGAGCGATTTTTGCGATCTATTTTTTTCTTTGGGGGGTGGGGGTTTAATCTACGCAACTGTGTTCCATGGCAGAGGAACGGAAGCGTGTTGTTTTAACTTTAAGCCAGGCGCTGGATATCATACGTAAATTTGAAGACGGCAGTTCCGTTAAAACACCTCAAGTGAAACGTGATTTACACCTAGATCAGTGGTTTTTTTTGGCAGGTCGTCCGTGATTTTGAATTATCCGCGGCCGTCCTGCCCGTCACGTTAAGCGCGGTTAATCGAGAGTCTTCCGGATTCTCCGTCGACCGTCAGCTCAAACGAAGGGGGGCGCTGCACCGCTCGCCGAGACTTCCAAAATGAACTCTTCGCCGTTCCGAGGCCGACGCGACAAAGAATCATCCCGACAATTATAATTGATTATCCTTTTTATTTTTGTATCATTATCATCATCATCATCATTATTATTATTTTTTTAAAGAAATCATCGCAATCATTAGATAAATATCAGGTAAATATGTGACAATTAAAAGCTACCAAACTGTCCTGCTTTGGTCGGGACAGTCCCTGCGGGTCCATAATTGCCCTGTGAAAAAAAATTTGCTTATTTTTTTTTGGTCCCAGGTTTAAAAATACAAATGTTCTGGCCTAATGCTCAACACCTTTTACGGACATGGGCGGGGCTACCTGAGCAGTGGGTGGAGCTACCTGAGTAGTGGGCGGCGATAGTGGCTCAGTGGGTGGGGCTACCTGGGTCGTGGGCGGTGCTAGTGTCTGAGTGGGCGTGGCTACCTGAGTAGTGGGTGGGGCTGCCTTGGTGGGCGGTGATAGTGGCTGAGTGAGTGTGGCTACTTTGTTGGGCGTGCTCGTAGCTGAGTGGGTGTGGCTACCTGAGTGGTGGGCGGTGCTAGTGGCTCAGTGGGTGGGACTACCTGAGTAGTGGGCGGTGCTAGTGGCTCAGTGGGTGTGGCTACCTGAGTGGTGGGCGGTGCTAATTGTTCAGTGGGCGGGACTACCTGAGTAGTGGGCGGTGCTAGTGGCTCAGTGGGTGGGACTACCTGAGTGGTGGGCGGTGCTAGTGGCTCAGTGGGTGGCACTACCTGAGTAGTGGGCGGTGCTAGTGGCTCAGTGGGCGGGACTACCTGAGTAGTGGGCGGTGCTCGTGGCTCAGTGGGCGGGGCTACCTGAGTCGTGGGCGGTGCTCGTGGCTCAGTGGGCGGGGCTACCTGAGTCGTGGGCGGTGCCAGTTAGTTCTAGATTTAAAGCTTTCGTGACTGCAAGGATCCATACTATTTGGTTCTATTCGGTAAAGTCACGTAAAAAATACAACAACAAAAAATTCACGACGTTTCAGCCACAACACAAGCAGCCTTCATCAGGTGAAGGGAGCAGACTGTCTAGAGGACAGCGCTGGAGTGAACACAGCCAAGCTCAGACCGCGACCTTTAAGCTGTGTGAGAGGACTTGACAAAGGAATTGGCATCAAAATTTGCCAGTCTGCACTTGCTCCCGCCCTGTACATCGTTCATCATGCTAAGTCCGCCAATCAAATGCTAATTTTTATGCCAATTCCTTTGTCAAGTCGCTCTGCTTCCTCTCACACAGCTTAAAGGTCGCGGTTTGAGCTTGGCTGCGTTTCACTCCAGCGCTGTCCTCGAGACAGTCTGCGCCCTTCACCTGATGAAGGCTGCTTGTGTTGTGGCCGAAACGTCGTGAATTTTTTTTATTTTTTTATTTTTTGTTGTTTTTTTACGTGACTTTACCGAATAGAACCGAAGAGTATGGTGCCAGTTAGTTCAGTGGGTGTGGCAATGTAAAAGCGGGCGTGGCTTACAGAGGGATTGGCTGACAGAGCCAATCCTGAGCCAACCTGTGAAGGGGAATGCGGGAAAACCCCCTCTCATCCACGGCCCGACTACTACTTTGCTTGGTACACAGGAGGTGACGGGTTCATGCCCACGCTGTCGCCTGTTGTATATTTGGAGTTTCCGTTGCCTCTCTCTCCAAATATACAGCGGCAGCAGCAGCAGCAGGCATCGTCAGGGGTTCGGGTTTTCAATGTGCGGGCGAGAGAGTTAACATCTCCCCACGGCAAGCGTGGCTTCTCCCCACTTCCACGGGCCTCGGGTTAAGACGGAGAACAACGGCAGAGCGCCGGCACCACCCAGCCCTCGCCTGCGCCTTGCCATCGCCGACAAACCACCGCCCCCCCATCCACC
Organism: Petromyzon marinus; assembly: GCF_010993605.1. Taxonomy (NCBI): domain Eukaryota; kingdom Metazoa; phylum Chordata; class Hyperoartia; order Petromyzontiformes; family Petromyzontidae; genus Petromyzon; species Petromyzon marinus. The sequence goes on along the minus strand of NC_046140.1, from coordinate 306,740 downwards.
ACCACCACCCCCCACCCCCCCATCCAACCCTTGACTAGAACGTGGCCGTGGCCACGAGGAGGAGGCAGAGGAGGAGGAGGATGAGGAGTGAACCAGCATGGCCGAGGGGCCCGTGGAGACTTGGGCCGCCCCTCGACGCGTTGCACAGGTCCTCGGTGCAGCAGGTCGTGCGGACGCTTCCGACCACCAGGTCAATGTTGGTGAGGGCCAGGGAGGCACAGACTCCCGAGGTGGAGCACAGCTTGGTGAAGGTGTTGACTTTGTAGGGAAGGTGCCGGGGGGGAGGGTAGGAGGGCAAAGCGAGGGTTGGCGAGATGGCCCATAATGTCCGTCAAACGATTAAACACTTTTTTTTTTAGTTCTAATAATGTTAGTAACGCTTTCTTGGTGGTTTCGGTAAAGTCACGTGGAAGGGAAACAATAACATGATAAAAAATATAAAACAATAAAATTCATCATCTGGGTTCTTTCGGTAAAGTCATGTAGAATGAGAGAGACATCAAACAAAGAGAAACATCACACAAACAGAGAGACATCACACACAGAGAGAGACATCACACACAGAGAGACATCACACAGAGAGAGACATCACACACAGATAGACATCACACACACAGAGAGACATCACACACAGAGAGAGACATCACACACACAGAGACATCACACACAGAGACATCACACACACAGAGACATCACACACACAGAGACATCACACACAGAGATATCACACACACAGAGAGACATCACACACAGAGGGACATCACACACAGAGAGACATCACACACAGAGAGAGACATCACACACAAAGGGACATCACACACACAGAGAGACATCACACAGAGAGACATCACACACAGAGAGACAACACACATAGAGAAATCAAACACAGAGGGACATCACACACACAGAGAGACATCACACACAGAGAGAGACATCACACACACAGAGAGACATCACACAGAGAGAGAAACATCACACACAGAGGGACATCACACACACAGAGAGACATCACACACAGAGAGACATCACACACAGAGACATCACACACAGAGGGACATCACACACAGAGAGACATCACACACAGAGAGACATCACACACACAGAGAGACATCACACACAGAGGGACATCACACACAGAGAGAGACATCACACATACAGAGACATCACACACAGAGAGACATCACACACAGAGAGACATCACACACAGAGAGTGACATCACACACAGAGAGATACATCATGCACACAGAGAGACATCACACAGAGAGAGACATCACACACAGAGAGAGACATCACACACAGAGAGAGACATCACACTCAGTGAGACATCACAGACAAAGGGGGACATCACACACAGAGAGCCATCACACACAGAGAGAGACAACACACACACAGAGACATCACACACACAGAGAGAAATCAAACACAGAGGGACATCACACACAGAGAGACATCACACACAGAGAGAGACATCACACACACACAGAGACATCACACAGAGAGAGACATCACACACAGAGGGACATCACACACACAGAGACATCACACACACAGAGACATAACACACAGAGATATCACACAGAGAGAGACATCACACAGAGAGACATCACACACAGCGAGACATCACACACAGAGAGAGACAACACACACACAGAGACATCACACACACAGAGAAATCAAACACAGAGGGACATCACACACAGAGAGACATCACACACAGAGAGAGACATCACACACACACAGAGACATCACACAGAGAGAGACATCACACACAGAGGGACATCACACACACAGAGACATCACACACAGAAACATAACACACAGAGATATCACACAGAGAGAGACATCACACAGAGAGACATCACACACAGCGAGACATCACACACAGAGAGAGACATCACACAGAGACATCACACACACAGAGACATCACACACACAGATACATCACACACACAGAGGGAAATCACACACAGAGAGACATCACACACACAGAGACATCATACACAAAGGGACATCACACACACACATCGACATCACATCACACAGAGAGACATCAGACAGAGAGAGAGACATCACACACAGAGGGACATCACACACAGAGACATCACACACAGAAAGACATCATACACAGAGACATCACACACAGAGGAACATCACACACAGAGAGACATCACACACAGAGACATCACACACACAGAGAGACATCACACACAGAGACATCACACACAGAGAGACATCATACACAGAGGGACATCACACACACAGAGACATCACACACACAGAGACATCACACACAGAAAGACATCACACAGAGAGACATAACACAGAGAGACGTCACACACAGAGACATCACAGACAAAGGGGGACATCACACACACAGAGAGACATCACACACAGAGAGACATCACACACAGAGAGACATCACACACAGAGACATCACACACACAGAGACATCACACACAGAGACATCACACACACAGAGACATCACACACAGAGACATCACACACACAGAGAGACATCACACACAGAGAGGTATCACACACAGAGGGACATCACACACAGAAAGACATCACACACAGAGAGAGACATCACACACAGAGGGACATCACACACAGAGAGACATCACACACAGAGAGAGACATCACACACAGAGAGACATCACACAGAGAGAGACATCACACACAGAAAGACATCACACACAGAGAGAGACATCACACATAGAGAGAGACATCACACACAGAGAGAGACATCAAACACAGAGAGACATCACACACAGAGAGACATCACACAGAGAGAGACATCACACACAGAACGACATCACACACAGAGAGAGACATCACACACAGAGAGAGACATCACACACAGAGAGAGACATCAAACACAGAGAGACATCACACACAGAGAGTGACATCACACACAGAGAGATACATCATGCATACAGAGAGACATCACACAGAGAGAGACATCACACACAGAGAGAGACATCACACACAGAGAGAGACATCACACTCAGTGAGACATCACAGACAAAGGGGGACATCACACACAGAGAGCCATCACACACAGAGAGAGACAACACACACACACAGAGACATCACACAGAGAGAGACATCACACACAGAGGGACATCACACACACAGAGACATCACACACACAGAGACATAACACACAGAGATATCACACAGAGAGAGACATCACACAGAGAGACATCACACACAGCGAGACATCACACACAGAGAGAGACATCACACAGAGACAACACACACACAGAGACATCACACACACAGAGAAATCAAACACAGAGGGACATCACACACAGAGAGACATCACACACAGAGAGAGACATCACACACACACAGAGACATCACACAGAGAGAGACATCACACACAGAGGGACATCACACACACAGAGACATCACACACACAGAGACATAACACACAGAGATATCACACAGAGAGAGACATCACACAGAGAGACATCACACACAGCGAGACATCACACACAGAGAGAGACATCACACAGAGACATCACACACACAGAGACATCACACACACAGATACATCACACACACAGAGGGAAATCACACACAGAGAGACATCACACACACAGAGACATCATACACAAAGGGACACCACACACACACATCGACATCACATCACACAGAGAGACATCAGACAGAGAGAGAGACATCACACACAGAGGGACATCACACACAGAGACATCACACAGAAAGACATCATACACAGAGACATCACACACAGAGGAACATCACACACAGAGAGACATCACACACAGAGACATCACACACACAGAGAGACATCACACACAGAGACATCACACACAGAGAGACATCATACACAGAGGGACATCACACACACAGAGACATCACACACACAGAGACATCACACGCAGAAAGACATCACACAGAGAGACATAACACAGAGAGACGTCACACACAGAGACATCACACACAGAGAGAAACATCACACACACAGAGAGACATCACACACAGAGAGACATCACACACAGAGAGACATCACACACAGAGACATCACACACACAGAGACATCACACACAGAGACATCACACACACAGAGACATCACACACAGAGACATCACACACACAGAGAGACATCACACAAAGAGAGGTATCACACACAGAGGGACATCACACACAGAAAGACATCACACACAGAGAGAGACATCACACACAGAGGGACATCACACACAGAGAGACATCACACACAGAGAGAGACATCACACACAGAGAGACATCACACAGAGAGAGACATCACACACAGAGAGATACATCATGCACACAGAGAGACATCACACAGAGAGAGACATCACACACAGAGAGAGACATCACACACAGAGAGAGACATCACACTCAGTTAGACATCACAGACAAAGGGGGACATCACACACAGAGTGCCATCACACACAGAGAGAGACAACACACTCACAGAGACATCACACACACAGAGAGAAATCAAACACAGAGGGACATCACACACAGAGAGACATCACACACAGAGAGAGACATCACACACACACAGAGACATCACACAGAGAGAGACATCACACACAGAGGGACATCACACACACAGAGACATCACACACACAGAGACATAACACACAGAGATATCACACAGAGAGAGACATCACACAGAGAGACATCACACACAGCGAGACATCACACAGAGAGAGAGACATCACACAGAGACAACACACACACACAGACATCACACACACAGAGAAATCAAACACAGAGGGACATCACACACAGAGAGACATCACACACAGAGAGAGACATCACACACACACAGAGACATCACACAGAGAGAGACATCACACACAGAGGAACATCACACACACAGAGACATCACACACACAGAGACATAACACACAGAGATATCACACAGAGAGAGACATCACACAGAGAGACATCACACACAGCGAGACATCACACACAGAGAGAGAGAGACATCACACAGAGACAACACACACACAGAGACATCACACACACAGAGAAATCAAACACAGAGGGACATCACACACAGAGAGACATCACACACAGAGAGAGACATCACACACACACAGAGACATCACACAGAGAGAGACATCACACACAGAGGGACATCACACACACAGAGACATCACACACACAGAGACATAACACACAGAGATATCACACAGAGAGAGACATCACACAGAGAGACATCACACACAGCGAGACATCACACACAGAGAGAGACATCACACAGAGACATCACACACACAGAGACATCACACACACAGATACATCACACACACAGAGGGAAATCACACACAGAGAGACATCACACACACAGAGACATCATACACAAAGGGACATCACACACACACATCGACATCACATCACACAGAGAGACATCAGACAGAGAGAGAGACATCACACACAGAGGGACATCACACACAGAGACATCACACACAGAAAGACATCATACACAGAGACATCACACACAGAGGAACATCACACACAGAGAGACATCACACACAGAGACATCACACACACAGAGAGACATCACACACAGAGACATCACACACAGAGAGACATCATACACAGAGGGACATCACACACACAGAGACATCACACACACAGAGACATCACACACAGAAAGACATCACACAGAGAGACATAACACAGAGAGACGTCACACACAGAGACATCACACACAGAGAGAAACATCACACACACAGAGAGACATCACACACAGAGAGACATCACACACAGAGAGACATCACACACAGAGACATCACACACACAGAGACATCACACACAGAGACATCACACACACAGAGACATCACACACAGAGACATCACACACACAGAGAGACATCACACACAGAGAGGTATCACACACAGAGGGACATCACACACAGAAAGACATCACACACAGAGAGAGACATCACACACAGAGGGACATCACACACAGAGAGACATCACACACAGAGAGAGACATCACACACAGAGAGACATCACACAGAGAGAGACATCACACACAGAAAGACATCACACACAGAGAGAGACATCAAACACAGAGAGACATCACACACAGAGAGACATCACAGAGAGAGACATCACACACACAGAGAGACATCACACACAGAGAGACATCACACAGAGAGACATCACAAACACAGCCAGATATCACACACAGAGAGAGACATCAAACACAGAGAGAGACATCACACACGGAGAGACATCACACACAGAGAGAGACATCACACACACAGATACATCACACACACAGAGGGACATCACACACAGAGGGACATCACACACACACATCGACATCACATCACACAGAGAGACATCAGACAGAGAGAGAGACATCACACACAGAGGGATATCACACACAGAGACATCACACACAGAAAGACATCATACACAGAGAGACATCACACACAGAGGAACATCACACACAGAGAGACATCACACACAGAGACATCACACACACAGAGAGACATCACACACAGAGACATCACACACAGAGAGACATCATACACAGAGGGACATCACACACACAGAGACATCACACACACAGAGACATCACACACAGAAGGACATCACACAGAGAGACATAACACACAGAGAGACATAACACACAGAGACATAACACAGAGAGACGTCACACACAGAGACATCACACACAGAGAGAAACATCACACACACAGAGAGACATCACACACAGAGAGACATCACACACAGAGAGACATCACACAAAGAGACATCACACACACAGATACATCACACACAGAGACATCACATACACAGAGAGACATCACACAGAGACATCACACACAGAGAGACATCACACACAGAGAGGTATCACACACAGAGGGACATCACACACAGAAAGACATCACACACAGAGCGAGACATCACACACAGAGGGACATCACACAGAGAGACATCACACACAGAGAGAGACATCACACACAGAGAGACATCACACAGAGAGAGAGACATCACACACAGAAAGACATCACACACAGAGAGAGACATCACACACAGAGAGATACATCACACACAGAGAGAGACATCAAACACAGAGAGACATCACACACAGAGAGACATCATACAGAGAGAGACATCACACACACAGAGAGACATCACACACAGAGAGACATCACACAGAGAGACATCACAAACACAGCCAGATATCACACACAGAGAGAGACATCAAACACAGAGAGAGACATCACACACAGAGAGACATCACACACAGAGAGAGACATCACACACACAGATACATCACACACACAGAGGGACATCACACACAGAGAGACATCACACACACAGAGACATCATACACAGAGGGACATCACACACACACATCGACATCACATCACACAGAGAGGCATCAGACAGAGAGAGAGACATCACACACAGAGGGACATCACACACAGAGACATCACACACAGAAAGACATCATACACAGAGAGACATCACACACAGAGGAACATCACACACAGAGAGACATCACACACAGAGACATCACACACACAGAGAGACATCACACACAGAGACATCACACACAGAGAGACATCATAAACAGAGGGACATCACACACACAGGGACATCACACACAGAGACATCACACACAGAAGGACATCACACAGAGAGACATCACACACGGGGAGACATAACACACAGAGACATAACACAGAGAGACGTCACACACAGAGACATCACACACAGAAAGAAACATCACACACACAGAGAGACATCACACACAGAGAGACATCACACACAGAGAGACATCACACACAGAGACATCACACACACAGAGACATCACCCACACAGAGACATCACACACACAGAGACATCACACACAGAGACATCACACACACAGAGAGACATCACACAGAGACATTACACACAGAGAGACATCACACACAGAGAGGTATCACACACAGAGGGACATCACACACAGAAAGACATCACACACAGAGAGAGACATCACACACAGAGGGACATCACACACAGAGAGACATCACACACAGAGAGAGACATCAAACACAGAGAGACATCACACACAGAGAGACATCACACAGAGAGAGACATCACACACAGAGAGACATCACACACAGAGAGACATCACACAGAGAGACATCACAAACACAGCCAGATATCACACACAGAGAGAGACATCAAACACAGAGAGAGACATCACACACAGAGAGACATCACACAGAGAGAGAGACATCACACACAGAGAGAGAGACATCACACACACAGAGACATCACACACAGAGAGACATCACACACAGAGAGACATCACACACAGAGAGAGACATCACACACAGAGAGAGACATCACACAGAGAGACATCACACAGAGAGAGAGACATCACACACAGAAAGACATCACACACACAGAGAGACATCACACACAGAGAGACATCACACAGAGAGACATCACACAGAGAGAGACATCACACACACAGAGAGACATCACACACAGAGGGACATCACACACAGAGAGAGACATCAAACACAGAGAGAGACATCACACACAGAGAGACATCACACAGAGAGAGACATCACACACACAGAGAGACATCACACACAGAGGGACATCACACACAGAGAGAGACATCACACACAGAGAGACATCACACAAAGACAGATATCACAGAGAGAGAGACATCAAACACAGAGAGAGACATCACACACAGAGAGATACATCATGCACACAGAGAGACATCACACAGAGAGAGACATCACACACAGAGAGAGACATCACACACAGAGAGAGACATTACACACAGAGAGACATCACACAGAGAGAGACATCACACACAGAGAGACATCACACAGAAAGAGACATCACACACACAGACAGACATCACACACAGAGAGAGAGACATCAAACACAGAGAGACATCACACACAGAGAGACATCACACAGAGAGAGACATCACACACACAGAGAGACATCACACACAGAGAGACATCACACAGAGAGAGACATCACAAACACAGACAGATATCACACAGAGAGAGAGACATCAAACACAGAGAGAGACATCACACACAGAGAGACATCACACACAGAGAGATACATCATGCACACAGAGAGACATCACACAGAGAGAGACATCACACACAGGGAGAGACATCACACAGAGAGAGACATCACACACAGTGAGACATCACAGACAAAGGGATGCATCACACACAGAGAGACATCACACACAAAGAGAGACAACACACACACAGAGACATCACACACACAGAGAAATCACACAGAGAGAAATCAAACACAGAGGGACATCACACACACAGAGACATCACACAGAGAGAGACATCACACACAGAGGGACATCACACACAGAGACATCACACACACAGAGACATAACACACAGAGACATCACACAGAGAGAGACATCACACAGAGAGACATCACACACAGAGAGACATCACACACAGCGAGACATCACACACAGAGAGAGACAACACACAGAGACATCACACACACAGAGACATCACACACACAGAGACTTTACACACAGAGAGAGACATCACACACAGAGAGAGACATCACACACAGAGGGACATCACACACACAGAGACATCACACACAGAAAGACATCATACACAGAGAGACATCACACACAGAGGGACATCACACACAGAGAGACATCACACACACAGACATCACACACACAGAGAGACATCACACACAGAGACATCACACACAGAAGGACATCACACAGAGAGACATCACACACACAGAGACATAACACACAGAGACACCACACACAGAGACATCACACACACAGAGACATCACACACACACACAGACATCACACACAGAGAGACATCACACATACAGAGCACAGCGAGAACGGCGAACTTCACGGAAGCAAATGCAAACAAGATGATCGGAGACGCGAACTCAGCAAGCCTTCAAAATATAATGCGGTGCAACCCAGTCGGCCAACAACACAGTTAAATATCGATTTAACATCCCACAGTAGCGGCCCGTTAAATGTCGGCCTTACAGTCCGTGGTGTTCTCCTATAACGCGGCTGTAGTCGTTGTCACGTTCCTGAAGACCACAACGCTATGGAACAATCGCATTATAATCAGTAATCTATAATTATAGGGGCTAATGCTCAGTTTAACACGTAGGCTTTCGCGACCAATATTATTCATAATAAAGGCTTTTTGGGGGGTTAGATCGCGTTTATTTATAAATGTGTCGTAATCCTCCACCACCCGACACGGCCAATCAGCAAAAAAAGTGTCACGTTGACAAAAAGACAAAATAGTTCAGTACTTTAGCCCACCGGTGTGTTGAAGAGTGAATCCACATTTACAGTTTGAGTAGCACGACGTTTCGCTGGTAAATACATAAATACATCCAGATGATGCTGGATGTATTTACCAGCAAACTGTAAATGTTGTGGATTCACTCTTCAACACACCGGTGAGCTAAAGTAGTGAATTATTTGTCTTTTGTCAACGTGACACTTTTTTTTTGCAGATTGGCCGCGTTGGGTGGTGGAGGGTTACGACACATTTATAAATAAACGCGATCTAACCCAAAAACCTTTATTATGGCTAATGCTCAGTCCGCGATGACACGCACGAGATGGTGATGATGATGATGCGTGACGCAGGGTCTGAACAAAGACTGGAGATCTTCTTTGGTTCTTTCGGTAAGGTCACGCAGAATGAGAATAAAATGATAAAATAAAATATAAGACAATAAGATTCTCACGACGTTTCGGCCACAGCGCAAGTAGCCTTCTTCAGGTGAAGGAACAAAACTGTCATGACGACAGAGCTTCAATGAGAGTTTTGTTCCTTCACCTGAAGGAAGGCTTCTTGTGCTGTGGCCGAAACGTCGTGAGAATTGTATTGTCTTACTTTATTATTTTATTATTTTATTCTCATTCTGCGCGACTTTACCGAAAGAACCAACGAAGACGAATCCTTGCAGTCACGAAAGCTTTAAATCGAAATTTAAAGACTGGAGACTTCGTGTTGGCGTAGCAGACGGTCTAAAGGCATCATCCAGCAGAGTTCCAATGCCTTGTCTGACGACGGTGATGATGCAACGCCCAGGTATCCGTCACAACCACCGCTCAATCCTACTCGATCGCGTTACAATGCATAATTAGAGGTGGTAAAAGCACAGCCCCCGATAGCGCGCGAGATGCTGGTGGTGCATAACGCAAGGACCTGACAAAAAAAAAACTGGAGGCGCATTTTGGGGTAGCGTCTAGAAGCATAATCCAGCAGTATCCCAATGCACTGTTCGATGATGATGACGATGATGATGGTGGTGGTGGTGAGCACCACGATGATCGATTCGGACGGCCACTTCGAATGGTACTTACACCCTACGGCGCCGATAACATTCGTCTGGCACGCGTCCATGCCCTCTGTGCAATTCACGGGGCCGTTCCCATTGCAGTTCTCATTGCTGGGCGCGGCGATGCACACGAAACATTGAAGGGCACGTGCTGTGTGTGTGTGCGGTCGTGGTAGAGAGAGGGGAAACAACATCGCTTGCTGTTAGTTTAACTTTCGGTTGGTTTCACATCAAGGGTGGTTTCTCAACATCTTTTGTTTTTTTTTAGGCGACTGGAAAACCCCCCAATGTTGTTGAACCGAGTGCATAGGAGATGTTGACTACCTCGCCCGGTCTACAGGAGGTTTCGTGGGGTTCGATCCCGGAGCCTGACGATGCCCGCTGCTGTATGTTTGAAGTCTGCGTGTCTCTCTCTCTCTCTCTCCACGTGGAGATGTTAACTACCTCGCCTGGTATACAGGAGCGCGTTGGTTCGATCCCGGACCCTGCCGACGCTTTTAAAAAACGTGAGTTGAGTTGAAATCTAGAATTGAGAATATTTGCCTGCGAGAAATGTCCACGCTGTAATTCCACGTGAAAATGGATGCGTGACTAATGGACATCAAAAGGGAACCCTGGCTTTATGATGATGATGATGGTGGTGGTGGTGGAGGCTCAGGTAGAAGCTTCATCCAGCAGTAGCTAGACCCTGGCTGATGATAACACTGAGAGACAGAGAGAGACAGAGAGCCACACGTGCTGAGAGACAGAGAGAGCGACACGTGGATAGAGAACACTCGCAGGGTACAGAGACATCGTCACTACACTGATCATCATCCAGCAGTGGATAGCGACCATTATGATGATGATTACACTGAGAGAGAGACACGGAGAGAGAGCTACACGTGGAGTAGAGAGACATCGTCACTACACTGATCATCATCCAGCAGTGGATAGCGACCACTGCTGGATGATGATGACACTGAGAGAGAGACACAGCGAGAGAGCAACACGTGGATAGAGAACACTCGCAGGGTACAGAGACATCGTCACTGATCATCATCCTGCAGTGGATAGCGACCACTGTGATGATGATGACACTGAGAGAGACACAGAGAGAGAGAGCAACACGCAGGGTACAGAGACATCGTCACTGCACTGATCATCATCCAGCAGTGGATAGCTACCACTATGATGATGCCACTGAGAGAGAGACACAGCAAGAGCTACACGCAGGGTACAGAGACATCGACGCTACACTGATCATCATCCAGCAGTGGATAGCGACCACTGTGATGATGATGATGATTACACTGAGAGAGACACACAGAGAGAGAGCTACACGTGGAGTAGAGAGACATCGTCACTACACTGATCATCATCCAGCAGTGGATAGCAACCACTGTGATGATGATGATGACACTGAGAGAGACACAGAGAGCAACACATGGAGTACAGAGACATCGTCACTGATCATCATCCAGCAGTGGATAGCGACCACTATGATGATGATGACACTGAGAGAGACACAGAGAGAGAGCAACACGTAGGGTACAGAGACATCGTCACTGCACTGATCATCATCCAGCAGTGGATAGCAACCACTGTGATGATGATGATGACACTGAGAGAGAGACACAGAGAGAGAACGACACGTGGAGTAGAGAGACATCGTCACTACACTGATCATCATCCTGCAGTGGATAGCGACCACTATGATGATAATAATGACACTGAGAGAGAGACACAGAGAGAGAACGACACGTGAAGTAGAGAGACATCGTCACTGCACTGATCATCATCCAGCAGTGGATAGCGACCACTGTGATGATGATGACACTGAGAGAGACACAGAGAGAGAACGACACGTGGAGTAGAGAGACATCGTCACTACACTGATCATCATCCAGCAGTGGATAGCGACCACTGTGATGATGATGCCACTGAGAGAGAGACACAGAGAGAGAACGACACGTGGAGTAGAGAGACATCGTCACTACACTGATCATCATCCAGCAGTGGATAGCGACCACTGTGATGATGATGACACTGAGAGAGACACAGAGAGAGAACGACACGTGGATAGAGAACACTCTCGGGGTACAGAGACATCGTCACTACACTGATCATCATCCAGCAGTGGATAGCGACCACTGTGATGATGATGCCACTGAGAGAGAGACACAGCGAGAGCAACACGCAGGGTACAGAGACATCGTCACTGCACTGATCATCATCCAGCAGTGGATAGCAACCACTATGATGATGATTACACTGAGAGAGAGAGACACAGAGAGAGAGAGAGCGACACGTGGATAGAGAACACTCGCAGGGTACAGAGACATCGTCACTGCACTGATCATCATCCAGCAGTGGATAGCGACCACTGTGATGATGATGACACTGAGAGAGAGACAGAGAGAGAGAGCAACACGCAGGGTACAGAGACATCGTCACTGCACTGATCATCATCCAGCAGTGGATAGCGACTACTATGATGATGATAATGACACTGAGAGAGACACACAGAGAGAGAGCGACACGTGGAGTAGAGAGACATCGTCACTGCACTGATCATCATCCAGCAGTGGATAGCGACCACTGCTGGATGATAATGACACTGAGAGAGAGAGACACAGAGAGAGCAACACGTGGATAGAGAACACTCTCGGGGTACAGAGACATCGTCACTACACTGATCATCATCCAGCAGTGGATAGCGACTACTGTGATGATGATGATGACACTGAGAGAGAGACAGAGAGAGAGAGAGCGACACGTGGATAGAGAACACTCGCAGGGTACAGAGACATCGTCACTACACTAATCATCATCCAGCAGTGGATAGCGACCACTGTGATGATGATGATGACACTGAGAGAGAGACACAGAGAGAGAACGACACGTGGAGTAGAGAGACATCGTCACTACACTAATCATCATCCAGCAGTGGATAGCGACCACTGTGATGATGATGATGACACTGAGAGAGAGACACAGAGAGAGAACGACACGTGGATAGAGAACACTCGCAGGATACAGAGACATCGTCACTACACTGATCATCATCCAGCAGTGGATAGCGACCACTGTGATGATGATGACACTGAGAGAGAGACACAGAGAGAGAGAGAACGACACGTGGAGTAGAGAGACATCGTCACTGCACTGATCATCATCCAGCAGTGGATAGCGACCACTGTGATGATGATGATGACACTGAGAGAGACAGAGAGAGAGAGAGAGCTACACGTGGAGTAGAGAACACTCGCAGGGTACAGAGACATCGTCACTACACTGATCATCATCCAGCAGTGGATAGCGACCACTGTGATGATGATGACACTGAGAGAGAGACACAGAGAGAGAACGACACGTGGAGTAGAGAGACATCGTCACTGCACTGATCATCATCCAGCAGTGGATAGCGACCACTGTGATGATGATGACACTGAGAGAGACACACAGAGAGAGAGCGACACGTGGAGTAGAGAGACATCGTCACTACACTGATCATCATCCAGCAGTGGATAGCGACCACTGTGATGATGATGACACTGAGAGACACACAGAGAGAGCAACACGTGGAGTACAGAGACATCGTCACTGATCATCATCCAGCAGTGGATAGCGACCACTGTGATGATGATGACACTGAGAGAGACACAGAGAGAGCGACACGTGGAGTATAGAACACTTGCAGGGTACAGAGACACCGTCACTGCACTGATCATCATCCAGCAGTCTGATGATGATGATGATGAGGACGCTTGGTACCTGTCGTTACGGTAGCAGACATCGTGACGATCAGAACGAGCAGGCGAGTTGAGAAATTCATGTCCTTTTTTTTTAATCAAGCCCCCTATTTTCGGCCGTTTGAGAGAATATTTTATCGGTTTTTTTTGGGGGGGTGGAGCGGGGGGGAGGAGGGGGGTTGTTTAAACCCTGAGCGGAATGTGTGTGTGCGTCAGCGAAGAGACCTCAGCGCTCGACTGAACGACCCTCGCGAAGGTGGCTTGAGGTTGGGTCTCTTTTGTGGAGCACACGCGGCTAAAGCCGACGTGAAGTAAAAGTGGACACTCTGGGGTGGGCGTGTCCTTGCCCATATATGGTAGCATGGCGCCAAAAGTGGGGGGCGTGGTTTGGGTTTTGACGGATCGCTTATTTATTGGAGACACTTTCAGCATACCTGCCAATCCCCTTGCCAGCGCCTACCTTATTACAGACCTTGTCACGCCTTATTGGTCAACCCGTGCCCTTGTAAATCTCAACGTTCATCCTACAAAGTCCCATCACAAGGAAGAAAGACAAACAAATAGACACATTTCTGTTGCTCACACTGAAATATCTGTACGCTTTATGGACCTAAAAACTCAATTTCTCCTGTTCAAGAAAATGGGGTAAACCGTGTGGTTTGACAGGCATGAGTGTGCAGTAGCGTACGGTATAGTGTAAAGTAGTGTATAGTGTAGTGTAGCGTATATCAGCGTAGTGTTTAGTAGCGTACAGTGCCGGCCTTCATAGGTGCTCGCTAACAACACTTGCTCCCAGCAGTATGTTAAGGCTATCACGTGGGTAGGTAGTGCCGCTCTCTAACCACTACACTACCTGCTCACGTGCGCGCACGCACGCACACACACACACGCACGCGCTCGCGAAGTCATAGATAGGCTCACAACATAGACAATGACAAACGTAATGGCGGTCAGTACAGATGTTTAATTTTAATCCAGAGTTGAGGAAAGTTTGTTGCACAGAGCACAACCCGACCCAGGGTCACGTTTGGATCTATCCAGGACCCAACAACCTTTGTCCATCAAACTCGCAACCGCCCGGTGCGTCCGTCGCCGTCCTCGTTCAACCAATCAGAGCCGCAGAGAGGCAATTGCGCAATCAGATGATTCTTTGCGGGGCACACAACCCACGGGAGTTCGTCATCGTCCGCCATTTTTTTTGTTCATGTTGTGGCGGCCATTTTATTGGGAGGGAGCCCCGCCCACCGCCCACCCCCCAACCCAAAGTCCCACCTGCCAAACAGGTCTTAATTGATTGTTCACGCTTACAGTGGCTTTCAGACAGCATACATTATAAAAATTTGGTCTCCCCTCTCCTCTTTTCAGAATATAGATGGACTAGTCCTAAATAAACTGCCAAATCGTTGCGCGTGGCGCTAACGTTTTTTATAAATAAATAAATGCGCCGTTTAAAAATAAATGTATGCAAACCAACACACCTGAAGACGACCGTTTGAGTTATGGTCGAAACGTCGTGAGAATTTTTATTGTTTTATATGTATTTTATTATTTTGTTGTTTCCCTTCAACGTGACTTTACCGAAAAAACTAAGAATAAGTAGGAGGGCTTTTCGATTTAAAGCTTTCGTGACTGCAATGATTCATCTTCTTTGGTTCTTTCGGATAAAGTCACGTAGGATGAGAATAAAATAATAAATTGATAAAATAAAATAACACAATAATATTCTCACGACGTTTCGGCCACAACACAAGCAGCCTTCATCAGGAGGCAGTCTCGTCCCTTCAGTCTCGTCCCTTCACCTGATGAAGGCCGCTTGTGTTGTGGCCGAAACGTCGTAAGAATATTATTGGCGTTATTTTATTTTATCGATTTATTATTTTATTCTCATTCTACGTGGTGGTGACTTTACCGAAAGAACCAAAGAAGTAAGGGGGGCTTTTGGAGGGCAGGGGGCTTGGTGTAAACGCACGGCAAAAGCCAACCGAAACGACAAAATGGCACGCCCGTCAAACCCTTGTCAGTGCCTGCCTCATTACAGGCCAATTCGGACCTCGTTTTTAACCCTTGCCCTTATAAATCGCAACGTTCACCCTACAAATTCTAATCGCGAGGGACAAACACAAACAAAACAGAGACGAAGATAAAAAGAAATGTGCCCGGGTTGAAATGGCTGTACACGGTATATGAACCTCGAAAACCTAAATTCACGTGCACAAGGTGACGGGTAAATCGTATGGTTTCACAGGAATCAATTGATGCAACTGCCACCGTCGTGACTTCCGTGTACTGCTATCATCTGGATAAATACTCTGTACTCACGGGAGAGCTAAATAACGATAAACATACACTCGGTGCCGGGTCGGGGTGGGTAAGGGCACGCGTAAAACACACGCGGGGAGATGCCTTTGGGAGGGCTTCTCGCAGGCGAAGAGGAGGCCAAAATGGCTCCACTGCCCAACTCTGAGGCTTCAAAGTGGCCTCCGTGTTAAAATAACACGCCAGTGATCACGTTAACGAAGGCAAAAAAAAAAGGGGTTAATGGACTCTCCGTAAAAATGTTGCGATGCCAGATGCGTTCGTATATATATATGCAAATATGTTCATCTATCCATAAACCAAACTCCTATCGGGGTGTTGCACCCATCCCTTGCGTCGAGTTTAGTTTAGTTGTCCTTCTCCCCCCCCCCCCCCCCCCCCGATTAGCGTGCTTGGCTACGTACGGTGCATAAGAAGTTCAACATACACACATACACGTACGTATGTTACAATCCCACCTGACTATTTGAATTGAGCCCGGCCGCCGCAGTTTTTGTTACTGACAGTCGATCCCTAACGCCCTGTTACGATTTGCTGTTTCATTAACGCATCACACAGCGTTCATCACGGAGTCATATTTTTAGCAGACCGATCGCAGAAACCCCCCACCACCACCACCACCACCCGTGCTCCCACCAGCACCAGTTTTATGTTTCCTTTAAACCCAGGGTTCTTTTAAAATATCTTCATTATATCTATTTGTTTCACTCATACTGATTTGTTAGTTTCCTTCTTCTTCTTCTCCTCCCCGGTCACGTGAATCCATCGTTGGTTTTTTTTTATTTTTCTTAAATGCTAAGAAGTTCGAAGACAAGCTTTAAGGACCGCCGCCGGCAAGCTCGCTCGCTCGCTCGCTCATTCGCACACTCGCGCAATCACTCACTCATTCACACGCACACTCACTCACACTCAAGGGTCTGATTCGCGTCTTTTGCAGGAAGTTGGCGTGGGATGATGGAGAGGAGTGGGGGGGGAGGGATTAGGAATTTCACGAATGGCTGAGTGATACCATCTTGCCGACGATGAGAATTTCATAGTCAACACTTGGGTAGTTAGACTGGATGGATTTAGGCGGGTGAACTGAACTCACACTTTGCAATGCGCCAGATTGCAACGGCGAGTAACTTGAATTATATTTGGCGACACGTACACGCATACTCACGCACGCGCATGTCCACGTGCGCGCGTGGTGCATGATGCATCGCGACGCACCGTGGCGTCCAGAGTGCACCTAGCCTGGCGCAAGCTACAATCTCATCGCCGTTAGATCGCGAACCGACACATAAAAATTCAACGCTTCCGGCAGGAATGGGTCGACTCCCGAGGCTGAGCTGTGACTTTGCAAAGGCGACGGGGCTCGTGGATTTGAAAACGTTGATCTAATGAGGAGCGCTTGACGAGCTAGGGGGTAGGTGGGTGGGTGGGTGGGTGAGCGGGCGAGCGAGCGGGCGAGCGGGTCAGGAGCGGGGCTGCTCTGGGGGGCTGAGCGTGTGGTGAACCCACGCCCCCCTTCAGGGTGGCGGCGGTTGGCGGCGGCGGGTCTGCCAGTCCGTGAGGTTCTTCGTCGAGCCCCCTCTTCGCCAGAGTCCTGAGTCACTTCCAGAGGTAGCACCTCCTGCCGAAGTGGCTGCAGACAGGATTGACGCAGGGCTGGGCACACATCGCAGAGCGTTAGCGGGTTGCACTCGACGGTGTCGGCGTCATTCGTTGTCGTCGTTAAGAATCAAACTCGTGGCCACGCGGAGATTGGACCTGAAATTTTCATGAAAACCAAACCGGCATAAACCGCCATCACGCAAACTCCAGTCGTCGTCGCAGCGCCGGCAGGCTTATTGGCTAGCCGTCAAACAAAGACGGCCACCGTATCCACGCGCTTTCATAGACTTTGCACAATACACTCTACGGTTCACTGTACGCCACGCTTTCGGCTAAACGTCGAACAAAGGTAGTCGCCGCATCACACACGCGCTTTCAAACGTGCTTCTGCGGCCGTTTGGGAAGCCCCTCCTTACGAGTTTAGGAAGCCACTGGGAGTTATGCACCTTTAAATCTAAATTTAAAAAACCTCATCGTTTTAGCACTTATTTTTGTATTGGTCTCTGGGTGGGTGTATGGATCTCTGGATAGGTGTATGGGTCGCTGGGTAAGTGTATGGGTCTCTGGATAAGTGTATGGACCTCTCGGTAAGTGTTATGAGTCTCTAGGTTAGTGTATGGGTATCTGCGCGAGCCTATGGTGTCTCTGCAAGTGTCACTTACCGGCCACAACAACCTAGACAACGGGCGCGAATGGGGCACCTGCATACACGGCACCTGCACCCACCACCACCACCACAGGAAAAGGTGAAGATGACACAAAGATTCACTCAATTGCGCATGTAACAATTATTCACCACGACACACTGCCCTGAGGCTATTTTTGTATAGCCAGCCCCACCCACATCTGCCACTGGCCCCGCCTACCTCTGTCACTGGCCCCGCCTACCTCGGTCACTGGCCCCGCCTACCTATGTCACTGGCCCCGCCCCACTTAGCCGCTAGCCCCACCAACCGTGTGTAGAGACAGTGCGTGGACTAGCGGCCACGAGTGGTAATACAGTCAGTCAGCAAATATAGTCAGGAGTCGTTATGTCCTCAAAGTCGTAACTGTGAGATCGAGTCGATGCTGGGAAGAGATTGAGAATTAAAAAAAAAAAACAGAAACCCTCTCCAGTCCGTGCCTCCAAAGTCATTCCACATGTAAGGAAGGAGTGGAACCTAACCCTGTGTGTGTGTGCACGCGTCCTATGCTCACCGGGCAGGAAATGGGGGGCGGCCAGAGCAGCCACGGGGTGTGCTACACAGACAACAACGGGAGACGGAACCCCATGACATCACAGCTCAACGCAGACAAATATCCCCCCCGCCCCCCCGCCCCCGTATAGCCTCTTAACAGACTGTTGGGGCGAGCGCTGTTAGTAGCGGGCAATAGCAGCGCCTATGAAGGCAGGCACTGTGCCAGACGAGGTGGATGGCCAGCACCACGCCTGCCTGGCCGCCTGCCTGTTTCCCCAGAAGGTGATGTTTTACTACACATCTCACTGCACCAGGTCCTCACTTGAGGCTGAGTTGACCTATGGAAGGCCCAGTACTATTATTGGCCATGAGTGGGAATCGAACTCAGGTCGCCGAACATAGCACCAACCGTAGCACTAACCGCAGCACTAACCTCTATGCCACCGCCACATATGCACACACACACACTCTCCACGGCAGGGCGTCTTAAACATAGACAATACTCGTAAGATTTGTCCTAATTTCCGGAAAGTTCCGACTGCAGCCAGATCGGAAATGTCCGAAGAGAAAAATGGATTGCAGGTAAGAGTAACGGGCTGACCTCGCCGAACGCCGGGTGGTTATGTTCCGAGGAAATGCCATGTTCGGCAAAAAACCTCGTTCGAACAAACATAGTGCGTTTTAACACGTAGGCTTTCGCGACCAATATTATTCATAATAAAGGTTTTTGGGTTAGATCGCGTTTATTTACAAATGTGTCGTAACCCTCCACCACCCGACACGGCCAATCAGCAAAAAAAGTGTCACGTTGACAAAAGACAAATAATTCACTAGGGCTTTACCATTCTGGCAAATTGCCTGATGATGCTGGATGTATTTACCAGCGAAACGTCGTACTCAAACTGTAAATGTGGATTCACTCTTCAACACACCGGTGGGCTAAAGTAGTGAATTATTTGTCTTTTGTCAACGTGACACTTTTTGTTGCTGATTGGCCGTGTCGGGTGGTGGAGGGTTACGACACATTTATAAATAAACGCGATCTAACCCAAAAACCTTTATTATGAATAGTGCGTTTTCATAGCGCGTTTCGGATATGCAACGCGATGAATGTATTCGGGGACGCATCGATTCATAACTCGGATGCGAATTGGATGTAACGTGATCGAATCAATGGAACGACATCGTTGACTCGACCGTGTTTATTTACCTCACCTGAGGAAGGCAGCCTTGTGCTGTGGCCGAAACGTCGTGAGAATTTTATTGTCTTATTTTATTTCATTATTTTATTCTCATTCTACGTGGTGACTTTAACCGAAAGAACCAAAGAACATGAATCCTTGCAGTCACGAAAGCTTCAAATCGAAACACACTCCATAGCTCTGTGGACGCGGGAGCGCTTTTTTTATGCGGGCGGGCGTTTGCCGGGGGTAAAGAGAAGCCCTCACCCAGTTTGCTGTTGACCACGTGTGGAGCCACGACGCCGGCGCCGAGGCCCAGGGGGTAGCCGAGCCCGCCGAGGGCTACAAACAACACACACACACACACACAGCAGGGTGGAGGTTAAAGGTCAAAACAACTCACCTACGACCCACGCTCCCGCAAAACACAGTCACACACAGACACCCGCGCACGTGGGTTTACGATGGATAATCGATATGCCAAATGGCATTTGGTAATCAAAAGATTGCCCAGGGTCCTTTCGACCCTGTTGGGAGTGACCATCAGCTGAATACTGAAGGCTCCTCTGTCATCAGTATTCAGCAGGTCATCTAGGATCCCACCACGCTGTTGAAAGTGCCATCGGACTACTTCAGGCTCCTCTGCCTTCAGTAATCAACAGCTTGCCCAGGATTCCACTGCCATGTTGCAAACGCTATTGGCCAATTTGAGTTTCGTTTGTTTTCAGTGATCAACCTTCTACGCCCATCACCCGCTCTCCTAACCTCTCCCCTCTTACCTCATTCTAGTCCCCCTCTATGTACTCCCGGCTCCATGAACCAAGGCTTGCCATCGAAGCCCACAAGTTAACCGTCACTCGGTGGGAAGTCGCCCATTTTGCGCTAATGCTCCTGCTGCCCGCAATCTCTGGAACTCCTTTAAAGTATTGATTTAAAGCTTTCGCGACTGCAGGGATTCATATTCTTGGTTCTTTCGGTAAAGTCACCACGTAGAAGGGAAACAATAAAATAATAAAAAATAAAATAATAATAACAATAAAAATGTTATTGTTTCCCTTCTACGTGACTTTACCGAAAGAACCAAGAATATGAATCCTTTCCTTTAGTTCAGTCATCCGTGCTGTTGACTTCCCTGTTCCCCATGAATTCAAGTCCAGGCCCAACACGTATAGTGCCACATAGCTTTGGCAGTTGTTGGTTGAACGCTGTGTTAACCAGTTCGCACCTGCTGGTTCTATCTTCGGGGGAATGCTATGGGTCTTCTTTCCCACACGTTAAAAAAAAAAACAACTCGTGAATGGAATTGGCCAAGCACCCCCACCCACGGGAGCGCAGAGCTTGGGCAACCGTTGGCTGCAGGTTTGCAGCCGCCTTTCCGCTCGTCTTGTGACTTAAACAAACTAGCAACAACATTACAGGTGCTCACAGCTAACAGTTGCAGCGACGCGTTACAATTTGCTGCCGATCGAGCCGTGTTGTTACCGGTCAGGGTAATAGCGATAATGACAAGATCATTATCACTATTGTGGTCAACGCAAATCATCATCGACACCAGGTATCATTATTCGTGCGCGTGCCCCATTGCTGTTGCTGTAACCTTGGACAAAATACCGGTCACGTGCCATTGTAAAGCAACAGCAGTGGTTGGGGAAAGTAATGATATCGATGATGATCGGAGACGGCCGTTAAGTACTTTGTTAAACCCCTCCCCTCCACCAACACTTCAGCCGTAACCAATTCAAACGGTGACTTGACAATAATTGATGATGATTTAAAGCTTTCGTGACTGCAGTAATTCATATTCTTAGTTCTTTCGGTAAAGTCACGTTGCGTTACGGTCGAAACGTCGTGAGAATTTTTTTATTGTTTTATATATATTATTATTTTGTTGTTTCCCTTCAACGTGACTTTACCGAAAGAACTAAGAATATATAATTGATGATGTTGTTGTTGCTAGCGACTCGCGTTTGTCTTTGTCCTGTCGTCGTGGCGGTGGTGGTGGTGGATTTAAATGTTGAATAAAAACATTTAGAAAGGGGAGCACATGCAAGCTCATGCACATGCAGCATACCCACCATGGTGGTAGGGGGTCCCATAGTATCCGAGCCCGCCGTATGGGTGGACGAGTCCAGCTGCTAGGGAGAGAGGGGGGGGTGGAGGTTCGACTTGAGATTGCCGACGGATTTTTTTTTACACACAGCGTTGGTGGTTTACACGGTGGTGCTTTTTTCAGGAATATTTTTGCTGGTTTTATTTTTTCCCATGGATTTTCTGTTTGCACAGTCACACACACACACAGTAGTCACTTTAAGATGTTTTTTTTTCTTTTGATTTAAAGCTTTCGTGACTGCAGTAATTCATATTCTTAGTTTTTTCGGTAAAGTCAAAAGAATAAAATATATTTTCATTATTTTGTTGTTTCCCTTCAACGTGACTTTACCGAAAAAACTAAGGATATGTTTTTTCTTGTTTTTGTTTTTTTTTGGTTTGTTGTGGTTGTACCCCGATTCAAGAGCCGAATGGCTCACAGGGCTCTAACCAAAATAAACTGAACTGAACTGTTGCGGTGGCTAGGATAGGAAATGTTATAACTACCTCTCCTTGTATACAGAGGGGGTTTCGTGGGTTCAATTCCGTTGCTGACAATGCCTGCTGTTGTATATATTTGGAGTGTTTGTGCTTTTCCCGTGGTGATCACGTGGCACTCTTCACTGGGTCCTCCCGCCGTATTTTTTCAACCTCCACGTTTTAGAGATATGCGCTTAGAGTCGATTTGCCTGCTATAAATTTCAGCGTGATAAGCCGCTTCGTTGGGGTTATCATTTGCACATCGCCGCCAGGTTCCTCCTGAAAAAAATTGCTACATAGCTCAGTGGGCACCTTACCTGACAAAAATAACAAAAATTTAATAATGACAAAGAGCTAATGGCTCCTATCAAACCGCTCTGCTTTGACTGGCACAGTCACAACGGTTGTTCATGTTCCCACGAAATGTGGATTTTCGGCAAAAGGTAAAAAAATATATATTATTCCCCTCGTGCTCAACTCCTCTTCTGGCCAGGGGAGGATCTACCTGAGCAGTGGGCGGAGCCGGAAGAGTAATGGGTGGGGCTTATCATCAGTGGGCGGTCGAGTGGGCGTGGCTACGTGAAGTGGGCAGGCGCTCACGTTCTTTAAGGGAGCAGCTTAACCTAACCGGCTCGGTGGTTTCGCACGTACGTGTGTGTGTGTGTACGTTGAACTTTTTTTTTGGCACCGTACGTAGTCAACCACGCTAATCAGAGGCGCGGGGGTGAGGTGCGGGTGGGGTGGAGGGCAAGGACTACGTCATAGAGCTGAGGAGTTCGCAGTAATCAGGTTCGAGAGGTCAAATCTTTGTAGAGTTGGGGGGGGTGGGGTCGGGCACGGTCGGTTAACTGAGCCCATCGTTCCTCTCCCTCCAGAACGGCTAAAACAAGTGCACCTAAAGAACAGCGCCGGGTTATGCTAGAAGCAACAGTAGCAAACGCTACGGGCCCCGTACTTTCAAGGGCCCCCGCGCGCTAAAACGCTTTCAAGCTATCAATTCCGGTTCGGTGATTCTGCACTTGCTATATTTCCATAGTACTATACCGCCTTCAACTTTTACGAACGGCTGTGCGTTTAATGATAATAATAATAATGCAATTCATAGCGCGCGCAAATTAGCGGACGTAACGACCGCGACCCAGAGGCGTGGAGCCGAGCTCAGAGTCTCTCGAAAGCGCGGTTGTAGTGGTGAGTTCTTAAAGTGTCTCTTGAAGGAGACGATTGAGGCGATGCTGCCAATGTGCCAGAGGGATTGCGCTCCAGACTGTTGGGGCAGCCACCGAGAAGCGGCGCATAGGCGTGACCATCCCGGATTTTGGTAGCGATTTGTCATAATATCTGGCTGTACAGCAAATGAAAAAATACAATTACTTTACTATGCAAGTTAAACATTTGGGTTTTAATATTTACGTGATCCCTTTACAACATATGCTAACAGGCCCCGCACTCGTTTAATCCGGCACAGCTAACGGGGGAAGATCAACAGTGGTTTGTGGTATGCATGGACTGAGCCCATCCAGCCATAGGAACAGACGTGGAATTTCCAATGCTCATTTAATCACACTGGTTTTTTTTTTTTTGCGCGTGTGTGATTGGTTCAGTGTGCGGCCGAGTCGGGGAAAGCGCCGTTAGCGAGCGCTTGCGACAGCCGGCACGGCACGTGAAGGGGGTGGGTGGACAGGAACGTGCCCCAACAGTCTGTTACAGGCCACACGGGGGATAGTTGAACCTGGTGGCGGTAGCCCGGGGTCCCATAAGCCCCCCCCCCCCCCCCGGGGCTCTCGAATCAACTGCGTTGCGACGTCATTTCATGCCTGTCGAAGGCGAACGACACGGCGATCTGTTCCCCTTGACAACCTCTACACGATGCGCTAATCAAAAAATTCAAAAGTTTTTGTATCCACTGGGCATTCGTCCTCGCTGCTGTGCTTTGGACGACACGGCGAACAGAGTGATCGCCGCGCCAGGCGGGTCGAGGCTTTTATGCGCGCGGTGGGACGGAGTCGCCAAAAGTAAATTTAAGAAAAAATCATCACGATTTTTGATTTCCGTTTATTCCGAGACCCCCCTGGGGTCCTGCCATGAAGGTTTCTTTTTATTTTTGCCTAGTGGACGGGGAAGGATCTCTCACCTGCACGGTGCTTGAAGGTCCCTGCAATTGCCACTCCGGGATACCCTAGACCACCATAGCCTAGACCACCGTAGCCCAGGCCTCCTGTGAGAGAGATAGAATAGAGAGTGTGCGGTGTCAGGTTCAATCCGCTGCTGGATGGAGTTCTCCCCCCCACCCGCTACGTAGGCCTTGTTGCGGTGGCCTGGTTTAAGTTCTCGGCAAGTCCTCGCTTCAAGCGTGGTGTGCGCCGAACATAACGCCTCTTTTCAGCAGTCACTGACGAACTGCCTGACGCCTTCAAACAGGCGTCGATCCCGTATTTGAACAGCCTAACACCACCTGCATTATTGTCGGAAAAGAGTAAAGCCGATTCTTCATTCGTCATTTGGATACCGGAGAAAAGGGGTCCCGTAGACATGACAGGTGAGTATCGTCAGCCTTCCCACCCCCCACCAATGGTACAGTTCACAGTACAGCAACAGTGTTAGCGGCTTTTGATCTAAAGCTTTCGTGACTGCAGGGATTCATATTCTTGGTTCTTTCGGTAAAGTCACCACCACGTAGAAGGGAAACAATGAACATAGATGGACTCGTCCATCTGAATAACTGCCAAATCGCTCTCCGTGGTGCTAACGTTAAAAAAAAAACGCCACGTTTTTCAAATTTTCTTGCTGTGGTTTTCACACCTGACGATGATTGCTTGTGTTGCAGTCGAAACGTCGTGAGAATTTTATTGTTTTTTTATATTTTTATTATTTCATTGTTTCCCTTCTACGTGAATTTACCGAAAGAACCAAGGATATACAGTGTTAGCGGCTGACAGCAACCGTACGTAGCCAACCGTAGCCCATCGGAGGTGCGGGGGAAGGACAATAAACTAAATACGACGAACAGTTCTGAGAGATTAGTTTGTCAATCTAGATGATTATTTAAAAGTTGCACAGCACCAGTAGCTTCCTAATATCGGAAGAACGTTCCAGACGGATGCTAAAGCGCATCTGAAAGCACCGCGCGGCGATGCAGCAACCGCTATCTTTCTGATTTAAAGCTTTCTTTGACTGCGTGGATTCGTCTTCTTGGTCCTTTCGGTAAAGTCACCACGTAGAAGGGAAATAATGAAACAATAAAAATAAAACGTAATAAGATAAAATTATCACGACGTTTCAGGAGCAGAAACAGAACTGTCGCGAAGGCGGTTCTCTTTCCCGACAGTTCTGCTTCTTCACCTGAAGACGGCTGCTTGTGTTGTGGCCGAAACAGTCGTGATAATTTTACTTCATTATGTGTTTATTATTTTATTATTTCCCTTCTACGTGACTTTACCGAAAGAACCAAGAAGAAGAGCACTATCTTTCTTTGACGGTTAGCCAAAAGCCGCCGCTGCAAGAATGATCAGAGTTCGCGGAATGGTGGTGTTTTTTAGCTACTTGACGAGATCCGAAGCGAGGTATCGTGGTTCCCTTGGTGGCAAGCACTTTGTTGCGCAATGAGTACGACGTTGCGAATGTATTTGTTCGTAAAAACCGGAAGCCAAGGCATCTCGGTGAGCACTGGACACTTGATTGGTCAGACCGATGTGAGTGAGATGTGCCGATGACTCACCCACTATAAGATGTCCACGGGTCATTGAAGAGACATGGGGAGGTAGGGAGACACATTGATGAGGAATGTGAGTGCGTGAGTGAGAATGCGAGCAAGGGGAACGTATGCGTGAGTATATGTGTGCGCGCGTGTGTGTGTGTGAGTTGTGGGGAGTGATAGTGTAGCGGTTAGCGCTACGCTGCGCTATGAACCCGGCGACCCGGGTTCGATTCCCACTCACGGCCAACACCAGTGACGATTATCTGAACCGGTCCTGGGCCTCCCCTAGGTCGACTCAGCCTGAAATGAGTACCTGGCGCGGTGTGTAGTAAACATCGCCACTGGGGAAGACAAAGGCGGTCGGGCGTGGTGCTGGCCACCCACCACCCTCGTGTACCGTTACCGGCCTTCATAGGTGCTGCTCGTTAACAGCACTTGCCCCTACAGTCTGTTGAGGCTATACGGGGGGGGATCTTTGTGTGTTTGAGTTGTAGGGGTAGAGGGAAAGACAGACATCGGGCAGTGGAGTAGGGAGGATAATTATTGAAGGGGCATCACATAGAACGTGCCATCACAGGAGCGGCAAAGAACAATGAATATCTCCCGTGCTGCGCTTATTAATGCATTGGACTTTCGATTATCCGCGTGCGGTTTATCCGATTTGCGGATTAACCGCTCACCTGAGGATTTGACGTAAATGAACAAATCGTGGATTGGTCCCATAAGCCCAAATTAATAACGTAAAAAAAGCTGTTTACAAATTGTTATTCTTGTAAATGTGGATTACAAGTGGCGTGCTTAAACCAAACAAATATGTTGCTCTGGTTAATCTGAAATCTACCCGATCGCCTTCCTCTGCAGTAAAGTAATTGCAAAATATATTCTTAGTTTTTTCGGTAAAGTCACGTTGAAGGGAAACAGCAACTCAAACCGTTTGAGTTATGGTCGAAACGTCGTGAGAAAATTTTTTATTGTTTTATATATATATTTTATTATTTTGTTGTTTCCCTTCAACGTGGTGACTTTACCGAAAAAACTAAGAATATGAATTACTGCAGTCACGAAAGCTTTAAATCAAAATTTAATTGCAATATATTTACAGCAGTGAGGCGGAGTTTGATTGATGTTAATTGGCTGTGGCTCTGCTATCATCCAGTAAGTGGGCCGAGTCTTCTGCTGGGCGGGAGAAGCAAAGTTTGATTATCACTGAACACGCGGATCATTGATCGGTCGATCGTTAGTGTTCGTTCTGAAATCGAAAGAGTAGCAATCAAAATCGTCAGTTGTGCTTAATTTTGAGTGATTTGTCCGACCATTTCTGTCGTGAGTTTTAATTGATGCAACTGTGTGCGATGGCAGTGAAACGGAAGTGTGTTGATTTAACTTTAAATTAAAAAAAACTGGATATTATACGGAAATTACCACGCGTTTTTTTTTTTAATCAACATTCAATTTTCTAAAAATTTTAATGTCATTTATACCGCTTTATATTCGTGGTTTTTGGCATAGAGATCCGCGAGAAATGGTCATTGATTTTGATTATCCGCAAATCTTTAATTATCCATGGCCACCCTCCTCGTCAATAGCGCGTGTACAATTGGCTCTCACGGGTACTATTTGGATCTTTGTTTTTTTTAACAGATTTGGAAGCTGCCGCATTTGTGCATAGGACAGAGGGTGGGAACTCACAGATTTAATGAACTAGTGGCATAGCATAGCGGGGGTGCCTTGCCCCCTGGTGGCCAAAGCTACGAGTTAGGGGCACCGCCTTGACGACCCACCACAACGAGATTTGTTTAAAGCAACAGTGTGTCAAAACAACAACCGACAAACTTATTTAATAATAATAATATAATAATAATGCAATGCATAATAGAGGTTTTTGAGTTAGATCGCGTATATACATATTTAAATGTGCCGTTAAAACCCGCCATCCACCCGACACAGCCAACCGGTAATGGTTGTCACGTAAACAGAACGTGGCCAATTCGTCACTAGTACAGCACTAACCGGTGTGTTGGAGAGCCAAGCCACAACATTTGCAAACTGAGTACGACGTTCCGCCAGTAATTACAACCAGCTTCATCACTCTTACTGTTTCGTTCCTTATATAGAGGCGTTGATGTGTGGGGCGGCGGGTGGGGGGGGGGTGGGAATCCCCCCACATTGTACAGGAGTGCAGAAGGGTGGTCAACACATCTCGTACATGGCCCAGAGGGCCCACCGTTTTTACCCGGATACAACACGAGCCAACAATAACCGTTTTGAATGAAAACAATTGTGATTTTTGACTCGCTAAATGCAATTTAAGTGAGTGTGCGGTGGTGAGTGAGTTGAACGTGGTGGTGGTGGTGGTGAGTGAGTTGAACGTGGTGGTGGTGGTGAGTGAGTTGAACGTGGTGGTGGTGGTGGTGAGTGAGTTGAACGTGGTGGTGGTGGTGGAGGTGGTAGTGGTGGTGGTTGTGGTGGTGGTGGTGGTGAGTGAGTTGAACGTGGTGGTGGTGGTGGAGGTGGTGGTGGTGGTGGATGTGGTGGTGGTGGTGGTGAGTGAGTTGAACGTGGTGGTGGTGGTGAGTGAGTTGAACGTGGTGGTGGTGGAGGTGGTGGAGGTGGTGGTTGTGGTGGTGGTGGTGGTTGTGGTGGTGGTGGTGGTGAGTGAGTTGAACGTGGTGGTGGTGGTGAGTGAGTTGAACGTGGTGGTGGTGGTGGTGGTAGTGGTGGTGGTGGTGAGTGAGTTGAACGTGGTGGTGGTGGTGGTGAGTGAGTTGAACGTGGTGGTGGTGGTGGCGGTGGTGGTGGTGGTGGAGGTGGTGGTGGTGGTTGTGGTGGTGGTGGTAGTGGTGGTGGTGAGTGAGTTGAACGTGGTGGTGGTGGTGAGTGAGTTGAACGTGGTGGTGGTGGTGGTGGTGAATGTAATGAACCTCACTCACCCAGAGGATGTCCCAGATATCCCGTATTGAAAGTGCTCACTTTCTGCTTACCAATGACAGCTGCAGTAAGGCAGAGTGACACGCGCGCAACACAAACAGACACACGGAGGCAAAATCAATCAATCCCTTAATAGCCTGCGTAGCTTTTACATTTCGATTTAAAGCTTTCGTGACTGCAAGGATTCATCTCCTTTGGTTCTTTCGGTAAAGTCACCACGTAGAATGAGAATATAATAATAATAATAATAAACATAAAACAATAAAATTCTCACGACGTTTCGGCCACAACACAAGTGGCCTTCTTCAGGTGAAAGGGACAGACCTGTTGGGACGACAGAGCTTCAATGAAAAAAAAAAGCCTACATAGCATTCTTGATTTGACGCTTTCGTCACTGCAGGAATCCATACTCTTTGGTTCTCTCGGTTAAAGTCACGTGGTAGGTATGAAATAAAACAAAACGAATCACGACTTTTTTCGGGGCGAAACACAAGTGTCCATCAAATTCAAGGATAATCACGCCTGATGATGGACGCTTGCGTTGCGCCCGAAACGTCGGGATTTATTTTGTTTTATTTTATACCGATGTAGAGGCGTTAACTACGCGCTGTTGCGTAACCTGCGTTGCCACCAGGGCGGTGCAGCATTACCCCTGGGTACAACGGTTGGGGTCAGTCGAGGTGAAACGGATCGTGGCCAGGGTTTGGTACGAACCAATCAGACGGTTCCACGTGGGAATGCATGATTGGTTCTACCTGGCCACGAAGGGGTATAAGACGGGTGACCCAACGGACCTCGGGGTAGTTCTCTCCCTGCACGAAGACAGAAGACTGGGCCGAAGCCTAGCTAGGACCCTGGATCCAGCCTCCCAGCCCTTCTAAGGGCTAAGGCTCGGCATACCCAGTGGTCAGGACCCACCGGGGCCAGCGGTGGGTCAGATAGCCTCCCCTAGGTCCTAGCCGGAGGACTCTAGGATAGCGGTAGACGTGTGAGTCCCGCCAAGTCCGGAGGCTGTGTACCTCCTTAGGTATCAAGGAGGTTAGCGGTAGACGTGTTAGTGAGTCCCGCCAGGTCCGGAGTATGTGTACCTCCCTAGGAATCAAGGAGGTTAGCGGTAGACGTGTGAGTCCATCCAAGTCCGGAGGCTGTGTACCTCCTTAGGTATCAAGGAGGTTAGCGGTAGACGTGTGAGTCCCTCCAGGTCCGGAGGCTGTACCTCCCTAGGGTATCGGGTGAGGGAACCGAATATCCCTCTGTGTGGTGTGTTAAGCGTTGTATAAGGAAACAATACAATAAACAGAGTGTGCCTCCTAAAGAAGTCTGCTCGTCCTTACAACACTACACACTACATAGCATGTCAAGTCGAGTGCTGTTAGCAAGTAGCAGCGCCTATGAAGGCCGGCACAGCGCGCAGCCGCCTTTGTAAACCCACCGGCGATGTTTGTACACTGCACCATATGCGCATTTTGAAGGCCAGGTCAAAGAAAGGCCCAGGACTGGTTCAAATATTCGCCACCCGTTATTGGCCGTGAGCAGAAATCGAACTCAGGTCACCAGGTTCATAGGGCAGTGCGCTACAAACACTTCACCATGCTGCTGCTCCAACATAGATCCCCCCGCATAGCCTTGACAGACCGTTGGGGCAAGTGCTGCTAACGAGTAGCGCCTATGAAGGCCGGCACCGTGGCACACAAGGGAGTGGGTGGCAAGCGCCACGCCCGGCTGCCTTTGTCTCTCCCCATAACGGCGATGTTTGCTACACACCGCACCAGGTACTCATTTGAGCCTGAGTCGACCTAGGTGGAGGCCCGGGACCCGGTTCGGATAATCGTCACTGGTGTTGGCCGTGAGCGGGAATCGAACCCGGGTCGCCGGGTTCATAGCGCGGCGCGCTAACCGCATCGACGGACAAAGACTCACCCGGACACATATATACACTGACACACACACACACACGTGAAAATATTCCCTCTATGGTACTCTAAAGGTGTTGGGGCAAGTGCTTAAACACGCAAATAGACACTCACAGACTACACACAGACATCTAAAGACACGCGCGCACATGAAGTCAGACAGACTCGCACACTGGTTCACACAGACATGCTTAGACACCACACAAAGACACAGACTCACACTCACAAAGATCCATTGACAGACAAAATCAAAGATCAAAGTCAAGGACAAAGACTCACACTCAGATTTGCACACACAAAGACAAAGTCAAGAACACTCACAGACACAACACTCAGTCACACACACACACACATATATACACACAGACTCACACACAGACATACATAGATAGACACGCAAAGTGAAATACACTCAGAATCACACTGAGACTCACACACAGACTTGCATAGACACACAAAGACAGAGTCAAGGGCACCCACAGACTGACACTAAGACTCGCACACACACAACAAAGACAATGATCCCCCAGTATAGCCTTCATAGACTGTTGGGGCAACTGCTGTTAGCGAGCATCTATGAAGGCCGGCACTTACAAACACACAGAGTCACAGAAACTGACAGACTCATACGCAGACATCCACAGAGACACAGAGTCACAGACACTCACAGACTCACACTCAGACATCCATAGAGACACATAGGCACAGAAACTGACAGACTCACACGGAGACATCCACAGAGACACAGAGTCACAGACACTCACAGACTCACACGCAGACATCCATAGAGACACAGAGTCACAGACACTCACAGACTCACACGCAGACATCCATAGAGACACAGAGTCACAGACACTCACAGACTCACACTCAGACATCCATAGAGACACAAAGTCACAGACACTCACAGACTCACACGCAGACATCCATAGAGACACAGAGTCACAGACACAGACTCACACGCAGACATCCATAGAGACATAGAGTCACAGATACTCACAGACTCACACGCAGACATCCATAGAGACACAAATTCACAGACACTCACAGACTCACACACAGACATCCACAGAGACACAGAGTCACAGACACTCACAGACTCACACGCAGACATCCATAGAGACACAGACACTCACAGACTCACACGCAGAGATCCATAGAGACACAGACACTCAGAGACCCACACACAGACATCTACAGAGACACAGAGTCACAGACACCCACAGACTCACACGCAGACATCCACAGAGACACAGAGACACAGACACTCACAGACTCACACACAGACATCCACAGAGACACAGAGTCACAGACACTCACAGACTCACACGCAGACATCCATAGAGACACAGACACTCAGAGACTCACACACAGACATCTACAGAGACACAGAGTCACAGACACTCACAGACTCACACGCAGACATCCACAGAGACACAGAGACACAGACACTCACAGACTCACACACAGACATCCACAGAGACACAGAGTCACAGACACTCACAGACTCACACGCAGACATCCGTAGAGACACAAAGTTACAGACACTCACAGACTCACACACAGACATCCATAGAGACACAGAATCACAGACACTCACAGACTCACACACAGACATCCACAGAGACACAGAGTCACAGACACTCACAGACTCACACGCAGACATCCACAGAGACACAAATTCACAGACACTCACAGACTCACACGCAGACATGCACAGAGACACAGAATCACAGACACTCACAGACTCACACGCAGACATCCACAGAGACACAGAGTCACAGACACAGACTCACAGGCAGACATCCATAGAGACACAGAGTCACAGATGCTCACAGACTCACACGCAGACATCCACAGAGACACAGAGTCACAGACACTCACAGACTCACACGCAGACATCCACAGAGACACAGAGTAACAGACACTCACAGACTCACACGCAGACATCCATAGAGACACAAATTCACAGACACTCACAGACTCACACACAGACATCCACAGAGACACAGAGTCACAGACACTCACAGACTCACACTCAGACATCCATAGAGACACATAGGCACAGACACTCACAGACTCACACGCAGACATCCATAGAGACACAGACACTCACAGACTCACACACAGACATCCGTAGAGACACAAAGTTACAGACCCTCACAGACTCACACGCAGACATCCACAGAGACACAGAGTCACAGACACTCACAGACTCACACTCAGACATCCATAGAGACACAGAGTCACAGACACTCACAGACTCACACGCAGACATCCACAGAGACACAAAGTTAGATACATTCACAGACTCACACGCAGACATCCATAGAGACACAGAGTCACAGACATTCACAGACTCACACGCAGACATCCACAGAGACACAAAGTCACAGACACTCACAGACTCACACGCAGACATCCATAGAGACACAGAGTCACAGACACTCACAGACTCACACGCAGACATCCATAGAGACACAGAGTCACAGACACTCACAGACTCACACGCAGACATCCATAGAGACACAGACACTCACAGACTCACACACAGACATCCACAGAGACAGAGAGTCACAGACACTCACAGACTCACACGCAGACATCCATAGAGGACACAGAGTCACAGACACTCACAGACTCACACGCAGACATCCACAGAGACACAGACACTCAGAGACTCACACACAGACATCCATAGAGACACAGACACTCACAGACTCACACGCAGACATCCACAGAGACACAGAGTCACAGACACTCACAGACTCACACGCAGACATCCGTAGAGACACAAAGTCACAGACACTCACAGACTCACACTCTGACATCCATAGAGACACATAGTCACAGACACTCACAGACTCACACTCTGACATCCATAGAGACACAAAGTCACAGACACTCACAGACTCACACTCAGACATCCATAGAGACACAAAGTTAGATACATTCACAGACTCACACGCAGACATCCACAGAGACACAGAGTCACAGACACTCACAGACTCACACGCAGACATCCATAGAGACACAAAGTCACAGACACTCACAGACTCACAACAAGATATCCACAGAGACACAGAGTCACAGACACTCACAGACTCACACTCAGACATCCACAGAGACACAGAGTCACAGACACTCACAGACTCACACTCAGACATCCACAGAGACACAGAGTCACAGACACTCACAGACTCACACGCAGACATCCATAGAGACACAGAGTCACAGACACTCACAGACTCACACGCAGACATCCGTAGAGACACAAAGTCACAGACACTCACAGACTCACACGCAGACATCCATAGAGACACAGAGTCACAGACACTCACAGACTCACACACAGACATCCGTAGAGACACAAAGTCACAGACACTCACAGACTCACACGCAGACATCCATTAAGACACAGAGTCACAGACACTCACAGACTCACACGCAGACATCCACAGAGACACAGAGTCACAGACACTCACAGACTCACACTCAGACATCCATAGAGTCACAGAGTCACAGACACTCACAGACTCACACACAGACATCCATAGAGACACAGACACTCACAGACTCACATGGAGACATCCACAGAGACACAGAGTCACAGACACTCACAGACTCACACGCAGACATCCATAGAGACACAGAGTCACAGACACTCACAGACTCACACGCAGACATCCGTAGAGACACAGACACTCACAGACTCACACGCAGACATCCACAGAGACACAGAGTCACAGACACTCACAGACTCACACGCAGACATCCACAGAGACACAGAGTCACAGACACTCACAGACTCACACGCAGACATCCACAGAGACACAGAGTCACAGACACTCACAGACGCACACGCAGACATCCATAGAGACACAGACACTCACAGACTCACACACAGACATCCGTAGAGACACAAAGTTACAGACACTCACAGACTCACACGCAGACATCCATAGAGACACAGAGTCACAGACACTCACAGACTCACACACAGACATCCATAGAGACACAGACACTCAGAGACTCACACACAGACATCTACAGAGACACAGAGTCACAGACACTCACAGACTCACACGCAGACATCCACAGAGACACAGACACTCACAGACTCACACACAGACATCCACAGAGACACAGAGTCACAGACACAGACTCACACGCAGACATCCATAGAGACACAGAGTCACAGATGCTCACAGACTCACACACAGACATCCACAGAGACACAGAGACACAGACACTCACAGACTCACACGCAGACATCCACAGAGACACAGAGTTACAGACACTCACAGACTCACACGCAGACATCCGTATAGACACAAAGTTACATACATTCACAGACTCACACGCAGACATCCACAGAGACACAGAGTCACAGACACTCACAGACTCACACACAGACATCCGTAGAGACACAAAGTTACAGACACTCACAGACTCACACGCAGACATCCATAGAGACACAGAGTCACAGACACTCACAGACTCACACACAGACATCCACAGAGACACAGAGTCACAGACACAGACTCACACGCAGACATCCATAGAGACACAGAGTCACAGATGCTCACAGACTCACACGCAGACATCCATAGAGACACAAATTCACAGACACTCACAGACTCACACACAGACATCCACAGAGACACAGAGTCACAGACACTCACAGACTCACACTCAGACATCCATAGAGACACAAAGTCACAGACACTCACAGACTCACAAGCAGATATCCATAGAGACAGAGAGTCACAGACACTCACAGACTCACACTCAGACATCCATAGAGACACAAAATCACAGACACTCACAGACTCACACGCAGACATCCATAGAGACACAGAGTCACAGACACTAACAGACTCACACGCAGACATCCATAGAGACACAGAGTCACAGACACTCACAGACTCACACTCAGACATCCATAGAGACACAGAGTCACAGACACTCACAGACTCACACGCAGACATCCATAGAGACACAGACACTCACAGACTCACACGCAGACATCCACAGAGACACAGAATCACAGACGCTCACAGACTCACACGCAGACATCCACTGAGACACAGACCCTCACAGACTCACACACAGACATCCACAGAGACAGAGAGTCACAGACACTCACAGACTCACACGCAGACATCCACAGAGACACAGAGTCACAGACACTCACAGACTCACACACAGACATCCACAGAGACACAGAGTCACAGACACTCACAGACTCACACGCAGACATCCATAGAGACACAGACACTCACAGACTCACACACAGACATCCACAGAGACACAGAGTCACAGACACTCACAGACTCACACGCAGACATCCATAGAGACACAGACACTCACAGACTCACACACAGACATCCACAGAGACACAGAGTCACAGACACTCACAGACTCACACGCAGACATCCACAGAGACACAGAGTCACAGACACTCACAGACTCACACGCAGACATCCATAGAGACACAGAGTCACAGACACTCACAGACTCACACGCAGACATCCATAGAGACACAGAGTCACAGACACTCACAGACTCACACGCAGACATCAATAGACACACAAAGTCACAGACACTCACAGACTCACACTCTGACATCCATAGAGACACATAGTCACAGACACTCACAGACTCACACGCAGACATCCACAGAGACACAGAGTCACAGACACTCACAGACTCACACGCAGACATCCACAGAGACACAAAGTTACAGACACTCACAGACTCACACGCAGACATCCATAGAGACACAGAGTCACAGACACTCACAGACTCACACGCAGACATCCATAGAGGACACAGAGTCACAGACACTCACAGACTCACACGCAGACATCCATAGAGGACACAGAGTCACAGACACTCACAGACTCACACGCAGACATCCATAGACACACAAAGTCACAGACACTCACAGACTCACACGCAGACATCCATAGAGGACACAGAGTCACAGACACTCACAGACTCACACGCAGACATCCATAGACACACAAAGTCACAGACACTCACAGACTCACACTCTGACATGGACGGATATCAAATCTGTTGACCCCTTATCTGTGCCCTACCTTATTACAAAGCAGACCTTATTGGTCACCCCGTGCCCTTATAAATCTCAAAGTTCATCCCACAAAGTCCCATCACAAGGGAGAAACACAAACAAATAACTACGTTTTGCCCGTATTGAAACGGCTGTACGCCTTTATGGACTTGAAAATGAAATGTTCCCAGTACAAGAATACGGGGATAACCGTATGGGTTGACACGGTATGAGACACACAAAGTCACGGACACTCACAGGCTCACACACAGACATCCATAGACACACAAAAGTAAAAAAATAAACTCCCAGACTTGCATTCAGACATGCACATAGACACACAAAGACACAGACTCGCCACACTCATTTGAACACGTAGGCTTCGCGACCAATATCCACAATAGAGGTTTGTTTGGGTTAGATCGCGTAAATATATAAATGTGTCGTTAAAACCCGCCACCACCCGACACAGCCAACTTAGTAAGGGTCATCACGTAAACAGAACGTGGCCAATTCATCACTAGGACAACACCACCGGTGTGTGTTGGAGAGCCAAGCCACAACATTTACAATCTGAGTGCTACGTTTCGCAAGTAATTACAACTATATTCTTGGTTCTTTCGGCAAAGTCACCACGTAGAAGGGAAACAGTAAAATGATAAAAATATAAAACAATAAAATTCTCACGACGTTTCGACTGCAACACCAAGCAATCATCATCAGGTGTGAAAACCACTTGATGAAGCTAGTTGTAATTAAATTTTGATTTAAAGCTTTCGTGACTGCAGGGATTAATATTCTTGGTTCTTTCGGTAAAGTCACCACGTAGAAGGGAAACAGTAAAATAATAAAAATATAAAACAATACAATTCTCACGACGTTTCACACCTGATGATGATTGCTTGGTGTTGCAGTCGAAACGAATCATCGTCACGTGGCTTTCACACCTGATGATGATTGCTTGTGTTGCAGTCGAAACGTCGCGAGAATCGTATTGTTTTATAATTTTCATTTATCATTGTATTGTTTCCCTTCTACGTGGTGGCTTTACCGAAAAAAAAACAAGAATATGAATCCCTGCAGCCACGAAAGTTTTAGATAAAAAAATTTTTTATTACAACTAGCTTCATCATCATTCATAATAAAGGTTTTTGGGTTAGATCGCGTTTATTTATGAATGTGTCGTAACCCTCCACCACCCGACACGGCCAATCAGCAAAAAAAGTGTCACGTTGACAAAAGACAAATAATTCACTACTTCAGCCGACCGGTGTGTTGAAGAGTGAATCCACAACATTTACAGTTTGAGTACGACGTTTCGCTGGTAAATACATCCAGCATCATCAAGCAATTCGCCAGAATGGTAAAGCCCTCTTCACTTGCTCCCGGTTTTTATATAGAGCAGCAGGGTGACGTCATCACTTAACTCATATCAGGCGACAGCCAGATCGCCACAGTCGCACAGCGATCCCGTCCAACTTACGGGTGGCGGTGGCGAGGTGAAGGAGGGCGAGAACGAGCAGAGCTTGCACGGCGGCGGCCATTTTTATTTTATGGGGTTTTTCTTCTTTTTTTTAGCTTTCGCTGTCAACGACGGCTTGAGATGTGGCTGATGAAGCTTCGCTTCGGAGTTGCGAGCCTGGGAGTTTGAGCCCCGCTTTTAAAGGCAGCAACCGGGGGCTGGGGCCTGGCACTGACCCAGCCAGCGACAGGGCCCAGCCTCAATAGGTGCAGTGTCGCGGCCGGCAGCGGCCAAGAAGCAAAGCAAACGGCCCCGTCTATTTCCTGTCAAAATACGGGAGCTGTAACATTCTCTCTCTCTCTGTCCTCCTCCCACCGTGCTAACGTAAATAGCACAATTTTTTTTTAATTAAACGTTGAACAAGGAGACGCTCAACTAAATAAGGGAACTGCTTGATTCATTCTGAAATTAAAATGTGAAAAAGCCAACATTTTGTGAACGGCTTCATGCTAAATAATAATAATATCATAGCAAACATCGAGGGTGACCTGAAGCACCCTTGCTACTGGCTGAACAAGAGGCATCCTCTTTGAGAGATGTTCCCAAGCAGAAACAGGACCTCCTTTCAGTTCCTGTTATGCCAAAGCCTGGGCAAAATGAAATATCAACGGGTGGCGTCTGAATGGGGCCCCATGTATTTTTATTTCTTCCCCTCAACGCGTATAAGGAAGCGGGTGGCCTCGTTTGAAACACTGGGGGGGGTAAACATACAGCCAACAGAGAGGTGTTGAATCCTCTCTAAATGTTTTTGGGCTACGTTTTTTTTTTCATTGAGCGTCTGTACATTTCCACTCGACGCCGCTAAATGTCGCATTTGCCTCGATGTCAAGCGAAAACCGAACGCGTGTTTTGTTTAAATTTTGCCTAGTACTCAGCTAACGCGGCTCTTTTTTTCAGAAGCCACCTGGCCAGCACAAGTGGCAACTGAAAAAAAGTGGCGGCTTGCCATCACGTTGAGCAGCCAAATGCCCTCAAAGGCCGCGATGGTGCTTCCAGACGTGGATGGGAAAATCCCGGAGGACCCGGAGAAAAATCCACGCGACCACAGAGAGAACGTGCAAAACTCAAAGTACTCAGGAGTCAGGATTGCGATCGAAACCCATGACCTCCTGTACACCAGGCGAGGTAGCTGACACCTTTGCACCGTGGCGCCGCTAAAAACTCCGAGCGAGCACTTCCGATGCCTTGGTAGCCCGCTCAACTCACCAACTCCATGCGACCATCGTGAATTCCAATACTGCTCACAGTGAAGGTACCGCGTGTCTTTACTTTCATGCGCGTGTCGGTTAACAACAACAACAACAACGAAAAATGCCGGTGTTCAGTGGCAACCACCAGCAGTACTACTAAATGTTGTGCCGTGCATTTTTCTGAAATGTTATTTTTTTTTTCCATTTGAATCGGTGTTTTTTTTAAATTTTGGCATTCACGGTTGTTGGTGTCTACATTTTTTTTTATCTTCTTTGGTTCTTTATTCTTAGTTTTTTCGGTAAAGTCACGTTGAAGAGAAACAACAAAATAATAAAATATATATAAATCAATAAAAAAATTCTCACGACGTTTATGGTCGAAACGTCGTGAGAATGTTTTATTGTTTTATATATATTTTATTATTTTGTTGTTTCTCTTCAACGTGACTTTACCGAAAAAACTAAGAATATGAATTACTGCAGTCACGAAAGCTTTAAATCAAAATTCTTTGGTTCTTTCGGTAAAGTCACGCGGAATGTTTATCTTTCATTTTTTTTATCAATGTATTATTTTATTCTCATTCCACGTGGTGACTTTACCGAAAGAACCAAAGAAGATGAATCATTGCAGTCACGAAAGCTTTAAATCGAAATAGAATTTTTTTTTTAGTCGAATTCTTTCTCTTCAAATTTTATTACTTGTTTATCTTTTCGTTCGGGGGGGGGGGACCCCCTGTGGCCGGCTGGGCCCACGATGCGTGGCACAAGGCTGTCCCATAATCCAGCCCACCCACCCCCCATAGTTGCCCCCTGGGTGGAGGCGAAGGCTGAGAGGCGACGGATAAGGAGAAAGGACGGTGCTGTCAGCGGTGTAAGTGTGGGGTTGAGGTGACTCAAATCAGGCAGCGGTATTCATAAAGCAACGACTAATTTTGCAAAACGACCTTAAAGGGGGGAGAAATAAATCTGGGTGTTGCTGTTTTTTTAGTTTTGAGAGGTTTTTTGGGGTTTTTTATGGGTTTTTTCGGATTTTGGTGGGTTTTTTTGCCTTGTTATTTTGTTTTCGGAGGGTTTTGGGATTTTTTTCGGTTTTTAGTGGTGCTTGGGTTTTTAGGGGGATTTTTTTTGCTTTGGGATTTTTTTTAAAATAATTTTTAGTTTTTAGTGTTTTTTGGGTTGTTTTGGGTTTTTTCGGTTTTAAGTGGTTTTGGGGTTTTTTTCATTTTTCTTAGTTTTTTGGGGAGTTTTGGATTTTTGAATGCTTTTTAGTGGTTTGGGGGTTTTTGGAGGTTTTCAGAATATTTTTAGGTTTTGTTTTGTGTGTGTTTTTAGTAGGGTACTCATGTT
The DNA here is from genome assembly GCF_010993605.1 of Petromyzon marinus. Lineage (NCBI taxonomy): Eukaryota > Metazoa > Chordata > Hyperoartia > Petromyzontiformes > Petromyzontidae > Petromyzon > Petromyzon marinus. Next base: position 264,118 of record NC_046140.1, on the reverse strand, counting down.
TGGGGGGGGGGGGGGGGATTTAATGTTTTTCATGCTTTCTGGCGTTTTTTTTGTTTTTCGGGGGTTTTGGGATTTCCTTCAGTTTTTAGTGGTTTTCGGGTAATTTTAGGGTTTTTCAGTTTACAGTGTTTTTTTTAGTTTTTTTAGTGTTTTCGGGTTTTTTTGTGGTGTTTTGCGTTTAAACATTTTTTTTAGTTTTGGGGGGTTTTTGGAAAAAATTAGGTTTTTAGTGGGTTTTATTTATATATACGGGTATTTTAGTTTTTAGTGGTTTTTGAGTTGTTTGTGTGTTTTTTCGTGGGTTTTGGGATTTTTTTCGGTTCTTAGTGGTTTTGGGGATTTTCTGTTTAGGTTTTTGGGGTTTCTTTTATAGCTTTTAGTGTTTTTGGGCTATTTTGGGTTGTTTTCGGTTTTTAGTGTTTTTTTTTTAGTTTGATAGATTTTGGGGGTTTTGGGTTTTTTTTAGGTTTTTGGTTTTTTTTATTTTTTGGGGCAGGGGATGGACAACAAACTGCACTTTAAATCTAGATGATGATATAATTACCATAGGCTTCCTAATATCAGAAGAACATTCCAGACAGGCACAGAAGCAAAAAATGCCACTATTGCATTGCCTGTATTTGTTTGTATATATTATATATATTACACATTGTAGAAAATATATTGTCCTATTTGATGGATCTGAATCACTGTTTTGTGATTTTTGTTTTACTGCGTTTTTTTTTAAAAGAGTAAACTCACAAGCTGACTTGACCTTCTCTCACCCCCACTACACACACGCAGCCTGTTTTTCCTGGACACCGTTCATCATACATAAACACGTAAGTATATATATACACATACGTATATATGCTTATATTTATATGCACATACTACACTAAAAACTAATCTTTTTTTTAATTTCAGGTAAGGCCCACTGAGCTATGTAGATTTTTCGGATGCGGCTTGGCTATCACAAATGATAGCTCAATGAAGTGGCTCATCGCATGGAAACTTATAGCAGCCAACTACACTAGACGCGTGTTTCTAAAGACTCATAGTGAAGCACACAGAGATCCATGGAAGTGATAAACCGGAGTGCCTGGAGGAAAAATCCATGCGACCACGAGGAGAGAGACATGCAAATACATATGATAGGCTAATGAAGTGGCTTATCACGTGGAAATTTATAGCAGCAGGCAGTGACTCTAAGCGCGTGGATGTTGAGTCTAAATGTGCAGTAAAAAGGATAAGGAGAAAGGACGGTGCTGTCAGCGGTGTAAGTGTGGGGTTGAGGTGACTCAAATCAGGCAGCGGTATTCATAAAGCAAGGAATAATTTTGCAAAACGACGTTAAAGGGGGGAGAAATAAATCTGGGTGTTGCTGTTTTTTTAGTTTTGAGAGGTTTTTGGGGTTTTTTATGGGGGGTTTTCGGATTTTAGTGGGTTTTTTTGCCTTTTTAATAAGTTATTTTGTTTTCGGAGGGTTTTTGGATTTTCCATCGGTTTTTAGTGGTGCTTGGGTTTTTAGGGGGATTTTTTTGTTTTGGGATTTTTTTTAATAATTTTTAGTTTTTAGTGTTTTTTGGGTTGTTTTGGTGGTTTTTTTCGGTTTTAAGTGGTTTTGGGGGGGGGGTTCATTTTTTTGTTTTTTGGGGAGTTTGGGATTTTTTATGCTTTTTAGTGGTTTGGGGGTTTTTGGAGGTTTTCAGAATTTTTTTAGGTTTTGTTTTGTGTCTTTTTAGTAGGGTACTCATGTTTTGGGGTGGGGGGGGATTTAATGGTTTTCAGGCTTTTTTGGCGTTTTTTAGTTTTTCGGGGGTTTTGGGATTTACTTCAGTTTTTAGTGGTTTTCGGGTAATTTTAGGGTTTTTCGGTTTTAAGTGTTTTTTTTAGTTTTTCGAGTGTTTTCGGGTTTTTTTGTGGTGTTTTGCGTTTAAACATTTTTTTTTAGTTTTGGGGGGTTTTTGGAAAAAATTAGGTTTTTAGTGGGTTTTATTTATATATATGGGTATTTTAGTTTTTAGTGGTTTTTGAGTTGTTTGTGTGTTTTTTCGGTTTTGTGTGTTTTTTCGTGGGTTTTGGGATTTTTTTAGGTTCTTAGTGGTTTTGGGGATTTTCTGTTTAGGTTTTTGGGGTTTCTTTTATAGCTTTTAGTGTTTTTTGGGCTATTTTGGGTTGTTTTCGTTTTTTTTTTTAGTTTGATAGATTTTGGGGGTTTTGGGTTTTTTTTAGGTTTTTGGTTTTTTTAATTTTTTGGGGCAGGGGATGGACAACAAACTGCACTTTAAATCTAGATGATGATATAATTACCATAGGCTTCCTAATATCGGAAGAACATTCCAGACAGGCACAGAAGCAAAAAATGCCACTATTGCATTGCCTGTATTTCTTTGTATATATTATATATATTACACATTGTAGAAAATATATTGTCCTATTTGATGGATCTGAATCACTGTTTTGTGATTTTTGTTTTACTGCGTTTTTTTTTTTAAAGAGTAAACTCACAAACTGACTTGACCTTCGCTCTCACCCCCACTACACACACGCAGCCTGTTTTTTCCTGGACACCGTTCATCATACATAAACACGTAAGTATATATATACACATACGTATATATGCTTATATTTATATGCACATACTACACTAAAAACTAATCTTTTTTTTAATTTCAGGTAAGGCCCACTGAGCTATGTAGATTTTTCAGATGCCGCTTGGCTATCACAAATGATAGCTCAACGAAGTGGCTCATCGCATGAAAACTTATAGCAGCCAACTACACTAGACGCGTGTTTCTAAAGACTCATAGAGAAGCACACAGAGATCCATGGAAGTGATAAACCGGAGTGCCTGGAGGAAAAATCCATGCGACCACGAGGAGAGAGACATGCAAATACATATGATAGGCTAATGAAGTGGCCTATCACGTGGAAATTTATAGCAGCAGGCAATGACTCTAAACGCGTGGATGTTGAGTCTAAATGTGCAGTAAAAAGGATAAGGAGAAAGGACGGTGCTGTCAGCGGTGTAAGTGTGGGGTTGAGGTGACTCAAATCAGGCAGCGGTATTCATAAAGCAAGGAATAATTTTGCAAAACGACGTTAAAGGGGGGAGAAATAAATCTGGGTGTTGCTGTTTTTTTTAGTTTTGAGAGGTTTTTGGGGTTTTTTTATGGGGGGTTTTCGGATTTTAGTGTTTTTTTTGCCTTGTTAATAAGTTATTTTGTTTTCGGAGGGTTTTGGGATTTCTTTCGGTTTTTAGTGGTGTTTGGCCTTTTACGGGGATTTTTTTTGTTTTGGGATTTTTTTTAAAATAATTTTTCGTTTTTAGTGTTTTTTGGGTTGTTTTGGTGTTTTTTTCGGTTATAAGTGGTTTTGGGGTTTTTTTTCTTAAGTTTTTTGGGGAGTTTTGGATTTTTTTAATGCTTTTTAGTGGTTTGGGGGTTTTTGGAGGTTTTCGGAATTTTTTAGGTTTTGTTTTGCGTCTTTTTAGTAGGGTACTCATGTTTTGGGGGGGGGGGGGGGATTTAATGGTTTTCAGGATTTTTTGGCGTTTTTTTTGTTTTTCGGGGGTTTTGGGATTTTCTTCAGTTTTTAGTGGTTTCCGGGTAATTTTAGGGCTTTTTCGGTTTTAAGTGGGGTTTTTTTTGTGTTTTCGGGGTTTTTTTGTGGTGTTTTGCGTTTAAACATTTTTTTTTTAGTTTTGGGGGGTTTTTGGAAAAAAATTAGGTTTTTAGTGGGTTTTATTTATATATATGGGTATTTTAGTTTTTAGTGGTTTTTGGGTTGTTTGGGTGTTTTTCCGGTTTTGTGTGTTTTTTCGTGGGTTTTGGGATTTTTTTCGGTTCTTAGTGGTTTTGGGGATTTTCTGTTTAGGCTTTTGGGGTTTCTTTTATAGCTTTTAGTGGTTGTTGGGCTATTTTGGGTTGTTTTCGGTTTTTAGTGTTTTGTTTTTAGTTTGATAGGTTTTGGGGTTTTTGGGTTTTTTTTAGGTTTTTGGTTTCTAAATTTTTTGGGGCAGGGGATGGACAACAAACTGCGTTTTAAATCTAGATGATGATATAATTCCCATAGGCTTCCTAATATCGGAAGAACATTCCAGACAGGCACAGAAGCAAAAAATGCCACTATTGCATTGCCTGTATTTGTTTGTATATATTATATATATTACACATTGTAGAAAATATATTGTCCTATTTGATGGATCTGAATCACTGTTTTGTGATTTTTTTACTGCGTTTTTTTTTTAAAGAGTAAACTCACAAGCTGACTTGACCTTCTCTCACCCCCACTACACACACGCAGCCTGTTTTTTCCTGGACACCGTTCATCATACATAAACACGTAAGTATATATATACACATACGTATATATGCTTATATTTATATGCACATACTACACTAAAAACTAATCTTTTTTTAATTTCAGGTAAGGCCCACTGAGCTATGTAGATTTTTCAGATGCCGCTTGGCTATCACAAATGATAGCTCAACGAAGTGGCTCATCGCATGGAAACTTATAGCAGCCAACTACACTAGACGCGTGTTTCTAAAGACTCATAGAGAAGCACACAGAGATCCATGGAAGTGATAAACCGGAGTGCCTGGAGGAAAAATCCATGCGACCACGGGGAGAGAGACATGCAAATACATATGATAGGCTAATGAAGTGGCCTATCACGTGGAAATTTATAGCAGCAGGCAATGACTCTAAGCGCGTGGATGTTGAGTCTAAATGTGCAATTAAAAAAAACCGGAGGTCTCAGGAGGAAAATCCACGCGCCCACGGGGAGATCACGCAAACTCCAAATGTAAAGGCATCCGGGTTGGCATCGAAGTCACGACCTCCTGTATACCAGGCGAGGTAGTTAACATCTCCTGGCCACCGTGGTGTTCTGCAACGGTAGCCAAAAGACACAAGCCCACAGGTCACAAAACGCTACCGCTGCTAAATTCCCCCCGGTCGCTCCCACTGATCTAGCACTGAATACACATTCACAAATGTATCTAAGACGTAGTTTGGAGGCCAATGGCTTCAGTGGGCAGGCTGACGTGAGCGGCAGGCGGCCAACATAAAGGGGCCGCCGGCGCCGCGAAAACAAAATAAAATGAGAAAGTAACAAATGAAAAAGAACAAAAACTTAATCTTAATTTGAAGCTTTCGCGACTGCAAGAATCCATACTCTTTGGTTCTTTCGGTAAAGTCATCACGTAGTAGGTAGAAAATCACGTAAATCACGGCGTTCGGAATCGCAACACCAAAAGCGATCGTCCTCAGGCGGAGAAAAATATAATCCAGCAGTGGAACTGCCGAACTGCAGTTTCACTGCTGGATTGCAGTTCCAACACAAGCAATCGCCTGAGGACGACCTGCTTGTGTTGCGATAGAAACGCGGTGATTTATTTTATCTTATACGTGACCTTACCGAAAGAACCAAAGAGTGACAATAACCTAATGGAAGGTGATGGAGGGGGCCCAGGAAGAGGGCAAACAAACAAAAAAAACAGAGACAGAGCGGGAGCGGGGAGACGCTGCCTTCACACGTGGTGCATATAAAGTACTCTAATATATTAGCGACTGCAAAGACATGCAGTCGCATTTTCCGAATCTATAGATATCGATATGCGCGTGACGGTGGTGAGATATTAACTACCTTGCCTGTTACAGAGGCGGTCGTGGTTAGTGTAGCGGTTAGCACGCTGCGCTACAAACTTGGCGACCCCAGTTCGATTCTCGCTCACGGCCAACACCGGGCGACGATTATCTGAACCGATCTTGGGCCTCTCCTAGGAAAAAGACTCAGCCTCAAATGAGTACCTGGTGCGATGTGTAAACATCGCCAATGGGGAGACAAAGGTAGCCGGGTGTGATATTGGCCACCCAATCCTTTGTGTGCCGTGGCAGCCTTCAAAGCAGCACTTGCCCCAACAGTCTGTTCAGGCTATAGGGGCAGTGGCGGAGCCAGTGGGGGGGTTGGGGTTGAACGTGCCCCCCCAATGATCCAATCGAAATCCCTAATTTCGATCGGATCATTGGGGTTTATTAGTAATAAATCAGCATTTTGCGACCCCCACTGCCACTGTGTAGCATATTATTACGTGCCAGGAACTCTATGAGATGATAGGACAATAGTCTGAGTCCATAATTGCCAATAAGTAACGGCAAAGCGGTTATAAGTGACTCACAGAATTGTGCGCAGTTGCGTTTCCAGTACACGGCTTCCCTGAAGGCGGAATACCTTCAGCGAGCGCGATGCCGATCACACACGGTTCGAATTCGACCCTCGACCGATGGCTGCAGAAGTGCCCGGCGAGTCGTTCGCCAGGGCCTCCTCCAGCTCAGCGTCACCGTTTGCGATCTCCTGACCCTTCGTCTTCAATGGCGGCAGCTGATGAATCGGAAGCAGAAACGCTCGCCAACTCCCCGCCTCCAGCGCCATTGCGCTGGAGGCACAATGTCAACGAGATCCGTCGTTCGTACCTGATGCAGGGCCGGCTCGTTCCACGCCCCCGTTCGTCGGATGGCAGCATGTACCGCCGCCCGCAGCCATCGTGGTTTGAGACGTACGATTGGCTCGAATACTCGTTCCACACCGAGTCGGTCTACTGCTTCCCGTGCTTCCTCTTCCCATCCCGCGATCGCTCGGACGCGTTAGTCTCGGACGGGTTCTCGGCCTGGAATAAGGTGGGCGGCCGCAATTGCTGCCTTCTCCAACATCAAGGCGGCGCGCAGTCGCTCCGCAACCAAGCGGTACAGAAGGCCAGAGACGTGATGAATACGGAGATGCACATCGTCACGGGCAAGCACGGCCTGGAGAAGCAGACGGCCCAGGCGATCGCCGACAATCGGACTCGGTTGGAGGGATCAGTCGATGCGATTCGATTCCTGATGAAGCAGCGGCTGGCCTGCCAGGGCCACAATGAGTCCGCTCAACCGCGGAAACTTCCTCGAGCTGCTTCAGTTCCTGTGCAAACGCGACGTTCGAACTGGCCGGCGTCACGCTCGACAACGCCCCCGCAGAACGCCATCATGACTAGTCACCGACATCCAGAAGGACATCATCCACGCCCACGCCCAGATCCTCTGAAAGCCCCTCGATGATGAACAAGCCGACGCCTTCTACTGCATCGTGGCGGACGAGACTCGCGATGCGAGCAAGAAGGAGCAACTGGACGTCGTTAACCGCTTCGTCGAGATCAAGACCGGCGTGCTGCGCGAGCGTCTCTTCGACCGGAAGAACGTCACGGACACGTGCGCCCCCCATGCTCCGCAATTCCATTGTCGACATGCGGACCAATCGCGGTCGCCCGATCGCCAACTGCCGCGGGCGGGCCTACGATGGCGCGTCCAATACGAGCGGCGAGATCAACGACCCGCAAGCCCCCGATCAAGCAGCTGAACGATTTGGCCTATTGCTGGGGCACTGCTCGGCGCACAAGCTCCAACTCGCGCTGGTTGCTGCTTGAGAGGAATGGCGTCCCCAACATCAAGCCGGTTCTTCGCATCGGTCAATGACATCGTCAATGTGGCGACGAGCTCCTCCAAGCGCGACGACGACCTCATCAACACGCAGAGGGAGATCGTGTTGGAGATGATCAACGAGCGCGGCTGGTCGAGACGGGCCGTGGTCTGAACCAGGAGACGGCGTTGGTGCGCCCAGTCTACACGCGCTGGCCGTCCTTCTGGCGCGCGCTGCGTCGCTTGATCGACGAAGATGCTGCTCATCACGCATGACCTGTCGCAGGCGCTGCATACGAAGGGCAAAGGACATCGTCGATGCACTGCGGTTGGTCGATGGCGTCCTCGAAGCGCTGGCAGAGATGCGCGTTACCGGCTACGATGGCCTGCTCCACAAGGTGCAGCGGTTCTGCGAGACCCGCAAGATCGAGGTGCCCGAATATGACCGCCAACATCGTCCGACTTGGCCGGCCTCGTTGCAATGGGCACATGAAAACCAATGATCATGTTTTCCGCGTCGACCTGTTCTACGCAGCGATCGACAAAATGCTGGCCGAGTTCACCTACAGATTCAGCGCCGAGTCGATAGAGATGCTCCGCCTAGCCACATGTATCTTCCCGCGCAAGCAGCTCGCCTCGTTCAATGCCGGCCCGCAAGTTCTACGTGATCGACTTTCCTGGCGTCGACCTAATGCTTCTCGATCAGCAGCTGGTCCACTTCGGCAGGGAGATAGAGAAGGACAAGCTATTGGGCACGCTCCCTGAACTGTCGGTCATGCTGGCGAAGACCGGCTGGGCCACGGCCGGCTACCACCTTGTGTGCCGATTGCTGCGGCTGATACCGACGTTGTCGGTGGCGACAGCCACGGCCGAGCGCGTTTTCAGCGTCCTGAGAATCATCAAGACGCGTTTGCACAACGCAATGGGCTCTGACTGCCTCAATGACGCCACGCTGCTGTATATCGAGAAGGACACTGCTGCGACTGTGACGAACGATCAAATCATGTCATACTACCAGGCCATGCGCTATCGCCGCACACACATCGAATAAAAAGCAAGGGACAAGTCCTTACTTACGAACATATCCTATCATTTTTCATTGCTGGAGGGGTTGTCTCCCCTACCTGAAAATCCTAGCTCCGTCTCTGTATAGAGAGGGGGGGTGGGGATCTTTTTTTGTATGTGGGTGTAAACGTGTGCGTGCGTGCGTGCTTTGCCTTCATAGGTGCTGCTCGCTAATAGCACTTTCCCCAACGGTCTGTCGAGGCTATACGGGTTATCATTGCCTTTGTGTGTGAAGTAGTAACAAATTTGCACGTTTTGTTCACGTGACAATCCTTACTAATTGGTTCTGTCGTTTGGTGGTGGGTTAACAACACATTTACGCGATCTAACACCCCCCCCACTCCCCCCACCAACACTAACTTTATTATTTAGCTTGAATGTTGAACCGAACATGGCAGGGGTTTTTTGCAGTCCATCGATTCCCAGTAGTTGCTGTCTTGCACTGCATCTTGCTGCCGTCACAGTGATTTTTTGAGAAGTAAATCCAGGGTAAAACTACGTCTTAGATACCTTTGTGAATGTGTATTCAGTGGTAGATCAGTGGGAGCGACTGGGGAATTTCGCAGTGGCAGTGTTTTGTGACGTGTGGGCTTGTGTCTTTTGGCCACCGTTGCAGGACGCCACGGTGGCTAGGAGATGTTAACTACCTCGCCTGGTATACAAGAGGTCGTGACTTCGATCCCAACCCTGATGCATTTACATTTGGAGTTTTTCGTGTGGATTTTCCTCTGAGACCTCCGGTTTTTAACACATTTAGACTCAACATCACGCGTTTAGAGTTATTGCCTGCTGCTATACATTTCCAGATGATAAACCACTTCATTAGCCTATAATTTGCATTTGCATGTCTCTCTCTCTTTCCCCGTGGTCACGTGGATTTTTCTCCAGGCCCTCAGATTTTTCCCTTCTTCGGATCTCTGTGCCTCTCTCCATGAGTCTTTAGAAACATGCGTTTAGTGTATTTGGCTGCTATAACCTACGGGACTTTACCGAAAGAACCAAAGCGTATGGATTCCTGCAGTCACGAAAGCTTAAAATCAAGATTGGCTGCTATAAGTTTACACGTGATGAGCCACTTCGTGTGACGGCCAGACCGCTTCTGAAAAACAACTACATAGCTCAGAGGGGCCCTAACCTGCGAAAATAAAAAAAATAAAAAATCATCGTTTTAGATAGCAAAGCGACCCAGAAGGGAACTTGATAATAAAGTGTTGCTGTCACATGATCCACTCATGTTCTCTCATCGAGACGCTGTCCAGTCATTTCTCGCTTAACAAGCGACTTTGTTTTCGAGAATTCGTAAAGAACGAAACATTTCATTTCAAGAATGTTGTACACCCTACTACCTGAATGGTTTATTTTGCCAGACGTCCCGTAGCGTAGTGAATTTGCAATAATCGAGCATTGCTAATACAATACTGCACTGAATTTCGATTTAAAGCTTTCGTGACTGCAAGGATTCATCTTCTTTGGTTCTTTCGGTAAAGTCACGTAGAATGAGCATAAAATAATAAATTGATAAAATAAAATAGCACAATAAAATTCTCACGACGTTTCGGCCACACCACAAGCGGTCTGAGCTTGGCTGTGTTCGCTCCAGCGCTGTCCTACCAGACAGTCTCGTCCCTTCACCTGATGAAGGCCGCGTGTGTTGTGGCCTAAACGTCGTGAGAATTTTATCGTGTTATTTTATTTTATCAATTAATTATTTTATTCTCATTCCACGTGGTGACTTTACCGAAAGAGCCAAAGAAGATGAATACTGCACTGATTTGGTAAAGATAAGAAAATATATTTAAATACATGTAAAATGAATTAATGATCATTTTCACGTGGAAGATGACAGTGGGGTTTTTAAACAAATCATCCCCCAGCTTTGTTAAGTTTTCATTGTGCGGTATAGATAGGATGGGTCTTGGCAGCAGCAGAGAACACAGTTGTCTTTCCCCCGCACCTCCTATTAGCATGGTGCTCAAGGTACTGTGCGAAGGAAGTTCAACATACATACAATGAGCAGTGTCTCATCCTCATCATCATCACAATACAATGGTCTGAATTGTGGGTTGCTGCGAACGTGGCAAAGAAAAACATCATCATCATCATCGAGGACTCGAACATGGAAGTAACGAGGATCCTCTCTCTCTCACGATGGCTGTGGACCCATGCAGAACTGCACTCAAACGCAAGCAAGTGAGACGTGCATCGTTCCGTGAGTGGAATATGTAGAAGAAAATCGCCAAACTGCGACCGTAGTGAAGCCCCAAACCATCAAACGGATCACCGATGAGTCTGCGGCATCCACGACACACACCCTGGCATTACCGTCGAAATCTCTACAGTGGCTACCTGCCGACTTGGAGTGGTTGAAGGACCTTAGCATTCAACTATGACATCATATATACAAACTGTTGCTCTCCCCCCCCTCCCCACCTCCTTGCCATATGAAAGAATCACGATCCATGGGAAGATCGTAGGTATCAACTGCACATTTCGTCATTTTGTTTCCAAACATTTCGTCATTTGTTTCCAAATGACGACATGTCTTGTGCCAATATGGTCAAGTCGTGCACGTCTATCTGTGGCACACATCTCTAAGGTCATCGTGAAGCCATTCCCTCTTAGGCATTCCTCTCTTTCTGGTTGCTTAAATTTTTCCAAACACAGTCTTTATTTTCCTGTGTGTCCATCCTACATTTAGTGTCGAAATAGTGCCAGTTTCCTTTTCATTGCTATCTGCATCATCAGGTCGTCTTCGATGTTCAACCTTTGTTTTAATATGTTGGTCACTCTTTGGGTTCAGTTTAGATGCGGTATCCTACCGTAGCAATACATTTTTAATGCCAATATCAGAATCGGAATCTTTATTTAGACTGGAGGAATCCACAGGTGTCCAGTGGAGGCGGATCATCAAGTTACAGACAGCCAGCCTGAAACATCAGAGCTGGTCTCCCAGCATCTTGCCGAGATGTAAACTACCTCGTCTGGTACACAGGAAGTCTTGGGTTTGATCCCGACTTTGACGGCTGTATATTTGGAGTTGCCTGGATTTTTTTCTCCAGGTCCTCTGGTATTTTGTCCCCCCTCCATATTTAGAAATATGGTTTTAGATTATTTGGCTGCCACTATAAATTCCCACATGATGAAAAACCACTTCGTTGAGCTATCACTTTTGGCCTGGCATTTTTGAAAATAAAAGAGCTATATAACTCAGTGGGCCTCACCTGGTAAAAAAAGAAAAGTTAATTTTTATAGAATGTTTGTGAAGCTAATGGTGCTGTGAGGCTATGCTGAAGCTTCTTCTTGGTTCTTTCGGTAAAGTCACGTAAAATGGAAATAAAATAATAAAAATAAAACATCATTAAAATAAAATATCTATTTTTTTATTTTTATATATTATTTTTATTTTATAATGTTTTATTTTTATTATTTTATTATTTCCATTTTACGTGACTTTACCGAAAGAACCGAGGAGATGAATCCCTGCAGTCACGAAAGCTTTAAATCGACATTTATGCTGAAGCTGTGCGGGCTGTATCTGCAATGCAAGCCGTGACAACTTAACTGCACTTAAGAGTCTGGGTGGCTATGAGGCTGGCACGTTAATCTCTATTATACGTGAATTAACTGGAAGATAAACTGGTGAGAAATGTACGCTTCATGACCGTGTAAGAATAGGGTTTTTTTTCCCATTTATTCTGGCAACAAAACTGCATAAACCACAATACCTGCGGTCAAAATGCAAACAAAAAAACATACTATGATAATATTTGATGCATTGTCCTTGAAACTGATTGGTCCACACCAAGGGACGGCTTTCTTTTGAGCCTTTTGGCGCCATCTGGTCGAGCACCAATTGGGTCGAGGCTCAAAAAGAAAGCCGTCCCTTGGTGTGGACCAATCAGTTTCAAGGACAATGCATCAAATATTATCATAGCATGTTTTTGTTGTTGTTTGCATTTTGACCGCAGGTATTGTGGTTAATGCAGACATGAATCCTTATAAGGCTTCAGTTTTGTTGCCAGAAAAAAAGGGGAAAACCCCTATTATTATTACATTTTGGTGCTGGCAAAGGAGGTCTAATGATGACCGTGTAAGATTTCTGTACTTTGGTCGCTTTGGTTGACTATTGGGTCACGTGACAGTTGGACGTGTGACAATGTACAGCAATGCACGCGTTCGCACAAAAAAAAAGACAAAGATCCCCCATATAGCCTGTAACAGACTGTAGGGGCAAGTGCTGTTAGCGAGCACCTATGAAGGCCAGAACGGTACACGAGGGGGTGGGTGGCCAGCACCACGCCCGACCGCCTTTGTCTCCCTAGTGGCGATGTTTACACACCGCACCAGGTACTCATTTGAGGCTGAGTCGACCTAGGGGAGGCCCGGGACCGGTTCACATAATCGTCACTGGTGTTGGCCGTGAGCGGGAATCGAACCCGGGTCGCCAGGTTCATAGCGCAGCACGCTAACCGCTACACTATCGCTCCCCACGCGTTCGCACGTACACACACACACGCGGGGTCGTTTGTTTACGACACAATGGAATGCATAAGGGCGGCGAGTACAGATTTTTTTTATTTTAATCGGGAACACAGAAAAAAAGACGTTGCACAGAATATATCCACCCAAGTCGCGTCCGATCCATCCAGGACTTAACAACCTTTCACAAACTATCACACATACACCTGTCCTATCTCATCGGCCAAGTAATTCAATCGTGAAGCCACTCGTTACATAACAACATCCGTTATTGAGTTCCCCGGCCAATGAAATTGTAAGCGTGAGTGAACTCACAACGGGAGCTGTTAGTAACACTTGGCGTTAGCAGACGCACAAAATTTCAACCAGACCACTATCAAACGTTTTTGGTGGCCAAAGTCGACCGGACCTTTGACCCGCAACAATCTCGAATTCTTGGGGTAGAATCTTTAACGTGTGCTCACTTTTAGACCCGATTAAAAGAAAACTCTGGATCTGACGAGAACTAAATAACGATAGGCATACACTCAGTGCGGGGAGAAGGGGGGCACACATGGAGATCGGGGGATTTGGGAAGCCGGGGCTTACAGCTGAGAGTAACTGCTGCGCTAAGGTGACCCCGTGTTAAACGGTGGTAACATCGTGAATTAGGCCTAAGGTTTTTCCACCGTGATGGTATCGACTTGCCGTAAAATGATGCCAGATATTGTTCGTGTATGAACATTTTTTTCCGTGAATCAAACGCCCGTCGGCATTGCACCCACCATTCCAATCCAGCTGAATTCTTGTTGGTTAATTACAAGTTCCATTATAATTATTTTTTTTTACAGATATATGTATCTTTTCGTTAACGTTAACAGCTTTTATCAAAGTGTAATTTCAGCCGCCCGGTTGATTCACTCCCCCTGATTGAAGAATCAGAGGCAGTGTGCGTGCTCCCCTCAACACCAGATTTAGATTATTTTTTTTTAAGATTAATGCCAGGGTTCGTTTTAAAATATGTATTAAATTTTTGGCTATTCGTGGTATATTTAGTTTTTTCCAGGTCGTGTTAATTCATCGTCGTTTGTGTTAATGCCGAGAAGATCAGAAAAACGTTACGGACAGACGCCGGCACACCCGCCTACTCATTAGCGTCGCACACTCACTCTGACACACGCTCGTATACTCACTCACGCACTCAAGGGCTTGATTTTCACCAAGTTGGCATAGGATTAGGTGGAGTCAGGAACTTAACGAACGGCGAAAATAAACCATCACGCCGATGATAAGAATTTGTGTGAGAGTCAAGGACTTGGGTAGGATGGGTGGGTCAGTCGGCATGAACGGGCAGGTATGGGAAGGGGAGTAGGTGGTGAACCTATGCCCCTGTTTGTGGGTGGTGGTTGGCGGCGGTTGTCCATAACGTTCGTCAAGTGACTTCTTCACCGGAGCCTTGGGTCGCTTCCGCAGACACCACTTCTGGTTGAAGTGACTGCAGATGGGGACGCAGGGCTGGGCACGGATGAGCAAGCATCACGGATCGTTAAGTTGTACTCAGAAAACACAGTCAGCCTTTCTGGGCCAGCATTATCAATCATCCATTTGTGAGTTGAGCCCCACAAAAAAGATCGGACCAAACCTGTCCCTCTAAGAACGCTTTTAGGACCCTCTACCACTGGAGCTATACACTTTCAAATCATGTAGATTGACAACTAATTTCTTTAGAAGAGCTTTTGTGTTCAGTTGGTTGACCTTCCCCAGCACTTCCGTATGTTTCCAAAAAAGTTCAACATAAACATAGTACGTATCCCCTTTCCCTCAATTCCGCAACCCCGATCACTACCCCCTCTCACAATGTCTCACTGAAATCGACTCAGGTTTAGCCCGGAGTTTTTTGCTAATTCCTGCAGCCGGCAAAACACTAAATTGGCATTCTCTTAAACAAACAAACAAAAACGTCCATCCCCTGTGTTTGGTGGAATGGGTGGGGCCTAACGATAAAGGGGGTGGGGCCTGCAGAGGGGTGGGGCCCCGGGGGGGAGAAAAACAAAAAAGTAATTTCGCAATCAGAGGAGAAATGCGTCAACCACGCACCTCCCTGTTGATTTAAGAAAATGAAAGCATCGCGTCGGATGTTTTGCGGAAGGCAGCACGAATTTAACGCCTCAAGCACGGACCAACTCGTGCCTATAGAACAAATCAACGCAATGAGGCAGGATATCTTCTTTGGTTCTTTCGGTAAAGTCACCACGTAGAATGAGAATAAAATAATAAATTGATAAAATAAAGTAACACAATAATATTCTCACGACGTTTCGGCCACAACACAAGCGGCCTTCATCAGGTGAAGGGGGCGAGACTGTCTGGTAGGACAGCGCTGGAGTGAAAGAGCCACGTTCAGATCACGGCCTTTAAGCTTAGAGTCGCGGCATCTCTTCAGAAAGGTGAGAGACTCGATTAGTTGAGCCTTCTTATCCCGAAGTCTGTTGAATGATCTTAAGGATGTGTGGAATCCCTACCCCGTAGAGGCGGTTAAATTTCGATTTAAAGCTTTCGTGACTGCAATGATTCATCTTCTTTGGTTCTTTCGGTAAAGTCACTACGTAGAATGAGAATAAAATAATAAATTGATAAAATAAAATAACACAATAATATTCTCACGACGTTTCGGCCACAACACAAGCGGCCTTCATCAGGTGAAGGGGCGAGACTGTCTGGTAGGAGGCGGGATAGTTACCTGGGTGCGGCAGGCCAACGATCGCCTAGCAATTCTCCTGCCACTGTGCACGGACAGACAAACACGCACGCATGGCACATTTAGACAGCAACAACAACAACACCAGCAACAACAACAGCCCCTGTCGAATCACCACTCAAGTGATAGTGACGTCACAATGGGGCCTTTACCAGGCTGCGTGCACGTTGGCGGGGTCAGGTGATGTGTGGGAGGCACTCGCTGCTGGCAGGTCATGGTCACAAACCGAGCTGCTATGCACTCGGCTGACTGAGATGACTTGCAGGTGTGCTCATCACTGTGTTAACTTTGCCACATTTTTTATCGATCCGATGGCTCTGCTCATTGTTGTGAGCGTTGGCCCTCTGTTGTTGTTGATGTTGTTGGGAGGGGAGACAATAACCTTCATGTGTTCTCTAATCCACTGTGTGTCACTCCACTGTGTCGAGACATGTGCACCTCCACCAATCCACCCAGGATCGGTAGAGTCTTGAGAAGGTTATACTCTATTCGGGATCTATTGGCAGTTATTTTGCCAAGTCTTAGGAACCTCCGCAGATGTTTGTGGGTTTCTCTAAGTGTATGGACGTCTGGGTACGTGTATGGGTCTCGATAAGTGTTATGGGTCTCTGCGTGAGCCTATGGTGTCTCTACGACCTTCACTCACCGGTGATGACCTAGATGGCACCAACAAAAGGCGCCAACGGGGCAGCTGCATACACATCACACATCGCAAGCAAAGATTAACGGATATTTACGTGCTTGTTACAGAATAATACTGAACACGGTGGACTTTGTTTCAAGGAAATGACGGCACCAACAGTCAGCCACCACAGTTATCAAAACACGCACTAAACACACACACACTCCGTAGCCGTGTAAATGAGGGAACATTAATGCACCGGGAATTTGCCGGTCGGGACAAAAGGAACCCTCACCGATTTTGCCCTTCACCACGTGGGGAGCCACAACACCGGCGCCAAGGCCCAGGGGGTAGCCGAGTCCGCCGAGGGCTGCAAACAACACACAGCAGGGATTTATAATTTGATTCAAACATTTAGGTAGGGGTGGCGGGCACATGCAAGCTCATGCACATGCAGCATACCCACCGCTGTGATAGGGGGCCGCATGGTATCCGAGCCCACCGTAAGGGTGAACGAGCCCAGCTGCCAGGGAAAGACAGTTCCTTGTACTGGTAGGAACGTAGTTGTAAACTGAGTGTACCAGCGTGCAATAGATTAATGTGTCCGTCCGTCCGTCCCCTTTCAATACTTTAACGAAATAAAATCTCGTGCTGTTGGGTGTAAAAAAAAATTCCAATGTTTCTACCAGCCCACCCTGCAGGGACCTGTTTTAATGCGCGGGGGGCAGTAGGTTCGACGTGGGATTGACGAGGGATAGATGTGAAACGGTAGTTGAGATGTTAACTACCTCGTCTGGTATACAAGGAGCGTGTGGGTTCGATCCCGACCCAGACGACGCCTGTTGTGTATTTGGAGTTTGTGTGTTCTCTCCCGTGGTGGTCGCGTGGATTTTTACATGGTTTGTATTTCACCTCCACATTTAGAAACATGCGTTCAGAGTGTTTGCCTGATTTAATTGTCCACGTGGTAAGACACTTCGTTGGGCTATCATTTGTGGCCAGGTCGCTTCTGAAAAATAGCTGCATATCTTTGTGGGCCTACCAAACCGCTCTGCTTTGACTGGCACAGTCCAGACGGGTCGAATGGGCGTGGCTGTCTGAAGTGCTGATGTTCGTTTAGGGAGCAGCTGAGCCTAACTGACCGGGTGGCTCCGCCATAGAGCTGAGCAGCTCGCAAGTACACATAGTAGGGAAGATCAACAGTGGCTTTGTCGTGTGGATCAACTCGCCCCTTGCCATAGGAGTGTGGAATTTCCAATGCTAATTTGACCACGACTTTTTTGGTATGAGAGGTTGAGTGTGTGGCATAAGGGGGGGGGGGAATCTCTTACCTGCATGGTGCGTGTAGACTCCTCCAAGAGCCGCTCCGGGATAGCCTAGACCACCATAGCCTAGACCAGCAACGCCCAGACCAGCAACGCCCAGACCTCCATAGCCCAGGCCTCCATAGCCAAGGCCTCCATAGCCCAGGCCTCCTGTAATAGCGAAAGGGAATAGAATAGAAAATGTGGGTTCAGGCTCTGTCATGTGTTGCATATTGATATTCAAGAGCCGAATGGATCACAGGGCTATACCAAATAAATAAACTATGATGAACTATGAACTATGATAAATGTAGTACAGGATTATTCGTGAGACTGATGTGAGTGAGATGTGCCAACGACTTACCCACTATGAGTTGTCCATGCATGGGTTAACGAAGAGACATAGGGAGGTAGGGAGACATTGTTAAAACAAAAACACGTTCATATGCGCACACAAATGAGTGTTTATGTGCATCTAAGAATGTGTGAGTGATTGTGAGTGGGTGCATGAAAATGTGTGTGAGTGTTAGGATGTGAGCGAGTATGAATGCATGAGAAGTGTGCGTGTTGGTCTGTGGCAACATTTGAAGCATTAAGATTCTGCCGCCTACTGGATTATGCTGCCTTCTGGACTATGCTTTCATTTCTTTGAAGGGTTCCTCCTTTATATGGGTTGTGTTTGTGTTTTAAACATGTCGCCATTTATTTTAGAGTTACAGATTTGTCTTTTTTCTTTAATTGGAGGTGACTTATTTGGGCTTTCTGATCATGCCCCGTCGCCCACTTGTCTATGTAGACCATGCAACACGATACCTAAAATCGCCTTAGAGCAATATAATATACGATATGCCTCTGCCACTATGTTGAACATCTTTCGCACCCTACATAACCAACCGTGTTAATCGGAGGTTCGAGCCATCATAACAGCACTAATTGGGCACTCGATGGATTGACATTTTTACAATGCACTGGCAACAGCACTGTTTAGACCGTTTAGCGTTGTGATTCAGTGAGTGAGTGTAGTGGTGCTGAGTTGTGATGAACTTCACTCACCCACAGGGTGGCCCAGATATCCCGTAGACAAAGTGCTCACTGTCTGCTTGCCAATGACAGCTGTGGCAAGGCAGAGACACGCACGCAACACAAATAGACACAGAGACAAAAACAATCCCCTTCATAGCCTACATAGCATGTTGGGGCAAGTGATGTTAGATGGCATAGCGGCCAGCCGCCTTTGTCTCCCCACTGTTGATGTTTATACACTGACCCATACAATTATTTTTAATGCTGAGTCAAGAAAAGGCCCAGGACCAGTTCAAAAATTCGCCACCGTTATTAGATGTGGGCGGGAATCGGACTCAGGTAACCGTGTTCATAGCACAGTGCGCTAAACACTACAAAACACTGCTCCTACAAAGATTCTCCCTGTAGTCTTAACAAACTGTTGAGGCAAGTGTCGTTCTCGAGTAACAATTATTGAGGCAAGTAGTGACACACAAGCGGGTGGATGGCCAGCACCACAGATACAAAAAGATAAAGACAGCCATAGATGCGTGCACACGGACACACAAACAGATGCACAGACTTAATCTTTTTTTTTACCAGGTAAGGCCGACTGAGCTATGTAACTCTTTTTTAGAACCGCAGAACCGACCTGGTCACGAATGATAAGCTGAACAAAGTGGCTGATGTGGAAATGTATAGCAGCAGCCAAAGACTCTAAACACATGTTTCTGAATGCGGAGGGGGAAATTAGAGAAACTGAATAAAAATCATCGCCGCCACCACAGAGACTCGCACAGAGGCATACATTGACACACAAAGTCCGACGCAGACTCGCACTCACAGAGATCGTCAGATAGACAGACAAAGATGCACACGCAGAGATTCCATCCAGCTTACGCGTCGCAGTGGCGAGGTGAAGGAGGGCCAGGACGAGCAGAGCTTGGATAGCGGCGGCCATTTTTCTTTAAGGGTTTTCTACTTTCGCTGTCGACGACGAGGAGAGGAGGGCTTTGAGTTGAGGCTGATGAAGCTTCACTGCGGAGTGACGAGCCTGGAGTTTGATCCCCGGCTTTTAAAGGCAGCTACCAGGGGCTGGCTTGGCTTTGACCCAGCCAAGACAAGGCCTAGCCTCAATAGCTCCAGTGTCGCGCTGGCAAACGCCAAAATCAAAGCACCACGTCTATTTACTGTCAAAATACGGGAGGCATTGAAAATATTTCTCTAAATATTTTTGGGGTTTTTTTTACTTGAATTTCAGTACATTTCCACTCGACATGGATAAATGTCGCATTTGCAACGTTTTCATACAGTGCACCTCACTAATTAAAACATACACATGGACACACCAACGCATGTATACAGTACTGTCATTTATTTCCAATTGTGCACACGTAAAGTATATTCACACGACAAAGACTCTTCAGTCCTATTTTCTCTGAATCCACGACATTTACAACACCAGTCAGTGCTGAAATAGAAACCTAATATATGTTTCGTTTACGTGACAACCCCGTTTTCTTACTGTGTCGGCTGGTGGTGGGTTAACGATACATTTATATTCATGGGATCTAACCCCCCCCCCCCCCCCAAAGCAAACTTTATTATTTGGCCTGAAAGTTAAGCCGAACAAAGCTGGGGGTTTTGTTTCAGTCCATCGGTGCCCATCAGTATTTGTCTTCGATTTAAAGCTTTCGTGACTGCAAGGATTCATCTTCTTTGGTTCTTTCGGTAAAGTCACCGCCACGTAGAATGAGAATGAAATAATAAATTCATTCTACGTGATTTTACCGATTGGTCCAAAGAAGAGTGTTCGTCTTGTCCTGCATCTTGTTGCCGTTGCGTTCTCGGCGCGTAATTGACAGGACTCGGGCGCGTGCTCCATCGCGTGACGCAAAAAACGGCGACTCGGGGATTGGCTCCTGAGCCACACGTGCACGTGTATAGGCCACGCCCAGGCAACACGCGCGTGTTCAGAGGATGGCTTCCCCGAAATGTCCGAAGTTAAATCATTGATATTTATTTTGATATCGCCATATGAGAATTGTTCGATAAAAATCAACGCTGATCGTTGATTTAATTGAGCAATGATATTTATTGGATGTTCTTTTCGGCATTAATTGTCGGCTTTTACCCTTTCTGGCAATAATGTAAGGGAGGCATTCCGATATTCATAAAAAAACAAATGGACACATTTTGTAGGGCATAATGGATAATGAATAGATGCATAATTAAGGGTGTTGTTAAAGTCGCTTCTCATCATTTTAATGTGCAGCTGTTGCAATTTCAGCTAGCGGGGTCTCGACTGTGCAGGGTGAAAATAATTTGAACACTAAATCTTGACTTAAAGCTTTCGTGACTGCAGGTATTCAAATTCTTGGGTACTTTGGGTAAAGTCACCTATCTAAAAGACCCAAGAATATAATTTTAACACTGTTTTATACTTTCACAAAGCACTCCTTTGGCTCGATTCGGTCTGCGGGAGGATTGAGCAGCCTGATGTTGCGTGGCGTTTGGGCTGATGTGGTGTTTCTTGGCAACTTCTACAGGGTACGAGATGTGAACTTTCGGTGTTGATTTTCGTGTAATTGGCCAGGCCGCGTTTTTTGGCCCCCAAAGTTGTATCAAAACAAAATGGCGCCCGAGATCCCACCCAATGGCCGCCTTTATTGAATTACCTTCACGAGCTTGAATCACTTCACTGTTTTTGGTCCATGGGAGGTGAATTAAGGAGTATACAGTAATCGGAAGGTTATTAATACGTTTATTGAGTTATGTTCATGAGCTTGAATAACTTCACTGTTTTTGGTCCATGGGAGGTGAATTAAGGAGTATACAGTAATCGGAAGGTTATGAATACGTTATGGAAGGTGAACAAAAAAAATTAGAGGCAATTATTTGGGTAGTTTGTTCAATCGAATGTTTATTAACTTTTTCAGAGTTTATGGTTAAAACAATGGCTGACGTGCAGCCTCGGATTTGGCATTGAGAGTAATGCTTTGATTGGTAGAGAACATTTTAATTGTTGCTTCAGAGAGAAACAAATATTTTATGCATTTATTCTCTTTACAGTATTATATGCCCCAATAGATGCGTTAAATGAGATATTACAAGTAAATGTTACATGTACAGTGAAAGAAAAAAGTATTTGATCCCCTGCTGATTTTGTACGTTTGCCCACTGACAAAGAAATTATCAGTCTACGATTTTAATGGTAGGTTTATTTGAACAGTAAGAGATAAAATAACAAAATCCAGAAAAACACATGTCAAAAATGTTATAAATTGATTTGCATTTTAATGAGGGAAATAAATATTTGACCCCCTCTCAATAAGAAAGATTTCTGGCTCCCAGTTGTCTTTTATACAGGTAACGAGCTGAGATTAGGAGCGCACTCTTAAAGGGAGTGCTCCTAATCTCAGCTTGTTACGTGTATAAAAGGCACCTGTCCACAGAAGCAATCAATCAATCAGATTCCAAACTCTCCACCATGGCCAAGACCAAAGAGCTCTCCAAGGATGTCAGGGATAAGATTGTAGACCTACATAAGGCTGGAATGGGCTACAATACCATTTCCAAACAGCTTGGTGAGAAGGTGACAACAGTTGGCGCGATTTTTCGCAAATGGAAGAAACACAAAAGAACTGTCAATCTCCCTCGGCCTGGGGCTCCATGCAAGATCTCACCTCGTGGAGTTGCAATGATCATGAGAACGGTGAGGAATCAGCCCAGAACTACACGGGAGGATCATGTCAATGATCTCAAGGCAGCTGGGACCATAGTCACCAAGAAAACAATTGGTAACACACTACGCCATGAAGGACCGAAATCCTGCAGCGCTCGCAAGGTCCCCCTGCTCAAGAAAGCACATATACATGCCCGTCCGACGTTTGCCAATGAACATCTGAACGATTCAGAGGACAACTGGGTGAAAGTGTTGTGGTCAGATGAGACCAAAATGGAGCTCTTTGTCATCAACTCAACTCGCCGTGTTTGGAGGAGGAGGAATGCTGCCTATGACCCCAAGAACACCATCCCCACCGTCAAACATCGAGGTGGAAACATTATGCTTTGGGGGTGTTTTTCTGCTAAGGGGACATGACAACTTCACCGCATCAAAGGGACGATGGACGGGGCCATGTACCGTCAAATCTTGGGTGAGAACCTCCTTACCTCAGCCAGGGCATTGAAAATGGGTTGTGGATGGGTATTTCAGCATTACAATGACCCAAAACACACGGCCAAGGCAACAAAGGAGTGGCTCAAGAAGAAGCACATTAAGGTCCTGGAGTGGCCTAGCCAGTCTCCAGACCTTAATCCCATAGAAAATCTTTGGAGGGAGCTGAAGGTTCGAGTTTGCAAACGTCAGCCTCAATACCTTAATGACTTGGAGAAGATCTGCAAAGAGGAGTGGGACAAAATCCCACCTGAGATGTGTGCAAACCTGGTGACCAACTACAAGAAACGTCTGACCTCTGTGATTGCCAACAAGGGTTTTGCCACCAAGTACTAAGTCATGTTTTGCAGAGGGGTCAAATACTTATTTCCCTCATTAAAATGCAAATCAATTTGTAACATTTTTTGACATGCGTTTTCTGGATTTTTGTGTTGTTATTCTCTCTCTCCCTGTTCAAATAAACCTACCATTAAAATTATAGACTGATCATTTCTTCGTCAGTGGGCAAACGTACAAAATCAGCATGGGATCAAATACTTTTTTCCCTCACTGTATGTATGATACTATTGTGGCTTTAGAAATGTAAATCAAAGATAAATATACAGTATACATTTGTTAATGCGTATTCAGTGCTGGGTTAGTGGGAGCGACTCGGGGATTGAACAGTGGTAGTGTTTGTGGCGTGTGGGCTTATGTCTCTTGGCCAATGTTCCAGAACGCCACGGTGGCTATGAGATACAAGCTTGTTTGCCCGTCCAAAGACGGGCGTATTGCAGTAAATCTGAAATATTAAAGAGAAAAATTGTTCAGCTCATGATTATTTATGGGGGGGGGGGGGGGGGTGTGGGGGGGGGGGGTGGTGTCGTGTGGAGTGACGTTACGCGTGGGACACATTCTTTGTTCGTTATATTAGTAACTAGCTTTACTACCCGGCTTCGCCCGAGACTTGGATTCTTGTCTTGGATTAATACACGGCCTACGCGGAAGGTGGGGGGGTGGGGATGCCTGACATCAGCAGGCACACTGCGTAACGCTTCCGCATGCGGGTGACATCACAGATCTGACGTCACCTTTCACTGGCCGCTCATTATTTCGCACCCCTCCCCCCCAAAAAAAAAATATATAAAAATCAATGTTTATACTTTTTGCATTGTGTACAGTCTGGAAACTACCCACATGCCAAATTTAAAGTTTGTTACATGTCGGGAAGTACGCTAAACATTTTGAACAGACACACATATTCACGAGTTTCCCTTTTATATATATAGATTAACCACCTCGCCTGGTATACAGAAGGTCGTAGCTTCGATACCGAATTTGGAGTTGCGTGTTCTCCTCGTGGTCGTGTAGCTATTTCCTTGGGTCCTCCAATTTTTTTCCTCTGCATTTAGAATCAACGTAACGGGTTTAGAGTATTTGGCTGCTGCTATTAATTACCACATAAGCCGCTTCATTAGCCAATCCTTTGCTTCTACACGTCTCTCCCAGTGTTTGCGCGGATTTTTTTTCCTATCCTCTGGTTATTCCCTCCACATTTATAATTGACATGCGTTCAGAGCATTTGACTGCTATACATTTTCACGTGATAAGGCACTTCGTTGAGCTATTATTTGTGGCCAGGTTGAGCATAGATCTCACTTGGTCTTCATGGGTCTCTATGGATTTCTGTGGGCCTCTATGGATCTCTCGGTTCGTGTCCACGTCCCCTGCTGGTCTCATTCCATGTGGATGAGTTCCTAAAACAATAACACCTCGATGCACATCTCGCCCGTTTGCATCATTTCGCAAAGACTTCATCACTTTATGAATACCGCTCCCCGCTTTGCGTCACCTCAACCCCATGCTTGCGTCGTCGACAGCACCGCTCATCCTTTCTCATTATCCGTCGCCTCTCAGCCTTTGCCTCCAACACCGTAACCCGGTGAACCGCGTCGATGGACGTTGTTTCCATAATCGTCGCAAATCTCAGGAAAGCATCCCCCATGTACACTGGGGTATTGCTGTTTTATAATGTCTATAATTCACAATGGTCGGATGGAATTATGGCATTAAGCAGCCTACCAAGGCATCGGAATTCCTAGGTCGTGGATTTTAACTGCGCCACTGTTGACGAGATGTTAACAACCTCGCCTGGTACACAGGCGGTTATGGGTTCGATCCCGACCCTTACCCCTGTACAATTGGAGTTTGCATATTCTCCACCGTGGTCGTATGGATTTTTTTCTCCGGGTCTTCTGTTTTTTGTCCTCCACATTTAGCATCAACATCACGACATTTAGAGTAATTGGCTGCTTGGCATTTCCACACAATGACATCAGCCACTTCGTTGTGCTATCATTTGTGATGGCCAGGGTGCTTCTGAAAAAGATCCATGTTAGCAGTGGACCTTACCTGGTAAAAAACAATAGTTTAGTTTAATATCGAGGCAAATGCGACATTTAGCGGTGTCGAGTGGAAATGTACATAAACTCAAATTAAAATATATATTTAGAGAGGCTTCAATGTGTAGCGTATTTTGACAGTAAATAGACGCGGTGCTTTGCTTTTGGCGTTTGCCAGCGCTACACTGGAGCTATTGAGGCTAGGTCTTGTCTTGGCTGGGTCAAAGCCAAGCCAGCCCCTGGTAGCTGCCTTTAAAAGCCGGGGCTCAAACTCCAGGCTCGTCACTCCGCAGTGAAGCTTCATCAGCCTCAACTCAAAGCCCTCCTCTCCTCGTCGTCGACAGCGAAAGTAGAAAACCCTTAAAGAAAAATGGCCGCCGCTATCCAAGCCCTGCTCGTCCTGGCCCTCCTTCACCTCGCCACTGCGACGCGTAAGCTGGATGGAATCTCTGCGTGTGCATCTTTGTCTGTCTATCTGACGATCTCTGTGAGTGCGAGTCTGCGTCGGACTTTGTGTGTTAATGGATGTCTCTGTGACAGTCTGTTTGGTAGCGAGTAATTTTTTTGTCCAGTTTCGCTAATTTCCCCCTCCACATTCAGAAACATGTGTTTAGAGTATTTGGCTGCTGCTATACATTTCCACATCAGCCACTTTGTTCAGCTATCATTTGTGACCAGGTCGCTTCTCAAAAAGAGATACATAGCTCAGTCGGCCTTACCTGGTAAAATAAAAAAAAAGATTAAGTCTGTGCATCTGTTTGTGTGTCCGTGTGCACGCATCTATGGCTGTCTTTATCTTTTTGTAGCTGTGGTGTTGGCCATCCACCCGCTTGTGTGCCGCTACTTGCCTCAATAATTGTTACTCGTGAACGAGACTTGCCCCAACAGTTTGTTAAGGCTACAGGGAGAATCTTTGTAGGAGCAGTGTGGTGTAGTGTTTAGCGCACTGTGCTATGAACACGGTTACCTGAGTTCGATTCCCGCTCACAGCTGATAACGGTGGCGAATATTTGAACTGGTCCTGGGCTTTTCTTTGACTGAGAATTAAAAATAAGTGCATGACCTTGATTTTAGGCTTTCGTGACTGCAGGAATTAATACTCTTTGGTTCTTTCGGTAAAGTCATGTAGATAGAACAATAGCTAATAGATCACGTGTTTCGAAAGCAACACAAGCCATCGTCTTCAGGTGAAACAATATAACAGCAGGAGGACTGCTGAGGCCGAATGAAATGTAGTGATGGAATTTGCAAGTAAATGTAAAGCTAGCAAACGTAAGGCTAGTAAACGTTGACTAATTAAATTTACAGAGGGAACAAGGTGATAGAGAGAAAAAAAAGATAGCAAACCTTGCAAACTTAGAAATGTAATGCAACTCAGAAAGTCGGCCACCACAACAGTTAACACTTTACCTGGTTGATCAACGTCCTTTCAAAGATTGCTATATTTTGCATCTATGTTCTCGGCTGAAGTTATGTCTGAGTTGTGTGGAAATCCTCCTTGTAGAGGTGGTTCAATCTTGATTTGAAGCTTTCGTGACTGCAGGAATTAATACAGCGCCCTCTTACCCTTGGGTTGTACCAACCAAAAACGTATATAACCTCCGGTTGCAGTAGCTCCCTTGCTACATTTCCTCCGGCCTCAGCAGTCCACCTGCTGTATTGTTTCACCTGAAGATGATGGCTTGAGTTGCTATCGAAATGTCGTGATCTATTAGCTACTTTTTCTATCTACGTGACTTTTCCAAAAGAACCAATAAGTAATAATTGTATGGGTCAGTGGATAAAGATAATCAGTGTGGAGACAAAGGCGGCTGGCCGCTATGCCATCAAACATCACTTGCCCCAACATGCTTTGTAGGCTCTGAAGGGGATTGTTTTTGTCTCTGTGTCTATTTGTGTTGCGTGCGTGTCTCTGCCTTGCCACAGCTGTCATTGGCAAGCAGACAGTGAGCACTTTGTCTACGGGATATCTGGGCCACCCTGTGGGTGAGTGAAGTTCATCACAACTCAGCACCACTACACTCACTCACTGAATCACAACGCTAAATGGTCTAAACAGTGCTGTTGCCAGTGCATTGTAAAAATGTCAATCAATCGAGTGCCCAATTAGTGCTGTTATGATGGCTCGAACCTCCGATTAACACGGTTGGCTATGTAGGGTGCGAAAGATGTTCAACATAGTGACAGAGGCATATCGTATATTAAATTGCTCTAAGGCGATTTTAGGTATCGTATTGCATGGTATAAATAGACAAGTGGGCGACGGGGCATGATCAGAAAGCCCAAATAAGTGACCTCCAGTTAAAGAAAAAACACAAATCTGTAACTCTGAAAAAAATGGCATGTTAAAAACACAAACACAGCCCATATAAAGGAGGAACCCTTCAAATAAATGAAAGCATAGTCCAGAAGGCAGCATAGTCCAGCAGGCGGCAGAATCTAAATGCTTCAAATATGGTCACAGGCCAACACGCACACTTCTCACGCATACATACTCGCTCACATCCTAACACTCACACCCATTTTCATGCACCCACTCACACACGCTCACAATCACTCACACATTCTTAGATGCACATAAACACTCATTTGTGTGCGCATATGAACGTGTTTTTGTTTTAACGATGTCTTCCTACCTCCCTATGTCTCTTCCTTAACCCATGCATGGACAACTCATAGTGGGTAAGTCGTTGGCACATCTCACTCACATCAGTCTCACGAATAATCCTGTACTACATTTATCATAGTTCATAGTTCATCATAGTTTATTTATTTGGTATAGTCCTGTGAGCCATTCGGCTCTTGAATATCAATATGCAACACATGACAGAGCCTGAACCCACGTTCTCTATACTATTCCCTTTCGCTATTACAGGAGGCCTGGGCTATGGAGGCCTTGGCTATGGAGGCCTGGGCTATGGAGGTCTGGGCGTTGCTGGTCTGGGCGTTGCTGGTCTAGGCTATGGTGGTCTAGGCTATCCCGGAGCGGCTCTTGGAGGAGTCTACACGCACCATGCAGGTAAGAGATACCCCCGCTTATGACACACACTCAACCACTTATACCAAAAAAGTCGTGGTCAAATTAGCATTGGAAATTCCACACTCCTATGGCAAGGGGCGAGTTGATTCACACGACAAGCCACTATTGATCTTCTCTACGAAGTTTATTTGTTTTAGCCATCAACCAAGATTTTAACTCTCAACTTGCTGATTGCGAGCTGCTCAGCTCTACGGCGGAGCCACCCGTTCAGTTAGGCTCAGCTGCTCCCTAAACGAACTTCAGCACTTCAGACAGCCACGCCCACTCGACCCGTCTGGACTGTGCCAGTCAAAGCGGAGCGGTTTGGTAGGCCCACTAAGATATGCAGCTAATTTTCAGAAGCGACCTGGTTACAAATGATAGTCCAACGAAGTGTCTTACAACGTGGACAATTAAATCAGGCAAACAATCTGAACGCACGATTCTAAATGTGGTGGTGAAATAAAAACCCCATCAAAATCCACGCGGCCACCACGGGGGAGAACACACAAACTCCAAATATACAACAGGCGTCGTCTGGGTCGGGATCGAACCCTCGTCTTCCTGTATAGCAGGCGAGGTAGTTAACATCTCAGCCACCGTTCCACACCAATCCCTCTTCAACCCCACGTCGAATCTCCTCCCCCCGCGCATTAAACAAGGAACAACTGTCTTTCCCTGGCAGCTGGGCTCGTTCACCCTTACGGTGGACTCGGATACCATGCGGCCCCCTATCACCATGGTGGGTATGCTGCATGTGCATGAGCTTGCATGTGCCCCCCCCACGCCTACCTAAATGTTTGAATTAAATCTTAAAATTCCCCTCCCCTACTAACACCGTCACCACGACACCCAAAGATGAACGTGAGTCACGAGCAAAATTGGTTTGGCATAATTGCAGTAAACATTTAATCGATTACGGTAGAAGGGGCGTGGAAGAATGTATGTATAGCAATAAGGGTAAATCATATTCTTAAGAATAGGGTTTCCCATTTTTTTCTGGCAACAAAACAGGTGTTTAGATATAAAAAAAACACCAAACTGAAGCCTTTTGCAAGGATTGATGTCTGCATTAACCACATTTACGTGTGGTGAAAATACAACCAAAAAAACATGTTTTCACAGTATATGCATTGTCTTTGAAACTGATTGGTCCACACCAGAGACAGCTTTCTTTAGAGCCGAGTCTCAAAGAGTGTTAGACCAGAGGAAGCCAAATCCTATTCCTATTCTCATCACGGATGATGGTGCAGCATTACAACTGCCACTGGTGGCAGAATGTGCCTCAACGAGAGGCGAGCTCTACAGGATATTTTATTTATCCGGTCTAATTTTCCATGCCGGCACGGAGGAGTTGACGGAGGTGGGAGTCACTCCACACGGTTCCCCCTCCAACGCACGCAATCTGCCGATCGGCAAAAAAAAACTGTGCCGAGCCCATTTCATATTTTGCGGGTGAAGAGATGCGGAACCGCATTTCCCCAACGTCACATCTCAGAAGTTAAGAAGATGTTGAGCCTGGATTTGGCTTTGATTTGGGTGACAAGCCGCCATGCATGGACCGGATGTCAAGGAATGTTAAATTTGGTTCGGTTTAGTTATTGCCACGTGAATTCAGTGGCGACTGCTTTATTTTGTGCGGAGCATGTTAGCATCGAAACGCAAAGTCTCAAACGTTCGGGAATGTCGGGTTGATGGTGGTTGGATTGGGGGGGGGGGGATTTTAACAAAATAGTCTAATCTTTAACTATCATCATCGATGTAATTAATTTCCACAATCACTGCTGTTGTTTTATAATGGGACCTAACCGATATTTTGTCCGCAGTTATAGCAACAGCAGTGGGGTATGCGCACGTATGATGATACCTGGCGTCGATGATGATTTGTGTTGATCACAATAAGTGATAATGATCTTGTCATTATTACTATTACCCTGAACAGTAACAACACAGCTCGGCTCAATCAGTAGAGATCGTCTTTGCAGTGTTAGCTGTGAGCACCACTAATGTTGTTGCGAGTTTATACTCACGAGACGAGCAGAAAGGCACCTGCCAAAACCTGCAGTGATTGATGGTGAGAGGGGACAGGTAGCAGTGTGGATGGAGAGAATAGAGCATTGATTATTTAAAGAGTCTAATCTTTAACGATCATCATCGATATCTAATAATTTCCACAACTACTGCTGTTGATTTTTTTAATGGGACCTAACCGTTATTTTGTCTGAGGTTAAAGCAACAGCAGCCAAAGACAAGACGGTAGTCGGACTATTTTGTATTTTAACTGAATAAAAATTACGACGTTTCGATCACAACACAATCGATGACGATCGCTTGTGTTGTTGATCAAATCAAGAATATGAATTCCTGCAGTCACGAAAGTTAAAAAAATAACACACGCACGCGTGATGAACTTCCTTCACATCGTACTTAGCCAACTGTGCTCATCGGAGGTGTGGAGGAGCGACAACTTAACACGAGAAGCAGTTCGCTAGAAATCAGTTTTCGATCTGGATGACGTTCAAGTACCGCAGCTCCAGTGACTTCCTAATATCGCAAGAGCGTTCCAGACGGCCGCAGAAGCGCATCTGAAAGGGCCGCGCGGTGATGCGGTGACGTTCTTTGTTCGATGGACAGCCAAAAGCCGCTGCAAGTGTATCTCTCTTCTTTGGTTCTTTCGGTAAAGTCACCACCACGTAGAATGAGAATAAAATAATAAATTGATAAAATAAAATAACACAATAATATTCTCACGACGTTTCGGCCACAACACAAGCGGCCTTCATCAGGTGAAGGGACGAGACTGTCTGGTAGGACAGCGCTGTCCGTGAGAATATTATTGGGTTATTTTATTTTATCAATTTATTATTTTATTCTCATTCTACGTGACTTTACCGAAAGAACCAAAGAAGATGAATCATTGCAGTCACGAAAGCTTTAAATCGAAGTGTATCTATGTTGGAACATCTATCACACCGTACGTTAAAAAAAAACCGTGCTCATATGGACGTGCGTAGAGAGTGTAGCTGGGCGAGGTTTTAATTTTTAACCACCATTTTTAACCCCCCACCCTCCCTCTCCACCCTGCTGTTTGTTGTTTGCAGCCCTCGGCGGACTCGGCTACCCCCTGGGTATTGGCGCCGGTGTCGTGGCTCCCCACGTGGTGAAGGGCAAAGTCGGTGAGGGTTCCTTCGCTTTGTACGGCTATGGAGTGTGTGTTTAGTGCGTGTTTCGATAACTGTGGTGGCTGACTGTTGGAGCCCTCATTTCCTACTTGATTTGAAGCTTTCGTGACTGCAAGAATTACTCTTTGTTTTTTTTTTCTTTCGGTAAAGTCACGTGTAAATAAGAAGTAATAAAGTGACATAATAGCGTGCGACGTTTCGGTTGCAACACAAGCAGCCGTCATCAGGTAAAGAAAGAGCTAAATTTACGAGAGAGGGGAAACACATAACCTCAGATGTATTTACAGACACCCAAGTAGGGGGGGAACTAACACAGATACAACAGGGTACAACAGAGAGAGAAGCATACCAGACAAACAGGGTTTAAGCAAAATTTTGGAAACCATATAAAGCAACACAGACGGTCGGTCAAAACACAATCAACGCATGGTCCGGTTGATCACGCTATTTCAAAGATTGCTAATCCTCTCAACAACGTCTGCCGTGGTCAATATCACGTTGCAACACGCGCCTGAGTCTCCATTAACCTTTGCCTGTGACGTGCGCCCTGTCTGCAGCTGCCCCGTTGGCGCCTGTTGTTGCTGCCATCTAAATCGTCACCGGTGAGCGAAGCTCGCAGAGACACCAAAGACTCACGCAGAGGAGGCCCGTACACTAACACAGAGGCCCATTGCCCTACCCGAAAAACCCCATAATACCCAGAGACCCATAACTGTTCCCAGACATCCGTACACTTACAGAAACCCTCAAACTCATGCAGAGATCTGCAAACTATGACAAAAAAATAACTTGAGAAAACCTCCCGTTCCAAGTAAAACCTCATCAAGCGGATTATTGAAGCTCCTGGATGGATTGGTGGCACAGCGGTTAAAAGGTGGAGACGCACATTTTTAGACACAGTGGAGTGACACGTGGATTAGAGAACACATGAAAGTTATTGTCTCCCCCCCAACGGCAACAATAGATGGCCAAAGCTCACAACAATGAGCGGAACAACCAGTTGGATGCTAAAATGTGGCAAGTTAACACAGTGATGAGGACACCTGCAAGTCATCTCAGTCAGCCAAGTGCATAGCAGCTCGGTTCGTATCCATGACCTGCCAGCATCAAGTGCCTCCCACACATCACCTGACGCCCTCAACGTGATCCTAACCTGGCAAAAGCACCATTGTGACGTCACTATCACTTAATGGATTCTTAAGAGACGCAGGTTTTGGTTCGATCTTCGTGTGGGCCTAACCCACAAATCGATCATTTACAACGCTGGCCGTGAAGGCCGACCAACGTTTTTTTGAGTGCAACTTTTTAATTGATCTGTGATGTGTGTGTGCGTCCGTGCCCAGCCCTGCGTCCCCGTCTGCAGATGACTCAAGACTCCGGTGAAGAAGTGACTTGACGAACGTTATGGACAGCCGCCTCCAACCACCACCCGCAAAAAAAAGGGGGCATAGGTTCACCACCTACTCCCCTTCCCATACCTGCCCATTCATACCGACTGACCCCAACCCATCCTACCCAAGCCCTTGACTCTTACACAAATTCTCATCATCTGTGCAATGTCCTTCTTGTGTTCCGGATTCAAATAAAACAATTAACTGTACTCACTGCACTTATGCTTGCTATTTGTGACGTAAACAAACGACATCGCGTGTGTGTGTGTGCGTGTGTGCGTGTGTGTGCGTGTGTGTGTGTGTGCAAACGCGTGCTCCGCAGTACATTGTCACACGTCCAACTGTCACGTGACCCAATAGTTAACCAAAGCGTCCAAAAGCAGGGAAATCGTACACGGTCATAAAGCGTACATTTCTCACCAGTTTACCTTCCATTCTATTTACGTATAACAGAGATTAACCTAAATTTTGACTTAAAGCTTTCGTGACTGCAGTAATTCATATTCTTAGCTATTTCGGTAAAGTCACGTTGAAGGGAAACAATAAAATAATAAAATATATATGAAACACTAAAAATTCTCACGACGTTTCGACCATAGCACAAACGGTCATCATCAGGTGTGAAAACCAACGGCAAGAAACTTTTTTTTTGCCGTTGGTTTTCACACCAGATGATGACCTGATGATGACCGTTTGTGTTATGGTCGAAACGTCGTGAGAATTTTTTATTGTTTTATATATATTTTATTATGTTATTGTTTCCCTTCAACGTGGTGACTTTACCGAAAGAACCAAGAATATGAATCCCTGCAGTCACGAAAGCTTTAAATCAATACTTTAAAGGAGTTCCAGAGATTGCGGGCAGCAGGAGCATTAGCGCAAAATGGGCGACTTCCCACCGAGTGACGGTTAACTTGTGGGCTTCGATGGCAAGCCTTGGTTCATGGAGCCGGGAGTACATAGAGGGGGACTAGAATGAGGTAAGAGGGGGGAGGTTAGGAGAGCGGGTGAAGGGCGTAGAAGGTTGATCACTGAAAACAAACGAAACTCAAATTGGCCAATAGCGTTTGTAACATGGCAGTGGAATCCTGGGCAAGCTGTTGATTACTGAAGGCAGAGGAGCCTGAAGTAGTCCGATGGCACTTTCAACAGCGTGGTGGGATCCTAGATGACCTGCTGAATACTGATGGCAGAGGAGCCTTCAGTATTCAGCTGATGGTCACTCCCAACAGGGTTGAAAGGACCCTGGGCAATCTTTTGATTACCAAATGCCATTTGGTCGCCGAGAGTATGAAGCGCAGTTAAGCTGTCACGGCTCGCTTTTGCACGTACAGCCTGCACAGATTCAGCGTAGCCATACACAGCACGTTAACTTCACAATAATCCTATGAAGTGGAAGAAAAAAAAAATAGAGAACCCGGACAAAAATCTACGTAACCATGGGGAGAAAATGCTCATTTCAATTATGGCAGAAGTCAGGGTCAGGATCGAACCCACGGCCTCCTGTACATCAGGCAAGAGAGTTAACATCTCGCTACCGCAGGGAGATCCTGGGAGACCGGCTCTGAGGTTTGAGGCTGGCAGTCTGTAACTTGAGGCTGGCAGTCGGTAAACATGCTTACCCGCCCCTAACTGGGCATCTGTGAAAAAGAGCTTCATAGCTGATCGCATTACTCCAATATTAAAATAAAAAAAAAACATTATGATTCTATTGGCATTCGAAATATATTGCTACAGAAGGATACTGCAGATAAAACCGGAGCCAACGAGTGACCAACGTATAAGGAGAAGAAGATGACCTGATGATGCAGGCAGAGACGAGAGGGAAATTGGCACTATTTGGACACATTTGTAGGATGGACAATATAACAATTTGGAATAGATTTCGATTCAAAGCTTTCGTGACTGCAGGGATTCATCTTCTTGGTTCTTTCGGTAAAGTCACCACGTAGAAGGGAAATAATAAAATATAAAATAAAACAAATATTTTATTTCATTTTGTTCATTTTATATTTTTTTATTATTTCATTTCTACGTGAATTAACCGAAAGAACCAAGAAGATGAATTTGGAATAGTTTCAGGGTTTATGCTGAGTGTGATTTCTTGGGGAGTGTCGTAACACACCACACGGGGATTGTCCTTTTGCCACACTTATAGACAGAATCCCACAAGTATTGTCTGACTTGTGTGCTCTGTATGGAACTTAATGACTAAAGGGAAGCCCCGTTTGTACATGCAATGCAACCGGATGGCTCGATCCCTGGCAAAAAAAAAAATATCCAAGCTGCAGCATGTTCAAAACTCATTGGCACGTATCGTTGCCACGTGACTATATTATAAGGTCACATTCATTAGCTCAAAGTACCTGCCACAAATGAACCACAATACCTTGCTGAGCTTGTCAAGGAGCATAAACCGTCATGCAAATTCTGGTCATCCTCGCAGTGGCTTTAGGGCAGCCGTTGAACAAAGAAGGTTATTGCATTGCGTGCTTTCAGAAGCGCTTCCGCGGCCGTCTGGAACGCGCGTCTTTTCACGATATTAGGAATTCACTGGAGCTACTATGCACTTTTTCAATCTTCTCGATGGAAAACTAATTTCTTTAGAACTGCATTGTGTTTAGTTTTGCTGTCCTTAAATTAGGATGGTTGGCGACGTACGGTACGAAAGAAGTTCAGCAGAAACATTGCGGCCAGATCTTTATTATAATTTTTATTCAGACTGGAGGAATTCAATGAGATATGAAGCTGTTTTTCGCAGATGCCAAGGATGGGCGAGTCGGCAAGTGACAACAAACAATACAAAAACAATCGGAGTGCAAAACAGAGAAAATTGTAAGCAATTCGCTAAATACAAATGAATTTTTTTGTTAATTCATAATATAAGTCCGATTTATCAAGATTGGGCAAGGCAGGAAAAACAACAACAAACCAATCCCAGACCACACCAGGACAACACAGCAGGATAAGTCCCTCAATGAAATGGCACATTAGCATTGAACTGTCGATATACTACACAGGTAATGATCAAAGTTACGAATCACATTTGGGAATGTGGCTGTTGCATATTCAGCACGAATGTTCCTGCTTCAGATCTTCAGCTGCAGACTCAAATCAGGCATCAATAATAATAATAGGGGTTTTTCTACTTTTTTCTGCCAACACAACTGAAACCATTTTTTAGAAGGATTCATTTTAACACGTAGGGTTACGACACATTTTTAAATAACGCGATCTAACCCAAACACCTTTATTATGAAGAAGGATTCATGTCTGCATTTTTTTTGTTTGCATTTTGACTGCAAGTATTGTGGTTAATGCAGTAATATGAATCCTCGTAAAAATAAAGGTTTCAGTTTTGTTGGCATAAAAAAGGGGAAAAACCCTAAAATTATATTTTAGTACTGGCAAAGGAGGTCCAATGATGCAGGCGTCAATAGTTGGTGCAATGAACGAGTAAGAATTATTTCAGTGTCAGAGAACTCCCTCCCCCCCCCAGAAACTCACAGAGAGAGAGAGAGAGAGTGTGCACGGTCCTTCATTTCATCACAACGGCGAAGCTTAAGCTGACACCCGTGAATCACAGTCTCCAAGCTGTTATTCCACGCACAAGTGTTGGCATACCAGAGAAGGTGGCAAATCTTTAGTAAGACAGATTCATTTACACGGCCAAAACACGCGAATCAATTGTGAACCACAATTAATTTCAAATGGTTGAACCATTAAACCCTTCAGGTAATGCCACCTTATAGAGTTCCGACGAGTGACACCTGGCCTGGGCTCATATTATACGTGTGTATGCATGTTGAACTTAATCCTCATCGTACGTAGCCATCCGTGATAATCGGAGTTGCTGGGTACGGACAACAAGCTAAACACTAATAGCACTTCTACTCTTTGCTTCTTTAGGTACAATCACGTAGGTAAAAAAAAGAATGATAATAATAAATGAATAAATAAATATATAAAAACCTAATCACGACTTTCTGGAGGCAACACAAGCTTCCTTCATCAGGTGTAAAAGAAAACAAGGCACAGCAAAATAACAAAATAACCTTTCAGTTATATGCTTAGTTTTTTCGGTAAAGAATATGAATTACTGCAGTCACGAAAGCTTTAAATCAAAACCCTACAGTTATTTTACTGTGCCTTTTGTCACGCCTGATGAAGGAAGCTTGTGTAGCCTCCAAAACGTCGTGATTTTTTATTATTTATTTATTTTTCACCTACGTGGCTTTACCCAAAGAACCAAAGAGTATGGATCAGTGCAGTCACGAAAACTCTAAATCTAGAACTAAAAGCACTTATAAATAAAAATAAAAAAACTGTTCAATCCAGATCATGTTAAAGTGCATAGCTCCATCTTCTTTGGTTCTTTCGGTACATTCTACGTGGTGACTTTACCGGAAGAACCAAAGAAGATGAATCATTGCAGTCACGAAAGCTTTAAATCGAAATGCATAGCTCCAGCGGCTGCCTAAACTCGGATGGAAGAGCCGTGCATGTGACCGCAGAAGCGCATCTGAAAGATCGATGCGAATCGCAAACAGCTGCAGGCCCCCGTGCACACCCCCCCACTGCTGCAGCAGGAGGCATTTGATTCATCTCCCCCCACAATGAGAACATTTTTGCTACAGTGGTCACTGCTGCCTTGGATTTGTTGAATGACCTTAGCATTCAACTATGCACATCATCTATGCAAACGGTTGCTGCTATCCCCGCTCCCATGACATACGAAAGATGAATCACGATCAATGGGCGCATAAGCCTAGTGTGGGTGTCCTCCTTTGCTTTTCGGCTCCTTCGATTTTTCATAATAAAGGTTTTTTGGTTATTTATAAATGTGTCGTAACCCTCCACCACCCGACACGGCCAATCAGCAAAAAAAAAGTGTCACGTTGACAAAAGACAAATAGTTCACTGCTTTAGCCCACCGGTGTGTTGAAGAGTGAATCCACAACATTTACAGTTTTAATAGTACGACGTTTCGCTGGTAAATACATCCAGCATCATCAAGCAATTCGCCAAAATTTTTCACGAGCACATATTTTTTTTTTACGTTTCTGTTGTTCTCCGTGACGAGGGACAAGTCGAGGGTCACACCACGTGGCTTGTCTCTGGTGTCAGTTATAGCTGTTGGGACCGTTATTAGGTTGCATGGCTGTGTGGAATCCCTCTTATGCTAAATTTACCGGCTTTTAAAGGGGCGACAAAGGAGAGGTTGGTGGGGGGAGGAGGGGAGAGGGGGTACACGACGCGAGTAGAAGGATAAAGGACGGCAAGCACAGCACCAGATTGAAGGCCTGATCCACTACCGGAGTGCGGAGCAGTCACGCCAAGTGGAGCAAGAGGTCCTGGGGTCCACTTGCCGGAGTGGAGAAAGCACACCCAGGGCTGCGATAGTCTGAAGCAGTGCTGCCCCAGAAGTTGTGAGTGCTGTGCCTGGGGCTGAGTGTGTTCTGTACTGAGAGGTGTTTTTTGCAGTCTCTACTTCTGAAGTGGTGGTGGTGGGGGTGGGCGGAGTGGGGGGGGGTCATGCCACACCTAGGTCCAGGAGGAGAGATTTATCAACTGTTGGAGTGCGGAGAGACCACTTCAAGAGCTGGGTGAGCGGTGTCGACTCTTCGGAGTGCGGGGACTCGCCAATTCCAAGAACAACAACGACATGGGTAGCCGTGAGGGCCTCGTCATCAACGTGTCATGCGTAGGGCAACATCAAGAATTTTTTAGTTTTGCATCCACCATCCTAAAAGGTAGCCACCTGCTCTACCTACCGCTGGAGTGTTGGATACACCACACCAAGTGAGACAGAAGTGCTCTACTTACTACTGGAAGGTTGGCACGCCACACGGAGGGAGCCACCATTGCTCTACCTACTGCTAGACTTGAGACACTACAGCAAAGGAGGCACTAATGCTCTGAGTATTGCTAGCGGGCTGACGACTAAGAACCTCGACACGCAGGACCGTGGGTCCCTGTAAACGAGAGCGACGGAGGGTGCTTATTGGGGATTGAGTCATTCGCTTGCATTGCATGCGCCAACGGGGTTTCCCTGTCTTCATTAAGTTCCATACAGAGCACACAAGTCAGACAATTTAGATGTAAAGCTTTCGTGACTGCAGGTAATTCATATTGTTGGTTCTTTCGGTAAAGTCACGTATAAGGGAAACAATAAAATGATTTAAAAATATTTTTGATTTAAAGCTTTCGTGACTGCAGTAATTCATATTCTTAGTTCTTTCGGTAAAGTCACGTTGAAGGGAAACAACAAAATAATAAAATATATATAAAACAATAAAAATTCTCACGACGTTTCGACCATAACACAAACGGTCGTCTTCAGGTGTGTTGGTTTGTGTTATGGTCGAAACGTCGTGAGAATTTTTTTATTGTTTTATATATATTTTATTATTTTGTTGTTTCCCTTCAACGTGACTTTACCGAAAGAACTAAGATTATAAAAAATATTGTTTTATACTTTTATTATTTTGTTGTTTCCCTTCAACGTGACTTTACCGAAAGAACCAAGAATGAGTCAGACAACACTGATGGGAGTCTGTCTATAAGTCTGCATGAAGGTAGCACCGATAACAGTGTGTTACGTCACTCCCCAAGAAATCAAACTGCGCATAAACCCTGAAACTATTCCAAATTCATCTTCTCGGTTCTTTCGGTAAAGTCACGTAAAAGGGAAATAATAAAATAAGAAACAGAAAACATAATAAAATATATTTTTATTTTATTATGAATAGATATAATTATTTTTATTTTATAATGTTTTATTTTTATTATTTTATTATTTCCCTTCCACGTAGCGGTGACTTTACCGAAAGAACCAAGAAGATGAATCCCTGAAGTCACGAAAGCTTTAAATCGAAATCTATTCCAAATTGTTATATTGTCCATCCTACAAATGTGTCTAAATAGTGCCAATTTCCTTCTCGTCTCTGCCTGCATCATCAGGTCATCTTCTTCTCCATATACGTTGGTCACTCTTTGACTCCGGTTTTATCTGCAGTATCCTTCTGTAGCAATATATTTCGAATGCCAATAGAATCATAATGTTTTTTTTTTATTTTAATATTGGAGTAATGCGATCAGCTATGAAGCTCTCTTTTTCACAGATGCCCAGTTAGGGGCGAGTAAGCATGTTTACCGACTGCCAGCCTCAAGTTACAGACTGCCAGCCTCAAACCTCAGAGCCGGTCTCCCAGGATCTCCCTGCGGTAGTGAGATGTTAACTCTCTTGCCTGATGTACAGGAGGCCGTGGGTTCGATCCTGACCCTGACTCCTGCTTTAATTGAAATGAGCATTTTCTCCCCATGGTTACGTAGATTTTTCTCCGGGTCCTCTGCTTTTTTTCTTCCACTTCATAGGATTATTGTGAAGTTAACGTGCTGTGTATGGCTACGCTGAATCTGTGCAGGCTGTACGTGCAAAAGCGAGCCCGTGACAGCTTAACTGCGCTTCATACTCTCGGCGACCAGGTGTCCGGCAGGTTAATCTCTTGTTCATATTCTTAGCTCTTTCGGTAAAGTCACGTTGAAGGGAAACAATAAAATAATAAAATATATATAAAACAATAAAAAAAATTCTCACGACGTTTCGACCATAACACAAACGGTCATCATCAGGTGTGAAAACCAACTGCAAAAAAAAAAGTTTCTTGCCGTTGGTTTTCACACCTGATGATGACCGTTTGTGTTATGGTCGAAACGTCGTGAGAATTTTTATTGTTTTATATATTTCATTTTATTATTTTATTGTTTCCCTTCAACGTGACTTTACCGAAATAGCTAAGAATATGAATTACCGCCGTCACGAAAGCATAAAATCAAAATTTAGGTTAATCTCTGTTATACGTAAATATAATGGAAGGTAAACTGGTGAGAAATGTACGCTTTGTGACCGTGTACGAATTCCCTGCTTTTGGACGCTTTGGTTAACTATTGGGTCACGTGACAGTCGGACGTGTGACAATGCACTGCGGCGCACGCGTTTGCACACACACACACACGCGCTCGCGCGCGAGGTCGTTTGTTTACGTCACAAATAGCAAGCACAAGTGCAGTGAGTACGGTTAAATTTTTTATTTGAATCCGGAACACAAGAAGGACATTGCACAGATGATAGGAAAAAAAAACGTTACGGACAGACACCGGCACACCCGCCCACCCAATTGCGTCACGAAATTCACACAACTCACTCGCTCACTCAAGGGTCCGAATGGCGTTTTTGTTGCAGGAAATTGGCATGGGATTAGGGGGTTCAGGAACTGAACGAACGGCGAAAATAAACCATGACCGCCGATGATAAGAGTTTGTGTGAGAGTCAATGGACTTGGGTAGGATGGGT
Organism: Petromyzon marinus; assembly: GCF_010993605.1. Lineage (NCBI taxonomy): Eukaryota > Metazoa > Chordata > Hyperoartia > Petromyzontiformes > Petromyzontidae > Petromyzon > Petromyzon marinus. Next base: position 222,963 of record NC_046140.1, on the reverse strand, counting down.
TGGGGTCAGTCGGTATGAATGGGCAGGTATGGGAAGGGGAGTAGGTGGTGAACCTATGCCCCCTTTTTTTTTGCGGGTGGTGGTTGGCGGCGGCTGTCCATAACGTTCGTCAAGTCACTTCTTCACCGGAGTCTTGAGTCATCTGCAGACGGGGACGCAGGGCTGGGCACGGACACGCACACACACATCACAGATCAATTAAAAAGTTGCACTCAAAAAAACGTTGGTCGGCCTTCGCGGCCGGCGTTATAAATGATCGATTTGTGGGTTAGGCCCACGCGAAGATCGGACCAAAACCTGTGCCTCTTAAGAATCCATTAAGTGATAGTGACGTCACAATGGTGATTTTGCCAGGTTAGGATCACGTTGAGGGCGTCAGGTGATGTGTGGGAGGCACTTGATGCTGGCAGGTCATGGATACAAACCGAGCTGCTATGCACTGGCTGACTGAGATGACTTGCAGATGTCCTCATCACTGTGTTAATTTACCACGTTTTATTATCCAGCTGGCTGTTCCGCTCATTGTTGTGAGCGTTGGCCCTCTATTGTTGCCGTTGGGGGGGGAGACAATAACCTTCATGTGTTCTCTAATCCACTGTGTCTAAAAATGTGCATCTCCACAACTTTCAACCTCTGTGCCACAAATCCACCCAGGAGCTTCAATACTCTGTTTGATGAGGTTTTTTTCTCGGCTCGGGAAGTTTTTGACAATTATTTTTGTCGTAGTTTGAAGATCTCTGCATGAACATTATGAGACCTCCTTTGCCAGAAACAAGATATGGGAATAAGTTTTACCCTTTTTACTGGTGGTTATTGCAAACATGATGCCTTGAATAAAGGTGTCAGTTTTTTGTGCCAGTTAAAAGGGTAAAACCTATTCCTATATCTTGTTTCTGGCAAAGGAGGTCTCATAATGTAAATGCTCACCCCGAGCCCTCAATACTCTGATGGTGCGCTGTTTTTGAGTTGTACGCCTTTTGGAGTCTTCTGGTCCAACACCAGTGGAGAGACTAAAGGGGCTCTAAGAAAAGCTGTCTCGGGTGTGGACCAATCAAATTCAAGGACAGTGCCAATATTATTATCAGAGTTGTCTTTTTTGTTTGCATTTTGACTGCTTGTGTTGTGGTTATTGCAAACATGATGCCTTGAATAAAGGTGTCAGTTTTTGTGCCAGCTAAAAGGGTGAAAACCTATTCCTATCTCTGCATGAGTTTGTGGGTTTCTGTAAGTGTACGGATGTCTGGGAACAGCTATGGGTCTCTGGATATTATGGGGTTTTTCGGGTAGGGCAATGGGCCTCTGTGTTAGTGCACGGGTCTCCTCTGCGTGTGTCTTTGGTGTCTCTGCGCGCTTCGCTCACCGGTGACGATTTAGATGGCAGCAACAACAGGCGCCAACGGGGCAGCTGCAGACAGGGCGCACGCCGCAGGCAAAGGTTAACGGAGACTCAGGCGCGAGTTGCAACGTAATATTGGCCGCGGCAGATGTTGTTGAGAGGAAATTACGGCTCCAACAGAGACAACCAGCACAGTCCTTAATGCACGCACTAACCAACGCTCCGTAGCCGCGCAAACGAGGGAACATTTTTTTTTGTGCCGGGAATTTGCCGGAGGGAAAAGAGAAAGCCTCACCGATTTTGCCCTTCACCACGTGGGGAGCCACGACACCGGCGCCAATGCCCAGGGGGTAGCCGAGTCCTCCGAGGGCTGCAAACAACAAACAGCAGGGTGGAGAGGGTGGGTGGGGGGTTAAATGGTGGTTAAAAATTAAAACCTCGCCCAGCTACACTCCCTACGCACGTCCATTTGAGCACGGTTTTTTAACGTACGGTGTGATAGATGTTCCAACATAGATACACTTCGATTCAAAGCTTTCGTGACTGCAATGATTCATCTTCTTTGGTTCTTTCGGTAAAGTCACGTAGAATGAGAATAAAATAATAAATTGATAAAATAAAATAACTCAATAATATTCTCACGGACAGCGCTGTCCTACCAGACAGTCTCGTCCCTTCACCTGATGAAGGCCACTTGTGTTGTGGCCGAAACGTCGTGAGAATATAATTGTGTTATTTTATTTTATCAATTTATTATTTTATTCTCATTCTACGTGGTGGTGACTTTACCGAAAGAAACAAAGAAGATAGATACACTCGCAGCGGCTTTTGGCTGGCCATCGAACAAAGAACGTCACCGCATCATCGCGAGGCCCTTTCAGATGCGCTTCTGTGGCCGTCTGGAACGCTCTTGCGATATTAGGAAGTCACTGGAGCTGCGGTACTTTTAACATCATCTAGATCGAAAACTGATTTCTAGCGAACTGCTTCTCGTGTTAAGTTGTCGCTCCTCCACACCTCCGATGAGCACAGTTGGCTAAGTACGATGTGAAGGAAGTTCATCAATACGTGCGTGTGTTATTCTTTTAACTTTCGTGACTGCAGGAATTCATATTCTTGGTTTGATCAACAACACAAGCGATCGTCATCGCAACACAAGCGATCGTCATCGCTTGTGTTGTGATCGAAACGTCGTAATTTTTATTCAGTAAAATACAAAATGGTCCGACTACCGTCTTGTCTTTGGCTGCTGTTGCTTTAACCTCAGACAAAATAACGGTTAGGTCCCATTAAAAAAAAACACAGCAGTAATTGTGGAAATTATAGATATCGATGATGATCGTTAAAGATTAGACTCTTTAAATAATCAATGCTCTATTCTCTCCATCCACACTGCTAGCTGTCTCCTCTCACCATCAATCACTGCAGGTTTTGCAGCTGCCTTTCTGCTCGACTTGTGAGTATAAATTCGCAACAACATTAGTGGTGCTCACAGCTAACACTGCAAAGACGATTTCTGCTGATTGAGCCGAGCTGTGTTGTTACTGGTCAGGGTAATAGTAATAATGACAAGATCATTATCACTTATTGCGATCAACACAAATCATCATCGACGCCAGGTATCATCATTCATGCGCATACCCCACTGCTGTTGCTGTAACTGCGGACAAAATATCGGTTAGGTCCCATTATAAAACAACAGCAGTGATTGTGGAAATTAATTATATCGATGATGATAGTTAAAGATTAGATTATTTTGTTTAAATCCCCCCCCCCCCCCCATCCATCCACCATCAACCCGACATTCCCGAAAGTTTGAGCCTTTGCGTTTCGAAGCTAAAATGCTCCGCGCAAAATAAAGCAGTCGCCACTGAATTCACGTGGCAATAACTTTACAGAACCAAATTTAACATTCCTTGACATCCGGTCCATGCTTGGCGGCTTGTCACCCAAATCAAAGCCAAATCCAGGCTCAACATCTTCTTAACTTCTGAGATGTGACATTGGGGAAATGCGGTTCCGCATCTCTTCACCCGGAAATATTTAATGGGCTCGGCACAGTTTTTTACCAATCGGCAGATTGCGTGCTTTGGAGGGGAACTGTGGGGAGTGACTCCCACCTCCGTCAACTCCTCCGTGCCGGCATGGAAAATTAGACCGGATAAATAAAATATCCTGTAGAGCTCGCCTCTCGTTGAGGCACATTCTGCCACCAGTGGCAGTTGTAATGCTGCACCATCATCCGTGATGAGAATAGGAATAGGATTTGGCGTCCTCTGGTCTGACACTGTTTGAGACTCGGCTCTAAAGAAAGCTGTCTCTGGTGTGGACCAATCAGTTTCAAAGACAATGCATATACTGTCAGAGCATGTTTTTTGTTGGTATTTTCACCACACGTAAATGTGGTTAATGCAGACATCAATCCTTGCAAAAGGCTTCAGTTTGGTGTTTTTTTATATCTAAACACCTGTTTTGTTGCCAGAAAAAAGGGGAAACCGTATTCTTAAGAATATGATTCACCCTTATTGCTATACGTACATTCTTCCACGCCCCTTCTACCGTAATCGATTAAATGTTGACTGCAATTATGGCAAACCAATTGTGCTCGTGACTCACGTTCATCTTTGGGTGTCGTGGTGACGGTGTTAGTAGGGGAGGGGGATTTTAAGATTTAATTCAAACATTTAGGTAGGCGTGGGGGGGGCACATGCAAGCTCATGCACATGCAGCATACCCACCATGGTGATAGGGGGCCGCATGGTATCCGAGTCCACCGTAAGGGTGAACGAGCCCAGCTGCCAGGGAAAGACAGTTCCTTGTTTAATGCGCGGGGGGAGGAGATTCGACGTGGGGTTGACGAGGGATTGGTGTGGAACGGTGGCTGAGATGTTAACTACCTCGTCTGCTATAATGGAAGTCGAGGGTTCGATCCCGACCCAGACGATGCCTGTTGTGTATTTGGAGTTTGTGTGTTCTCCCCCGTGGTTGGTCGCGTGGATTTTGATGGGGTTTTTATTTCACCACCACATTTAGAACCGTGCGTTCAGATTGTTTGCCTGATTTAATTGTCCACGTGGTAAGACACTTCGTTGGACTATCATTTGTAACCAGGTCGCTTCTGAAAATTAGCTGCATATCTTAGTGGGCCTACCAAACCGCTCTGCTTTGACTGGCACAGTCCAGACGGGTCGAGTGGGCGTGGCTGTCTGAAGTGCTGAAGTTCGTTAAGGGAGCAGCTGAGCCTAACTGACCGGGTGGCTCCGCCGTAGAGCTGAGCAGCTCGCAATCAGCAAGTTGAGAATTAAAATCTTGGTTGATGGCTAAAACAAATAAACTTCGTAGAGAAGATCAATAGTGGTTTGTCGTGTGGATCAACTCGCCCCTTGCCATAGCAGTGTGGAACTTCTAATGCTAATTTGACCACGACTTTTTTGGTATGAGAGTTTGAGTGTGTGTCATAAGGGGGAGTATCTCTTACCTGCATGGTGCGTGTAGACTCCTCCAAGAGCCGCTCCGGGATAGCCTAGACCACCATAGCCTAGACCAGCAACGCCCAGACCAACAACGCCCAGACCTCCATAGCCCAGGCCTCCATAGCCAAGGCCTCCTGTAATAGCGAGAGGGAATAGTATAGAGAATGTGGGTTCAGGCTCTGTCATGTTTTGCATATTGATATTCAAGAGCCGAATGGCTCACAGGGCTGTACCAAATAATTGAACTATGATGAACTATGAACTATGATATATATAGAACAGGATTATTCGTGAGACTGATGTGAGTGAGATGTGCCAACGACTTACCCACTATGAGTTGTCCATGCATGGGTTAACGAAGAGACATAGGGAGGTAGGGAGACATTGTTAAAACAAAAACACGTTCATATGCGCACACAAATGAGTGTTTATGTGCATCTAAGAATGTGTGAGTGATTGTGAGTGGGTGTAAGAAAATGGGTGTGAGTGTTAGGATGTGAGCGAGTATGTATGCGTGAGAAGTGTGCGTGTTGGCCTGTGACCATATTTGAAGCATTTAGATTCTGCTGTCTGCTGGACTATGCTGCCTTCTGGACTATGCTTTCATTTCTTTGAAGGGTTCCTCCTTTATATGGGTTGTGTTTGTGTTTTTAACATGTCGCCATTTATTTTAGAGTTACAGATTTTTTTTATTTAACTGGAGGTCACTTATTTGGGCTTTCTGATCATGCCCCGTCGCCCACTTGTCTATTTAGACCATGCAATACGATACCTAAAATCGTCTTAGAGCAATGTAATATACGATATGCCTCTGCCACTAAGTTGAACATCTTTCGCACCCTACATAACCAACCGTGTTAATCGGAGGTTCGAGCCATCATAACAGCACTAATTGGGCACTCGATTGATTGACATTTTTACAATGCACTGGCAACAGCACTGTTTAGACCGTTTAGCGTTGTGATTCAGTGAGTGAGTGTAGTGGTGCTGAGTTGTGATGAACTTCACTCACCCACAGGGTGGCCCAGATATCCCGTAGACAAAGTGCTCACTGTCTGCTTGCCAATGACAGCTGTGGCAAGGCAGAGACACGCACGCAACACAAATAGACACAGAGACAAAAACAATCAACTTCAGAGCCTACATAGCATGTTGGGGCAAGTGATGTTAGAAGGCATAGCGGCCAGCCGCCATTGTCTCCACACTGGTGATGTTTATACACTGACCCATACAATTATTACTCTTTGGTTCTTTCGGTAAAGTCACGTAGATAGAAAAAGTAGCTAATAGATCACGACATTTCGATAGCAACTCAAGCCATCATCTTCAGGTGAAACAATACAGCAGGCGGACTGCCGAGGCCGGAGGAAATGTAGCAAAGGAGCTACTGCAACCAGAGGTTATATACGTTTTTGGTTGGTACAACCCAAGGGTAAGAGGGCGCTGTATTAATTCCTGCGGTCACGAAAGCTTCAAATCAAGATTGAACCACCTCTACGGGGAGGATTTCCACATAACTCAGACATATCTTCAGCCGAGAAGATAGATGCAAAATATAGCAATCTTTGGAAGGACGTTGATCAACCAGGTAAAGTGTTAACTGTTGTGTTGGCCGACTCTCTGAGTTGCATTACATTTCTAAGTTTGTTAGGTTTGATATCTTTTTTCCTCTCTATCACCTTGTTCCCACTGTAAATTTAATCAGCCGACGTTTACTAGCCTTAAAATTTACTTGCAAATTCCATCCCTAGCCCCGCCTACTTACCCTTGGGTTGTACCCATCACAAACTTTTATAACCTCTGGTTGCAGTAGCTCTCTTGCTACATTTCCTCCTGCCTCAGCAGTCTGCCTGTTATATTGTTTCACCTGAAGACGATGGCTTGTGTTGCTATCGAAACGTCGTGATCTATTAGCTATTTTTCTATCTACGTGACTTTACCGAAAGAACCAAAGATAATTCATTCCTGCAGTCACGACAGCTTCAAATCAAGGTGATGCACTTGCATTTAATTCTGAGTCAAAGAAAAGCCCAGGACCAGTTCAATTATTCGCCACCGTTATTAGCTGTGAGCGGGAATCGAACTCAGGTATCCATGTTCATAGCACAGTGCGCTAAACACCACACCACACTGCTCCTACAAAAATTCTCCCTGTAGCCTTAACAAACTGTTGGAGCAAGTCTCGTTCACGAGTAACAATTATTGAGGCAAGTAGCGGCACACAAGCGGGTGGATGGCCAGCACCACAGATACAAAAAGATAAAGACAGCCATAGATGCGTGCACACGGACACACAAACAGATGCACAGACTTAATCTTTTTTTATTTTACCAGGTAAGGCCGACTGAGCTATGTAACTCTTTTTCAGAGGCGACCTGGTCACGAATGATAGCTGAACAAAGTGGCTGATGTGGAAATGTATAGCATCAGCCAAACACTCTAAACACGTCTTCTTTGGTTCTTTCGGTAAAGTCACGTAGAATGAGAATAAAATAATAAAATAAACAATGAAATTCTCACGACGTTTCGGCCACAACACAAGTAGCCGTCCTCAGGTGAAGAAACAGGACTGTCCAGAAGACACCTGAGGAGGCTACTTGTGTTGTGGCCGAAACGTCGTGAGAATTTCATTGTTTTATTTTATTATTTTATTCTCATTCTACGTGACTTTACCGAAAGAACCAAAAAAGATGAATCCTTGCGGTCACGAAAGCTTTAAATCGAAATTGAACTCTAAACACGTGTTTCTGAATGCGGAGGGGGAAATTAGAGAAACTGGATAAAAATCATCGCCGCCACCACAGAGGCATACATTGACACACAAAGTCAGACGCAGACTCGCACTCACAGAGATCCTCAGATAGACAGATAAAGATGCACACGCAGAGATTCCATCCAGCTTACGCGTCGCAGTGGCGAGGTGAAGGAGGGCCAGGACGAGCAGAGCTTGGATAGCGGCGGCCATTTTTCTTTAAGGGTTTTCTACTTTCGCTGTCGACGACGAGGAGAGGAGGGCTTTGAGTTGAGGCTGATGAAGCTTCACTGCGGAGTGACGAGCCTGGGAGTTTGAGCCCCGGCTTTTAAAGGCAGCTACCAGGGGCTGGCTTGGCTTTGACCCAGCCAAGACAAGGCCTAGCCTCAATAGCTCCAGTGTAGCGCTGGCAAACGCCAAAAGCAAAGCACCGCGTCTATTTACTGTCAAAATATGGGAGGTATTGAAAATATTTCTCTAAATATTTTTGGGGTTTTGGGTTTTTTTTTACTTGAGTTTCAGTACATTTCCACTCGACACAGCTAAATGTCGCATTTGCCTCGATATTGAACTAAACTCTTGTTTTTTACCAGGTAAGGTCCACTGCTAACATGGATCTTTTTCAGAAGCAACCTGGCCATCACTAATGATAGCACAACGAAGTGGCTGATGTCATTGTGTGGAAATGCAAAGCAGCCACATACTCTACATGCCTTGATGTTGATGCTAAATGTGGAGGACAAAAAACAGAAGACCCGGAGGAAAAATCCATACGACCACGGTGGAGAATATGCAAACCCATAACCGCCTGTGTACCAGGCGAGGTTGTTAACATCTCGCCAACAGTGGCGCAGTTAAAACCCCCGACCTAGGACTTCCGATGCCTTGGTAGGCTTCTTAATGCCATAATTCCATCCGACCATTGTGAATTATAGACATTATAAAACAGCAATACCCTAAATTTTGATTTAAAGCTTTCGTGACTGCAAGGATTCATCTTCTTTGGTTCTATCGGTAAAGTCATTTTTTTATTTTATTAATTTTATTCTCATTCTACGTGACTTTACCGAAAGAACCAAAGAAGATCAATACCCTTGTGTACGTGGGGGATGCTTTCCTGAGATTTGCGACGATTATGGAAACAACGTCCATCGACGCGGTTTACTGGGGTTGAGGTGACGCAAATCGTGGAGCGGTATTCATAAAGTGATGAAGTCTTTGCGAAATGATGCAAACGGGGGAGATGTGAATCGAGGTGTTATTGTTTTAGGAACTCATCCACATGGAATGAGACCAGCAGGGGCCGTGGACTAGAATATGTGTATGTATGTCGAACCTCTTCTGCGCCGTACGTAGCCAAACGTGCTAATTGGAGGTGCGAGGGAAGGACAATAAACTAAACACTAAAAGCGGTTATATTCTTGGTTCTTTCGGTAAAGTCACGTAGAAGGGAAACAATAAAATAATAAAAAATATAAAACAATAAAATACTGGAGGCAAGTGACAATTGCATTGTTTTATATTTTTATTATTTTATTGTTTCCCTTCTACGTGACTTTGCCGAAAGAACCAAGAATATGAATCCCTGCAGTCACGAAAGCTTTAAATTATAACTAAAAGCAGTTCTCAAGAAATGAGTTTGCAATCTAGATTTTAAAGCGCATAGCTCCCAGTAGTTTCCTAGTTTTGGAAAAGTGTTCCAGACGTCTGCCGAAACAAGCATGCCACTCTTGCCCGCTTGTATTTATTTTGGATGATTTTTTACCCTTATGGTTAATCAATTTCATTTCATTGAAGTTAATCTTTTTTTTTTGCACTGGTTTTAATGGGGGAGGTTTTTTTTTGCTTTAAACGATTCAACTCACAACCTGACTTGGCCTTCTCTCAACCCCACCACGCACAACCTGTTCTTCTTGGCCACCGTTCATCACACATAAACACACATTCTGTGTATATGTAAACATACTTTTATAAGCTTATATTTATTTTCACACATTAAAACTAAAAACAATGTTTTTTTTTCCAGGTAAGACTCACTGAGCGAGGTAGCACTTTTTCACACGTGACCTGCCCACAAATTATTGCCTAATGAAGTGGCTTAACACGTGTAAAATTATAGCAGCAGTCAAACACTCTAAACGCATGTTTCTTTATGGGGAGGGAAAATCTAGAGGACCCGGATAAAAATCCACACGACCACGGGGAGAACATGCAAACTCCAAATACACAGGCATCAGGGTCGAGATCGAACCCACGATTTCCTGTGTACTAGGCGAGGTAGTTAACAGCTTGACACATACATACACCGATTCAGATTAATTCTGTCATACACACGCACACAACGTGCATGCACATACATATATACATGCAAATGTATAATCGCATGAGCTTTGTATATTAATTAGACAAAGCTCCCCCGTATAGCCTGAACAGACTGTTGGGGCAAGTGCTGTTAACGAGCGCTTATGTCGGCCCGCACCATACACGAGGGAGTTTGTGCCAACACTCCCTACCGCCTTTGTCTCCCCAGTGGCAAGGTTATTTTACAGTGCGCCTCACTAATTAAAACATACACATGGACACACCAACGCATGTATATATTTATTGGACAGTACTGTCATTTCTTTCCAAATGTGCACACCTAAAGTATATTCACAGGACAAAGACTCTTCAGTCCTATTTTCTCTGAATCCACGACATTTACAACACCAGTCAGTGCTGAAATAGAAACCTAATATATATTTCGTTTACGTGACAACCCCGTTTGTTTACTGTGTCCGCTGGTGGTGGGTTAACGATACATTTATATTCATGGGATCTAACAGCCCCCCCCCCAAGCAAACTTTATTATTTAAACTGAATGTTAAGCCGAACAAAGCTGGGGGTTTTGTTTCAGTCCATCGGTGCCCATCAGTATTCGTCTTCGATTTAAAGCTTTCGTGACTGCAAGGATTCATCTTCTTTGGTTCTTTCGGTAAAGTCACCACCACCACGTAGAATGAGAATAAAATTAATAAATTCATTCTACGCGACTTTACCGAAAGAACCAGAGAAGAGTGTTCGTCTTGTCGTGCATCTTGTTGCCGTTGCGTTCTCGGCGCGTAATTGACAGGACTCGGGCGCGTGCTCCATCGCGTGACGCAATAAACGGCGACTCGGGGATTGGCTCCTGAGCCGCTAGTGCACGTGTATAGGCCACGCCCAGACCGGCACCTTGCAACGGATCCGTGCTCAAGAGGTTGTGGCTCCAACGACCCGTCCAAAGTTTTGCTGGACATCATTGGCGCTCGTTGATATCGTCAAATGAGAATAGCTCAATGAAAAGCGATGCTGACTGTCGATTTTTTTTGAGTTGTGACATCTGCCGGGTCGTCCTTGTGTGCCGGCATTAATCGGATTTCACCCTTTCTCCCTATGATGCGAGGGAGGCTTGCGAGGCCTAATGGATCATTAACGTGTGTACAGTTGACTTCGTCAAAGTCGATTCTGGGCATTTTTTAATGCGCAGCTGTGGCGATTCCGTGCTCAAAACGTTTGGCTCCACGTTCGGTGCAAAATCATTTCAGCATACTGGTCGTACACAAAGCACCTCTTTGCTCGATTCCAATCTACTGATTGAGCAGCGTGATGTTACGTGGCGTTTGGGCAGATGTCGTGTCTCTTGGGCAACTTTTACAGAGTACGAGATGTGAACTTTCGGTGTTGATTTTCGAGTAATTGGCCAGGCCGCGTTTTTTTGGCCCCCCCCACCAAAGTGTATCAAAACAAAATGGCGCCCGAGGTCCCACCCAATGGCCGCCTTTGTTGAATTACGTTCACGAGCTTGAATGACTTCGCTGTTTTTGGTCCATGGGAGGTGGATTAAGGCGTATACACAGGAATGGGAAGGTGATTATTACGTTGTGGATGGTGAACATAAAACAAAAATAGAGGCCATTAATCGGGTAGTTAAATTTCTTGTTACTTTTTCAGTTTGCATTGTCAAAAGCGCACAGAATGGCTATCCCTGCATCCTCGGACCTGCAATTTCAGATGAATGCGTTGATTGGTAGAGAATATTGATTTAAAGCTTTCGTGACTGCAGGGATTTATACTCTTGGTTCTTTCGGTAAAGTCACCACGTAGAAGGGAAACAATAAAATAATAAAAAAATAAAAAAATTCTCACGACGTTTCGACTGTAACACAAGCAATCATCATCAGGTGTGAAAACCAAATTTTCTTGCTGTGGTTTCCACACCTGATGATGATTGCTTGTGTTGCAGTCGAAACGTCGTGATAATTTGATTTTTTAAATTTTTATTATTTTATTGTTTCCCTTCTACGTGACTTTACCGAAAGAACCAAGAATATGGTGGAGAATACTTTAATTGTTGATTCCGATAGGGAAAAAAGGTATTTATTTTATGTATTTATTATCAGTACACTATTATTTGTCTCATTTATAGATGTATGAAATGATATATTAAAAGTAAATGTTTTATTTACGTATAATTCTAGTGTTTTTGAAGAGTAAATCGAGGCTAAACCAACATACAATGTCTGAGATATACGTGTTATCATACATTCAGTGCTGGATCAGTAGGAGCGACTGGGGGAATGAACAGTAGTATTATATTCTTGGTTATATTCTTAGCTCTTTCGGTAAAGTCACGTAGAAGGCAAAAATAAAAGAATAAAAAACGCCACTTTTAAAAAAAATTCTTTGCTGTGGTTTTCACACCTGATGATGATTGCTGCTTGGTGTTGCAGTCGAAACGTCGTGAGAATTGTATCATTTTATATTTTTATTATTTTATTGTTTCCCTATCTACGTGGTGGTGACTTTACCGACAGAACCAAGAATATGAATCCCTGCAGTCACGAAAGCTTCAAATCAAAATTTAACAGTGGTAGTGTTTGTGGCGTGTCGGCTTATATCTCTTGGCCACCGTTCCAGAACGCCACGTTGGCTATGATATGTTAACTACTTTGCCTGGTATACAGAAGGTCGTGGCTTCGATACCGACCGACCCTTATGCCTGCTGCATATTTGGAGTTGCAAGTTCTCCCCGTGGTCGTGCGGATTTTTCTCTGGTTCCTCCAGATGTTGAATCAACATAACGGGTTTTGAGTATTTAGCTGCTGCTCTAAATTTCCACATAAACCACTTCATTAGCCTATCATTTGTTTCTAAATGTCTCTCTCTCTACCTGTCCGGTATATCCCTCCACATTCATAATCGGTGTGTGTTTAAGAATATTTTGGCCGCTATAAATTTCCACGTCACAAGGGCACTTTGTTGAACGATTATATTGTGGCCAGGTCGCTTCTGAAAAATAACTACTTCTCCCAGTGGATGGCATTGCCTGGTAGAGATTAATAAGTAATATATTTTTTTACTTTTTTTTTAAAACACGCTTTTATGAAATGTACCGTACTAGTAATGGCAGAGCTCCACGACTCCAGGAAGTGGCCCCGAAGCTTGCCCATAACGTAAGGGAGACCGTGGTGATTTACAGCCAACGTCTGTTGAGCGTGGGACAATTAGACCCAAGCCGAAACATAACATATAAAAAATAATGTTTTAAAATATTTATTTGTATTTTTTATGATAGAATATAGCATTGTCATCAGTATGACATACGTATACCGAGTTTGCAGTCGATACCACATTGGTAAGTGGGTTAAAATTGAGTTCGAAGATTTGAGGATACAACAACGACTACAACAACAGAGTGAGTTAAAAGAAAGCGTGTAAAAATTGATTTTTTTTGTCTTGAGTCTCGATGAGCATGGGTCTCATATGGTCTTCATGGGTCTCTGGATCTCCGTGGGTCTCTGGGTCTCTGAGTTTGTAGAAACATGCATTTAAAGTATTTTGCCACAATATATATGTCCATGTGATGAGTCATTGCCTTGAGCTATCGTCTGTGATAGCCAGGGTTGCTCAGTCGGTCTTACTTGGTGATGTAAAAATTGTTTAATGTTTTAGATACAAATGTGACTCAGGAGAGCGCTTTTGTATAAAGTGTTGCATGACCCACTCATGTTCTTTCATTGTGAGGCTGTCCTGTTAGCTCGAGCAGCCGCGTGGCGCTGGCTGCACGAGTACCGGCGCACCTCGCGTGGCAAGCGTTTTTGTTTACGGTAATTCGTTAAAATGAGCAATTGGAATTTAGCCCCGATTTGTTTCGCAAAATGCGCAAAATATTCGCTTAGCGAGCGGTTTAACGATGGATCAAATGCCTCCCGTGGCGGTAGGGGGCGCACCGCGGCCCGCGGCTGTCTGTTTTTGGCATTGCCCGCTTTCAGATGCGCTTCTGCGGCCGCATGCAACGCTCTTCCGTCCAATATTAGGAAAGGCACTGGAGCTATGCACCTTTAAATAATCTAGATTGAAAACTAACGTCTTTAGAATTGCTTTTGGTGTTTGGTTTGTTGTCAGTGCCCCCGCACCTCGGATTAGCGCGGTTGGCTATGTACGATGAAAAAAAAGAAGTTCAACATGCGCAACGTGAGTAGCCTTCTTCAGGTGAAGGAACAGAACCGTCGGGACGACAGAGCTTCAATGAGCGCTGCTAAGATTCGTAGCGTCTTTTAAGCTGGGTGAGATAAGTGAGGCACCTTGACGCTACGAATCTTAGCAGCGTTCATTGAAGCTCTGTCGCCCCGACAGTTCTGTTCCTTCACCTGAAGAAGGCTACTTGTGTTGTGGCCGAAACGTCGTGATTTTTGTTGTTTTAGTTTTTACCTATGTGACTTTACCGAATAGAACCAAAAAGTATGGATCCTTGCAGTCACAAAAGCTTCAAATCTAGAAATGCACAACGTGCATATGAGCCCAGACCAAATATTTCACTCGTCGGAACAATATAAGGTCGAATTACTTTAATGGTTCAAATGTATGTGGCCAACAACTGCCTTAATGTGATAACCATTTGAATCTATTTTGGTTCGTAGTTGATTAACTTGTTTCGGACACAGCGAAAGCCTACGTGTTATACAGATTATCGGTCGCGAAAACCTACGTGTTAAACTAACCAAAGTTTTGCCACATTCCGTGGTACTGATGTCTACACTGGTGCATGGACTAACCGCTTGTCGGCAGTGATTCATGGGCGCAATTTATTCTTCGCCGTTGTGGTGAAATGAAGGACCGTGTACTCTCTCACTCGCTGTGAGTTTGTGGGGCGGGGGAGTTATCTGACACTTGAGATCATTCCTGCTCGATTGGTTCGTTGAGCCAACTGTTGACGCCGGACTGAGGCTGCAGCTGGACGATCCGAAGCAGGAAGATTAGTGCTGGATACAGCACAGCCACGTTTGCAAATGTGATTCGTTACTTTGATCATTACCCGTGTAGTATATCGATGGTTCGATGTGAACGTGCCATTTTATTGAGGGACTCCTGCTGCTGTGTTGTCTTGGTGTGGTCTGGGACTGGCTTGTTGATGCTTTTGCTGCCTTGCCCAATCTTGATAAATCAGACTTATCTTATGAATTAACAAAAACAAAACATTCGTATTTAGTGACTTGCATACAATTTTCTCTATTTTGCACTGCTATCGTGTTTTTGTATTATTTGTTGTCACTTGCTGACTCACCCACTCTGGACGTCTGTGAAAAGAGATTCACAGCTCATCGGATTCCTCCAGTGTAAATACAGATTTTGATAAGGATCTGGCCAGAATGTATGTATGTATGTATGTTGAACTTCTTTGGCACCATACGCAGCCAACCCTGCTGATTTCTAAGTGCTGATGAAGAACGACAAACTAGACACGAAGTTTCCAATCTCGAAGATTTAAAACTGCATAGCTCCAGTGGCTTCCTAATATCGGATGGAAGAGCGTTCCAGACGGCCGCGAAAGCGCTTGTGAATCCGCGCGATGCAGTGACCGTATTTGTTCGATGGCTAGCCAAAAGCAGCGGCGAGGATGACCGGAGTTCTCACGACGGTTTTAGGCTCCTTGACCAAATCGGCAAGATATTGCGGTGCATTTGTGGAAAGCACTTTGTGTATGCCCCCCGAGTGCGACCTTATAACATATTCCCCTTGGCAACTGGAAGGCAATGCAGCTAAGCGAGCACTGGACGGTCTTTGTCGGATCTTTAGGTACCCATCACGAAACGTGCCAAAGAGTTTTGTATGTGCGGCAGCTTGATACATTTTTTTTGGCCAGACTCCCGGTAGAGTAGCGAGTTGCAATAATAGAGCATTGTCGAAACTATGCTACAACGCCTTGTTTTTTTTTTTCAAAGGTTTTACTTAACTTGATACCTCTGTTTGTCGTGGTCAACTCTTGTAATCAAAATTCCGTCCACTTCCCGTTGTCCAATAAATTCCACATTTTGCACACGTACTCAGATCCGGTGACAATGCACGCCTGTATGAAAATCGGCATCAATTGATAAATTAAGTCGCTACTCTAAAGCAATTTACGTTTCGTATGGACGCCTTATTATTCGTATATATTTGTGTAGGTCAAAAAACGCCGCGGTCCCTAACCTGTGGAATCGGCTCGCACAAAAAGCAGGTGCCGCGTGCCTCAGGCGCCACTGACGCACTTGTCAAAGACCGTGAGTTAATCGAACCGTTGAAAAAAACCGATGTTTAAAAACAACTTTTTTAAAGAAGTTTATTTCTACCCCACGCCGGCATATCCTCCCCCACACCTCCCATGATGTACGAAATAATATCTTGACTTAAAACTTTCGTGACTGCAGGAATTCATATTCTTTGCGTTTTTCGGTAAAGTCACATAGGTTCAAATTAATTAAAATCAAATTAGGACGTTTCGATCGAAACACAAGCGGTCGTCATCAGGTTCAAATTGATAAAAATAAAATAGTCTCTTTTTATATTCTTGGTTCTTTCGGTAAAGTCACGTAGAAGGGAAACAATAAAATAATCAATAAAAATATAAAACGATAAAATTCTCACGACGTTTCGACTGCATCATCATCATCAGGTGTGGTTTTTACACCTGATGATGATTGCTTGTGTTGCAGTCGAAACGTCGTGATAATTTTTTTTATATTTTTATTTATTATTTTATTGTTTCCCTTCTACGTGACTTTACCGAAAGAACCAAGAATATGAATCCCTGTAGTCACGAAAGCTTTAAATCAAAATGTTGGCTCTTTTTGCTTATTTTATTTTTTATTAATTTTAACCTATCTACGTGACTTTACCGAAAGACCCAAAGAATATACGAAAGACGAATCGTGATCCATGGGCAGATAGCCCGTAGTGGGTGTCTTCCTCTCTTGCTGGTTCCTTCAATTTTGCCGAACATAATTTGAATTTTCCTTTTGCCCATCCTCATATGTGTCCCGATAGTGCCAGATTCCTTCTCATTACCGCCTGCATCATCAATTCGTCTTCCTTTATGCGCGACCTTTTTCTTACTTCGACATTGGTCACTCTTTGGCTCCAGTTTAGACGCAGTATCCTGTAGCAATGCATTTCAAATGCCAATAGAATCAGAATCTTTATTTGGACTGGAGGAATGCGATCAGCTATGAAGCTCTTTTTTCACTGAAGTCCAATAGGGGCGGATCAGCATGTTACTGACTGCCAACCTGAAGTTACAGACTGCCAGCACTGAAGCCTCAGTGCTGGTCTCCCAGCATCTCGCCACGATGGCGGGATGTTAACTACCTTGCCAGGTATGCAGGAGGATGTGGGTTCGATCCCGACTCTTAACGACTGTATATTTGAAGTTTGCATGTTCTCTTCCCGTGCTCGCGTGGATTTTTCTCCGGGTCCTCTGGTTTTTTTTTTTCCCCCCTTTCATAGAATCATTGTGAAGCTAATGTGCCGTGTAGCTACGCTGAATCTGCGCGAGCTGTATCTGTGTAGTGCAAACCGTGACAGTTTAACTGCACTTAAGAGTCTGGGTCACCAGGTGTCTGGCAGGTTAATCTCTCTTATACGTGAATGGACCAGAAGGCAAACGGTTTACTACCGTGTACGATTTCCATACTTTGGTTGCTTTGGTTAACTATTGGGTCACGTGAGAGTTGGATGTGTAACAACGTACTACACGCACGCGTTTGCATGCACACACACACACACGGTAGTTGATTTATGACGCAATGGAACGCGTAAGGGCAGTGAGTACAGATTTTTATTTTAATCCGGCACACAAGAAGGACGTTTCCCAGAACACACCCACCCAAGTCGCGTCGAGTCAATCCAGAACTTAACAACCTTTATCATACTATCCAACAGACGCCTGTGCCATCTCATCGGCCGAGTAATTCAATCGTTAAGCCGCTCGTAACTCAACATCCGTTATCCACGGTGCAACTGAATTTCCAGCCGATGAAATCGTAATCGCGAATGACAAAACCACGACAGCTGTTAATGACCCTTGGCGTTAGCAGACGCACACAATCCGTTGTCGAAAATTTTCGACCGACCACTATCAAACGTTTTGGAGCCAAAGTCAACCAGATCTTTGATCCACAATGATCTCGAATTCTTGGAGGATGATTTGGAGGTGTCCTCACTTCACGACCGGTTAAAACAAAACTCTGGAGCTGACAAGAGCTAAATAACGATAGGTGTATACTCGGTGTAGGGGGAAGGGGGCACACACAGATATGGGGGAGGGGGCGTTTGGAACCCAGATATCATTCGTGTATATATTCACCTGTGAACCAAACTCCCATCGGAGTAGCACCCATCATCCCAATCCAGCTGATTTATTTTTGGTTACTGTCCAGTCGAACAGTCGATTCCTAAGTCCCATTATGATTTAAATGTTCATATATTTTCCTTAACGTTAACAGCTTTCATCACAGACTAATTTCACCCGCCCGATTGATTTACTCCCCCAGATTGCAGAATCGGAATCCGTGTGCGTGCTTCCCTCGCCACCATACTTTTTTGTTTTTTTAACGATAAATGTCAGGGTTTTAAAATATATATATAAATTTTATACTATTCGTGGTAGATTTTGTTTTCCAGGTCGTGTTCATTCATCGTCATTTGTGTTAATGCCGAGAAGTTCAGAAAACGTTATGGAGAGACGCCGGCACACCCGCCCACCCACTTTCGTCACGCACTCACTCTGTCACACGATTACACACTCACGCACTTAAGGGTCCGAATGGCGTAATTTGCAGGAAATTGGCATGGGATTAGGGGTCACAAACTTAACAAATGGCGAGAAGATACCATTGCGCCGATGATGATGAGAATTTGTGTAAGAGTCAAGGGCTTGGGGAGGATGGGTATGAATGGGCAGGTATGGGAGGGGAGTAGGTGGTGAACCTATGCTCCCTTTGGTGGGTGGTAGTTGGCGGAGGCTGTGCATAACCTTCATCAAGTCACTTCTTCACCGGAGCCTTGAGTCACTTCCGCAGGCAACACTTCTGTTTGAAGTGACTGCAGAGGGGACGCAGGGCTGGGCACGGACGCGCGCACGCATCACAGATCAATTAAAAAGTTGCACTCAAAAAAACGTTGGTCGGCCTTCATGGCCAGCGTTATAAATCATCAATTTGTGGGTTAGGCCCACACAAAGATAGGTCCAAACCTGTTTCTCTAAAGAATCCTTTAAGAACCCTTCACCACTGGAGCTATACACTTTTAAGTAATCTAGATCGATAACTCATTTCCTTAGACCAGCTTTTTGTGTGTTCAGTTGGTTGTCCTTCCACCGCGCTTCCGATGAGCGCGGTTGGCTAAGTACGGCGCCAAAGAAGTTCAACATATACATAGTACGTATCCCCTCCCCTCCTTCCACAACCCCGATCACTACCCCTCTCACAATTCCTCACTGAAATCGACTCGGGTTTAGCCGAGTCGATTTCCACATGGGGTGAAAACTAATTGGGCACTTCCTTTAAAAACAACAAGACATGCCTGCGTCTGGGGGGGGGGGGGGAGGGAATGGGTGGAGCCTAATGATAAAGGGGTGGAGCCTCCAGAGGGGCGGGGCCTGGGGAATAAAACTTCCACATACAGAGGAGGAATTCGTGAACCACGAACTTCCCTGTTCATCTAAGGGAATGAAAGCATCGCGTCAAATCAGTGCAGAAGGCAGCACGAATTTAGCGCCGCAAAATGCGGGAATGGGCCAACTAGTGTCAAGAATAATGGAACAAAATGAGATGGAATAATTCTAGATAGAAGCTTTCGTGACTGCAAGGATTCATACCAAAGGGTATGAGGCTGAATAGTTACCTGGTGCGGCAAGTCAACGATCGCCTAGCAATTCTCCAGTCACTGTGCACGGACATACAAACAAACACGCATGGCACATTTAGAAAGCAACAACAACAGCCCCTGTCGAATCACCACTCAAGTGATAGTGACGTCACAATGGGGCCTTTACCAGGCTAGGTGCACGCTGACGGGGTCAGGTGATGTGTGGGAGGCACTTGCTGCTGGCAGGTCATGATCACAAACCGAGCTGCTATGCACTCGGCTGACTGAGATGACTTGCAGGTGTGCTCATCACTGTGTTAACTTGCCACATTTTAGCATCCATCTGGTTGTTCCGCTCATTGTTGTGAGCGTTGGCCATCTATTGTTGCCGTTGGGGGGGAGACAATAACTTTCATGTGTTCTCTAATCCACGTGTCCCTGCACTGTGTCGAGACATGTGCACCTCCACACTTTTAATCGCTGTGCCACCAATCCACCCAGAAGCTTCAATACTCTATTTGGGAAGGTTCTACTCGGTTGCGGGAGGTTTTGGCAATTCTCTTGTCGAGTTTGAGGATATCTGCATAAGTCTTTTGGTTTTCTGTCAGTGTACGGATGTCTGGGAACAGTTATGTGTCTCTGTATAACTGTTTTGGGTGTCTGGCTAGGTGTATGGGTCTCTGTGTTAGTGTACGGGCCTCTGTGTGAGTCTTTGGTGTCTCTGCGAGCTTCACTTACCGGTGACGATTTAGATGGCAGCAACAACAGGCGCCAACGGGGCAGCTGCAGACATGGCGCACGTCACAGGCAAAGGTTAACAGAGACTCAGGCGCGTGTTGCAACGTAATATTGACCACGGCAGACGTTGTTGAGAGGATTAGCAATCTTTGAAATAGCGTGATCAACCGGACCATGCGTTAATTGTGTTTTGACCGACCGTCTGTGTTGCTTTATATGGTTTCCAAAATTTTGCTAAACCCTGTTTGTCTGGTATGCTTCTCTCTCTGTGTCCCCTGTTGTATCTGTGTTAGTTCCCCCCCTACTTGGGTGTCTGTAAATACATCTGATGTTATGTCTTTCCCCTCTCTCGTAAATTTAGCTCTTTCTTTACCTGATGATGGCTGCTTGTGTTGCAACCGAAACGTCGCACGCTATTATGTCACTTTATTATTTCTTATTTACACGTGACTTTACCGAAAAAAAACAAAGAGTAATTCCTGCAGTCACGAAAGCTTCAAATCAAGTAGGAAATGAGGGCTCCAACAGTCAGCCACCACAGTTATCAAAACACGCACTAAACACACACACACACACACTCCATAGCCGTACAAAGCGAAGGAACCCTCACCGATTTTGCTGTTCACCACGTGGGGAGCCACGACACCGGCGCCAATGCCCAGGGGGTAGCCGAGTCCGCCGAGGGCTGCAAACAACAAACAGCAGGGTGGAGAGGGAGGGGGTTAAAAATGGTGGTTAAAAATTTAACCTCGCCCAGCTACACTCCCTACGCACGTCCGATTTAGCACGTTTTGAAAAAGTACGGTGTGATAGATGTTCCAACATAGATACACTTGCAGCGGCTTTTGGGTGGCCATCGAACAAAGACCGTCGCCGCATCATCGCGTGGCCCTTTCACATGCGCTTCTGCGGCCGTCTGGAACGCTCTTCCGATATTCGGAAGCCATTGGAGCTGCGGTACTTTTACATTATCTAGATCGAAAACTAATTTCTAGCGAACTGCTTCTTTTTGTTTAGCTGTCCTTCCTCCACACCTCCGATTAGCACAGTTGGCTAGGTACGATGCGAAGGAATTTCAACGTACTTGTGTTATGCTAGAGATCAAGATGGCATTCACTTTTAGGAATCAACAGATTATCCCTAATCCCGATGGCATATGTAAGGTTCCTCTGCCTTCGGTGATCAACAAAATTACTCATGGTTCGACTACCGTCTTGTCATCGGCCTTCTTGAGGCTCCTCTGCGTTTAGTAACAAACAGGTTAGCCAGGGTTAAACTACCATATTGTGAGTGCCATCGGCCTTCTTGAGGTTCATTTGATTTAAATAATCAATGCTCTATTCTCTCCATCCACACTCCTACCTGTCCCCTCTCACCATCAATCACTGCATGTTTTGCAGCTGCCTTTCTGCTCGTCTCGTGAGTATAAACTCGCAACAACATTAGTGGTGCTCACAGCTAACACTGCAAAGACGATTTCTACTGATTGAGCCGAGCTGTGTTGTTACTGGTCAGGGTAATAGTAATAATGACAAGATCATTATCACTTATTGCGATCAACACAAATCATCATCGACGCCAGGTATCATCATTCGTGCGCATACCCCACTGCTGTTGCTGTAACTGCGGACAAAATATCGGTTAGGTCCCATTATAAAACAACAGCAGTGATTGTGGAAATTAATTATATCGATGATGATAGTTAAAGATTAGACTATTTTGTTAAAATCCCCCCCATCCACCACCAACCCGACATCCCCAAATGTTTTAACCTTTGCGTTTCGAAGCTAAAATGCTCCACGTAAATAGAAGCGGTCACCGCTTAATTAAAGTGGCAATAACTTTACAGAACCAAATTTAACATTCCTTGACATCCGGTCCATGCATGGCGGCTTGTCACCCAAATCAAAGCACTATCCCGACTCAACATCTTCTTAACTTCTGAGATGTGACATTGGGGAAATGCGGTTCCGCATCTCTTCACCCGCAAAATATGAAATGGGCTCGGCACAGTTTTTTTTTTCCGATCGGCAGATTGCGTGCGGTGGAAGGGGAACCGTGGGGAGTGACTCCCACCTCCGTCAACTCCTCCGTGCCGGCATGGAAAATTAGGACGGCTAAAAAGATCCTCTAGAGCTGACCTCTGACCTTCTGCCACCGGTGCCAGTGGTTTGGCTGCACCGTCACGATGAGAATAAGAATTGGATTTACCCCTATTCCCATACATACCTTTATCATTCCAAACCTTTTACACCCTTCTACCATAATTAAATGTTGACTGAAATAATCACGACGAATTTTTGTCGTGACTCACAGTTCATCTTTGGGTGTCGTGATGGTGTTAGTGGGGGAGGGGGATGTGGATTTTTCATAATCATAGTTTAAACATTGAGGTCGCGGGCACATGCAAGCTCATGCACATGCAGCATACCCACCATGGTGATAGGGGGCCGCATGGTATCCGAGTCCACCGTAAGGGTGAACGAGCCCAGCTGCCAGGGAAAGACAGTTCCTTGTTTAATGCGCGGGGGGAGGAGATTCGACGTGAGGTTGAAGAGGGATTGGTGTGGAACGGTGGCTGAGATGTTAACTACCTCGCCTGCTGTACAGGAAGTCGTGGGTTCGATCCCAACCCAGACGACGCCTGTTGTGTATTTGGAGTTTGTGTGTTCTCCCCCGTGGTGGCCGCATGGATTTTGATGGGGTTTTTATTTCACCTCCACATTTAGAAACGTGCGTTCAGATTGTTTGCATGATTTAATTGTCCACGTGGTAAGACACTTCGTTGGGCTATCATTTGTGGCCAGGTCGCTTCTGAAAATTAGCTGCATATCTTAGTGGGCCTACCAAACCGCTCTGCTTTGACTGGCACAGTCCAAACGGGTCGAGTGGGCGTGGCTGTCTGAAGTGCTGAAGTTCGTTTAGGGAGCAGCTGAGCCTAACTGACCGGGTGGCTCCGCCATAGAGCTGAGCAGCTCGCAATCATCAAGTTCAGAGTTAAACTTTTGGTTGATGGCTAAAACGAGTACACTTAGTAGAGAAGATCAATAGTAAAATTTTGATTTAAAGCTTTCGTGACTGCAGATATTCATATTCTTGGTTCTTTCGGTAAAGTCACCACGTAGAAGGGAAACAATCAAATAATAAAACAATAAAATTCTCACGACGTTTCGACTGCAACACAAGCAATCATCATCAGATGTGAAAACCTTTTTTCAAATTTTTCTTGCTGTGGTTTTCACACCTGATGATGATTGCTTGTGTTGCAGTCGAAACGTCGTGATAATTTTATTTTTTATATTTTTATTATTTTATTGTTTCCCTTCTACGTGGTGGTGACTTTACCGAAAGAACCAAAAATATAAAGATCAACAGTGGTTTGTCGTGTGGATCAACTCGCCCCTTGCCATAGGAGTGTGGAATTTCCAATGCTATTTTGACCACGACTTTTTTGGTATGAGAGGTTGAGTGTGTGGAATAAGGGGGGGTATCTCTTACCTGCATGGTGCGTGTAGGCTCCTCCAAGAGCCGCTCCGGGATAGCCTAGACCACCATAGCCTAGACCAGCAACTCCCAGACCTCCATAGCCCAGGCCTCCATAGCCAAGGCCTCCATAGCCCAGGCCTCCTGCAAGAGCGAGAGGGGATAGTTTGTGGAATGTGGATTCAGCCTCATTCCGCTGCTAGATGAGGTTCTCCCCCCACATTTCGGGGTCGTTGCAAGTGGCCTGTGACACCTGTGTTGTGCACGACGGCGGTCACCCATCCACTCCCTATCCAGGCTTCAAACCTTGGTCAGCTTCCGAAATACGACGAGATCAGGCACGTCGCGTGCGTTTTGGTCACAGTTGCTGTATAGGTGCGGTTCGTGATGTGTGTGAATATGGGTGTGTGAATGGAGGTTTAGCAGTTACCGTGCTGCGCTATGAACCCAGCAACCCAATTTCAATTCCCGCTCACGGCCACCACTGGTCATGATTATCTGATCCTGTCCTAGGCCTCGCCTAGGTCGACTCAGTCTCAATTGAATATCTGGTGCTGTGTGTACAACAGCGCTACTAGGGAGACAAAGGCCGCAAAGACATGGTGCTGGTCACTCATCCCCTCGTGTGCCATGCCAGCCTTCATATGTGTTAGTGAACAGCACTTTCCCCAACAGTCTGTTAAGACTATACATGGGGATCTTTGTGTATTTGTGTGTGTGAGTGTGGGTGCGTGAGACTGCAAGTAAGTTAGGATGTTTGTGTGAGAATGAGTGAGCGTTTTGGCCTTTGGCCACATTTGAAGCATTAAGATTCTGCTGCCTGCTGGACTTATTGGATGCTCTACTTTCATATATTTGAGGGGTTCCTCTTCTATATGGGTTGTCTGTGTGTCTCTTTAACAAGTCGCCATTTTTTTGTGAGTCGCGGATTTGTGCTTTTTAAATGTAATTGGAGGTCACTTATTTTGGCATCCTGATCATGCCCCGTCTATTTAGATTTTAGACCATGCTCTACGATAACTCATAAATCCCCTTAGAGCAATATAATATACGATATGCATCCGCCACTATGTACGTTGAACTTCTTTCGCACCGTTGATCGCCAACCATGCTACTCGGACATGCGAGCATCTTAACCACACGAATTGGGCACTCGAGTGATTGATATTTTTTCCAATGCCCCGGCAACAACAGCGTTTAAACCTTTTAGCATCGTGATTCAGTGAGCGTGGTGGTGGCGGTGGTGGTGGTGTTGAGTGTGATGAACCTCACTCACCCACAGGGTGTCCCAGAAATCCCGTACTGAAAGTGCTCACTTTATGCTTGGTAACGACAGCTGTGGCAAGATAGAGACACGCGTGCAACGCAAATAGACACAGACAAAACAAAAACAATCCTCTTCATGGCCTACATAGTATGTTGGGGCAAGCGCTGTTAGCAAGTAGCATGAAAGCCGGTACAGCACACGAAGGGGTGGGTGGCCAGCACCACATGCACACACACACAGACTAACACAAAGACAGATTCGCAGATGCGTGCACAGATGCACACAAAAATAGACAAAGATATATTTTCACGCAATTTTTTCAACAATATAAGGTTCACTGACCTATGTAGCTTTTTTTTCAGAAGCTACCTGACTATCACAAATGATAGCTCAACAAACTGGCTTATCACGTGGAAATTTATAGTAGTAGCTAAATACTCTAAATGCATGTTTATGAATGTGAAGGGAAAAACCGGAGGACACGAATAAAAATCCACACAACCACCAGGAGAGAGAGAAAGATGCATGCTCAAAATATACAGGCGTCAGGGACGTGATTGAACTCACGATCTCATACAAATCAGGCGAGCATGTTAATATCTCCCGACTGCTTCGCCCCCACAATAAACAAACAGTCCCTGTATAGCCTTATAGACCTGTTTGGTAAAGTGCATAGACTCACAAACCCACTCAGATACGTACACAGACATCAATAGACACATGCACATACATCAATAGACACATGCACATAAAAAGACGCAAACACACACATGCATAGACATATAAAGTCGGAGACACACAGACATGCATAGACGCAAAGATAAAGTCAAGGCAACTCACATGCTCAGACTCGCACAAAGTGAAAGATCAAAGACACAGACTCACACTCAAACATCCATAGAGACATACAGTCAAAGATAGATTCACACACAGACATCCATAGACACAGGCTGACTCATACAGAAATCCACAGATAGACACGCAAAGACAGACTCACACTCAAACATCCATAGAGACACAACAGTCAAAGATAGATTCACACACAGACATCCATAGACACAGGCTCATACAGAGATCCACAGATAGACACACAAAGACACAGGCTCACACTCAAACATCCATAGAGACATACAGTCAAAGATATATTCACACACAGACATCCATAGACACAGGCTGACTCATACAGAAATCCACAGATAGACACGCAAAGACACAGACTCACACTCAAACATCCATAGAGACACAACAGTCAAAGATAGATTCACACACAGACATCCATAGACACAGGCTCATACTGAGATGCACGGATAGACACGCAAAGACACAGACTCACACTCAAACATCCATAGAGACACAACAGTCAAAGATAGATTCACACACAGACATCCATAGACACAGGCTCATACTGAGATGCACGGATAGACACGCAAAGACACAGTCTCACACTCAAACATCCATAGAGACACAACAGTCAAAGATAGATTCACACACAGACATCCATAGACACAGACTCATACAGAGATCCACAGATAGACACACAAAGACACAGACTCACACTCAAACATCCATAGAGACACAACAGTCAAAGATAGATTCACACACAGACATCCATAGACACAGGCTCATACTGAGATGCACGGATAGACACGCAAAGACACAGTCTCACACTCAAACATCCATAGAGACACAACAGTCAAAGATAGATTCACACACAGACATCCATAGACACAGACTCATACAGAGATCCACAGAGAAACACACAAGGACACAGACTCATACAGAGATCCACAGAGAGACACACAAGGACACAGACTCATACAGAGATCCACAGATAGACACACAAAGACACAGACTCACACTCAAACATCCATAGAGACACAACAGTCAAAGATAGATTCACACACAGACATCCATAGACACAGACTCATACAGAGATCCACAGAGAGACACACAAGGACACAGACTCATACAGAGATCCACAGAGAGACACACAAGGACACAGACTCATACAGAGATCCACAGATAGACACACAAAGACACAGACTCACACTCAAACATCCATAGAGACACAACAGTCAAAGATAGATTCAAACACAGACATCCATAGACACAGACTCATACAGAGATCCACAGAGAGACACACAAGGACACAGACTCATACAGAGATCCACAGAGAGACACACAAGGACACAGACTCATACAGAGATCCACAGATAGACACACAAAGACACAGACTCACACTCAAACATCCATAGAGACACAACAGTCAAAGATAGATTCAAACACAGACATCCATAGACACAGACTCATACAGAGATCCACAGAGAGACACACAAGGACACAGACTCATACAGAGATCCACAGAGAGACACACAAGGACACAGACTCACACTCGCACAGAGATCCCGTCCAACTTACGCGTCGCGGTGGCGAGGTGAAGGAGGGCGATCACGAGCAGAGCTTGCATGGCGGCGGCCATTTTTATTTTAGGGATTTTTTGTTTGCTTTCGCTGTCGACGACGAGGAGAGGAGGGCTTTGAGTTGAGGCTGATGAAGCTTCACTGCGGACTGACGAGCCTGGGAGTTTGAGGCCCCGGCTTTTAAAGGCAGCTACCAGGGGCTGGCTTGGCTTTGACCCAGCCAGCGACAGGGCCTAGCCTCAATAGGTGCAGTGTAGCGCTGGCTGAGGCCAAAAGCAAGGCAACAAAAAAAAAGCAGACTCGCTCTTATTTGCTGTCAAAATATGAGCGCTGGAACGTTCTCTCTCACCTTCCCCCCTGAACATAAATAACGTGTTCAAAATAATATTGAGGAGACGATTGAAATAAGGGATCCAGTTGATTCATTCAGAATTCAAATGCGGAAGAGCCAACATTTTGTGAAAAGCTTAATACAAAAAATAATACCATAACAAACATGGAGGGCGGCCTCAGACTACTGCCATTGGCCGATAAAGAGGCGTCCTCTTTGAGAGATGTTCCCAAACAGAAACAGGGACCTTTCAATTCCTGTTTTCCCATAGGCTGGGTAGATGAAATGTGAACGGGTGGCGTCTGAATGGGGCACCATGTATTTTTTTTTCTCAACGCATATAAGGGACTTCATTTGGACACTGGGCGGATAAACACAGCCAACAGGGAGGCGTTGAAGTCTCTCTAAATGTTGTTGGGCTTATTTTTTTTTTTTAAAAATTTAAGAATCGAGCTTCTGTACATTTCCACTCGACACCTCCGAATGTCACATTTCGCCTCGATATTAAAACCGCCGACTGAGGACTTCCGACGCCTCGGTAGGCTGCTTATTAACTTGGCAACTTCGTACGACCTTCGTGAATTCCAGCACAGCGTATGATATTAACAACTTATGGCACATGTAATTAGGCCAGCGGGAGAATGCCGGGCAATGGTGCAGGTTTTTTTTAAAATATATATATCTACGTATCAATAAAATAAGAATAGGTTTCACCAGACAGTCTCGTCCCTTCACCTGATGAAGGCCGCTTGTGTTGTGGCCGAAACGTCGTGAGAATATTATTGTGTTATTTTATTTTATCAATTTATTATTTTATTCTCATTCTACGTGACTTTACCGAAAGAACCAAAGAAGAAGAAGATATATATTCTAGATTTAAAGCTTTCGTGGCTGCAAGGATCCATACTCTTTGGTTCTGACTTTACCCAATACAACCAAAGAGTAAAGATATATATATTCTTGGTTCTTTCGGTAAAGTCACGTAGAAGGGAAATAATAAAGTAATAAAAAATAAAACAATAAAATCCTCACGAATTTTCGATTACAACACAAGCAATCATCATCATCAGGCGTGAACACCACAGCAAGAAAATGTGAAAAAAGCAGAGAGAAAAAATTGTATTAAGATGTTCAAACACCAAACAGATACATTTTTCAATGATTCTGGTCTGCCTTAATCACACGTATCTTCCTTTGCATGCGATAAAGCATGCAAAGGAAGATACTCTGAGAATCATAATAATAACAATAATAATAAATGCGCTGTCTTTGTAACCGATTGGCCTACAACCAGAGACGGCCTTCTGTGTAGCCTTGTCTCACCAATGTCAGACCAGAGAACGCCAAAAAGTCAAGCAATGCAAAGACAATGCAAGTATCAGAGCATTTATAGCTGGGGTTGATTAGCGGTATCTATGGGATACCTTTTTTTTGCCAGTATCAAAATATACTTTTTATACATCTATGGAACCGTTGATACCGGAACAAAAAGGTCCCATCGATATATTGTATAAACACTTTTTTACACCCACGTTGTTTCCATAAAGAATGAATCTTAATTCATAGTGTGTGATTGTTTTCATTCGTTTTTATGCTTTATTGCTTCTATTAAAGTTTAGACTCACGAGCTGGTTTTTGGCCTTCACTCATCGCGTCTACACGCTACGTGTTTTTTTTTTTCTGGCCACCGGTCACCACACATAAACACACATACTCTGTATGCACAGACACACACAAACTCACGTATGTACGCTTATACGTATTTACTTTCACTTATGCACACACATTCACAAGGACTCGATACACACACACACACATTAATATTCTACATACATACAAAGACATACACACAAACGTAAACATTCGCAGACGGACAACAACAACTGCCGTTAAAATACATTCTGGTGATCTCTCCCAGCACTTTCACTATGCTAGGTGCACTTTGAGGCCACGTGAAGTGTCAAATGCTCCTCTGCAGGAGATCACAAAAAGGACCCACCTGCAATGGGTTGACTGACTGAGATGACGGTCAGATGTACCAACTGTGCTCTACTGCATTGTATTCGCCCGACGCTCTGCTTGTTGTTGTCAGCATCGCTTCTCCGCCCTTCGTTGTTACTGGTCGGTGACTGCTTCTAACTCCCCAGCAACATCCTTAACGAGCCGTCTTGACACCGCTGGGTTACTGGTATCGGCAAGTCCAATCAGCTGCACATCCTTCCCTGCCGCATTAGTCCATGTCTTCTTTAGCCCGTGCAGCGCCCGTTTAGCCGCCTCTCTCCAACCGAACACAAGCTGGCTTGGGTATGCGGTAGCTGGACATGCGGGCTACATGATCCAGCCAACGCACCCTCGATTGCCAGAGGAGCTCACTGATGGGACTTTGTCCAGATATTTCAAGGATCTCTTAGCTCCTCACACTGTGATCAAGTCTGGATAAACCGAGGATGGTTGATAGGCAGGCTCGCCTGAATGTTTCAAACCAGCGCAGATGTTCCCTTATTAGAAGGCTCCTGTGGTCTAGAAGAACCGGAGCTTTGCATGGAGTTATAGGTATTCAGGTGATAAAAAAGACAATGCCATTCAATTGATTCGGAGCGAGACCTCGGCTGCCATACCGGAGCTGGTCATACGCACAGGGCCCAGGTACAGATACTTCTCCACTCTCTGCCTCATCATTCATGGAAAGTAAAGAGAGGGGAGCAGGTGCTTTGTTTTCGGGGGGGGCTGATGGCAAGGCCCAATCTCTTAGTCGCATGCTCCAGGTTCAGCAGCAGTGCCTCCAACTCCTCCTCTGAATGAGCAGCAATTACGAGATCATCGGCATAGGTAAGATGGTTGACCAATCCCTATTGGGCATCGATCTCATTGGATACAGTATATGACAGATGGGAAATTTACACCGGTACATCCATGGAAAGATTCTCGAATGCAAAGTTACTCTTGACTCCTGGCCACGCAACTTTACCCGGGCCTGCCCATCATCATGAAGGTTATTAATTAGTGTGAACAGTCAGGGAGCCCGAAAGCACGAAGAACAACCCAGAGCCATGGCCTATTGATGGTATCATAGACCTTGACCAGGTCAAAAAAGCAGAGATGAAGGTCCTGTTGGAATTCCCTACACCTCTGCTGTAGCAGACGGACAGAAAATATGGTATCTGTGCAGGACCGCCCTGGCTTTAAACCACATTGGGGCTCCACAAGCCTCTCTGCTTAGCGTGCCTGGCAAAGCGATGTTGAATAATCCTTGCCGGGACCTTTACCGACACACTGAGGGGGGGACATTCCTCGGTAGTTGTTGCAATCAGTGCAGTGCCCCTTGTCAAAAATGGGGACCACCAGGGCATTCTTCCAATTCTGTGGAACCCGTCCTGTGGGACCAGGCAGTTACAATGATATCACACGGCAGTCTGCACACAGACGCCACCCTCAGCAATTTGTTTGAGAGTTCACCTCTAACGCCGGGCACTCTGCTTCGTCTCAAGCTCCGGTGCGGACCTTCGAACCTCAACAACAACTGGCACCTCAGCCAAACCACTCGCAGTGAGCAGCAAATTCCTCTAATATTTGAGACGCAAAAACACCAAGAGGAATCAAACCCCACCTTGCCCTATGAGTTTGCATTGCTTCCCCTCCCCCAAATACCTTACAGATTAGATTACCGTTGTTTTTCCCCCTCAAGGATAGTGATAGGTGTGGCGCTGTCGGTTACAATTTTTTATGGAGTTAAAAAGTGATTTGTTATCGCGTGCTACTGAGGGAGTTTGCATTTCCTCAGCAACCTGCGACCACCACTCATCTTTGCAGTGCCGAACAGCTTTCTGAACAACCGAGCGAAGTGCTGTGGTAAGCCTCCTCATTCTCGGATGTGGGATGTTGTAAACGGTGGGAGTGGGCCTGCTGCTTACTTTCAATTAACCGGAACACCTCCTCCATTAGCCAGAGTTTCTGGGGAAGTCTGGACCGCGTGCCCAATGCAGCCAGAGTAGCTGCAATAGTCACTGTCCTGAAATTCACCCAAACCCATTTGCAAGAGATGACGATATTTTCACAATCTTAAATCAGCTAGCCAAGATCAGGCTATTGTGGGTTTGAATGGGGTCTTAGATGGATAATTTCCACCACGGTGAAAGTATGGTTGGAACATATTACAGATGACACGCTGATTGTCAGTGGCAAGATCAGCTCTACGGTAGGTGCTGGTGTCAAGGACATGTGCCCGCATTCGCTCTTCTGTCACGATGTAGTTCATAAGTTCTGGACAGATCTGCTCGAACAGAATGCTGGTAATTACAAGCCTATGGGGTGCGTGTAAGTCTAGCAGCCTCCTACCCTTGTTATTGAGCTAATCTGGCCCATGTCTCCCAATCACGCTGGCCCAGGTGTTTGCATCTTGACCAACTCGGGCATTGCAGTCACCCAACAGGATGACTATCTGGAGAAGCCGCTTTAGATAGCACCTGTGACAGGAGGACATAGAAGGCATCCGACTCTGCCTGCATCCCTCCGCTGACGTTCATCTTAGGTGTGGGTAGAAGCAACCACCACCATTCCTCACCTCCTGTTGATGAGGCAAGCTCACAGTGGCCTGGGACTGACATTTTCCCACACCTCGCCCACAAGCACCCCACCCATTTAATTATTTTGTTTAAATGCAATGTCGCTCCCTGTTGTTTGTCAGTTTCCCGCCACGATTGGAGAACTCTCCACCCCTTGTGGTGACTGGAGCTAGAACCAGTCCACCAGACCTGTATTTCAGAGGTCCAGGCAGTACCGGTCCAAAACTCAACAGAGGGAGGAGTGGCAGCCTCTCCTCCGCACTAAGAGTGCGAATATTCCACGTGGCCAACCAAAGTGGTTTCCTGTTTTTAGAGGAACCCCAAGGCGGGGGGGGGGGGGGTGGGGAGAGGTTCAGTCTGGCTCAACCAAATGGGCTTTGGCCTCCAGTCCCTCCCCCCCCCCCCCCCCCCCCCCCCCCCCCCCGGGGCCTCCATCACAAAGCTTAATTGGCTGTTTCCATCGTGGTGTGTGGTAAAAAAAAGTGTCCAGTTGGAGGGGTTACTAGACACTCATATCAGGGCTCTTCGATGTCCGGAATGCTCTTCATTCCGATGTTAGGAACCCACTGGAACTATGCCCTTTAATATCATCTACGTTGAAAAATAATTTATTTGTAACGGCTTTTTGTGTTTGATGTTATTGTCCTTGCCCCGCATAGCCACGTACGGTGTCGAGGAAGTTCAACATGCATACACTAAACTAACGACACACACTAATATACTTTCACACCCCCTCCTCACTCTCACCTCAGCCTCACCACACCCACACTCATCAGGCCAACCCCACCACTCTCAACACCACACCGCAATAACAACCGCCATTTGCCACTGAGCGGTGGTGATATCACCACGGCGATTGTGTCAGGCTAGGTGCACTTTAAGGCCACGTGAAGTGTCAAACGCCCGCTGGCCGGAGGTCACGGGACAGACCCAGGTCCTATGGGTTGCTGACTGAGACGACTGACAGATGTACCACTGGTGCTTCCCACTGTGCCAATTTGTTTTGTTTTAGCCACCCAGTACGCCGCTCTTTGTTGTGAGCATCTTTCCTGTGCCTCCTACTGCCCTAGAGCGTGCTCCACGAGCCTCCTCCTCCTCCACAGAGGCCAATCTTAACACCGCTGGTACCAGTCATTGGCATGTCCAACTCAGCTCCATATCCTCTTTTACAGTATCAATCCATTTCTTCGATAGACAATGCCATGCCCGTTTAGCCATCTTTATTCTAGCAGGAATTATTGTAGACGGATCCAGCCTGAATCTTTCATACTGGAGCAGATGTTCCTTTAAATGGCTCCAACGGTGATTATTGAGCAGAGGGGCAGGGACTCTGAAAGCATCAAGAATAACCCAGTACTCATGTATGTATGTTTAACTTCTTTTGCACCGTACGTAGCCAACCGTACTATTCGGAGGTTGCTGTTGACCAGGTCAATGAAGCATAAATGTAGGTCCCGCTCGGACTGCAGACGGACGGAAAATATGGAGTGCGTGTGGGACCTCTCCAATGTGAAACCACCTGGGGCTTGGCAAGCCTCTCATCATAGCCAACACGGTCGCGTCTGGCATAGTAATCTGCAAGGCTCAATTATTGTGGTGATGGGGTAACTGCAATATCCGACCGTGTCCATCCGGGGCTCACCGAAGGAGTACGCACACAGTGCTTGTCACAAGCGAACCGCAATACCTCGCTGATCTCGTCAAAACCATCATCACGCGAACTCCGCTCATCCTCGCAATGGCTATTAGCTAACCGTCGGGCAAAGATGCTCACCGCATCGCGCGCTTTCGGATGTGCTCCTGCGGCCGATTGGAATGCTCTTCCGATGTTAGTAAAGCACTGGGAGCTTTGCCACTTTTAAATCTAGATTTCAAACTAATTTCTTTCGAACTACTTCCTGTGTTCATTTTGTTGTCCTTCCCCCACACCTCAGGTTAGCACGGTTGGCTATGTAAAGTGCAGAATAAGTTCTACGTACACACGTGCGCGCACACACACACACATGCAATCATAGGTTCACGACACAGGCAATGGCACGCGTAAGGTCAGTGAGTACATATTTTTTTTATTTTAATCCAGAACACAAGAAAGACATTGCACAGAAAACACCAACCCCAGTCACGTAAGATCAATCGAGAACTTAATAACCTTTTCTCAAACTATCACACGGACACCCGTCCAATCTCAAATGGCAACTCGTTCAACCCACAGAAACGAGGAGGTACACAGAAAATACCCAAGCGTAGTTTTGGCGAAAGTTGGAACAAAAATAATTTTGAAGCAAAATTTTTGCTCTCTCGTTTGCTATTCCAAGAGCCAGTCGCTTACCGGTTCTCTCACCTCTGCGAATCGCGGCAAGGAAGCCACTTGTAACGTAAGCGACGTCCATCGTCAGCAGTGTGTGAATGATGTTCATAGCCAACGGCATCGTAATCGCGAGTGGCTAACCCTTAGGGTTAGCAGACACGCACACACAAAATCTGGTGTCGCCAAATTTCGACCGACCACTATCAAACGTTTTCAAGGGCAAAAGTCGACCGGACCTTTGACCCGCAACGTTTTTAGAATTCCTAGGGGAGGATTTGTAGGTGTCCTCACTTTTAGACCCGTAAAAACAAAACTCTGGAGCGGACGGGAGCTAAATAATAAAAGACATATACTCAGTGCGGGCGGGGGTGGGAGAGGGGGGCCCACACGGAGATGGGGTGGTGGCCTTAGGAAGCCAGGGCGTACGGACGGCTGAGAGTAACTGGTGCACTTTGGCGGTGGCAAGATGTGGATGACACCTGATGTACGAATGGAAGATGAAGAAATGATCCTTCAGTGTGCCACTGTGGGTCACCCAGGACAGAGACCGTGCAACGTATAACGATGCAATGCCCCGATCCACAAGTACAGAAAAAGAAGACATCGCAGCGGCCATGATACAATGCTCCGCTGCTCCTGACGCGATTGTTTGGCTTGACCACCTGAATGTGAAATTGAAGTTGTCTCTGTATCTAAATCAGCAGACGTACGGACGAGGAAGAAATTCTTAGATACCCATCGAGATCCAGACTCGTAGAGACGCTCAGAGACCCATAGAGACTCGCAGAGATTCACAGAGACTCGCAGAGACCCATAGAGACTCATAGAGACTCGCAGAGACTGGCAGAGACTCAAAGAGACTCGCACAGACTCATAGAGACTCATAGAGACCCATAGAGACTCGCAGAGACCCATAGAGACTCAAAGAGACTCGCACAGACTCATAGAGACGCATAGAGACTCGCAGAGACTCACAGTGACTCGCAGAGACCCATAAAGACTCGCAGAGACCCATGGAGACTCATAAAGATTCATAGAGACTCGCAGAGACTCACAGTGACTCGCAGAGACCCATAGAGACTCATAGAGATTCATAGAGACTCTCATAGACCCATAGAGACTCGCAGAGACCCATAGCGACTTATAGAGACCCATAGAGACCCATAGAGACTCGCAGAGACCCATAGAGACTCATAGAGACTCGCAGAGACTCATAGAGACTCATAGAGACCCATAGAGACCCATAGAGACTCGCAGAGACGCATAGAGACTCACAGAGACCCATAGAGACTCGCAGAGACCCATAGAGACTCATAGAGACTCATAGAGACTCGCAGAGACTCGCAGAGACGCATAGAGACTCGCAGAGACTCATAGAGACTCATAGAGACTCACAGAGACTCATAAAGACTCATAGAGACCCACAGAGACTCACAGAGACTCACAGTGACTCGCAGAGACCCATAGAGACTCGCAGAGACTCACAGTGACTCGCAGAGACCCATAGAGACTCACAGAGACCCATAGAGACTCGCAGAGACCCATAGAGACTCGCAGAGACTCACAGTGACTCGCAGAGACCCATAGAGACTCACAGAGACTCATAGAGACTCGCAGAGACCCATAGAGACTCACAGAGACTCATAGAGACTCGCAGAGACCCATAGAGACTCACAGAGATTCACAGTGACTCGCAGAGACCCATAGAGACTCACAGAGACTCATAGAGATTCACAGAGACCCATAGAGACTCGCAGAGACCCATAGAGACTCGCAGAGACCCATAGAGACTCACAGAGACCCATAGAGACTCGCAGAGACCCATAGAGACTCGCAGAGACCCATAGAGACTCGCAGAGACTCACAGTGACTCGCAGAGACCCATAGAGACGCACAGAGACTCATAGAGACTTGCAGAGACCCATAGAGACTCGCAGAGACCCATAGAGACTCGCAGAGACTCATAGAGACTTGCAGAGACTCGCAGAGACCCTTAGAGACTCATAGAGACTCACAGAGACCCATAGAGACTCGCAGAGACCCTTAGAGACCCATCGAGACTCACAGAGACCCATAGAGACTCGCAGAGTCTCATAGAGACTCGCAGAGACTAATAGAGACTCACAGAGACCCATAGATACTCAGAGACTCATAGAAACGCATAGACTCATAGAGACCCTTAGAGACTCGCAGAGACTCATAGTGACTCGCAGGGACTCAAAGTGACTCGCAGAGACCCATAGAGACTCAGACCCAGAGACTCTTTTAGATTCAGGCTCAGAGAGTCCCATAGACTGATAGAGACATCACAGTGATGATACACTCCACTGCTTCTGACGTGGTTCTCTGCCGGCTTGCCCACCTGAATGTGAAATTGTATTCGTCGCCGTCTCTGCATGTGCCCAGCAGCGGTACAAAAGTAAGAAATTAAAAAGGCAGCCGAGGAGGCTGAGGTGACTGCGTTAAACGCTGGTGATGAGTCTCGTTTCGTTTCGTTTCGAGCAAATAGCTTTAATAACGGAGTTAATTTCGAGCGCCCAATCGATTCAGTTCCCCCGATGGCTGAATCGGAAATCTGTGGACATGCAGCCCCCCCCACCCACCCCACCACTATCACGAGGTTTTTAGTTTATTCTTGGTTCTTTCGGTAAAGTCACCACGTAGAAGGGAAACAATAAAATAATAAAAATATAAAACAATTGTTTCATATTTATAAAACAATTGGTTCATATTGTTTTATAGTTTTATTATTTTATTGTTTCCCTTCTACCCACAGACAATTGTTTTATATTTTTATTATTTTATTGTTTCCCTTCTACGTGGTGACTTTACCGAAAGAACCAAGAATATGAATCCCTGCAGTCACGAAAGCTTTAAATCAAAAGTACACATGTTGAGTGTGTTGCCCTTTCCCCCACGCCTCCTATTAGCAACGATTGCCTACATTACGGTGCGAAAGAAGTTCGACATCCACACGCTCGCTCGCTCGCTCAAACTTCAAGGGTCCGACCCGCACGAAATTGGCATAGAATTGGTCAGAGACTTTTTTCGTTCTGTTATTTTAAACGTTTTTATTGCAACTCAACGCGAGCCCCGGTACAATACGCCGATCGCGAAGTGGATGGGAAGAAACGGAAACTCCGCGAACGGCAGATCCGATATTTGCGCGGAAGGATATTTACGGAGGGGGAGGGAGGGAGGGAGGGAGGCAGGGAGGGGGGTGGATGGAAATTTAGACTCGCTGCCCAACATTGCAGGGTTGGTCAGGGGACTTAACGAACGGTGAAGCTATATCGTCGCGCGCCCCACGGTGAGAATTTGTGCGAGGTGTCAAGGCTGGCGTCCGCGGGTGGGTGGGTGAACTATGACTTGGTAATGCACCGACACACACACACACACACAGACCAATACCAATAACCCCCATTGGCCGCGGCACCTGCGTCTGGCCAGGTACACTATTCAGGCTATCACGTGAAGTGTCGAAGGCTCGTTGCCGACAGGAGAAAATCGTGGGACAGACCCAGGAGGTGCAACGGGTTTGACTGACTGCGACGAACCAACATGGACACACGCAGACTAGTCTAATGTCAGCTGCATCAACTCGAATGGAATTATTGATATCAGGGGTGGCGGCAGCAGCAGCAGCAACAGCAGCAACAGCGTCTGAGCCGTGCGCACGTGAACCTGCGCACCTGCCCTGTCCGTGCGCGTCTGTGATGCATCGCAACGCACCACGGCCCCGGGAATGTGCACCTAGCCTGGCGCAGAGCCGTGACCTCAGATCGCGAACCATGTCAATGCAACACTCCGGCAGGAATGGGGCCGGTTCCTGAGGCTGAGCCGTGACTTTGCAGAGGCGGTGGGGCTCGTGGATTTGGACGTCGATCTAATTAGAAGCGCTTGATGGGATGGGGGTGAGGGTGAGGTTGAGGGTGTGAGCGAGCGGGCGAGCGAGCGAGCGAGCGAACGGGCGGGCAGCTGTGGGGAAGACCGTAGAGGCGGCATCTGTCCGGAACGTGTCGTTGACCAGTTACTTCTTCGCCAGAGCCTTGGGCCCCTTCGACAGGCAGCACTTCTGCCCGAAGTAACTGCAGAGGGGACGCAGGGCTGGGCACACGCGCGCACACGTCGCACATTGTTGTTAGGTTGGGCACGTTCAACAACAAATGCTTCTCGCCGTTCCGACGATGTCACCGTTGGCAGTCAGATTCGCCGGTGCGAGGTCCACGCGAGGGTGTTGAATTGTAAATTCACGTCGGAAAAACAAAACAACAACAACAACAACAAAAAGGTGCAATGGACGTGATTCATTTCCGGGTCGAGCTGCATTTGCATCACAGCCACCGCGGGGTCCCCACCCGGAGGGACCTTCGCAGGCCACTCTTGGTGGCCGGGATGGCACTTTTTTGAGGAGCACTGATTTAAGGAAATGTAAACGCGGCACCGAAATAAGCACAAGCGTAACGCCGCCGATTGTGCGGCCACAGGGCCAACTAGCGCCGAGTCTCATGATCGTCATCACGGGCCCGCGGGCAGAGGGCCCCCCAGTCGGCGCGTTGTTTCCACTGTCCTCCGTCTTGTGCAAATCTGCTCAAAATAGTGGCCAAATCTTTCCGGCACCAACGTCGCACTCAAAATTTTAAATGATGTTGAGTCACTCTTCCACACACCGGTGGGCTAAAGTAGTGAACTATTTGTCCTTTTTCGATTTAAAGCTTTCGTGACTGCAAGGATTCATCTTCTTTTCACTCCAGCGCTGTCCTACCAGACAGTCTCGTCCCCTTCACCTGATGAAGGCCGCTTGTGTTGTGGCCGAAACGTCGTGAGAATATTATTGTGTTGTTTTATTTTATCAATGTATTATTTTATTCTCATTCTACGTGACTTTACCGAAAGAACCAAAGAAGATATTTGTCCTTTGTCAACGTGGCACATTTTTACTGTTTGGCCGTGTCGGGTGGTGGAGGGTTACGACACATTTATAAATAACGCGATCTAACCCAAAAACGTTTATTATGAATAATATTGGTCGCGGAAGCCTACGTGTTAAACCAATTTCTTATCTCATTCTCAGTTCGGTCTTCCTCTGTGAGTCTCAGCATATAGCTATGGGTCTGAGTGTCAGTGGGTATCTACGAGTCTCAGTGGGTCTCTGTAAGTCTCTATGGTTCTTGATGGATCTCTGAGTCTCTGGATCTCTACGATGCTCAATGGATATAAATGGGTCTCCACGAGTCTCTATGGGTCTCTATGACTTCATACATATCTGAATCGGTGAGCTTATGTGGATCTTTTGAGTTTCCTGGTCTCTTGGGTTGTCGTCAAGCCATTCTCTGTTAGGTGTTTCTCTCTTTGTTTTTGTTATAAAATAAAATACTTTTAATGGCCCTGTGTTTCCAAATAGTGCCAGTTTCCATTTCACCTCTGCCTGCAGCTCCTCTTCTTCTATGTGCAACCTTTTGATTCGAAGTCGGTCACTCTTTGGGTGCACGTGTAGATGCCGTATCCTGCAGCAATACATTTCGAATGCATGTTGACTGTGAATTCAACGCAATTAGACAGAATATTTACCTGGTGCGGCGAGGCAAGGATTACCCAGAAATCCTGGTGCCACTGTACACGGACAGACACAGACAACAGATTTACACAACAGCTGCCAATCG
This sequence comes from Petromyzon marinus, assembly GCF_010993605.1. Taxonomy (NCBI): domain Eukaryota; kingdom Metazoa; phylum Chordata; class Hyperoartia; order Petromyzontiformes; family Petromyzontidae; genus Petromyzon; species Petromyzon marinus. The sequence continues at coordinate 182,486 of NC_046140.1, read as the reverse complement.
CCACTAAGTGGCAGTGGATGTCACCACAGCGGTTAATTTTTTTTTGCCAGGCTAGGTGTGGAAGGCTCTTGCCGCTGGCATGAGGTCATGGGACAGACCCCAGGACTGTTCAGCACCTCCAATTAGCACGGTGGGCTTTGTACGGTGCGATAGAGGTTTAACATGCATACGTACATACATAGGTGCTGTGGGTTGACCGACAGAAAAGACTGGCAGATGTACCACCTGTGCTCCCCGCTGTGCCAACTCGTTGCGTTTTAGATGACCGGTGCTCCGCTCGTTGTTGTGAGCGTCGCTCCTCCGCCCTCCGTTGTGGGTGGAGGGCGACTGCCTCCAACTGTCCAGCAGCGTCCTTCACGAGGCTCCTCCACAGAGGCGGATCTGAATCGGCCCATCTCTTCTCTCAACCCGTGCCACCTTTATTGTTAAGAGGGGGACATGCTTGGGCATACAGCGGCCAAGCATGCGGGCTACATGACAGAGGAGCTCACTGATGGGACTTTTGTCCAGTTATTTGAAGGATCCGTGAGCTCCTCACACTGTGATCCAGTCTGGTTAAACCCAGGATGGATCATAGGCAGGCTCGCCTGAATGTTTCAAACCAGCGCAGATGTCCCCTTATTAGAAGGCTCCCGTGGTCTAGAAGAACCGGAGCTGTGCATGGAGCTATAGGCCAGGCAGCTTCCACACAACGTTACTCAGGTGACAAAAAAAGACAATGCCACTCAACTGATTCGGAGCGAGACCTCGGCTGCCATACCGGAGCTGGTCATACGCACAGGGCCCAGGTACAGAAACTTCTCCACTCTCTCTGCCTCATCATTCACGGCAAGTAACGAGAGGGGAGCAGGTGCTTTGTTTTCGGGGGGGGGGGGGGGGCTGGCTGATGGCAAGGCCCAATCTCTTAGTCGAATGCTCCAGGCTCAGCGGCAGCGCCTCCCAACTCCTCCTTTTGAATGAGCAGCGATTACTAGATCATCGGCACGCGTCGGATGGTATGACCAATCCCTATCGGGCATCGATTTCATTGGATATATGGCAGATGGGGAAAATTTACACGGGTACATCCATGGAAAGAATTCTCCAACGCAACAAATACCCAGGCGGGTAACTTTGTTTTTGTTGGGGCCAGGCTTCATGGCGCATCACCATCTCTTCGCAGCATGCTCCAAGATTGGGCGACTGAGTCTCCCAACCCCTGCCTGAGAGTGGAGCTAGCAGCCACCAGGTCATTCTCAGCATACGTAACGTGGTTGAGCAATGGGGAGCCATCCCCTTGCCCACACCCGGGGCACCTCATCAGACACGCACTCATGGGCAGGAGACGCAGACCTCCGTGTAGACAACTGGGCTCGTTGCCGTTAGGAGCTACACCGCTGTGTTTGGCCAGCCTGCCGCCGAAGACGACATCATATATATATAAATATATTTTTAAAAAATCTATCGGTTCTCCTATAACGCGGAAGTAGTTGCGTACCCCGGAAGAACACTGCATTATGTAAAAAAAAAAATTGCTTCATCGTGGGAATATATAAAATGGGGGGAATTTTGATTTAAAGCTTTCGTGACTGCAGTAATTCATATCCTTAGTTCTTTTGGTAAAGTCACGTTGAAGGGAAACAACAAAATAATAATATATATATAAAACAATAAAAATTCTCACGACGTTTCGACCGTAACACCTGAAGACGACCGGTTTGTGTTATGGTCGAAACGTCGTGAGAAATTTTTTATTGTTATATATATTTTATTATTTTGTTGTTTCCCTTCAACGTGACTTTACCGAAAGAACTAAGATTATATGGGGGGGGGGCAAAGTCTGTGTTTCGGAGCCCGAACGAAGACTCGAGGATAGCACGTGCAACAATCCAGCAGCATCCCCCGATGCCTTGAGCAAATCGCGTTTGTTCCAATTCGCATCTACGTCGTAGTAGGGAAAAAAAATATAACAAACGCATTCATTGCGTTCCTATTGCTTTCGGAGGCATGCATTTTGAATGTAAAACCTAAAATTTTTTTTTTTTTTAATCCCATTCTGGCCTTCTACGGGCAAATGTCTCGAATGAGAACAAATGAATGTCGCGTATTCTTGGTTCTTTCGGTAGTCACGTAGATAGAAAACAATAAAATTATTATTTTTTTGAAGACCGCTTGTTGTTGCAGGGGGCGGGGGTGGGGGTTGTGGTTGCATATTTTTTATTTTTTATTCTATTTTAATTTATTATTTTATTTTAATTTATTATTTTATTTTAATTTCCCATCTACGTGACTTTACCGATTGAACCAGGACTATGAATTCCTGCTGTCACGAAAAGTTCCAAGTCCGAATTTAACGTAGTATACTGTACACGTACCCACGTACAGTATCCGCATGCCGTACAGTGTACTGTACGTACAGTGTACTGTACGTACAGTGTCCGTGTACAGTGCTCTGAACGACAGGAAAGTCGCCGCCTCGCTGGAGGCTGGGGGACACCGCGTGGCCTGGGACCGGCGAAGGGGCCACTTAGGAGGCAAGATGGAAGACAAGACGGAGACAGCAAGAGACAAGATGGAAGACAAGACAGAGACAGCATGGAGATAAGATGGAGACAGGGGCAGGATGGAGACGAGAGAGACAAGATGGAGATAAGACGGAGACAGGATGGAGACAGGGACAGGATGGAGACAAGATGGAGATAAGATGGAGCCAGGGACAGGATGGAGATAAGATGGAGACAGGGACAGGATGGAGACAAGATGGAGATGAGACAGGGACAGGATGGAGACGAGAGAGACAAGATGAAGACAAGACGGAGACAGGAACAGGATGGAGACGAGATGGAGACAAGACGGAGACAGGATGGAGACAAGACGGAGACAGGATGGAGACAGGGTGGAGACAAGACAGGGACAGGATGGAGACTAACAGAGACAAGACGGAGATAAGACGGAGACAGGGACAGGATGGAGACGAGAGACAAGACAGAGACAAGATGGAGACAAGATGGAGATGAGACGGAGACAGGGACAGGATGGAGACAAGAGACAAGACAGAGACAAGATGGAGACAAGATGGAGATGAGACGGAGACAGGGACAGGATGGAGACTACAGAGACAAGATGGAGATGAGATGGAGACAGGGACAGGATGGAGACAAGATGAAGATGAAACAGGGACAGGATGGAGACGAGAGAGACAAGATGGAAGACAAGACGGAGACAGCATGGAGATAAGATGGAGACGAGATCGAGAGAAGATGGAGACAGGGACAGGATGGAGACGAGACAGGGACAAGATGGGAGACAAGACAGGGGGGCAGACAGGATGGAGACAGGATAGAGACAAGATGGGAAACAATATGGAGACGAGATGGAGCTAAGATGGGAAACAGGATGGAGACAAGACAGGGACAAGATGGGAGACGGAGACAGGGGGGCAGACAGGATGGAGACAAGATGGAGACAAGATGGGAAACAGGATGGAGACAAGACGGAGACAGGATGGAGATAAGATGGAGACAAGACAGGGACAAGATGGGAGACGACAGGGGAGCAGACAGGATGGCGACAAGATGGGAAACAAGATGGAGACAAGACAGGGACAAGACGGGAAACGGAGACAGGGGGGGCAGACAGGGTGGAGACGAGACGTGAGACGAGACGGGAGACACGAAGTCGCTGCGTGTCTTCTTCCGTAGCAGCATCATCATCAGCATCATCATCGCGAGCAGTGCAGTTACGAGACGTGCAGGAATCTCTCGCTCTCAGCCTCGAATGGTAGAGCCACAGGGGAGGCGTGATCGGGTGAATGTTGCCTCAATGGATTTGACGCAAAAACATCGCGATTCTCTCTCTCTCTCTATACCTGCGAGAGGGAAGGGTTTTTTGCTGCATTCTGAACAAGTTGATTAAAAACCACATCATTGGAGCTGATACAACAACAACAACATCAACAACAACATCAACAACAACAACAACAAAAAACACAATGCATTCTCTCTGGCCCATCGGGATGATTCAACAACTGTATTTGCATTATTATTTAAAAAAAATTTGGAAGAAAAAATAATGTCTAATTTGGTTCTTTCGGTAAAGTCACCACCGCGTAGAATGAGGATCAAATTATAAATTGATAAATTGACAAAATAACACGAGAGAATATTGTCGCGTTATTTTATTTAATAAATGTATTACTTTTATTCCAATTCCACGCGGCGGTGAACTTTACCGAAAGAGCCAAAGAAGACGAATCCTTTGCAGTCGCGAAACGCTTTTTAATCGAAAATAAATAAATAATATAGCTCGAGAGTTTTTCTTCGTGCTTTAATATGCGAGGCTTTCAGAAAAAAAAACAACGTGATGTTATAATTGATTTCTTTTTTTGGATTAGATCGTCGTGTAAGGTTATCATGTCACTTGTTTGCTGTAACGATGACCTTCCCAGCGCCCAATGACAGAGCGAACAAAATCTCAGTTTTCACCAATTTTGGTTACGCACCCTTAGGTAAAGTCACGGGAGTTAGAAACCAAATTAAATTAAACGAATAACGAGGTTCATATTCTTGGTTCTTTCGGTGAAGTCGCCACCGCGTAGATAGGGAAACAATAAAATTATATAAAAATTATAAAGCAATAAAATTCTCACGACGTTTCGACCGCGACACAAAGCAGCAATCATCATCATCAGGTGTGAAAACCACAGCAACAATGAAATAATAAAAATATAATCGTCAGGTGTGGTTTTATTGTTTTATATTTTACTGTTTTATATTTTTATTATTTAATTCTTGCTGTGGTCTTCACACCTGATGATGATGATTGCTGCTTTGTGTTGCAGTAGAAACGTCGTGAGAATTTTATTGTTTTATATTTTTATTATTTTATTGTCTTATATTTTTAGTATTTTATTGTTTATATTTTTATTATTTTATTGTTTTATATTCATATTGTATTCTTGCTGTGGTTTTCACACCTGACGATGATGATTGCTGCTTTGTGTCGCAGTAGAAACGTCGTGAGAATTTTATTGTTTTATATTTATATTATTTTATTGTTTTATATTTTTATTATTTTATTGTTTCCCTATCTACGTGGTGGTGACTTTACCGAAAGAAGCAAGAATTATGAGGTGACACCTTTAAATGTTTATTTATTTGCTCTGTCATCAGGTTGGTTGGTGGAGGGGGTAGGGTGGGGGGTTACAGCATCGAGGATCGAGCAACAGCGATAGAGAGGGGTACTTAGGATATAGGGGTGAGTAGGGGATAGGGAAGGGTAGGGGAGGGGATAGGGGAAGGTGGTCACAATAGAGGGGACAGGGAAGGGTAGGGGAGGTGGTCACGGGAGATGGATTTGTAGGGGTTAGGGAGGGTTTAGGGGAGGGATGGGAAAGAGTGGAGGGGGCGAGGTGAGGGAAGGGAAAGATAATGGGGTGATAGAGGATAAATTAGGCATTAAGAGAGGAACGGAAGTTGAGGAGGAGGTGGGGGGAGTTGCTTCATGTACAGGAGCAGTGTTGAGTCTGTGGGTCACAGTGTTGAGTCTTTGGGTCACAGTGGTGAGTCTGTGGGTCACAGTGTTGAGTCTTTGGGTCACAGTGGTGAGTCTGTGGGTCACAGTGTTGAGTCTATGGGTCACAGTGTTGAGTCTGTGGGTCACAGTGTTAGTCTGTGGGTCACAGTGTTGAGTCTATGGGTCACGGTGTTGAGTCTATGGGTCACAGTGTTGAGTCTGTGGGTCACAGTGTTGAGTCTGTGGGTCACAGTGTTGAGTCTGTGGGTCACGGTGTTGAGTCTATGGGTCACAGTGTTGAGTCTATGGGTCACAGTGTTGAGTCTATGGGTCACAGTGTTGAGTCTATGGGTCACAGTGTTGAGTCTATGGGTCACAGTGTTGAGTCTGTGGGTCACAGTGTGGAGTCTATGGGTCACAGTGTTGAGTCTGTGGGTCACAGTGTTGAGTCTATGGGTCACAGTGCTGAGTCTGTGGGTCACGGTGTTGAGTCTATGGGTCACAGTGTTGAGTCTATGGGTCACAGTGTTGAGTCTGTGGGTCACAGTGTTGAGTCTGTGGGTCACAGTGTTGAGTATGTGGGTCACGGTGTTGAGTCTATGGGTCACGGTGTTGAGTCTATGGGTCACAGTGTTGAGTGTATGGGTCACAGTGTTGAGTCTGTGGGTCACAGTGTTGAGTCTGTGGGTCACAGTGTTGAATCTACGGGTCACAGTACTGAGTCTATGGGTCACAGTGTGGAGTCTATGGGTCACAGTGCTGAGTCTATGGGTCACAGTGCTGAGTCTATGGGTCACATTGTTAAGTCTATGGGTCACAGTGTTGACTCCATGGGTCACAGTGTTGACTCTATGGGTCACAGTGTTGAGTCTGTGGGTCACAGTGTTGAGTCTGTGGGTCACAGTGTTGAGTCTGTGGGTCACGGTGTTGAGTCTATGGGTCACAGTGTTGAGTCTATGGGTCACAGTGTTGAGTCTGTGGGTCACGGTGTTGAGTCTGTGGGTCACGGTGTTGAGTCTATGGGTCACAGTGTTGAGTCTGTGGGTCACAGTGTTGAGTCTGTGGGTCACAGTGTTGAGTCTATGGGTCACAGTGTTGAGTCTTTGGGTCACAGTGTTGAGTATATGGGTCACAAAGTTGAGTCTGTGGGTCACAGTGTTGAGTCTATGGGTCAGTGTTGAGTCTGTGGGTCACAGTGTTGAGTCTATGGGTCACAGTGTTGAGTCTTTGGGTCACAGTGTTGAGTATATGGGTCACAAAGTTGAGTCTGTGGGTCACAGTGCTGAGTCTATGGGTCACAGTGCTGAGTCTATGGGTCACAGTGTTGAGTCTATGGGTCACAGTGTTGAGTCTATGGGTCACAGTGTTGAGTCTATGGGTCACAGTGTTGAGTCTATGGGTCACAGTGTTGAGTCTAGGGGTCACAGTGTTAAGTCTGTGGGTCATAGTGTGGAGTCTGTGGGTCACAGTGTTGAGTCTGTGGGTCACAGTGTTGAGTCTGTGGGTCACAGTGCTGAGTCTGTGGGTCACAGTGTTGAGTCTATGGGTCACAGTGTTGAGTCTATGGGTCACAGTGTTGAGTCTATGGGTCACAGTGTTGAGTCTGTGGGTCACAGTGTTGAGTCTGTGGGTCACAGTGTTAGTCTGTGGGTCACAGTGCTGAGTCTGTGGGTCAAAGTGTTGAGTCTGTGGGTCACAGTGTTGAGTCTATGGGTCACAGTGTTAAGTCTGTGGGTCACAGTGTTGAGTCTATGGGTCACAGTGTTGAGTCTATGGGTCACAGTGTTAAGTCTGTGGGTCACAGTGTTGAGTCTATGGGTCACAGTGTTGAGTCTATGGGTCACAGTGTTGAGTCTATGGGTCACAGTGCTGAGTCTATGGGTCACAGTGTTAAGTCTATGGGTCAGTGTTGAGTCTATGGGTCACAGTGCTGAGTCTATGGGTCACATTGTTAAGTCTGTGGGTCACAGTGTTGAGTCTATGGGTCACAGTGTTGAGTCTATGGGTCACAGTGCTGAGTCTATGGGTCACATTGTTAAGTCTATGGGTCACAGTGTTGACTCTATGGGTCACAGTGCTGAGTCTATGGGTCACAGTGTTGAGTCTATGGATCACAGTGCTGAGTCTGTGGGTCACAGTGTTGAGTCTATGGGTCACAGTGTTGACTCCATGGGTCACAGTGTTGAGTCTATGGGTCACAGTGCTGAGTCTATGGGTCACAGTGTTGAGTCTATAGGTCACAGTGTTGACTCTATGGGTGACAGTGCTGAGTCTATGGGTCACAGTGCTGAGTCTATGGGTCACAGTGCTGAGTCTATGGGTCACAGTGCTGAGTCTATGAGTCACAGTGCTGAGTCTGTGCGTCACAGTGTTGAGTCTATGGGTCACAGTGCTGAGTCTGTGGGTCACTGTGCTGAGTCTGTAGGTCACAGTGCTGAGTCTATGGGTCACAGTGCTGAGTCTATGGGTCACAGTGTTGAGCCTACGACTCAAGAGTGTTAAGTCTATGGGGCAGCGCCGCGTAACGTACAGGGCAAGTTGTCTCCAGTGGAGGGGTGCAAGTAGGGGGAGCGAGAGAGAAGGGGGTTCGAAGGACGATCTAACGTGAAAGAAACTAATTATGAATCGCAGGTGAGTGCTTTGTGTATATATAAACTAAGTACGCGCGAGCAGTTAGGTCACCGCGGTGATGACGACGTCCGTTTACAAGCACACACCGTCAGTAGCGGTCTTTGTCGAGCACCGAAGCGGAACCAATTGTTCCCGACCATGCAGCGTCACATCAGCAGAGCCGAGACAGAGCACATGCAAGGAACAAAGACACACAACGATAAAGATCCCCCGTATAGTCTTCAACAGAATGATTGGGGTGGGGATGGTGGGGAGGTGAATGCCATTAGCGAGCAGCAGCAGCAGCGCCTATTATGACCAGCACTGGCGCACACGAGGTGGTGGACCAATCAGTAGGTGGCTGCATGGTTGGGTGGGTGGGTGGGTTGATTGCGTGGGCGGGCGATTACGTGAGTGTTGGTTTTTAGCCTTGTCTAGACCACCAACTCGAAAGAGAGCTCAAAGTGTGGCCGGCTTATTAATTATGATTGTCATCGCCTCGACCAACAAGTTGCAAGGGCAGATCTGAAGGGGAGACGCCATTCCATGACGCGCGGGAGGAAACAGACGGACGACTGTTGAACGGTTACACTCAAATCGGACTCACCAGGGCAGTGCAGTGATGGGCGATAATCAGTTTGGCTTTGTGTACAAGTCAGCGTGTGTGCGTCTCTCTGTGTGAGTCGCTTGGTTCTTAATCGCAGGAAAACTGAATTCCATCATTGCTCCACAAAACTGCGCACTCGCTCACTCACTCGCACCTCCGATTAGCAATGGTTGGTTACGTGCAGTGTGACAGGCTATTCAACACACTACTCTACACTACACTAATATACACTACACTATTATACACATACTCTCAAATCATCCGTTCTCTAGAGGAGTAGCGAATAGAGACTGACCTTCAGGGATGACGGGGAGAGGTGCCTCTTCCTCGACCTCCACATCAATGCCTTCCTCTGCAACGAGATAGATCAAACGTTGGCCAGGGTCAATCCACTGCTGGATGAAGGCCTCCGCTTCTTTGTCTCTCCACACAAGCCACTACGCCAACCCTCACGATTCCTTGCGATGTGATGTTTGTGACTTTGATCCTTACCACCCCCGTGTATCATCGACAGTTCAACGTGCCATGGCGGTTATGAGATGTTAACTTCCTCGCCTGGTATGCAGGAGGTCGTCGGTTCAATCCCGACCATGATCATGCCTGTTGTATATTTTGAGTTCTCCCGGTGGTCGTGTGAATGTTTCTCCAGGGCCTCCGTTTTTTCCATCCACATTTAGAAACATGCGACTAGGTTATTTTTTCTGCTATAAATTTACCCGTGATGAGCCACTTCGTTGAGCTATAATTTGTGATAGCCAGGTCGCTTCTGAAAAAGAGCTATGTAGCTCAGGGGCCTTATCTGGTAAATTATAAATATATATTCTTGGTTCTTTCGGTAAAGTCACGTAGAAGGGAAACAACAAAATAATAAAATATAAAACAATAAAATGCCCAGGACGTTTCGACTGCAACACAAGCAATCACCATCAGGTGTCGAAACCCGATGATGATTGTTTTATATTTTTCTTATTTTATTGTTTCCCTTCTACGTGGTGGTGACTTTACCGAAAGAGCCAAGAATATGAATCCCTGCAGTCACGAAAGCTTCGAATCGAAATTATAAATAGTCTAGTATGGGGCTCTGGATAGGTGTATGTATCTCTGGGTAAGTGTTTGAGTCTCTGTATAGGTGCTTGGGTCCCTGGATAAGTTACGGGTCTCCGCGGAGAACCTATTGTGTCTCTGCGAGCATCACTTACCAGCGACGACCTCGGGGCCGGGGTCAGCAACAGCGGGTGCGAAGGGGGCAGCTGCATACGCGGGACCTACACCCACCACCACCACCGCCACAGGCAAAGTTGAACGGGTCACGAAAGATTCACGCACACCTGTTGCATGCATGTCTTTTGAAACTTCTTTTGCGCCGTACACAGGCAACTTGTGCTAATCGGAGGCGCGAGGGAAATGCAAACTTAAACGCAAGAAGCAGTTCTGAAAAAAATGGCGTTTGTCAGCCCGAATCCATTAAAGTTGCATTTCCCACAGTGGCTTCCTGATATCGGAAGGAGGAGCATCCCAAGGCAGACCCAGGAGCCCGTCTGATGCAGTGGCCGCCTGTGTTCGATACAGTATTCACCACGTCACACTTTGTAACCGGTTATCTCGGTAGATGAAGACTCCTGCCCAGAAGCCCCCGTCCCCCCCACACACTTCGGGGGTAGCCGCACCCTCTCTACCAATAGCCCGCCCACTTAGCCACCAGTCCCCGACCATGTAAATGAGTGGATCCTGGGGGTGTGTGTGTGTGCACGCGCCCCGTACTCACCGGGCAGGAGGTGGGGAGCGGCCACAGCGGCCACGGGTTGTGCTACAAACAAGGGGGAGAGAGAATCCCATGGCATCACATCTCCATACAGACAACAATTCCACCCCCACGTGTAGCCTTATCAAACTCATAATAAAGGTTTTTGGGTTAGATCGCGTTTATTTATAAATGTGTCGTAACCCTCCACCACCCGACACGGCCAATCAGCAAAAAAAAAAGTGTCACGTTGACAAAAGACAATTAGTTCACTACTTTAGCCCACCGGTGGTGTTGAAGAGTGAATCCACATTTACAGTTTGAGTACGACGTTTCGCTGGTAATTACATCCAGCATCATCGGGCAATTCGCCAGAATGGTAAAGCCCTCTCCACTTGCTCCTAGTCTTAAATAGAGCAGCAGCAGCAGGGTGACGTCATCATTTAACTCATTCAGGTGCAGTAATTATATAATCGATTGGTAATCAGCCAATGATTATGATTAGTAATGCGTTGTAATGTGTGTTATCAAACTGTTGGGGCAATTTTTTTCTGTCGGCAAGCACCTATAAAGGCCGGCATAGCACACGAGGGAATGGGTGACCAGGGCCTTTGATTCCCCAGTGGCAATGTTTACACACTGCACCAAGCACTCATTTGAGGCTCAGTCAGCCTAGGGAAGGCCCAGGACCGGTACAAGTATTCGTCCGTGTTATTCATCGCGAGCGGGAACCAAATTCTGGACGCCGCGTTCATAGCACATCGCGCTCACCACCGCTCCACCAGCCCTGTATGTACCCACACAAACACTCCACAGCGGGGGGGGGTCTTAAATACGGAAAATGCTCGTAAGATTTGTTGAGTTCTGGAAGGCTATGATTATAGCAAAAATCTGGAATGTAAGTTAAAACGGATCGAGATGGCAGTGCTGTAGGGATGTTTGCAACACTGTGGTTTATTCTAAATTTGAAGCTTTCGTGACTGCAAGGATCCATACTCTTTGGTTCTATTCGGTAAAGTCACGTAGTAGGTAAAAAAAAAAAAATGACAAAAATCACGACGTTTATTTAAACTTTCATGGACGTCCATGAAACTTTCATGACGTTTATTTAAACTTTCATGGAGTTTCATGGACGTCCATGAAAGTTTAAATGAACGTCGTGATTTTTGTTATTTTATTTTTTACCCACGTGACTTTACCGAATAGAACCAAAGAGTACTGTGGTTTATGTCATCACTCGACCAATCAGGTACCAGGAACATAAACCTCCAATGCAACATCGCTGTCATAAAGTCACCCGTGCAAAATGGCCGCCATGATGTCACCCGTGCAAAATGGCCGCCATGATGTCACCCGTGCAAAATGGCCGACATTATTTAATCCATGCGCTTTTAGCAAGTCTGTTAATAAACTAAATGTTATTAATATTGATTTTTTTTTCCGCAAGTAATGTTCTTGAGATGTTGATGCATTTGCACGGTTGGCTATGTACGGTGCAAAATAAGTTAAACGTACAACACATGTACTTATTAAACATGCGTTCATGAGTTATTTGCTTCATTAAATTCACTTAAGGTATTCATTATCGGTAAACTTTATTTTTTTACTTACGACTAAAAATTATACGAGAACGCATTGGGAAATTCCCGTGCATTTCAAGACCCCCCGTTGGTTGATAAGTAGTCCAGTGTATAGTAGTGTCGTAATTACAACTAGCTTAATTAGGCGACAGACAGATTTGTGGCGGTTGCCTGCTGAAGGTGAAAATCACTGGCAAAAACGTCGTACTCAGATTGTCAACGTGCCTTTTTACTCCCCGATGCACAACCGGCGTGGCTGCTGTAGCGGTAACAAATTGGCCACGTTCTCTGTACGTGACGCTAACCCTCACTAATTGGCGGTGGTGGGTTTTGACGGCACAACATTTATACGTTTACGCGATCGATCAAAAGGCGGAAACAAAATCTGTATTGCGAAGAGAAACCCCTCACCGACTTTGCCGCTGACCACGTGGGGAGCAGCCGCGACGACACCGCCGGCGCCGACGGCCCCCAGCGGGTAGCCGAGTTTGCCGGTGACCACTCGGGGATCCGCGACGACACCGCCGGCACCGACGACGCCCAGCGGGTAGCCGAGTTTGCCGGCGACCACTCGGGGATCCGCGACGACACCGCCGGCGCCGACGACGCCCAGCGGGTAGCCGAGTTTGCCGGCGACCACTCGCGGAGCAGCCGCGACGACACCGCCGACGACGCCCAGGGGGTAGCCGAGTTTGCCGGCGACCACTCGCGGAGCAGCCGCCACGACACCGCCGACGACGCCCAGCGGGTAGCCGAGTTTGCCGGCGACCACTCGCGGAGCAGCCGCCACGACACCGCCGACGACGCCCAGCGGGTAGCCGAGTTTGCCGGCGACCACTCGGGGATCCGCGACGAGGCCGGCGGCGCCGACGGCCCCCAGCGGGTAGCCGAGTTTGCCGGCGACCACGTGGGGAGCCGCTACGACGCCGCCGGCGCCGACGACGCCCAGCGGGTAGCCGAGTCCGCCGATGCCTACGACGTGCAGAGACGAGACGGGTTCGGGGTGGGGCGAGGGTCGGGGCGAGGGGATCAAGGAAGCGTAACGTGGGTCAGAGGTCAAAGCTCCTCGACCAGCCGCACTTCTGCGGCGCCCCGTGCCAGGCTCTGTGCGTTTTTTTTTTAAGGCCACGCGAAGCGTCGAAGGTCCGCTGTTGGCCTGAAGTGACGATCACAGACCCTGTAGGTGCCATGGGTTGGCTGTCTGAGATGACCGACAGACGCACCAGCTGTGCCCCCCTACTGCGTCGACTTGCTGCAGTTGTAACCGACCGGCGCTCCGCTCGCTGTTGTGAGCGTCGCTCCTCTGCCCTTCCGTTGTTAATTTGGGGGTTGTTTCCTTACAACTGCCCAGTAGCAGCGTCCTTCACGAGCCTCCTCCACAGCGGCCGATCTTGGCACCGCTGGTACCAGGTAATTGGAAAATCCACTCAACTCCATATCCTCTTGCACCACATCATTCCATCTCTTCTCCAGCCCGTGCCGCACCCATTTAGCCCCGAGCAAAAGCTGTTGGCCATGCGATGGCTGGGCATGCGGGCTACATGACCCAGCCAATGCCGTAGGAGCTCGCCAATGGGACAGCTCGCACTAACAACAAAGACATGTCCTGTAGTAATCAACAGATTACCGAAAATCCTATCGGGCCTACTTGAGGTTCCTCTGCCTTCAGTAATCAACAGCCTCCTCCCTTCCAAGTTAATAGCAATAATGACAAGGCCATTATCATCATGATTGTGATCAAGGCAAATCATCGACACTGGTTATCATTATTTGTTGAGCGTGCCCCATTGCTGTTGCTATAACCTCAGACAAAATACCGGTCACGTCACGTTATAAAACAACAGCAGTGGTTGGGGAAAGTAATGATATCGATGATGATCAGAGATGATGACAAAGGTTAGAAAGGTTTATTTTAATCCCCCCTCCCCCCCCCCCATCCACCAACAACCCAACATTCCCGAATGATTGAGTCTTTGCCTTTCAAAAATAAAACGCTCTGTGCGAAGGGAATCAGTCGGTCAACATTTAATTGCCACCGAAATAACTAAACAGACCCAATTCCAGAAGCCTATAAAACCGGGTCCACGCATGGCATTTGGTGACCCAATCAAGGCGCTGCCCAGGCTCTTAAAATCCTGCCTAGCTTCCAATATCAAACGACATCTGCGAGTGCGTTCTGGATTGACAGAGGCGGCGGGCAGGTGGGTCGGTTGGAAGTGGGTGGAGGGATTTAACCCATTTCCCGTTCTGAGATGTCTGCAAATTGCATGGTGGGTGGGTGTCCCGTTCGCTGCCGAATATCACAATGTGCAAGCAAGCCCAGCCTTCATTTTATATAGAGAGGCATAGCAGTCATAGCAGTACCGCTGTTTTTTTTATAAACCATAGCGACATGACCGCTGCCGACTCTACAATAGCTGGCGCCAAAAGTGTTCCACGCGCCCTTCCCGCGCATGGCCTTTTCCAATTCCGTTCCGATGATGCATTTGTAACGTCATCGGAACAGAATCTGAAGGAAAAGGGCATGCCGTACACGTATTGTACGCATGCCATCTGTATTTGGAAAGGGTTTTTCGCACGCTCTCGTTTCAACTGCCGCGTCGGAAAATCGAATATCGGAAGTGCCGTCCTCCGGATTGCAACTCTAGTTTTCGTTAACCGTTACGTTTGAATCAATGCGACCAGTTTCTCAATGCCCACCGCTGCCCCTGTTCACCCGGCAAAAATATAGAATGGTTGCAGCGCGACTTTTTTTTTTTAGGACGGGCAGACAAAAGGCATTCGGATTCTGACTCCCACCGCTGTCGATGTCGCAGTGCCGGCATGGAAAATGAAGTCGGGCAAAAAGCGAATATCCTCTCAAGAGTTCACCTCCGGTGAACCAGTGGCAGTTGTCGAGCTGCACCCTTCATCCATGACGAGAATAAGCGGGGGACTTACACCTCAGCTCCCATAGACACCTTTCTTACAGCAGTCAATGACACGTTGACCGAACTCATCGCGGCAAAATTTTCCCCCGCGGCTCGCGTTCACCTTTTTTTGGGTCTCATCGTCGTCTACATCGTCGTCGTCATCGTAGCGGTAGTGGGGGGTGGTGGTGGTGGTGGTGGTGGGGGGGGGGGGGAGGAGGAGGGATTAAAAATATTAATTAGGAAGGGGTAGGGGCGAGGTAGGGGGCACACATGCAAGCTCATGCACATGCGGCAGCATACCCACCATGGTGGTAGGGGCCCCCAAGGTATCCGAGCCCACCGTAAGACTGGACGAGTCCAGCTGCCGGAGAGACACAGTTGTTCCGTGTTTTAATGCACGGGGTGGGGGTGGGTGGGGGGTGGTTGGAGGAGGAGGAGGAGGAGGAGGTCAGTAGTGAGATTGGTGAGGGATGGATTTGATGGGGTTTGGCCGTGGGTCTTGGCTCATGGCAACCGGCTAAAGGCCGCCTGATGACCTGCCGCCCTGCTGCCGCTTGGGACCGTCCCCCGATGGGCCCATAAGCGACCGTGATCCCGTGAAAATGTTTCTTTTGGTGCCGGACTACTAAACGAAAATGATCTGAGCCTCGTAATGAACCCCTTATATGGGCATGGGAGGGGGCCTACCTTAGCAGTGGCGTGGCCATGGTACTTGAGCAGTGGGCGGGGCTGGAGGTCGAGTAGGTGGTGGTCTACCAGGGAGGGGGGGGTGCTAGCTGTGGAGTGGGCATGGCCATGCGACGTGGCCGGAGTTTCGACGTTCAGTTGTCGGGAGCAGCTGAGCCTAAAATTGGCCGGACGTAATTTCAGGCGCTCATGGTTGAGAGCGTGGGCTAGTTGGGGGTGGTGGTGGTGGTGGGTGGGTGTGTGGTTTGGGGAGATTTCTTACTTGTGTGATGCTTGTAGCCTCTTGCAATGGCCACTCCAGGATAGCCTAGACCGCCATAGCCCAGACCTCCTGTGAGAGTGTCTGGTGTCAGGTTCAAGTAAGTGCCCACTGGGCCGTTGTAGCTATCTTTCAGAAGCGGCCTGGCCATCGCAGGTGGCAGCCCAACGGAGTAGCTCGTCACGTGCCTACAGTGCATTGCGTTTCTAGGGTTAACTTTTTTGGTTTTCTCTCTCGTTCAATTCTTACCTGACGACGGTTTGATTGTGTTGCAATCGAAACGTTGCAGTCTATGACGACTTTTTTTTGTATTTCTTTCGACGTCACTTTTAGCGAATGGACCGAAGAGTAATTCCTGAAGTCACGGATCTAGTTTGATATCTAGTTTGATATCGTCCATCAATCGCTGCAAAAGCTTCCCAGCCACACTCGTCAGGCAACAGAGGGGGGTAACGTTTCTCGCAGCAAAATGAAGCAAATGCGATTGGGGTGCGTTTGGTGGTGAGTGTGGTGAGTGTTGTGGTGGTGGTGAGTATAGTGGTGAATGTTGTAGTGGTGGTGAGTGTTATGGTGAGTGTAGTGGTGAGTTTGGTGAGGGTGGTGGTGGTGGTGAGTGTGGTGGTGAGTGTAGTGGTGGTGAGTGTAGTGGTGGTGAGTGTTGTGCTGAGTGTTGTGGTGAGTGTGGTAGTGGTGAGTGTGGTGAGTGTGGTGGTGGTGGTGGTGAGTGTGGTGAGTGTTGTGGTGGTGGTGAGTATAGTGGTGAATGTTGTAGTGGTGGTGAGTGTTATGGTGAGTGGGGTGGTGAGTTTGGTGAGGGTGGTGGTAGTGAGTGTGGTGGTGAGTGTGGTGGTGAGTGTAGTGGTGGTGAGTGTAGTGGTGGTGAGTGTTGTGCTGAGTGTTGTGCTGAGTGTGGTAGTGATGAGTGTGGTAGTGGTGAGTGTGGTGAGTGTGGTGGTGGTGAGTGTGGTGAGTGTGGTGTTGGTGAGTGTGGTGGTGAGTGTGGTGAATGTTGTGGTGAGTGTGGCACAAGCGTCGTGGTGACGTCACCGCCACTTAGTGGCAAATGGCGGTTGTTGTTGTGGTGAGTGTGGTGGTGGTGGTGAGTGTAGTGAGTGTTGCGGTGAGTGTGGTGAGTGTTGTGGTGGTTGTGGTAGTGAAAAGTGTGGTGGTGAATGTGGTGAGTGTTGTGAGTATGGTGAGTGTTGTGGTGAGTGTGGTGAGTGTGGCGAGTGTGGTGAGTGTTGTGGTGAGTGTGGCGAGTGTGGTGAGTGTTGTGGAGAGTGTGGTGAGTGTTGTGGTGAGTGTGGTGGTGGTGGTGAGTGTAGTGAGAAGTGTTGTGGTGAGTGTGGTGAGTGTGTTGAGTGTGGCGAGTGTGGTGAGTGTTGTGGAGAGTGTGGTGAGTGTTGTGGTGAGTGTGGTGGTGGTGAGTGTAGTGAGAAGTGTTGTGGTGAGTGTGGTGAGTGTGTTGAGTGTGGTGTCGTGGTGGTGGTGAGTGTGGTGGTGAGTGTGGTGAGTGTGGTGGTGTCGTGGTGGTGGTGAGTATGGTGGTGAGTGTGGTGGTGAGTGTGGTGTCGTGGTGGTGGTGAGTGTGGTGGTGAGTGTGGTGGTGAGTGTGGTGGTGAGTATGGTGGTGAGTGTGGTGGTGAGTGTGGTGTCGTGGTGGTGGTGGTGAGTGTGGTGTCGTGGTGGTGGTGGTGAGTGTGGTGGTGAGTGTGGTGGTGAGTATGGTGGTGAGTGTGGTGGTGAGTGTGGTGTCGTGGTGGTGGTGAGTGTGGTGGTGAGTGTGGTGGTGAGTGTGGTGGTGTCGTGGTGGTGGTGAGTGTAGTGGTGAGTGTGGTGGTGAGTGTGGTGGTGAGTGTGGTGTCGTGGTGGTGGTGAGTGTGGTGGTGAGTGTGGTGGTGAGTGTGGTGTTGGTGAGCGTGGTGGTGAGTGTGGTGGTGAGTGTGGTGTCGTGGTGGTGGTGAGTGTGGTGGTGAGTGTGGTGGTAAGTGTGGTGGTGAGTGTGGTGGTGAGTGTGGTGGTGAGTGTGGTGGTGAGTGTGGTGTCGTGGTGGTAAGTGTGGTGGTGAGTGTGGTGGTGAGTGTGGTGGTGAGTGTGATGGTGAGTGTGGTGGTAAGTGTGGTGGTGAGTGTGGTGGTGAGTGTGGTGGTGAGTGTGGTGGTGAGTGTAAAGTTCTCACTCACCGACTGGGTGGCCCAGAAATCTGCTCCTGAATGTGCTCACCTTCGACTTGGCACTAACAGCTGTGGTAGGACAAAGCCAAAGATCCCCCAGTTAGCCTTGGCATACTTCTGGGGCAAGTGCTGTGAAGGCTACCGGCACTGTGGCACACGAGGGGGGTGGGTGGCCAGGACCACGCCCGGCCGCCTTTGTCTCTCCACCCAGCGGCAATGTTCACTACACCACCACCAACACTGCACCATTTGAGGCTGAGTCGACCTAGGGGCGACCCAGGACCGGTTCAGATAATCGTCACTGATGTTGGCCGTGAACGGGAATCGAACTTCAGGTATCTGCCGGGTTACTTACGCATAGACACCCATAGAGACCCATCCTCATTGAGATCCACAGATCCAGAGACTCACGTAGAATCATAGAGACCCATACTCATTGAGATCCGCAGAGATCCAGAGACTCACGTAGAATCATAGCGACCCATACTCATTGAGATCCGCAGAGATCCAGAGACTCACATAGAATCATAGAGACCCACAGAGACCCACAAAGACCCATAGAGACCCTTACTCATAGACAGCCACAGAGATACAGGGACTCACATAGACCCATAGAGACCCATAGAACCCCACAAAGACCCATAGAGACCCAGACTCATTGAGATCCACAGAGATCCAGAGACTCACATAGACCCATAGAGACCCACAGAGACCCACAAAGACCTAAAGAGACCCTTACTCATAGACTCCCCCAGAGATACAGAGACTCACAAAGACCCATAGAGACCCATGCTCATAGAGACTCATACTCATTGAGATCCACAGAGATCTAGAGACTCACATTGAACGGGAGAGACCCATAGAGACCCTTACTCATAGACACCCATAGAGATCCAGAGACTCACATAGACCCATAGAGACCCATATAACCCCACAAAGACCCATAGAGACCCTTACTCATAGACATCCACAGAGATACAGAGACTCACAAAGACCCATAGAGACCAATACTCATAAAGACCCATACAAACTAAACTGCTTATTTTGCCAGCTGTAAGGCACCCACTGATTCGTTGTTGTTGTCTACCATCGCAAATTGATATCAACTCAAACCAAGCGGCTGATGTCGTCGACGTCAAGTGGAAATGTATCACAGCCAAATACTTTAAACGCGCAATGTGGAGGTCACGGGATCGAACCCACGGACCTCCTGCATACCGGGCGAGGTAGTCAACATTTCCTAGGCACCGTGGCTCCACCACCATACACACACAGCAGACTACACACACACACCGCAGACTACACACACAGCAGGCTACACACACACAGCAGACACACACACACAAACAGCACGCTACACACACACACAGCACACTACACACACAGCAGACTACACACACACAGCACACTACACACACACAGCACACTACACACACACACAGCACACTACACACAGCAGACTACACACACAGCAGACTACACACACACAGCAGACTACACACACAGCAGACTACACACACAGCACACTCCACACACACACAGCACACTACACACAGCAGACTACACACACACAGCACACTACACACACACACAGCACACTACACACAGCAGACTACACACACACAGCACACTACACACACACAGCACACTACACACACACAGCAGACTACACACACACAGCACACTACACTACACACACACAGCACACTACACACACACACAGCACACTACACACACACAGAACACTACACTACACACACACCACACACACAGCACACTACACACACACACAGCACACTACACACACACACAGCACACTACACACACACACAGCACACTACACACACAGCAAACTACACACACACACACACACAGCACACTACACACACACACTACACACACACACTACACACACACACAGCACACCACACACAGCACACTACACACACACACAGCACACTACACACACACACAGCACACTACACACACAGCACACTACACACACACAGAACACTACACACACAGCACACTACACACACACTACACACACACTACACACACACAGAACACTACACACACAGCACACTACACACACACTACACACACACACTACACACACACTACACACACAACAGACTACACACACACAGCACACCACACACACACACTACACACAGCACACTACACACACACACAGCACACACACAGCACACTACACACACACACAGCACACTACACACACACACTACACACACACACTACACACACACACAGCACACTACACACACACTACACACACACACTACACACACACTACACACACAACAGACTACACACACACAGCACACCACACACACACACTACACACAGCACACTACACACACACACAGCACACACACAGCACACTACACACACACAGCACACTACACACACACACAGCACACTACACACACAGCACAGCACACTACACACACACACAGCACACCACACACACAGCACACTACACACACACAGCAGACTACACACACAGCAAACTACACACACTACACACACACACAGCACACTACACACACAACACACTACACACACAGCACACTACACACACACACAGCACACTACACACACACACAGCACACTACACACACACACACAACAGACTACACACACACTACACACACGCACAGCACACTACACACACTACACACACACAGGCAGAAATCACCAACCAAACTCACGCGTCTGGGTGGCGAGGTGAAGGAGTGCCAGCAGTAAGAGTGTTTGCAGAGCTCCAGACATGTCTCTAGCTTGGTGCGGTCCGTCTGCCTTGTGCTGAGGAGGAGGAGGAGGATGATGATGATGAGGACCCCTTGAGTCGTTGAGGGTACTGAGAAGCTGCAACTTCGGAGCGACTGGGTGCCGACGTTGGCGGCTCCTGCCTTTTTAAAGGGGGCCGATCAGAGAGCGTTGGTGTACTGCCGACGAACTTGGCACCCAGAATCAGTGAAGTCAGAGGCCCCCACAGCCAGCCGGGCAAAAGCTGAGGGTTGTGGGGAGCCCAAAGGGTTCCTCAATAGTTGCCAGTGTGTGTGGGGTGAGGTGGGTGAGGTGGGTTGGGAGGGAGGGATGGATGGAGGCTGGCAAATGGCCCCGTCAAGTGAAAAGCGAGGTGTCCACACGCACGCGCACAGACATCAACGCACGCGCAAAAAAAATAATGAATGAATGCCGAATTGTATTTGCTGTCCAAATATATGGGGGCTGAAACGCCCCCTCGTCCGTCCACCCAGCCACTCACCCCATACTCTTAAAATAAATAAGCGAATACATTTAATCGCGATAATAACCCCCTGTTTCATAACGGGGCTTTCATGTCCGTAAGTGTATCTCAAAAGCGACTGCGTTAGAAAAAAATGAATTTCGTGCGTGTAACTACACTCAGGTAGAGAGAGAGGGAGAGAGATATACACACAAAAATACATCTTTAGCGAGTTATAAAGTCCCCGATGGTGACAAAGTCAACGGAACTGATACTGTCGTATCGATGAATCTGTGATATTAGCGAATCATCATCATCATCATGTATAGTCACGATTGCAGAGTAATGCAATCGAACAACAGAATTGGAGATCTTCTTTGGTTCTTTCGGTAAAGTCACCACGTAGAATGAGAATAAAATAATACATTGATAAAATAAAATAACACAAAAATATTCTCACGACGTTTCGGCCACAACACAAGCGGCCTTCATCAGGTGAAGGGGCGAGACTGTCTGGTAGGACAGCGCTGGAGTGAAAGAGCCACGTTTAGATCAAAGTTGAGGCTTAAAGGCCATGATCTGAACGTGGCTCTTTCACTCCAGCGCTGTCCTACCAGACAGTCTCATCCCTTCACCTGATGAAGGCCGCTTGTGTTGCGGCCGAAACGTCGTGAGAATATTATTGTGCTATTTTATTTCATCAATGTATTATTTCATTCTCATTCTACGTGGTGACTTTACCGAAAGAACCAAAGAAGATGAATCATTGCAGTCACGAAAGCTTTAAATCGAGAATTGGAGATCTTCTTTTTGAGCCTTGAGTTGCAGGGACATCGTGAGTGGTGGTGCAGTGGTTAGCACTGCGAACCTGGCGACCCGGGTTCTATTATCTGGACAGGTACCTGGGCCTCTCCTAGGTCGACTCAGCCTCAAAATTAGTTACCTGGTGGAGCGCTGTGCAGTGAACATCGCCAGCACTGGGTGGAGAGACAAAGGCGGCCGGGCGTGGTGCTGCCCACCTAACCCACCCCCTCTGTGTGCCGTGCCGGCCTTCATAGGTGCTGCTCGCTAACAGCACTTGCCCCTACAGTCTGTTAGAGGCTACACGGGGCATCTTTGTCTTTGTATGTGTGTATGTGTGTGTATGTGTGTGTGTGTATGTATGTGTGTGTGTATGTGTGTGTGTATTGTGTGTGTGTATGTGTGGATGTGTGTGTGGATGTGTGTGTGGATGTGTGTGTGTATGCTTATGACCGGCTCCAGTTTAACAGCGGAGGTCTCACTCCGAATCAGTCGAGCGGCAATATCTTTTCATTGGTTGCGTAACGCTGTGTGGAAGCCACCTGGTCTGTCGCTCCGCACTAAGCTTCAGGTCTTCTCGGCCACGGTCATTCCCTCCCTTCTCTACGCTTGCGAAACGTGGACCCCCCTAATGGAACATCTTCGCCGGTTAGAAACATTTAGGCTAGCCTACCTACGATCCATCTTGGGTTTAACCAGGCTGGATTGTGTGAGGAGCTCACAAATCCTTGAAAGATCTGGGCAAGGTCCCATCGGTGAGCTCCTCCGGCAGGCAAGGCTGCGATGGCTGGGTCATGTAGCCCGCATGCCCAGCCACCGCATGCCGAAACAGCTTTTGTTCGGCCGGATCGAGGGGGCTAAGCGGGCGCGGCACGGGCTAGAGAAGAGATGGAGTGATGTGGTACAGGAGGACGTGGAGCTGAGTGGACTTGCCGATGACCGGTACCAGCGGTGTCAAGATCGGCCTCTGTGGAGGAGGCTCGTGAAGGACGCTACTGGGCAGTTGGAGGCAGTCGCCCTCCAACAACAACGGAGGGCGGAGGAGCGACGCTCACAACAACGAGCGGAGCGCCGGGTGGCTAAAGCACAGCAGGTTGGCACAGTAGGGGGCACAGGTGGTGCATCAGCCAGTCATCTCAGTCATCTCAGTCAGTCGACCCGTGGCACCTGGGTCTGCCCCGTGACCTCCTGCCAGCGGACGTTCAACACTTCACGTGGCCTCAAGGTGCACATGGCCTGGCACAAGCGTCGTGGTGACGTCACCGCCACTTAGTGGCGAATGGCGGTTGTTGTTGTGTGTATGTGTGTGTGTATATGTGCGTGTGTGTATGTGTGTGTATGTATGTGTGTATGTGTGTGTCGACTCAGCTTCAGCTGAGATCCTAGTGCTGTGATAGTGGTGTAGTGAACATCGCCAGCACTGAGGGAGAGACAAAGGCGGCCGGGCGTGGTGCTGGCCACCCACCCCCGCTGTGTATGCCAAAGTGCCGGAAGCCTCCATAGGTGCTGCTACTCGTTAGCTAACAGCACTTGCCCCTACAGCCCTGCTAGAGGCTACCTGGGGGAGCTTTGTCTGTGTGTGTGGTGTGTGTAGTACATAGACACTGCTGCTGCTACTCGCCAGCTAACAGCACTTGCCCCTACAGCCCTGCTAGAGGCTACCTGGGGGAGCTTTGTCTGTGTGTGTATGTGTGTGTATTGTGTGTATGTATGTGTGTATGTGTGTGTGTATGTGTGTATGTATGTGTGTGTGTATGTGTGTGTGTGTATTGTGTGTGTGTATGTGTGTGTGTATGTGTGTGTGGATGTGTGTGTATGTGTGTGCATGTGTGTGTATTGTGTGTATGTATGTGTGTATGTATGTGTGTATGTGTGTATGTGTGTGTATGTGTGTATGTATGTGTGTGTATGTGTGTGTGTATTGTGTGTGTATGTGTGTATGTGTGTGTGGATGTGTGTGTGGATGTGTGTGTGTATGCTTATGACCGGCTCCAGTTTAACAGCGGAGGTCTCACTCCGAATCAGTCGAGCGGCAATATCTTTTCATTGGTTGCGTAACGCTGTGTGGAAGCCACCTGGTCTGTCGCTCCGCACTAAGCTTCAGGTCTTCTCGGCCACGGTCATTCCCTCCCTTCTCTACGCTTGCGAAACGTGGACCCCCCTAATGGAACATCTTCGCCGGTTAGAAACATTTAGGCTAGCCTACCTACGATCCATCTTGGGTTTAACCAGGCTGGATTGTGTGAGGAGCTCACAAATCCTTGAAAGATCTGGGCAAGGTCCCATCGGTGAGCTCCTCCGGCAGGCAAGGCTGCGATGGCTGGGTCATGTAGCCCGCATGCCCAGCCACCGCATGCCGAAACAGCTTTTGTTCGGCCGGATCGAGGGGGCTAAGCGGGCGCGGCACGGGCTAGAGAAGAGATGGAGTGATGTGGTACAGGAGGACGTGGAGCTGAGTGGACTTGCCGATGACTGGTACCAGCGGTGTCAAGATCGGCCTCTGTGGAGGAGGCTCGTGAAGGACGCTACTGGGCAGTTGGAGGCAGTCGCCCTCCAACAACAACGGAGGGCGGAGGAGCGACGCTCACAACAACGAGCGGAGCGCCGGGTGGCTAAAGCACAGCAGGTTGGCACAGTAGGGGGCACAGGTGGTGCATCAGCCAGTCATCTCAGTCATCTCAGTCAGTCGACCCGTGGCACCTGGGTCTGCCCCGTGACCTCCTGCCAGCGGACGTTCAACACTTCACGTGGCCTCAAGGTGCACATGGCCTGGCACAAGCGTCGTGGTGACGTCACCGCCACTTAGTGGCGAATGGCGGTTGTTGTTGTGTGTATGTGTATATGTGCGTGTGTGTATGTGTGTCGACTCAGCTTCAACTGAGATCCTAGTGCTGTGATAGTGGTGTAGTGAACATCGCCAGCACTGGGGGAGAGACAAAGGCGGCCGGGCGTGGTGCTGGCCACCCACCCCCTCTGTGTGTGCCAAAGTGCCGGAAGCCTCCATAGGTGCTGCTACCACTAACAGCACTTGCCCCTACAGCCCTGCTAGAGGCTACCTGGGGGAGCTTTGTCTGTGTGTGGTGTGTGTAGTACATAGACACTGCTGCTACTCGCTAGCTAACAGCACTTGCCCCTACAGCCCTACTAGAGGCTACACGGGGGAGCTTTGTCTGTGTGTGTGGTGTGTGTAGTACATAGACACTGCTGCTGCTACTCGCCAGCTAACAGCACTTGCCCCTACAGCCGTGCTAGAGGCTACCTGGGGGAGCTTTGTCTGTGTGTGTGGTGTGTGTGGTACATAGACACTGCTGCTGCTACTCGCCAGCTAACAGCACTTGCCCCTACAGCCCTGCTAGAGGTTACCTGGGGGAGCTTTGTCTGTGTGTGGTGTGTGTAGTACATAGACACTGCTGCTGCTACTCGCCAGCTAACAGCACTTGCCCCTACAGCCCTGCTAGAGGCTACCTGGGGGAGCTTTGTCTGTGTGTGGTGTGTGTAGTACATAGACACTGCTGCTGCTACTCGCTAGCTAACAACACTGGCCCCTATAGCCCTGCTAGAGGCTACCTGGGGGAGCTTTGTCTGTGTGTGGTGTGTGTAGTACATAGACACTGCTGCTACTACTCGCTAGCTAACAGCACTTGCCCCTACAGCCCTGCTAGAGGCTACCTGGGGGAGCTTTGTCTGTGTGTGTGGTGTGTGTAGTACATAGACACTGCTGCTACTACTCGCTAGCTAACAGCACTTGCCCCTACAGCCCTGCTAGAGGCTACCTGGGGTAGCTTTGTCTGTGTGTGGTGTGTGTAGTACATAGACACTGCTGCTGCTACTCGCTAGCTAACAGCACTTGCCCCTACAGCCCTGCTAGAGGCTACCTGGGGGTAGCTTTGTCTGTGTGTGTGGTGTGTGTAGTACATAGACCCTGCTGCTGCTACTCGCCAGCTAACAGCACTTGCCCCTGCAGCCCTGCTAGAGGCTACCTGGGGGCCCTTTGTCTGTGCGCGGTGTGTGTGCGCGAGAGGGAGGGAGCTCCAACTTTTTGCGAAATGCGTAACACGGAATCGTGATCATCACACCGTCCCCCACCCACCCACACACACCCACCCACACACCCACCCACACACACACCCACGCACCCACACACCCACCCACACATCCACCCACCCACACACCCACCCGCCCTCCTTTGCCAACCCTGCCGACGGAGAGTCCCTTGGCCCTCGATGTGAGCGACTTTCTCCTCCTGCCACCACCACCCCCCAAAAAAAAACAGAAAACCACACACAAGGGCACCCCCTATTCCCGTCACTGTTTAGACTCCCTCCACCCTCCACCCCCCCACCACCACCAAATTGCCCTCCTCCCTCCCCCTCTCGCCCTGCCCCACCCTCCACCGGGGAAGTGGGCAGACGAAATATCAACTCTGTGGGTGGTGGGTGGGGGGTGGTGATGGGTGGCTGTCTGAATGGGAGTCCAATGTCTTCTTCGCTCAAAGCGTTCGCGGACGTTGAGGCGGTGGTGGCTGTGGTGGCAGTGGCGGTGGTGGTGGTGGTGGTGGCGGTGGTGGCCGGGCGGTGGCTTCGTTTGCAACATCCCCGATTGGGGCAACAAGGGAAGGTTTTGAAGCGTCGCTGAAATATTTGTTTGGGCTTAGGGGGGGAGGAGTTGGTTTGGGAAAAAAAAATTAAAAAAAATAGTTTTTACCCTTTGATTTCAAACTTTCGTGACTGCGGGAATTCATTTTCTCGCTTATTTCGGTGAAGTTGACGTCGATAGAAAATTTTAAAAAATGATAAAATAATGGAATGTAAATGAAAAAAGAATATATCGAGAATGATGACAGCAAAACAAAACCAGGACGTCACGTAGATTAAAATAAAACTAATAAAATTAAATTATTTTTTCGCAAAAAACATGAAAATTATTTATTATTTTATTATTATTGCGTTGCGATCGAAACGTCGTGGGTGTTTTTTGCTCTTATTACTTTCAATTTATTTAAAAATAAATATTATTTTTTATTTCACATCTACGTGACTTTACCGAAACAACCAAGAATACAATGTTTTACCCTGTCGAACGATCCGTAGATTTCCACTCAACTCACTCACCCACCCACCCACCCCACCCACCCACCCTGTGGACACTCCTCCAATGTCTTCCGTCTCAGGCCACTCCTTTCCCAGTTTCCGCCGGCGACGTCGCCCAGAATTTATATTAAAAAAAACTAAACCAGGAATGGTTTACTAAAATATATATTTTATTTTGCCAGGTGTAAGGCCCCCAACTACTGATCTGTATAGCTGTCTGATATCATCATCAGTTGGAAATGGTGTTTCTACAGACTGACAGAGACCCACAGAGACCCAGACTCATAGAGACCCACAGAGACCCACACTCATAGAGACCCACAGACCCATACTCATAGAGACCCACAGAGACCCACACTCACAGAGACCCACAGAGACCCATACTCATAGAGACCCACAGAGACCCACACTCAGAGAGACCCACAGAGACCCAGACTCATAGAGACCCACAGAGACCCAGACTCATAGAGACCCACAGAGACCCACACTCATAGAGACCCACAGACCCATACTCATAGAGACCCACAGAGACCCACACTCACAGAGACCCACAGAGACCCATACTCATAGAGACCCACAGAGACCCACACTCAGAGAGACCCACAGAGACCCAGACTCATAGAGACCCACAGAGACCCATACTCAGAGAGACCCACAGAGACCCAGACTCATAGAGACCAACAGAGACCCAGACTCATAGAGACCCCCAGAGACCCAGACTCATAGAGACCCCCAGAGACCCAGACTCATAGAGACCCACAGACACCCAGACTCAGAGAGACTCACAGAGGCCCACACTCATAGAGACCCACAGAGACCCAGACTCAGAGAGACCCACAGAGACCCAGACTCATAGAGACCGACAGAGACCCAGACTCAGAGAGACCCACAGAGACCCATTCTCAGATAGACCCACAGAGACCCATACTCAGAGAGACCCACAGAGACCCAGACTCAGAGAGACCCACAGAGACCCAGACTCATAGAGACCCACAGAGACCCACACTCACAGAGACTCACAGAGACCCATACTCATAGAGACCCACAGAGACCCAGACTCACAAAGACTCACGGAGTCCCATACTCAGAGAGACCCACAGAGACCCATACTCAGAGAGACCCACAGAGACCCATACTCATAGAGACCCACAAAGACCCATACTCATAGAGACCCACATAGACCCATACTCATAGAGACCCACAGAGACCCATACTCATAGAGACCCACAAAGACCCATACTCATAGAGACCCACATAGACCCATACTCATAGAGACCCACAGAGACCCAGACTCATAGAGACCCACAGAGACCCATACTCATAGAGACCCACAGAGACCCATACTCATATAGACCCACAGAGACCCACACTCACTGAGACTCACAGAGACCCATACTCAGAGATACCCACAGAGACCCATACTCAGAGAGACCCACAGAGACCCATACTCAGAGAGACCCACAGAGACCCAGACTCATAGAGACCCACAGAGACCCACACTCACAGAGACTCACAGAGACCCATACTCATAGAGACCCACAGAGACCCAGACTCACAAAGACTCACGGAGTCCCATACTCAGAGAGACCCACAAAGACCCATACTCATAGAGACCCACAGAGACCCATACTCATAGAGACTCACAGAGACCCATACTCATAGAGACCCACAGAGACCCAGACTCACAAAGACTCAGGGAGTCCCAAACTCATAGAGACCCACACTCACAGAGACTCACAGATACCCATACTCAGAGAGACCCACAGAGACCCATACTCAGAGAGACCCACAGAGACCCACACTCAGAGAGACCCACAGAGACCCACACTCATAGAGACCCACAGAGACCCATACTCAGAGATACCCACGGAGACCCATACTCAGAGAGACCCACAGAAACCCATACTGATATAGAGACCCACAGAGACCCATACTCAGAGAGACCCACAGAGACCCACACTCATAGAGACCCACAGAGACCCATACTCAGAGAGACCCACAGAGACCCATACTGATATAGAGACCCATAGAAACCCATACTCAGAGACCCACAGCGATCCAGAGGCTCGTATAGAAGCATAGAGACCCATAGACCCACAGAGACCCATCAACTAAACTATATTTTCTGTTACCAACTGTAAGGCCCCGCTGATCTGATGTGTGGCTCAATTTCAGACGAGCGACCTGGCCATGACAACTTGATAGAAGCTCAACCAAGTTACAACCAAGTCATCATCATCATCATCACGTGGACATTCATAGCAGCAGCAAAATTCTCTAAACACGTGTTCATACAGACTCACAGAGACCCACAGAGACACATAGACCCACAACGACTCATAGAGACACATAGAGACACATAGAGACCCACAAAGACTCATAGAGACACACAGAGACCCATACTCAGAGACCCAGGGAGATCCAGATACTCAGAATAATAGAGACCCACAGAATCGCCGCAAAGATCCATAGAGAACCATAATGATAGAGACCCAAAGAGAGTCATAGAGAACCATAGACACCCGCAGAATCCCTACAAACATCCATAGACAAACCCATACTCATAGAGACCACAGAGATCCCGATACTCATACAGAACTATAGAGACGCACAGAGAATGATAGAGACTCATACCCATAGAGACCCACAGATATTCAGAGACTCATACAGATACAGAGAGACCCATAGACCCACAGAGAACCATAGAGACCCAAACTCATAGAGACCCACAGAGAATCATAGAAACTCATACTCATAGAGACAAATCGAGATGGAGAGACTCGTTTAGAACCAGAGTGATCCATAGACGCGCAGAGACCCATATCCATAGAGAACCATACTAATAGAGACCCACAGAGATCCAGACACACATACAGATACATAGAGAACCAGAGACCCACAGAGACCCACAGAGACCCATACTCATAGAGACCCACAGAGATCCATGATGAAACAGAGACCCATGGAGACCCATACTCATAGAGACCCACATAAACCCATAGACCCACAGAGACCCACAGAGACCCATACTCAGAGACCCAGGGAGATCCAGATACTCAGAATTATAGAGACCCACAGAATCCCCACAAACATCCATAGAGACCCATACTCATAGAGACCCACAGAGATCCCGATACTCATACAGAACTATAGAGACGCACAGAGAATCACAGAGACTCATACTCATAGAGACCCACAGATATTCAGAGACTCATACAGATACAGAGAGACCCATAGACCCACAGAGAACCATAGAGACCCAAACTCATAGAGACACACAGAGATCCAGAGACTCATACAGAACCATAGAGACCCACAGAGAATCATAGAAACTCATACTCATAGAGACAAATCGAGATGGAGAGACTCGTTTAGAACCAGAGAGATCCATAGACGCGCAGAGACCCATATCCATAGAGAACCATAGTAATAGAGACCCACAGAGATCCAGACACACATACAGATACATAGAGAACCATAGACCCACAGAGACCCACAGAGACCCATACTCATAGAGACCCACAGAGATCCATGATGAAACAGAGACCCATGGAAACCCATACTCATAGAGACCCACATAAACCAATAGACCCACAGAGACCCACAGAGACCCATACTCATAGAGACCCACAGCGATCCATAATGAAACAGAGACCCATGGTGACCCAGGAGATCCAAACCCCATAGAGACCCGAATAGACTCACAGAGATCCAGAGACTTATACAGAACCAGAGAGACCCAAACTCAGCGAGGCCCACACCAAAACTATATTTTATTTTGCCAGGTGTAAGACCCCACTACTGGGTTATGTAGTAGCCGCTTTTTCGGTTATGAAACGTTGAGGCTCAGCGAAGTGGCGAATCATCGCGTGGACATTTGTCAGCAGCAGCCAAACACGACAAACATTTCATTTTTATTTTGCCAGGCGTAAGGCCACCACTGAGCTATTCTGTAGCGGTTTTTCAGAAGCCACATGGCAATCACAAATGACACTCGTAGAGACCGACAGATCCACACTCATAGAGACCCAGAGAGACTGACAGAGATCTTTACTCAGAGACCCACAGATATCCACACTCGTAGAGACCCACACTCATAGAGACCCAGAGACCCACACAGATCAACACTCATAGAGACCCACACTCATAGAGACCCATAGAGACCCACGGAGACCCACACTCATAGAGACCGACACTCATAGAGACCAATAGACACCCACAGAGATCCATACTCATAGAGACCCACAGAGATCCACACTCGTAGAGACCCCCACTCGTGGAGACCCATAGAGACCCACAGAGATCCATACTCAGATACCCACAGAGATCGACACTCGAAGAGACCCACACTCATAGAGACCCAGAGAGATCCACACTCATAAAGACCGACACTCATAGAGACCAATCGACACCCACAGAGATCCACACTCATAGAGACCGACACTCATAGAGACCCACACTCATAGAGACCCACACTCATAGAGACCCATAGAGACCCATAGATCCACACTCAGAGACCCACACCCATAGAGACCCACACCCATAGAGACTCACACTCATAGAGACCCACAGAGACACACACTCATAGAGACCCACACTGATAGAGACCCACATAGATCCAAACTCATAGAGACCCACAGAGATCCAGATACACATACAGATACATAGAGAACTATAGACCCACAGAGACCCACAGAGACCCACAGAGACCCATACTCATAGAGACCCACAGAGATCCATAATGAAACAGAGACCCATGGAGACCCAGGAGATCCAAACCCCATAGAGACCCGAATAGACTCACAGAGATCCAGAGACTTATACAGAACAAAGAGAGACCCAGACTCAGCGAAGCCCACACCAAAACTGTATTTAATTTTGCCAGGTGTAAGACCCCACTACTGGGTTATGTAGTAGCCGCTTTTTCGGTTATGAATCCTAGAGGCTCAGCGAAGTGGCGAATCGTCACGTGGACATTTGTCAGCAGCAGCCAAATACGACAAACGATTTATTTTTATTTTGCCAGGCGTAAGGCCACCACGGAGCTACTCTGTAGCGGTTTTTCAGAAGCCACATGGCAATCACAAATGACACTCATAGAGACCGACAGATCCACACTCATAGAGACCCATAGAGACTCACAGAGATCTATACTCAGAGATCCACAGATATCAACACTCGTAGAGACCCACAAGCATAGAGACCCAGAGACCCACAGAGATCAACACTCGTAGAGACCCACACTCATAGAGACCCATAGAGACCCATGGAAACCCACACTCATAGAGACCGACACTCATAGAGACCAATAGACACCCACAGAGATCCATACTCATAGAGACCCACAGAGATCCACACTCATAGAGACCGACACTCATAGAGACCAATAGACACCCACAGAGACCCATACTCATAGAGACCCACAGAGATCCATAATGAAACAGAGACCCATGGAGACCCCGGAGATCCAAACCCCATAGAGACCCGAATAGACTCACAGAGATCCAGAGACTTATACAGAACCAGAGAGACCCAGACTCAGCGAGGCCCACACCAAAACTATATTTTATTTTGCCAGGTGTAAGACCCCATTACTGGGTTATGTAGTAGCCGCTTTTTCGGTTATGAATCGTAGTGGCTCAGCGAAGTGGCGAATCGTCACGTGGACATTCGTCAGCAGCAGCTGCCAAACACGACAAACGATTTATTTTCATTTTGACAGGCGTAAGGCCATCACTGAGCTCCTCTGTAGCGGTTTTTCAGAAGCCACATGGCAATCACAAATGACACTCATAGAGACCAACAGATCCACACTCATAGAAACCCATAGAGACTGACAGAGACCTATACTCAGAGACCCACAGAAATCCACACTCGTAGAGACCCACACTCATAGAGATCCATAGAGACCCACAGAGATCAACACTCATAGAGACCCACACTCATAGAGACCCACAGAGATCCATACTCATAGAGACCCAGAGACCCACAGAGATCCACACTCGTAGAGACCCACACTCATAGAGACCCATAGAGACCCACAGAGACCCACACGCATAGAGAGCGACACTCATAGAGCCCAATAGACATCCACAGAGATCCATACTCATAGAGACCCACAGAGATCCACACTCGTAGAGACCCCCACTCGTAGAGACCCATAGAGACCCACAGAGATCCATACTCAGAGACCCACAGAGATTGACACTCGAAGAGACTCCCACTCGTAGAGATCCACACTCATAAAGACCGACACTCATAGAGACCAATCGACACCCACAGAGATCCACACTCATAGAGACCGACACTCATAGAGACCCACACTCATAGAGACCCACACTCATAGAGACCCATAGAGACCCATAGATCCACACTCAGAGACCCACACCCATAGAGACCCACACCCATAGAGACTCACACTCATAGAGACCCACAGAGATACACACTCATAGAGACCCACACTGATAGAGACCCACATAGATCCAAACTCATAGAGACCCACAGAGATCCAGACACACATACAGATACATAGAGAACCATAGACCCACAGAGACCCACAGAGACCCATACTCATAGAGACCCACAGAGATCCATGATGAAACAGAGACCCATGGAGACCCATACTCATAGAGACCCACATAAACCCATAGACCCACAGAGACCCACAGAGACCCATACTCATAGAGACCCACAGAGATCCATAATAAAACAGAGACCCATGGAGACCTAGGAGATCCAAACCCCATAGAGACCCGAATAGACTCACAGAGATCCAGAGACTTATACAGAACAAAGAGAGACCCAGACTCAGCGAAGCCCACACCAAAACTATATTTATTTTGCCAGGTGTAAGACCCCACTTCTGGGTTATGTAGTAGCCGCTTTTTCGGTTATGAAACGTTGAGGCTCAGCGAAGTGGCGAATCATCGCGTGGACATTTGTCAGCAGCAGCCAAACACGACAAACGATTTATTTTTATTTTGCCAGGCGTAAGGCCACCACGGAGCTACTCTGTAGCGGTTTTTCAGAAGCCACATGGCAATCACAAATGACACTCATAGAGACCGACAGATCCACACTCATAGAGACCCATAGAGACTCACAGAGATCTATACTCAGAGACCCACAGATATCCACACTCGTAGAGACCCGCACTCATAGAGACCCAGAGACCCACAGAGATCAACACTCGTAGAAACACACTCAAAGAGACTCACGCTCATAGAGACCCACAGAGATCCATACTCATAGAGACCCAGAGACCCACAGAGATCTATACTCATAGAGACCCACAGAGATCCACACTCGTAGAAACCCACACTCATAGAGACCCATAGAGACCCACAGAGACCGACACTCACAGAGACCAATAGACACACACAGAGATCCATACTCAGAGACCCACAGAGATCGACACTCGTAGAGATCGACACTCGTAGAGACCCACACTCATAGAGACCCATAGAGACCCACAGAAATCCACACTAGTAGAGACACACTCATAGAGACCCACACTCATAGAGACCCACAGAGATCCATACTCATAGAGACCCAGAGACCCACAGAGATCTATACTCATAGAGACCCACAGAGATCCACACTCGTAGAAACCCACACTCATAGAGACCCATAGAGACCCACAGAGACCCACACTCATAGAGACCCACACTCATAGAGACCCACACTCATAGAGACCCATAGAGACCCACAGAGACCCATAACCATAGAGACCCAGACTCAGAGACCCACACTCATAGAGATCCACACTCATAGAGACTCACCTTAATAGAGACCCATAACCATAGAGACCCAGACTCAGAGATCCACACTCATAGAGACCCACAGAGACAGATACTCATAGAGTCCCAGAGACCCAAGTGATCCATACTCATAGAAACCCATAGAGACCCACAAAGATTCACACTCAGAGACCCACACTAATAGAGACCCGTAGAGACCCATAGAGACCCATAACCATAGAGACCCAGACTCAGAGACCCACGGAGATTCATACTCATATAGAGCTACAGAGACCCATAACCATAGAGACCCAGACCCAGAGACTGAGAGAGATCCAGAAACTCATAGAGACCCATAGATACCCACATAATCCCCACAGAGATCCATAGAGACCCAGACTCAGCGAGGCCCACACCAAAACTGTATTTAATTTTGCCAGGTGTAAGACCCCACTACTGGGTTATGTAGTGGCCGCTTTTTCGGTTATGAATCGTAGAGGCTCAGCGAAGTGGCGAATCGTCGCGTGGACATTCGTCAGCAGCAGCTGCCAAACACGACAAACGATTTATTTTTATTTTGCCAGGCGTAAGGCCACCACGGAGCTACTCTGTAGCGGTTTTTCAGAAGCCACATGGCAATCACAAATGACACTCGTAGAGACCCACACTCATAGAGACCCATAGAGACCCACAGAAATCCACACTTGTAGAGACACACTCATAGAGACTCACGCTCATAGAGACCCACAGAGATCCATACTCATAGAGACCCAGAGACCCACAGAGATCTATACTCATAGAGACCCACAGAGATCCACACTCGTAGAAACCCACACTCATAGAGACCCACAGAGACCCACGGAGACCGACACTCATAGAGACCAATAGACATCCACAGAGATCCATACTCAGAGACCTACAGAGATCGACACTCGTAGAGACCCACACTCATAGAGACCCATAGAGACCCACAGAAATCCACACTAGTAGAGACACACTCATAGAGACCCACACTCATAGAGACCCACAGAGATCCATACTCATAGAGACCCAGAGACCCACAGAGATCTATACTCATAGAGACCCACAGAGATCCACACTCGTAGAAACCCACACTCATAGAGACCCACAGAGACCCACAGAGACCCACACTTATAGAGACTCACCTTAATAGAGACCCATAACCATAGAGACCCAGACTCAGAGATCCACACTCATAGAGACCCACAGAGATCAATACTCATAGAGTCCCAGAGACTCAGGCGATCCATACTCATAGAGACCCATAGAGACCCATAACCATAGAGACCCAGACTCTGAGACCCACAGAGATTCATACTCATATAGAGCCACAGAGACCGACAACCATAGAGACCCAGACTCAGAGACCCACAGAGATTCAGAAACTCATAGAGAACCATAGATACCCACATAATCCCCACAGAGATCCATAGAGACCCAGACTCAGCGAGGCCCACACCAAAACTGTATTTAATTTTGCCAGGTGTAAGACCCCACTACTGGGTTATGTAGTGGCCGCTTTTTCGGTTATGAATCGTAGAGGCTCAGCGAAGTGGCGAATCGTCACGTGGACATTCGTCAGCAGCAGCAGACAAACACGACAAACGATTTATTTTTATTTTGCCAGGCGTAAGGCCACCACGGAGCTACTCTGTAGCGGTTTTTCAGAAGCCACATGGCAATCACAAATGACACTCGTAGAGACCCACACTCATAGAGACCCATAGAGACTGACAGAGATCTATACTCAGAGACCCACAGATATCCACACTCGTAGAGACCCACACTCATAGAGACCCAGAGAGACCCACAGAAATCCACACTCGTAGAGACACACTCATAGAGACTCACGCTCATAGAGACCCACAGAGATCCATACTCATAGAGACCCAGAGACCCACAGAGATCTATACTCATAGAGACCCACAGAGATCCACACTCGTAGAAACCCACACTCATAGAGACCCATAGAGACCCACGGAGACCGACACTCATAGAGACCAATAGACACCCACAGAGATCCATACTCAGAGACTCACATAGATCGACACTCGTAGAGGCCCACACTCATAGAGACCCATAGAGACCCACAATGACCCACACTCATAGAGACCGACACTCATAGGGACCAATAGACACCCACAGAGATCCATACTCATAGAGACCCACAGAAATCTAAATTCGTAGAAACTCACACTCATAGAGACCCACAGATATCCACACTCATGGAGACCCAGAGACCCAGAGAAATCCATACTCATAGAGACCCACACTCATAGAGATCCACACTCATACAGACGCACAATCATAGAGACCCACACTCATAGAGACCCACAGAGGAGCCATAGTCATAGAGACCCATAGAGACCCACAGAGACCCACAGAGACCCACACTCACAGAGACCCACACTCATAGAGCTCACAGTTACCCACACTTATAGAGACCCATAGAGATCCACACTCATAGAGACCCACAGAGACCCACACTCATAGAGCCCACAGAGATCCACACTCAGAAACCCACAGAGATCCACACCCATAGAGACCCCCACTCATAGAGACCCCCACATTCAGAGACCCACACTCATAGAGACCCACACTCATAGAGACCCACAGAGATCCACACCCATAGAGACCCACACACATAGAGACCCACACTCATAGAGACCCATACTCAGAGACCCATAGAGATCCACACACATAGAGATCCAAACATATAGAGACCCCTACTCATAGAGACCCATACTCATAGAGACCCATAGAGACCCACATAGATCCACACCCATAGAGACCCACACACATAGAGACCCATACTCATAGAGACCCATACTCATAGAGACTCATAGAGACCCACAGAGATCCACACACATGTAGACCCAGACACATAGAGACCCCCACTCATAGAGACCCATGCTCATAGAGACCCATAGAGACCCACAGAGATCCATACTCATAGAGACCCACAGAGATCCACAATCATAGAGACCCACACTCATAGAGACCCATAGAGTCCCACAGAGACCCATAGAGACCCACAGAGACCCATAGACCCATCGAGACACAGAGATCCATACTCACCAAGACCCAAAGAGACCAATTTTTATAGAAATCCGTGGAGATCCATCTTAATAGTGACACACACAGAGATCCAGAGACTCATAGAGACTCACAGAAACCCACAACAACAGTGTATAGTTGCGTAGTGTATAGTAGTCTAGTGTGTGGTAGTATCGTTTCTAGTGTAATG
The DNA here is from genome assembly GCF_010993605.1 of Petromyzon marinus. Classification (NCBI taxonomy): domain Eukaryota; kingdom Metazoa; phylum Chordata; class Hyperoartia; order Petromyzontiformes; family Petromyzontidae; genus Petromyzon; species Petromyzon marinus. The sequence continues at coordinate 144,269 of NC_046140.1, read as the reverse complement.
TGTAGTAGTGTAGTGTATATAGGTGTAGTGTAAAGTAGTGTAGTGTAATGTTTAGTAGTGTATAGTGTAGTGTATAGTAGTGTATAGTGTAGTGTATAATTGCGTTGTGTATAGTAGTGTAGTGTATAGAAGTGTAGTGTATAGCAGTGGCGTGTATCATAGTGCAGTGTATAGTGTAGTGTATAGTAGTGCAGTGTATAGTAGTGTAGTGTATATAAGTGTAGTGTATAATAGTGTAGTGTATAGTAGTGTAGTTTATAGTAGTGTAGTGTATAGTAGTGTAGTGTATAGTAGTGTAGTGTATAGTGGTGTAGTGAATGATTAGTGTATTATATAGTGGTGTAGTGTATAGCAGTATATTGTATAGTAGTAGTATTTCGTAGTGCATAGTAGTGTATAGAAGTGCAGTGTATAGTATAGTGTATAGTAGTGTATAGAAGTGTAGTGCATAGTAGTGTAGTGTATAGTAGTGTAGTTTATAGTAGTGTAGTGTATAGTAGTGTAGTGTATAGTAGTGTAGTGTATAGTAGTGTATAGAAGTCAAGTGTATAGTGTATAGTAGTGTATAGAAGTGTAGTGCATAGTAGTGTAGTGTATAGAAGTGTAGTGTATAGTAGTGTAGTGTATAGTTGTGTAGTGTATAGAAGTGTAGTATATAGTAGTGTAGTGTATAGTGTAGTGTATTTTAGCGTATAGAAGTGCAGTGTATAGTGCACAGTAGTGTATAGAAGTGTAATGAGAGCGCCATCTCCTGTACCACGTGTGGCGTTACTTCTTATGCAGTTACGCTTCATATGGGGTAGGGGTTTTACATCCGGAGCAAAGGCGAAGGGGGGGCGGAGCCCACCGGGGGGAAGCCTCCGGAACGTTCCCGAAGGTTTCACGAGGTGGGCGTGGCTAGAGGGCGGAGTTTCAAGTCGCCCCCGGGGCAGCGCATATAAGCGGGGACCCGGGGTCGTTGTTGCTGAAGAAGTATCAAGAGAGGGGCTGCCCGTCGCCGCTGCCCCGCCATCTCCATCGGGCCTCGTGGCGGGGCGAAGCCTCCGGCAGCTTGAGAGCCGCTCCCCTGGCGAGCACCGTCAGGCAGCGGCGGAGGTTGGCGAGCGGGGGGTTGAGAGCCACGTGGCTTGGGGCAGGGGAGCCGCCCGGGCGGCCATCGTTCAGCAGTGAGAGGGAGAGAGAGACAGAGAGAGAGACAGAGAGAGAGAGAGACAAGAGAGACAAGAGACGACCAAGATGTGCCGAAGATTTATTGATGAACGACCTGAAGTTCTTGGCGTGTGGGAGCGACTTGTTACAGAAGTGTCGTTGTATAGAAGTGGAGTGTGTAGCAGTGTAGCATGTAGTGTAGTTGACTGTGTATTGCAGTGTATAGCAGTGTGGTGTATAGTGTAGTGTATAATAGTGTAGTGTATAGTAGTGTAGTTTATAGTAGTGTAGTTTAAGTAGTGCAGTGTATAGTGTAGTTTATAGTAGTATAGTGTATAGTGTAGTGAATAGTGCAGTGAATAGTGTAGTGTATAGTAGTATAGTGTAGTGTATAGCAGTGTAGTGTATAGTAGTGTAGTGTATAGTAGTGTAGTGTATAGTAGTGTAGTGTATAGTAGTGTAGTGCATAGTACTGTAGTGTATAGTAGTGCAATTTATAGTAGTGTAGTGTATGGTAGTGTAGTTTATAGTGTAGTGTATAGTGTAGTGTAGTGTATAGTGTAGCATATAGTGTAGTGTATAGTGTAGTGTATAGTAGTGTAGTTTATAGTGGAGTATATAGTAGTGTAGTGTATAGTGTAGTGTATAATAGTGTAGTGTATCTTAGTGTAGTGTATAGTAGTGTAATGAGGTGTATAGTAGTGTAGTGTGTTGTGTAGTGTATAGTGTAGTGTATAATAGTGTAGTGTATAGTAGTGTAGTGTATAGTAGTGTAGTGTATAGTAGTGTAGTGTATAGTAGTGTAGTTTATAGTGGTGTATAGTAGTGTAGTATATACTGTAGTGTATAGTAGTGTAGTGTATAGTGTAGTTTTTAGTAGTGTACTATATAGTGTAGTGTATAGTAGTGTAGTGTATAGTGTATTGTATTATAGTGTAGTGTATAGTAGTGTAATGTATAGTAGTGTAGTGTATAGTAGTGTAGTTTATAGTGTAGTGTATAGTAGTGTAGTATATAGTGTAGTGTATAGTGTAGTGTATAGTAGTGTAGTATAGTAGTGTAGTGTATAGTCTAGTGTATAGTAGTGTAGTGTATAGTGGACTGTGTATTGCAGTGTATAGTCGAGTCGTATCTTGAACTTCGTTGGCACTGTACTTAGCCCACCGTGACATTTCCCCACGCTGAAATCGGCCACCTGGTTTAGCTGATATAATTTTGCGATATTCAGGGGTCACTTTTGAAAAAACGAAAAATATATTAGATCTGGTGCTTTCGTCACTGCAGGAATTAATCTTTGTTTTTTTCGGTAAAGTCACGTAGAAATAAGAACAGGGTTTAGCAAAATTTGGAAACTATATTAAGCAACGCAGACGGTCGGTTAAAACACAATTAACGCATGGTCCGGTTGAATGCGCTATTTCAAAGATTGTTAAATAGCGTATTCAACCAGACCATGCATGGTAGTGTAGTCTATAGTAGTGTAGTGTATTGTAGTGTAGTGTATAGTAGTGTAGTGTATAGTAGTGTAGTTTATAGTAGTGTAGTGTATAGTAGTGTAGTGCATAGTAGTGTAGTGTATAGAAGTGTAGTTTATAGTAGTGTAGTTTATAGTAGTGTAGTGCTTAGTAGTGTAGTGTATAGTAGAGTGTAGTGTATAGTGGAGTGTATAGTAGTGTAGTGTATAGTGGAGTGCATAGTGTATAGTAGTGTAGTGTATTCTAGTGTATAGTAGTGTAGTGTATAGTAGGGTAGTGCATAGTGTAGTGTATAGTAGAGTAGTGTATCGTAGTGTAGTGTATAGTGTAGTGCATAGTAGTTAGCGTATAGTAGTGTAGTGTATAGTAGTGTAGTGTACAGTAGCGTAGTGTATAGTAGCGTAATGTATAGTAGCGTAGTGTATAGTAGCGTAGTGTATAGTAGTGTATAGTAGTGTAGTGTATAGTAGTGTAGTGTATAGTAGTGTAGTGTATAGTAGTGTAGTGTATAGTGGAGTGTAGTGTATAGTGGAGTGTAGTGTATAGTGGAGTGTAGTGTATAGTGTAGTGTATAGTAGCGTAGTGTATAGTAGTGTAGTGTATAGTAGCGTAGTGTATAGTAGCGTAGTGTATAGTAGTGTAGTGTATAGTAGTGTAGTGTATAGTAGCGTAGTGTATAGTAGCGTAGTGTATAGCAGTGTAGTGTATAGTAGCGTAGTGTATAGTAGCGTAGTGTATAGTAGTGTAGTGTATAGTAGCGTAGTGTATAGTAGCATAGTGTATAGTAGCGTAGTGTATAGTAGCGTAGTGCATAGTGCAGTGTAGTGTATAGTAGTGTAGTGTATAGTAGCGTAGTGTATAGTGGAGTGTAGTGTATAGTGGAGTGGAGTGTATAGTGGAGTGTAGTGTATAGTGTAGTGTATAGTAGCGTAGTGTATAGTAGTGTAGTGTATAGTAGCGTAGTGTATAGTAGTGTAGTGTATAGTAGTGTAGTGTATAGTAGCATAGTGTATAGTAGCGTAGTGTATAGTAGCGTAATGTATAGTAGCGTAGTGTATAGTAGCGTAGTGTATAGTAGTGTAGTGTATAGTAGTGTAGTGTATAGTAGTGTAGTGTATAGTAGTGTAGTGTATAGTAGAGTAGTCTATAGTAGTGTAGTGTATAGTAGCGTAGTGTATAGTAGCGTAGTGTATAGTAGCGTAGTGTATAGTAGTGTAGTGTATAGTAGAGTAGTGTATAGTAGCGTAGTGTATGGTAGTGTAGTGTATAGTGGAGTGTAGTGTATAGTAGTGTAGTGTATAGTAGCGTAGTGTATAGTGGTGTAGTGTATAGTAGCATGGTGTATAGTAGTGTAGTGTATAGTAGCATAGTGTATAGTAGCGTAGTGTATAGTAGTGTAGTGTATAATAGCGTAGTGTATAGTGTAGTGTATAGTAGTGTAGTGTATAGTAGTGTAGTGTATAGTGTAGTGTATAGTAGTGTAGTGTATAGTAGTGTAGTGTACAGTAGCGTAGTGTATAGTAGCGTAATGTATAGTAGCGTAGTGTATAGTAGCGTAGTGTATAGTAGTGTATAGTAGTGTAGTGTATAGTAGTGTAGTGTATAGTAGTGTAGTGTATAGTGGAGTGTAGTGTATAGTGGAGTGTAGTGTATAGTGTAGTGTATAGTAGCGTAGTGTATAGTAGTGTAGTGTATAGTAGCGTAGTGTATAGTAGCGTAGTGTATAGTAGTGTAGTGTATAGTAGTGTAGTGTATAGTAGCGTAGTGTATAGTAGCGTAGTGTATAGTAGTGTAGTGTATAGTAGCGTAGTGTATAGTAGCGTAGTGTATAGTAGTGTAGTGTATAGTAGCGTAGTGTATAGTAGCGTAGTGTATAGTAGCGTAGTGTATAGTAGCGTAGTGCATAGTGCAGTGTAGTGTATAGTAGTGTAGTGTATAGTAGTGTAGTGTATAGTGGAGTGTAGTGTATAGTGGAGTGGAGTGTATAGTGGAGTGTAGTGTATAGTGTAGTGTATAGTAGCGTAGTGTATAGTAGTGTAGTGTATAGTAGCGTAGTGTATAGTAGTGTAGTGTATAGTAGCGTAGTGTATAGTAGCGTAGTGTATAGTAGCGTAATGTATAGTAGCGTAGTGTATAGTAGTGTATAGTAGTGTAGTGTATAGTAGTGTAGTGTATAGTAGTGTAGTGTATAGTAGTGTAGTGTATAGTAGAGTAGTCTATAGTAGTGTAGTGTATAGTAGCGTAGTGTATAGTAGCGTAGTGTATAGTAGCGTAGTGTATAGTAGTGTAGTGTATAGTAGTGTAGTGTATAGTAGCGTAGTGTATGGTAGTGTAGTGTATAGTGGAGTGTAGTGTATAGTAGTGTAGTGTATAGTAGCGTAGTGTATAGTAGTGTAGTGTATAGTAGCATAGTGTATAGTAGTGTAGTGTATAGTAGCATAGTGTATAGTAGCGTAGTGTATAGTAGTGTAGTGTATAATAGCGTAGTGTATAGTGTAGTGTATAGTAGTGTAGTGTATAGTAGTGTAGTGTATAGTGTAGTGTATAGTAGTGTAGTGTATAGTAGTGTAGTGTATAGTAGCGTAGTGTATAGTAGTGTAGTGTATAGTGTAGTGTATAGTAGTGTAGTGTATAGTGTAGTGTATAGTAGTGTAGTGTATAGTAGCGTAGTGTATAGTAGTGTAGTGTATAGTAGCGTAGTGTATAGTAGTGTAGTGTATAGTAGTGTAGTGTATAGTGTAGTGTATAGTAGCGTAGTGTATAGTAGTGTAGTGTATGGTAGTGTAGTGTATAGTAGTGTAGTGTATAGTGTAGTGTATAGTAGTGTAGTGTATATTTCAAACATTGTGAAATAGCGTATTCAACCAGACCACGCGTTAATTGTGTTTTAACCGACCGTCTGCGTTGCTTTATATAGTTTCCAAATTTTGCTAAACCCTTCTAGACTTGAAGCTTTCGTGACTGCAAGGATCCACACTCTTTGAGTTCTATTCGGTAAAGTCACGTAGTAGGTAGCAAAAAAATAAAACAATAAAAAAATCGCGACGTTTCGGCCACAACACAAGCGGCCTTCATCAGGTGAAGAGACCCCCAGCCTGTCTCGAGTTTTGGTCCCTTCACCTGATGAAGGCCGCTTGTGTTGTGGCCCGAAACGTCGTGATTTGTCGTTTTATTTATTTTTTACCTACTACGTGACTTTACCGAATAGAACCAAAGATTTTGCTAAACCCTGCTTGATTCAGTGTGATGCTCCGTATCTCTGCATCCCCTGGTGTATCTGTGTTAATTCCCCTCGACTTAAGGTCTGTGTGTGTGTATATATATATCTTCCTCTACCTGATGATGATTGATCGTGCTGCAATCGAAACGTCGTACATTACGTACTTTTATTTTTAATTTTTTTCTTCTTATTTCTTCCTGGCTTTACTGGGAAAAAAAAAAACACTCAAAGAGAAAAAATCCAGCTCAGGTGGGGCCCTTTAGAGGTGGCAAAATGAACTGACAATTTTTATTTTAAAAAAAAATTCGAAGCAGTTTTAGTTTTTCGTCTTCATCGGATCGTGCGCTGTGGCGTGCAAGGTTAAGACGCAGGTGGAGGTTTAGGAGGGGAGGCGGGGAGGGAGGGGAGAGGGGGAGGGGGGAGGGAGGGGAGAGGGGGAGGGGGGGAGGGAGGGGAGAGGGGGAGGGGGGAGGGAGGGGAGCGATGAGGAGGGAGGAGGGATGGGGGGGAGGGAGGGATGGGGAGGGGTTGGAGGGGGGTGGAGGGAGAGGGGGGGGAGGGAGGGAGGGGGGAGAGAGGGAGGGAGGGGGGAGAGAGGGGGAGGGGGGAGAGAGGGGGGAGGGAGGGGGGAGGGAGGGGGGGAGGGGAGGGGGGGGAGGGAGGGAGGGGGGAGGGAGGGGGGAGAGAGGGGGGAGGAAGGGAGGGGGGAGGGAGGGGGGGATGAGGGAGGGAGGGGGGGAGGGGGGAGGGAGGGGGAGGGAGGGAGGGAGGAAGAAGGGGGGAGGGATGGGGAGGGGTTGGAGGGGGAGGGGTTGGAGGGGGGTGTAGGGAGGGGGGAGGAAGGGAGGGGGGAGGGAGGGGGGAGAGAGGGGGAGGGGGGAGAGAGGGGGAGGGGGGAGAGAGGGGGGAGGGAGGGGGGAGGAAGGGAGGGGGAAGGATGGAGGGAGGCAGGGGGGAGGGGGAGGGAGGGGGAAGAAAGGGGGAGGGGGGAGAGAGGGGGGAGAGAGGGGGGAGGGAGGGGGGGAGGGGAGGGAGGGGGGAGGGAGGGAGGGGGAAAGGGAGGAAGGGAGGGGGAAGGGAGGGGGAGGAAGGGAGGGGGGAGGAAGGGAGGGGGGAGGGGGAGAGGGGGGGAGGAAGAAGGGGGGAGGGATGGGGAGGGGTTGGAGGGGGATGGAGGGGGATGGATGGAGGGGGAGGAAGGGAGGGGGGGAGGGAGGGGGGAAGGAGGGAGGGAGGGGTGATGAAAGGAGTGGGATGGAGCTGTGTAGGAGAGAGTCAGCAGCGTGTCTAGGCGAGGGGTTGTCTGGGATTGTTCTTGGCCAGCTCTCTCACTCCTCACTTGCATACTAGCAGGCAGAGCCGACAGAGGCTGTGTGTGTAGTGTGTGTGGTGTAGTGTGTAGTGTGTGGTGTAGTGTGTGTGTGTAGTGTGTATGTAGTGTGTGTGTAGTGTGTGTGTAGTGTGTGTGTAGTGTGTGTAGTGTGTGTGTGTGTAGTGTGTGTAGTGTGTGTGTGTGTAGTGTGTGTGTAGTGTGTGGTGTGTGTAGTGTGTGTGTAGTGTGTGTGTAGTGTGTGTGTAGTGGTAGTGTGTGTGTAGTGTGTGTGTATAGTGTGTGTGTAGTGTGTGTTGTGTAGTGTGTGTAGTGTGTGTGTAGTGTGTGTGTGGTGTAGTGTGTGTAGTGTGGATCTATGCGGCATTAGTCCGGCAAAACAACCCCCTGCCTCCTCGCGGTGCCGGACGGGCAACTCTGTCGTGGACAGCGCTGTGGGGGGAGATCCAATTTTTGATTGGCTCCTCCCCTCATGGCATATGTGTCCACCACAGGGGCTAAACGGGGGCTCTGGACGGGTGCGAGGGGCTGGTAACCCCTCCACCTTCAATTAATTACCACGAAACCACGAATTAAACTGAAATATGTAACAACTAAGCTTGTGCCGGAGGCCCCGGGGGGCCAGGCGTCTATGACGTCTCCTGGCCAAACCCCAATTGGCGGAGCCAGGAGATTGAATACCTACCCTCGGGGCTACTCCAGAAACAACGAAAAGCCACTACGGGTGGCCACGTGGAATGTTCGAACGCTCACTGCAGAGGAGAGGCTGCCACTCCTCTGTCGGGAGCTGGACCGGTACCGCCTGGATCTATGCGGCATTCAGGAGGTCCGGTGGACCGGCTCTGGCTCCTGCCACCATGAGGGGTGGACAGTCCTCTACTCGGGGCAGCAGACTGCCAAACAACAGGGTGTGGGTCTTCTTTTGAACAAAAGAATGAAGGGGGCGTGGGAGCGTGGCGGTGAGGTGTGGGAAGCTGTAAGCCCCAGGCTACTTTGGGCTCGCCTTCCCATCAACCGGAGGCGAGGAATGGTGGTCGTGGTTACTTATGCCCCCACCGAAGATGAACATCCGTGGAGGGATGCAGGCAAAGCCAATGAGTCAGATGCCTTCTATGACCTCCTGTCACAGGTGCTGGCTAAAGTGGCCCCTCGGGATAGAGTCATCATGTTGGGTGACTTCAATGCCCGAGTTGGTCATGATACTGGCACCTGGTCTGGAGTGATTGGAGGGCATGGGCCAGATCAGCTCAATAACAACGGTAGGAGGCTGCTAGATTGTTGTGCAGCCCATGGGCTTGTAATTACCAACACGCTGTTCCGGCATCGGCGCATCCACACAACATCATGGATGCATGCCGGGTCCAAGCAAGAACATCTGCTGGACTACATAGTGACGGACCAGCGAATGCGAGCCCATGTCCTTGACACCAGGACCTACCGTGGAGCTGATCTGCCCTCTGACCATCGACTAGTCATCTGTAAGATGCGCCTGCCATTCTTCCACTCCGGTGGTGGGTGTACACCCAGGACCCCATTCCAACCTAAAGTGGCCTGGTCTCAGTTATCTGATGAAAGTTGCAAGCGAGAATTTCATCATCGCTTGCGGCTGGGATTGGCATCGTCCCCGACTCCTCCTGATGTCGAGGGTAAATGGGCGAGGTTTAGGACTGTGACTCATGCAGCTGCAATGGCTGCTTTGGGTACGCGGTCCAGACCTCCCCAGACACCCTGGATGACAGAGGAGTTGTTCAGGATGGTTGAGAAAAAGCGACAGGCCCACTGTCATCGGCTACAGAATACCACGTCAGAGAATGAGGAGGCTTACCGCAGCCTTCGCTCAGAGGTTCGGAGAGCCGTGAGGCACTGCAAGGATGGGTGGTGGTCGCGGGTTGCTGAGGAGATGGAGTCTGCCTCAGTGGCCCGTGATCACAAATCTCTATTTAACTCCATCAAAAAAGTAACCTGCAGCGCCACACCTATTACCATCATTAGGGGAAAAAACGGTGATCCAATTTCCGACCCCCAGGAACAGGTTCGCAGATTTGCTGAGCATTTCTGTGAGGTCCTGGGGGAGGGAAAATCCCTCAGCCAGGAAAACACCGTGGCACAAAGTGAGGATGACCCTGCTGAGGCTGCGGTGCCTCAAATATTGGATGAAGTCACCCCCTGTGAGTGGCTGGCTGAGGTGCCATCTGCTGAGGAAGTATTGAAGGCGATCCGGAGTCTGAGACCAGGAAAGGCAGCGGGCAGAGATGATCTCCCAAGCGAAATGCTGAGGGAGGGTGGCGTTTGTGCACAGACTGCCCTATATGACATCATAACAACAGTCTGGACCACTGGACGGGTTCCGCAGGATTGGAAGGATGCCCTGGTGGTCCCCCTTTTTAAGAAGGGGGACCGCACAGACTGTAACAACTACAGGGGCATCTCACTCCTCAGTGTGCCGGGAAAGGTCCTGGCAAGGATTATTCAGCATCGCCTTGCCAGGCACGCTGAGGAGAGGCTTGCGGAGCCCCAATGCGGTTTCAGGAAAGGGCGGTCCTGCACAGATGCCATATTTTCTGTCCGTCTGCTACAGCAGAGGTGTAGGGAATTCCAACAAGACCTACATCTCTGCTTTATTGACCTGGTCAAGGCCTATGATACCATCAGTAGGCCTGGGCTCTGGGTCGTTCTTCGTGCTTTTGGAGTACCTGACCCTCTGCTCACGATCATTAAGGACCTTCATGATGGTGAGCGGGCCCGGGTAAAACTACGTGGCCGGGAGTCAGAGCCATTCCCTGTACACCTTGGGGTGCGACAGGGATGTCCTCTGGCTCCCACATTATTTAACATCTATTTTGACCACGTAGTTCGTGAAGCCTTCAATAGCTGTACCGGGGGAATCTCCATATGGTACAGATATAATGGGAGGCTAATCGATGCCCGGGTGCGGTCAAGGGATGGCTCCCTATTGCTCAACCACGTTATGTATGCTGATGACTTGGTAATAGCTGCTCAGTCAGAGGAGGAGTTGGAGATGCTGCTGCTGAGACTGGAGCGTGCCACTAAGAGGTGGGGCCTTACCATCAGCCCCACCAAAACTAAGCACCTGCCTGGGTATTTTGTACCATCGGACACTCCACCCCCACAACTCCCAATCGGTGATGGGGCAGTTGTGGAGAGAGTGGAGAGTTTCCCATACCTGGGCAGTGTGCTTATGACTGGCTCCAGTTTAACAGCAGAGGTCTCACTCCGAATCAGTCGAGCGGCAATATCTTTTCATCGGTTGCGTAACGCTGTGTGGAAGCTACCTGGTCTATCGCTCCGCACTAAGCTTCAGGTCTTCTCGGCCACGGTCATTCCCTCCCTTCTCTACGCTTGCGAAACGTGGACCCCCCTAATGGAACATCTTCGCCGGTTAGAAACATTTAGGCTGGCCTGCCTACGATCCATCCTGGGTTTAACCAGACTGGATTGTGTGAGGAGCTCACAAATCCTTGAAAGATCTGGGCAGGGTCCCATCGGTGAGCTCCTCCGGCAGGCAAGGCTGCGATGGCTGGGTCATGTAGCCCGCATGCCCAGCCACCGCATGCCGAAACAGCTTTTGTTTGGCCGGATTGAGGGGGCTAAGCGGGCGCGGCACGGGCTAGAGAAGAGATGGAGTGATGTGGTACAGGAGGACGTGGAGCTGAGTGGACTTGCCGATGACTGGTACCAGCGGTGTCAAGATCGGCCTCTGTGGAGGAGGCTCGTGAAGGATGCTACTGGGCAGTTGGAGGCAGTCGCCCTCCAACAACAACGGAGGGCGGAGGAGCGACGCTCACAACAGCGAGCGGAGCGCCGGGTGGCTAAAGCACAGCAGGTTGGCACAGTAGGGGGCACAGGTGGTGCATCAGCCAGTCATCTCAGTCGACCCGTGGCACCTGGGTCTGCCCCGTGACCACCTGCCAGCGGGCGTTCGACACTTCACGTGGCCTCAGGGTGCACATAGCCTGGCACAAGCGTCGTGGTGACGTCACCGCCACTTAGTGGCGAATGGCGGTTGTTGTTGTTGTTGTAGTGTGTGTGTAGTGTGTGTAGTGTGTGTAGTGTGTGTGTGTAGTGTGTGTGTAGTGTGTGTGTAGTGTGTGTGGTGTGTGTGTGTAGTGTGTGTACTCTGTGTAGTGTGTGTAATGTGTAGTGTGTGTGTAGTGTGTGTGGCGTGTGTGTAGGTGTGTAGTGTGTGTGTGTAGTGTGTGTGTGTAGTGTGTATAGTGTAGTGTGTGTAGTGTGTGTAGTGTATGTAGTGTGTGTAGTGTGTGTGCAGTGTGTGTAGTGTGTGTAGTGTGTGTAGTGTATGTAGTGTGTGTAGTGTGTGTGCAGTGTGTGTAGTGTGTGTAGTGTGGTGTGTGTAGTGTGTGTAGTGTGTGTAGTGTGTGTGCAGTGTGTGTGTGCAGTGTGTGTAGTGTATGTAGTGTATGTAGTGTGTGTCTAGTGTGTGTAGTGTGTGTGTGTAGTGTGTGTAGTGTGTGTAGTGTGCGTAGTGTATGTAGTGTGTGTAGTGTGTGTGTAGTGTGTGTGCAGTGTGTGTGTGTGCAGTATGTGTAGTGTGTGTGTAGTGTATGTAGTGTGTGGAGTGTGTGTATTTGTCGTGTGTGTGGAGTGTGTGTGTGTCGTGTGTCTGTCTAGTGTATGTGTAGTGTCTATAAAGACGAATACATTTCTTTAGGAGGCACACTCTTTTCATTGTAATACTCCTCTTTACAGTCCTTAACACACAGAGGGGTATCCGGTACCCTCACCGGATACCCTAAGGAGGTACAGCCTCCGGACTCAGCATAACCTACACACAGGTCTCCTTGATGCCTAAGGAGGTACCAGCCTCCTAGCTTGGCGGGACTTACACGTCTACCGATACCCCATCTCAGAATCCTCCGGCTGGAACCTAGGGGAGGCTATCTGACCCACCGCTGGCCCGGTGGGTCCTGACCGCTGGAAACGCCGAGCCTTGAACCTCAGAAGGGCTGGAAGGCTGGGTCCAGGGTCCTAGCTAGGCTTCAGTCCGGTCTTCGTGTAGGGAGAGAACTCCCCGAGCTCTACGCGGTCACCCTTCTTATACTCGTTCGTGGCCAGGTAGAACCAATCACACATTCCCACGTGGAGCTGTCTGATTGGTTCTCCCCAACTGTGGCTGCGATCCACTTCACCTCGTCTGACCCCAACCGTTATGTACCCAGAGGTAACGCTGCACTTCCCCTTTGATACCTGGTGGCAATGCAGGTTACCAAACAGTGTGTGGTTAACACCTCTACACATAGACACTGCTGCTGCTACTCGCTAGCTAACAGCACTTGCCCCTACAGCCCTGCTAGAGGCTACCTAGGGGTAGCTTTGTCTGTGTGTGTGTGGTGTGTGTAGTACATAGACACTGCTGCTGCTACTCGCTAGCTAACAGCACTTGCCCCTACAGCCCTGCTAGAGGCTACCTGGGGGTAGCTTTGTCTGTGTGTGTGTGGTGTGTAGTACATAGACACTGCTGCTGCTACTCGCTAGCTAACAGCACTTGCCCCTACAGCCCTGCTAGAGGCTACCTGGGGGTAGCTTTGTCTGTGTGTGTGGTGTGTGTGCAGTACATATGTAGTGGCCTTATTGACTGTTCATTTGAGGCAAACACGTATTCATTACAGACGCTTCAATTACAGTGGCGAATCCTTGATACTTGAAGAGGTGACGGCCTCTTCGCCCGTACTCCACAGAGGGAAACGTTCCCCGAGCTTTAGCCCACGCTAGTTCCCTGGTTCCCTCCATCCCGGTCCTCTCTCAGGAGGCTGTCTGACCTGGGCTCAGCTTCGGAGCAGGTCCAGATCACCAGCCACACGAGTCCGGCCCCTCGGAAGGACATCGGGCCTCGTGGCTCTGGTGACACACCCCCTGGCTTGCTTTGCCCGGGCCCTCAGAAGGGCAGCGGGCCTAAGGGAGTCCCAGGGTCTGGCTTAGTCGGTCTTCATTCTTCAACTGGCTCTTCATCTTGCTCGAGTCGAACTGCCTCTCAGCTACCCGGGTTCCCACCTTTTATACTGTCCCTCACTGAGGTTTGGGGCTGGGAGGGATCACAGCGTCCCCCCACAGCCCCCCTCCAGGGTGGTGGCCGTAGCGGACGTGGTTGTGGCCACCGCCCTACAACCGCGTGTCACCCTGCCGTAACACCTCTACGCATTGGGTGAGTGAGTGAATGGGTGAGTGAGTGAGTGAGTGAATGGGTGAGTGAGTGAGTGAATGGGTGAGCGAGTGAATGGGTGAGTGAGTGAGTGGGTGAATGGGTGAGTGCGTGGTTGGGTGAGTGAGTGAATGGGTGAGTGAGTGAATGGGTGAGTGCGTGAGTGAATGGGTGAGTGAGTGAATGGGTGAGTGCGTGGTTGGGTTATTAAGTGAATGGGTAAGTGAGTGAATGGGTGAGTGAGTGAATGGGTGAGTGAGTGAATGGGTGAGTGAGTGCATGGGTGAGTGAGTGAATGGGTGAGTGAGTGAGTGGGTGAATGGGTGAGTGAGTGCGTGGTTGGGTGAGTGAATGGGTGAGTGAGTGAATGGGTGAGTGAGTGGGTGAATGGGTGAGTGAGTGCGTGGTTGGGTGAGTGAGTGAATGGGTGAGTGAGTGAATGGGTGAGTGAGTGGATGGGTGAGTGAGTGAATGGGTGAGTGCGTGGTTGGGTGAGTGAGCGGATGGGTGAGTGAGTGAGTGCGTGGTTGGGTGAGTGAGTGAATGGGTGAGTGAGTGAGTGAGTGCGTGGTTGGGTGAGTGAGTTAATGGGTGAGTGAGTGAATGCGTGGTTGGGTGAGTGAATGGGTGAGTGAGTGAGTGAGTGCGTGGTTGGGTGAGTGAGTGCGTGGTTGGGTGAGTCAGTGAGTGAGTGAATGGGTGAGTGAGTGCGTGGTTGGGTGAGTGAGTGAATGGGTGAGTGAGTGAGTGTGTGGTTGGGTGAGTGAGTGGATGGGTGAGTGAGTGAGTGCGTGGTTGGGTGAGTGAGTGAATGGGTGAGTGAGTGCGTGGTTTGGTGAGTGAATGGGTGAGTGAATGGGTGAGTGAGTGGATGGGTGAGTGAGTGAATGGGTGAGTGTTTGAGCGAGTGGGTGAGTAAATGAGTGGGTGAGTGCATGTGTTCGTGACTGGCTCAGAGACACTAAGAGTGCGAGGCACTCTGTTTATTAACACGGCCTTGACAGGTTAACGCTTGGTAAATAGGGCTCCCAGTCAAGGCAGCTGGTAGACTGCCTTACCAGCGACGCCGAGATGCTCCACGCAGCAGCCCCGAGGTCCCCTTCCGGGAGCCCCTCTTTTACTATCAGCATAGGCCTGGCTCCGCCCCCGGCCACGCCCCCCCGGCCACGCCCCCCGGCCACGCCCCCCGGCCACGCCCCCCTGCCGTGACCTTTCCCCGAGAGCCCTCTCTGGTCTATCACGTGGCCTGCTGTCAGTCAGGGCTGCTTTAAGCTGCAGATCCCCGTCCCTGCGAGCAACCGGGCGCTATGCTGCTACGTGACCGATTCTGTGTCACTACGCGTGGATGAGTGAGCGAATGAGTAGGTGGTTGGGTGGGTGAGTGTACGGGCGAGTGAGTGAATCGGTGGGTGGGTGAGTGGGTGAGTAGGTGAATGGGTGAGTGAGTGTGTTGGTGAGTGGGTGAGTGAGTGAGTGAGTGGATGGGTGAATGAGTGTGTTGGTGAGTGTGTTGATGAGTGGGTGAGTGAGTGAGTTTGGTGTTTGGGTGCGTGTGTTGGTGAGTGGGTGAGTGAGTGAGTGACTGGATGGGTGATTGAGTGTGTTGGTGAGTGTGTCGGTGAGTGGGTGAGTGAGTGAGTGACTGGATGGGTGAATGAGTGTGTTGGTGAGTGAGTGTGGTAATGAGTGGGTGTGTTGATGGGTGAGTAGGTGAATGGGTGAGTGAATGTGTTGGTGAGTGAGTGGCTGGATGGGTGAATGTGTATGTTGGTGAGTGAGTGTGTTGATGGGTGGGTGAATGAGTGAGTGAGTTTGGTGTTTGGGTGCGTGAGTGAGTGAGTGTGTTGGTGAGTTGGTGAGTGAGTGAGTGACTCGATGGGTGAATGAGTGAGTGTGTTGATGGGTGAGTAGGTGAATGGGTGAGTGAGTGTGTTGGTGAGTGAGTGGCTGGATGGGTGAATGTGTATGTTGGTGAGTGAGTGTGTTGATGGGTGGGTGAGTGAGTGGATGGGTGAATGAGTGTGTTGGTGAGTGTGTTGATGAGTGGGTGAATGAGTGAGTGAGTTTGGTGTTTGGGTGCGTGAGTGAGTGAGTGTGTTGGTGAGTTGGTGAGTGAGTGAGTGACTGGATGGGTGAATGAGTGTGTTGGTGAGTGAGTGTGTTGATGAGTGGGTGAGTGAGTGAGTGACTGGATGGGTGAATGTGTATGTTGGTGAGTGAGTGTGTTTATGGGTGGGTGAATGAGTGAGTGAGTTTGGTGTTTGGGTGCGTGAGTGAGTGAGTGTGTTGGTGAGTTGGTGAGTGAGTGAGTGACTCGATGGGTGAATGAGTGAGTGTGTTGATGGGTGAGTAGGTGAATGGGTGAGTGAGTGTGTTGGTGAGTGAGTGGCTGGATGGGTGAATGTGTATGTTGGTGAGTGAGTGTGTTGATGGGTGGGTGAGTGAGTGGATGGGTGAATGAGTGTGTTGGTGAGTGTGTTGATGAGTGGGTGAATGAGTGAGTGAGTTTGATGTTTGGGTGCGTGAGTGAGTGAGTGTGTTGGTGAGTTGGTGAGTGAGTGAGTGACTGGATGGGTGAATGAGTGTGTTGGTGAGTGAGTGTGTTGATGAGTGGGTGAGTGAGTGAGTGACTGGATGGGTGAATGAGTGTGTTGGTGAGTGTTTTGGTCGGTGGGGAGCGGTAATGTAGTGGTTAGCGCTACGCTGCGATGCGAACCTGGCGACCCGGGTTCGATTCCCGTTCACGGTAAACACCGGTTACGATGATCTCAACCGGTCATGGGCCTCCCCTAGGTCGACTCAGCCTCAAATGAGTACCTGGTGCGATGTGTAAACATCGCCACTGGGGAGACAAAGGCGGTCAGGCGTGGTGTTGTCCACCCACCCCCTCGTGTGCCGTGCCGACCTTTATAGGTGCTGCTCGCTAACAGCACTTGCCCCAACAGTCTGTTGAGGCTACGCGGGGGGATCTTTGTCTTTTTCTTTTTG
This sequence comes from Petromyzon marinus, assembly GCF_010993605.1. Lineage (NCBI taxonomy): Eukaryota > Metazoa > Chordata > Hyperoartia > Petromyzontiformes > Petromyzontidae > Petromyzon > Petromyzon marinus. The sequence continues at coordinate 127,929 of NC_046140.1, read as the reverse complement.
GTTGGTGAATGAGTGAGTGAGTAACTGGGTCGCTGAGCGAATGGGTGGGTGAATAAGTGAACGTGTGGGTGGGTGAGTGAGTGACTGGATGGGTGAACTAATGCATTTCCTATTAACTGATCCATTGTTTGGTAACTGATGCATTCTGTGGTAGATTCGGTGGTGGGGAGAGACAAGCGAGGGCGACATTGGAAATCGCTGACCAAAATGCACGCGAGAGTGATTAAATGAGCCCCGAGGTTTCGAGCTTGGAAATACATTTTTGTCGTGTTGTGCTGGAACTGTTTGCGCAGAATAGGGAACAATGAACACAAATGATTAGCACGTGCGTAACAACAACAACCCCTCTTGATATTAATAGCAGTGGTTTGACTTATTTACGTGCAACGAGAACAGCATCCCAACCCCGACCGCACTGTTATCCACATTGCACACGTTCGCTAGATGTTGACGTCCTAGCCCGGTGTACAGGAGGTCGCTGGTTCGATTCCCGGACCCTTACGATGCCCGTTGTTGTATATTTCGAGTTTGCATCTCTCTCCTTCATCCTATGGAGATGTTGACTACCTCGCCTGGTATACAGGAGGTCGTGGGTCCGATTCCCAGACCCTGACAATGCCTGCTGTTGTATATTTGGAGTCTGCATGTCTGCCGTTCCCCGTTTATAGTTTTAGTATGGGTCTCTATGAGTCTGTAGAAGCACGGGGTTAAGAGTGTTTGATTGCTGCTCTAAATGTCCACGTGATGATGATGATGAAATCAGCCACTTGGTTGAGCGATCATTCGTGATGGCCAGCGTCGCTTCTGCCGCCACCACCACCGCCCCTGCCCTCCGGTGGGCACCAGATGATAATTCCCCCGATACAGCTATAGAAAGCTTCTTGAACGACGTGGTGGAAAAAGATGTTAAATAATGTGGGAGCCAGAGGACATCCCTGTTGCACCCCAAGGTGAACAGGGAATGGTTCTGACTCCTGGCCATGCAGCTTTACCCGAACCCGCTCACCATCATGAAGGTCCTTAATGATCGTGAGCAGAGGGTCAGGGACTCCGAAAGCACGAAGAACAACCCAGAGCCCAGGCCTACTGATGGTATCATAGGCCTTGACCAGGTCATGTGGGAATTCTTTACACCTCTGCTGTAGCAGACTGACATAAAATATGACATCTGTGCAGGACCGTCCTTTCCTGAAACCGCATTGGGGCTCCGCAAGCCTCTCCTCAGCGTGCCTGGCAAGGCGATGTTGAATAATCCTTGCCAGGACCTTTCCCGGCACACTGAGGAGTGAGATGCCCCTGTAGTTTTTTACAGTCTCAACGGTCTCCCGTTCTAAAGAGGGGGTTCACCAGGACATCCTTCCAATCCCGCGGAACAAATTCAGTGGTCCAGACTGTTGTTATGATGTCATGTAGGGCAGTCTGCATAGAAACACCACCCTCAGCAGTTTAACTTGGGAGATCATCTACTTCTTTAAATATTTGAGGTACCGCAGCCTCAGCAGGGTCATCCCCACTTTTCCCATCGATGTTTCTGGGCTTAGGGATTTCCCCTCACCCAAGACCTCACATAAATGCTCAGAAAATCTGACAACCTACTCCTGGGGGTCGGAGATCGGATCAGCATTCGTTCCCCAAAGGATGGTGATAGGTGTGGCACTGCAAGTAACTTTTTTGATGTAATTAAAGAGCAATTTGTGATCGCGGGCCATTGAGGCAAACTCTATCTCCTCAGCAACCCGCGACCGCCACCAATCCTTGCAGTGTCCGCATGGCTCTCCGAACCTCTGAGCAAAGGTAAGCCTCCTCATTCTCCAACGTGCGATGCTGTAGACAGTGGGAGTGGGCCTGCCGCTTTTTCTCAGCCAGCCTAACCACCTCATCTGTCAGCCAGAGTCTCTGAGGAGGTCCGGACCGTGTACCCGAAGCAGCCATTGCAGCTGCGTGAGTCACAGTCCTAAACCTCGCCAATTTCCCCTCAGCATCAGGAGCAGGGTGGGACGATGCCAACCACAGCTGCAAAGCGATGATAAAATTCTCGCTTGCAACTTTCATCAGCTAGCTGAGACCAGGACACTGTGGGTTTGAATGGGGTCCTGAACGTACACCCAACACCGGAGTGGAAGAATGGCAGGCACATCTTACAGATGATTAGTCGATGGTAGAGTGAGCAGATCAGCTCCACGGTAGGTCCTGGTGTCCAAGATATGGGCCTGCATCCGCTGTTCCATCACTATGTAGTCCAGCAGATGTTTTTTTTTTTTTTCTTGGACCTGGCATGCACCCATGATGTTGTGTGGATGCGCTGATGCCGGAACAGTGTGTTGGTAAATTTTGATTTAAAGCTTTCGTGACTGCAGTAATTCATATTCTTAGTTTTTTCGGTAAAGTCACATTGAAGGGAAACAACAAAATAATAAAATATATATAAAACAATAAAAAATTCTCACGACGTTTCGACCATAACTCAAACGGTCGTCTTCAGGTGTGTTGGTTTGCATAAATTTATTTTTTAAACGGCGCATTTATTTATTTATAAAAACGTTAGCGCCACGCGCAACGATTTGGCAGTTTATTTAGGACTAGTCCATCTATATTCTGAAAAGAGGAGGGGGGAGACGAAATTTTTTTATAATGTATGCTGTCTGAAAGCCACTGTAAGCGTGAACAATCAATTAAGACCTGAAATGGTTTATCAAATCTTTCCAATGATTGCTAAGATAGAATCCATCTTCTCGGTTGAAATTGTCTCTGTGCTTGTATATGTGGATGGCCTCATGAACGAATCTCTCATGGAAGCCAGATGGCTTACAAAGAACCTCTGTCTTGAAAAAGTCAATGGCATGTGAGCCTACTGAATTAGAACAATGATCTGCCAAGGCCGAGGTGTTGGTCCTACCGTGTTTAAGGTCTGCTTTGTGTTCACGAATGCGGTCCATGTCTCGGACCACCCACTCACCCACCCACTCGCTTCACACCATCAATAGGTAAACTCCCCCCCCCCCCCCCCCCCGCCAACCGGCATGTTCACCCGCATGTACACCACCTCCACACCGTTCATCATGCTAAGTCGGCCAATCAAATGCTAATAATTTTTACGCTAATTCCTTTGTCAAGGCACCTTGATTACTCTCACACAGCTTAAAGGTCGCGGTCTGAGCGTGGCTGCGTTTCACTCCAGCGCTGTCCTCCAGTCTGGTCCCTTCACCTGATGAAGGCCGCTTGTGTTGTGGCCGAAACGTCGTGATTTTTTGTTGTTTTATTTTTTTACCTACTACGTGACTTTACCGAATAGAACCAAAGAGAATACAGTGCGTAAAATTCGTGATCTGCTCCCATCTGCCAAGGACGTGAATCCTGACGGGCAATATTCCTGGCGTCCACAAGCTAAGCTGTATCTGCGGCAGCGGTTACGTTGGGGAAACCAAGCGACATGTCTCGGACCGTGTTCGTGAACATAAGGCAGATTTGAAACACGGCAGGTGCAATACTTCCGCCGTGGCTGATCATGACTTTAATGTGGCTGGCTCACGCGAGAAATTGATTTTTCTCAGACGACGGCGCTTTGCGAGCCGACTGGCCATCAACAACGATTCGTTCACGAAGCCATCCGCAATATGCGTAGTGAGTTCTGATGGCGATAGAGACGTGGTCGTAGAGGCAACACGGGTTGTTTATTTATAACTAACAACAACAACTCCCTTAACACCTAGATTTGAAGCTTTCGTGACTGCAAGGATCCATTCTATTCGGTTAAAGGCCACTTGTGTTGTGGCCGAAACGTCGTGATTTTTGTTGTTTTATTTTTTTTACCTACTACGTGACTATCCCTTAACACCCCCTATCCAGGGAGTTATGGCCTCTGGGCCATCGTGACCTAAACACCGCCCCGTTCGCTCCCAGCCCTCCGGCTATCAGTGCCCTAGGGGAGGCTATCTGACCCGACCCATCCAAGGCAAGGGTCCCCGACCACTGGTCCCAGCTCAAACCGGCACCTTAACAAGGACGTCGGGTAAATTTTCATTTACAGCTTTCGTGACTGCAGGGATATTCATATTCTTGGTTCTTTCGGTGAAGTCACCGCGTAGATAGGGAAACAATGAAGTAATAAAAATATAAAACAATAAAATTCTCACGATGTTTCGACCGCAGCGCAAAGCAGCAATCATCATCAGGTGTGAAAACCACCGGCAGGAAAATTTGAAATTTTCTCGAATTTGAAATTTCTTGAATTTTCTATTTTTTTGCTGTGGCTTTCACACCTGATGATGATTGCCGCTTTGTGTTGCGGTCGAAACGTCGTGAGAATTTTACCGTTTTATATTTTTTATTATTTCACTGTTTCCCTATCTAAGCGGTGGTGACTTTACCGAAAGAACCAAGAATAAGGACGTCGGGATCGAGGTCCCCAGGGTCCTGACTAGGGAGTCTATCCTGACCCGACCCAGCCAAGGAACGGCTCTCGACCACTGGTCCAAGCTCGAACCCGCTGCCCTTGACAAGGACGTCGGGATCGTGGTCCCAGGGTCCTCGTCTCGCTGCTCTTCGGCTCTTCAGTCTTCGTAGAACTGCCTCAGAGCTCTGCTTGGGATGCCCCTTTTATACACCTCTAGGGGACCCTCCGCCCCTGGTACCGCCCCCTTTCTGGAACCTTCCAGAAGATCCTTTGAAGGGCCCCGTCCCAGTCCCCCCCCCCCCCCCCCCCACCACCTGGGGTAGGGGAGGGGGACACAGCCTCCCTTTGGTCCGGCTCCCTCTCTATCCCCTTGTTCTGGCTAGCACACCCTCCCGACCTCTGGCTGCAACTGCAGGTGAGTGGATGCAGGCGAACTGGCAGGTAAGTGGATGCAGGCGGCGCGTGCACACGCGATCCGGCGCTACACACGTACAGACACAGACACAATTTCAACCAAGGCGGCAGGTTTTGAACCCCGGCAATCATTGTAAAGATGTCATCAACCACTTTGGCTCGTGACTTGAATTGTGCTTTCTTGTCAACCACCACCGTCGGCAGTGTGGATGGGTGTAGCGAGGTGCAATGCCCCCCCCCCCACCTCACCCCAATCTCTACCCCCCTCTCTCCCCCTATCTCTACCCCCCCCTTTCTCCCCATGTCAATGCTCCCCCCCCCCATTGTCTAACGCATTCGTTTTACTTGTGCTGTTTAAGCTGCACGGCTTTGCTCACTCTGAAAGGGCTCATCACAAGCAGTTGCATTTGGAGGCTTGCCCCCTCTTTTCTCTCAACCGCCTGATGAAGACCGCTTTCTTTTTTTTACCTATGTTACTTTACCGAAAGAACCAAGAATATTAATTCCTGCAGTCAGGAAAGTTTCAAGTCAAAATTTTTACGATTTGGTTACCCTTGCAACGGATCAAGCCCCTGCCCACACAAACCCACTCTCGTTGCTAATTTTTTTTCTTCTCTTATCAGCAACTGGCTTTATCGGAGTGAGCCGTTAGTCCGCTCTTTCTCTGTCGGCGACGCTCGGCAGAATGGGCTGCGGAACGTCAGCACGGGCTACGATGTTGGTTTTCTTCGTCGTGACGGGGAACCTCGCAGGTGAGTGAACCTTAATTGAATACAAATTAAGTGGTGGGAATCTTTTTTTTTCCTCCGCGTTTTATTTTACCCACCGCTGTGCCTGAGTGGCTGCTTTTTTTATATTTTTAAGCTTACCCGGCCATTCGCAGATGATAGCAGCTCAATGGAAGTAAAGTATCATCGTGCAGAAATTTAAAGCAGCAGCAGCTGAATTCTGTAAAGCTAAACCATTTTTTTTATTTTACCAGCTAAAACCCACTGAACTACGTAGCTTCTTTTTTGCAGAAGCGACCTGGCTATCACGAACCAAGTCGCTGATGTCCATCACAACGTGGCCATTTATAGAAGCAACCAGATACTCTAAACACGTGTTCTACAGAGAGACCCATAGAGCCACAGAGACCCACACACCCACAGAGACTCAGAGAGACCCATACGACAACTAAACAATTGTTTTATTTTTGTTTGTTATCAGGCGTAAGGCCTCGCTGAGCTATGTAGCTTCATTATCAGAAGCGACCGGCTAATCGCAGATGATAGCAGCTCAACGCAAGTGGCCTATCGTCGCGCAGAAAGTTAAAGCGGCGTCCAAAAACTCTAGACTGAAACAACAAAAAGTTTAACCAGGTCAAGCCCACTGAACTACTACGTAGCTTTTTTTTTCCAGAAGCGACCTGGCCATCACGAAGTAGAGTCCGAACCGAGTTGCTGATGTCCACCACAACGTGGACATTTATGGAAGCAACCAAATGCTCTAAACAAGCGTAGTCACTTTAAGATTCTAGATTTAAAGCTTTCGTGACTGCTAGGATCCATACTCTTTGGTTCTATTGGGTAAAGTCACGTAGGTAAAAATTTAAATGACAAAAAATAACGACGTTTCGGCCACAACACAAGCGGCCTTCATCAGGTGAAGGGACGAGACTTGTCTGGAGGACAGCGCTGGAGTGAGAGGAGCCACGCTTAGATCACGATCACGACACAGCTTAAAGGTCGTGATCTAAGCGTGGCTTCTTCCACTCCAGCGCTGTCCTCCAGACAGTCTCGTCCCTTCACCTGATGAAGGACGCTTGTGTTGTGGCCGAAACGTCGTAATTTTTTGTTATTTTATTTGCACCTTCTACGTGACTTCACTTTGGTCGTGTTTTTGTTTTGTTGCGGTTGCAGCCGAGTCAAGAGCCGCATGGCTCTCACAGAGCAATACCTCATACATGAAGCTGAAACTCAAACGCGTTAGACAGATTCGCAGAGAGGCCCATAGAACCACAGAGACCCATAGAGACCCATAGAGACCCGTAATCAAATTAAACTTGCCAGGTGTAAGCCCCACTGAGCTACGTAGCTTCTGATTCAGAAGCGATCTGGCCATCACAAATGACAGCCCAACGAAGCGGGTTCATCAAGTGAACACTTAGAGCAGTATTTACATTATGAGGCCTCCTTTGCCAGTAACAAGATATAGTAATAGGTTTTAATCCTTTTAACTGGCACAAAAAACTGACACCTTTATTCAAGGCATCATGTTTGCAATAACCACAACACAAGCAGTCAAAATGCAAACAAAAAGAGACAACTCTGATAATGATATTGGCACTGTCCTTGAATTTGATTGGTCCACACCAGAGACGGCTTTTCTTAGAGCCTAGTCTCCATTGGTGTTGGACCAGAAGACGCCAAAAGGCGTACAACTCAAAAACAGCACACTATCAGAGTATTGAGGGCTCGGGGTGAGCATTTACATTATGAGACCTCCTTTGCCAGTAACAAGATATAGGAATAGGTTTTAACCCTTTTAACTGGCACAAAAAACTGACACCTTTATTCAAGGCATCATGTTTGCAATAGCCACAACACAAAAATTTGACTGCTTGTGTTGTGGTTATTGCAAACATGATGCCTTGAATAAAGGTGTCAGTTTTTGTGCCAGTTAAAAGGGTAAAACCTGTTCCTATAACTTAGAGCAGTTATCATATTAAAGGTTTTTGGGTTAGATCGCGTAAGTATGAATGTGTCGTGACCCTCGACCACGTAAACAACGCGCCAATTAGTTACTATTTCAGCCCACCGGTGTATTGGAGAGTGAATCCACAATTTGAGTGGTGCGACATTTCGCTGGCAATTACATCCAGCATCATCGGGCGAATTTACCAGAATATTGAAGCAATCCACCTGCTTCTGGTCTTAAATAGAGCATGATGATGTCATCACTGAACCCATCAGGTGCAGAGATCAGAGGTGGTTGGGGTTATTGTAATTATATGACACGGACGGCGTCCGTGAACACACTAGGCGGATCTGAAACACGGTAGGACCAATACCTCTGCCGTTGCCGATCATTGTTTTAACGCTGTGGGCTCACTCGAAATTGATTTTTCCAAGACGGAGGTACTCTGAAAACCTACCGGCTACCTTCAGAGATTTGTTCATGAAGCCATCCAGATGTATAAACACAGACACAACTTCAACCGAGAGGATGGGTACAAACTGAGCAATCATTGGGAGGACGTTAGTAACCAGGTAAAGTCTTAACTGACTGTGACGTTTCCATCCTACCTGCCTATGTCAGCTGTTATTTCGACTCTCTCTCTCTATGCCTCTCTCTTAGATCTCTCATGCTCACATCTCCTTTGGATTGCACTCTCATGCTCACATGCCCTTTGGATTGCACTCTCATGCTCACATGCCCTTTGGATTGCACTCTCATGCTCACATGCCCTTTGGATTGCACTCTCATGCTCACCCGTTGGGTTGCACTCCGTCGTCTAGGAGGCCACTCTTCTTTTCCTTCTTTTCTCCAGTTACGCGCTAACTTCTCGCATTGACATCATGCTAATCACTCACATTAACATAGCCACTTCCGTGGCCTCTAATTTCTCACATTAACAACATGCTAATATCTCACAATAACATCACGCTAATCTCTCACGTTAACATAGTCACTCCCGTGCCCTCTAATTTCTCACATTAACATCATGCTAATCTCTCACATTAACATAGCCACTTCCGTGGCCTCTAATTTCTCACAATAACAACATGCTAATCTCTCACATTAACATCACGCTAATCACTCACATTAACATAGCCACTTCCGTGGCCTCTAATTTCTCACATTAACACCATGCTAATCTCTCACATTAACATAGTCACTCCCGTACCCTCTAACTTCTCGCATTAACATCATGCGAATCTCTCACGTTAACATCATGCTAATCTCTCACGTTAACATAGTCACTCCCGTACCCTCTAATTTCTAACATTAACACCATGCTAATCTCTCACGTTAACATAGTCACTCCCGTACCCTCTAATTTCTCACATTAACATTATGCTAATCTCTCACATTAACATAGACACTTGCGTGCCCTCTAAGTTCTCACATTAACATCATGCTAATCACTCACATTAACATAACCACTTCCGTGCCCTCTAAATTCTCACATTAACATCATGCTAATCACTCACATTAACATAGCCACTTCCATGGCCTCTAATTTCTCACATTAACACCATGCTAATCTCTCAAATTAACATCATGCGAATCTCTCACGTTAACATAGTCACTCCCGTACCCTCTAATTTCTCACATTAACATCATGCTAATCTCTCACATTAACATAGCCACTTCCATTGCCCTCTAATTTCTCACATTAACATCATGCTAATCTCTCACATTAACATTATGCTAATCACTCACATTAACATATTCACTTCTGTGACCTCTAATTTCTCACATTAACATCATGCTAATCACTCACATTAACATATTCACTTCTGTGACCTCTAATTTCTCACATTAACATCATGCTAATCCCTCACATTAACATAGCCACTTCCATTGCCCTCTAATTTCTCACATTAACATCATGCTAATCTCTCACATTAACATAGTCACATCCATGCCCTCTAATCTCTCACATTAACATTATGCTAATCTCTCACATTAACATAGCCACTTCGTGCCCTCTAATTTCTCACATTAACATCATGCTAATCGCTCACATTAACATAGCCACTTCCGTGGCCTCTAATTTATCACATTAACATCACGCTAATCACTCACAATAACATATTCACTTCTGTGACCTCTAATTTCTCACATTAACATCATGCTAATCTCTCACATTAACATAGCCACTTCCGTGCAATCTAATCTCTCACATTAACATCATGCTAATCCCTCACATTAACATAGCCACTTCCATTGCCCTCTAATTTCTCACATTAACAAGATGCTAATCTCTCACATTAACATAGCCACTTCCGTGCAATCTAATCTCTCACATTAACATCATGCTAATCTCTCACATTAACATCACGCTAATCACTCACATTAACATAGCCACTCCCTGCCCTCTAATTTCTCACATTAACATCATGCTAATCGCTCACATTAACATAGCCACTTCCGTGGCCTCTAATTTATCACATTAACATCACGCTAATCACTCACAATAACATATTCACTTCTGTGACCTCTAATTTCTCACATTAACATCATGCTAATCTCTCACATTAACATAGCCACTTCCGTGCAATCTAATCTCTCACATTAACATCATGCTAATCCCTCACATTAACATAGCCACTTCCATTGCCCTCTAATTTCTCACATTAACAAGATGCTAATCTCTCACATTAACATAGCCACTTCCGTGCAATCTAATCTCTCACATTAACATCATGCTAATCTCTCACATTAACATCACGCTAATCACTCACATTAACATAGCCACTCCCGTGCCCTCTAAGTTCTCACATTAACATCATGCTAATCTCTCACATTAACATAGCCACTTCCGTGGCCTCTAATTTATCACATTAACATCATGCGAATCACTCACATTAACATACCCCCTTCCGTACCCTCTAAGTTCTCACATTAACACCATGCTAATATCTCACATTAACATTATGCTAATCTCTCACATTAACATAGTCACATCCGTGCCCTCTAATTTCTCACATTAACATCATGCTAATCACTCACATTAATATATTCACTTCCGTGACCTCTAATTTCTCACATTAACATCATGCTAATCTCTCACATTAACATAGCCACTTTCGTGCAATCTAATCTCTCACATTAACATCATGCTAATCTCTCACATTAACATAGCCACTTCCGTGCAATCTAATCTCTCACATTAACATCATGCTAATCCCTCACATTAACATAGCCACTTCCATTGCCCTCTAATTTCTCACATTAACAAGATGCTAATCTCTCACATTAACATAGCCACTTCCGTGCAATCTAATCTCTCACATTAACAGCATGCTAATCCCTCACATTAACATAGCCACTTCCATTGCCCTCTAATTTTTCACATGAACGTCATGCTAATCTCTCACATTAACATAGCCACTCCCGTGCCCTCTAATTTCTCACATTAACATCATGCAATCTCTCACATTAACATAGCCACTTCCGTGCAATCTAATCTCTCACATTAACATCATGCTAATCCCTCACATTAACATAGCCACTTCCATTGCCCTCTAATTTCTCACATTAACAAGATGCTAATCTCTCACATTAACATAGCCACTTCCGTGCAATCTAATCTCTCACATTAACATCATGCTAATCTCTCACATTAACATCACGCTAATCACTCACATTAACATAGTCACTCCCGTGTCCTCTAATTTCTCACATTAACATCACGCTAATCTCTCACATTCACATAGCCACTTCCGTGCAATCTAATCTCTCACATTAACATCATGATAATCTCTCACATTAACATCATGCGAATCTCTCACGTTAACATAGTCACTCCCGTACCCTCTAATTTATCACATTAACATCACGCTAATCTCTCACATTAACATAGCCACTTCCGTCCAATCTAATCTCTCACATTAACATCATGCTAATCGCTCACATTAACATAGCCACTTCCGTGGCCTCTAATTTATCACATTAACATCACGCTAATCTCTCACATTAACATAGCCACTTCCGTGCAATCTAATATCTCAAATTAACATCACGCTAATCTCTCACATTAACATAGTCACTCCCGTGTCCTCTAATTTCTCACATTAACATCATGCTAATCTCTCACATTCACATAGCCACTTCCGTGCAATCTAATCTCTCACATTAACATCATGCTAATCTCTCACTTTAACATAGCCACTTCCATTGCCCTTTAATTTTTCACATGAACATCATGCTAATCTCTCACGTTAACATAGTCACTCCCGTGCCCTCTAATTTCTCACATTAACATCATGCTAATCACTCACATTAACATAGCCACTTCCATTGCCCTCTAATTTCTCACATTAACATCATGCTAATCTCTCACATTAACATAGTCACTCCCGTGCTCTATAATTTCTCACATTAACATCATGCTAATCTCTCACATTCACATAGCCACTTCCGTGCTATCTAATCTCTCACATTAACATAGCCACTTCAATTGCCCTCTGATTTTTCACGTTAATATCATGCTAATCTCTCACATTAACATAGTCACATCCATGCCCTCTAATCTCTCATGTTAACATAATGCTAATCTCTCACGTTAACATAGCCACTTCCATTGCCCTCTAATTTCTCACATTAACATTATGCTAATCTCTCACATTAACATAGCCACTTCCGTGACCTCTAATTTCTCACATTAACATCATGCTAATCCCTCACATTAACATAGCCACTTCCATTGCCCTCTAATTTCTCACATTAACATCATGCTAATCACTCACATTAACATAGCCACTTCCATTGCCCTCTAATTTCTCACATTAACATTATGCTAATCTCTCACATTCACATAGCCACTCCCGTGTCCTCTAATTTCTCACATTAACATCATGCTAATCTCTCACATTAACATAGCCACTTCCATTGCCCTCTAATTTATCACATTAACATCATGCTAATCTCTCACATTAACAGAGCCACTTCCGTACAATCTGATCTCTCACATTAACATCATGCTAATCCCTCTTATTAACATAGCCACTTCCATTGCCCTCTAATTTATCACAGTAACATCATGCTAATCTCTCACGTTAACATAGTCACTCCCGTGTCCTCTAATTTCTCACATTAACATCATGCTAATCTCTCACATTCACATAGTCTCTCCCGTGTCCTCTAATTTCTCACATTAACATTATGCTAATCTCTCACATTAACATAGCCACTTCCATTGCCCTCTAATTTCTCACATTAACATCATGCTAATCTCTCACATTCACATAGCCACTTCTGTGCAATCTAATCTCTCACAGTAACATCATGCTAATCCCTCACATTAACATAGCCACTTCCATTGCCCTCTAATTTCTCACATTAACATCATGCTAATCTCTCACGTTAACATAGTCACTCCCGTGTCCTCTAATTTCTCACATTAACATCATGCTAATCTCTCACATTAACATAGCCACTTCAGTACCCTCTAATTTCTCACATTAACATCATGCTAATCTCTCACATTCACATAGCCACTTCCGTGCCCTCTGATTTATCACATGAACATCACGCTAATCTCTCACATTAACATAGCCACTTCCGTGCAATCTAATCTCTCACATTAACATCATGATAATCCCTCACATTAACATAGCCACTTCCATTGCCCTCTAATTTTTCACATTGACATCATGCTAATCTCTCACATTAACATAGCCACTCCCGTGCCCTCTAATTTCTCACGTTAACATCATGCTAATCTCTCACATTAACATAGCCACTTCCATGCCCTCTGATTTTTCACGTTAATATCATGCTAATCTCTCACATTAACATTATGCTAATCTCTCACATTAACATAGTCACATCCATGCCCTCTAATCTCTCACATTAACATAATGCTAATCTCTCACATTAACATAGCCACTTCCATTGCCCTCTAATTTCTCACATTAACATTATGCTAATCTCTCACATTAACATAGCCACTTCCGTGACCTCTAATTTCTCACGTTAACATCATGCTAATCCCTCACATTAACATAGCCACTTCCATTGCCCTCTAATTTCTCACATTAACATCATGCTAATCACTCACATTCACATAGTCACTCCCGTGTCCTCTAATTTCTCACATTAACATCATGCTAATCTCTCACATTCACATAGCCACTTCCATTGCCCTCTAATTTTTCACATTAACATCATGCTAATCACTCACATTAACATAGCCACTCCCGTGTCCTCTAATTTCTCACATTAACATCATGCTAATCTCTCACATTCACATAGCCACTTCCATTGCCCTCTAATTTTTCACATTAACAAGATGCTAATCTCTCACATTCACATAGCCACCTCCGTGCCCTCGTCTAGAAGGCCGCTCTCCCTATCTTACAAATTCGTGCTAATTTCTCACATTAACATCACTTGCCCCGGCCACTTATTTATGACCCTTGAGCTATACCCCATTGCAACCCTTTTAAAACAGTCTGCTCAGCAGCAGACCACGTTTTCCCACCTGATGATGGACTACGTGATGACTTTACCGAAAGAACCAAAGAGTTTGGATTCCTGCAGTCACGAGAGCTTCAAATCAAGATTAGTAATCACTTCAATAGTATGTGTTTCCTCTATAAGGAATTGTAATACGCATCGCTTAATAACTGAACACAATCAGGTGCAAAGATCAGAGGCGGAGGAGGGGGTGAAAGGGGTTATTGTTATTATATACTTTTTTTCAGTAATCAGTTAATAAGTATGTGTTTCCTCTATGAGAAATTGTAATTGTAAGATGTATTACTTAATAACACGCTTCCAGGCCGCACTAAGCCTGGAGTTATCAGAGCGGTCAAAATAATTAGTATTTCTCTCGATTTCAATGGATTCTCGACTTGTTCTCGGCCAGTAATAATTAGTTTTACGCAACACTTCCACGTTATCAAGATCAATTGAGTGTCCTTTTCGGCAAAAGCATGTCCTGTCACTGCCGACAGCTGTGTTTGAGATAATTTAATATTTTTGCGGTGTTCTTTTAGTGTTACACTAATGTACCGTCCCGTCTGTACAATATAGCATCCGCCACATAAGCAATTGATCCGATGCACACCTTCTGTTGATTAGGTAAAGTCACGTAGGTAACTTACCCAATAGAACCAAAGAGTATGGAGCCTAGCAGTCACGAAAGCTTTAAATCTAGAATTCCGTTCATTACTTCGGCAATTCATCTTTAGTGCAAGATAGTAGTTTTTGAATTTTGTGCACCGTGCCAAATGTTACATTGATTTTTAGTTTTTCCAAAACTCGAGCTAGTTTGTCAGTTACTCCCGCGATGTATGCTATTTTAATTGGGGTAATAACCCGATTGCTTTCAGCAGTGTTGCTGTTAGATCTTGGTTTGGCATTTACTGTCCTCTTAATTTGAGCATTATTGTAGCCATTTTATTTCGTAGCGCTTATTTCACATGTTTGAATTTCTTCTTTGGTTCTTTCGGTAAAGTCACCACCACGTAGAATGAGAGTAAAATAATAAATTGATAAAGTAAAATAACACAATAATAATATTCTCACGACGTTTCGGCCACAACACAAGCGGCCTTCATCAGGTGAAGGGACGAGACTGTCTGGAGGACAGCGCTGGAGTGAAAAAAGCCACGTTCAGATCACGACCTTTAAGCTGTGTCAGAAGAAACAAAGCGCCTTGACAAAGGAATTAGCATAGAATTTAGCATTGAAATGGCCGAGTGATTAGCTTGTAACTGGTCACAGAAATGGCTATGTTAAAAGTTAAAGCATACACATCCGCAGAGGCACCCCTTGACAAAGGAATTAGCATAGAATTTAGCATTGAAATATCTAAGTTAAAGCATACACATCCGCAGAGGCACCCCTTGACAAAGGAATTAGCATAGAATTTAGCATTGAAATAGCTAAGTTAAAGCATACACATCTGCAGAGGCACCCCTTGACAAAGGAATTAGCATAGAATTTAGCATTGAAATGGCCGAGTGATTAGCTTGTGACTGGTCACAGAAATGGCTATGTTAAAGTTAAAGCATACACATCCGCAGAGGCACCCCTTGACAAAGCAATTAGCATAGAATTTAGCATTGAAATAGCTGAGTGATTAGCTTGTAATATTATTGTGTTATTTTATTTTATCAATTTATTATTTTATTCTCATTCTACGTGGTGACTTTACCGAAAGAACCAAAGAAGATGAATCCTTGCAGTCACGAACGCTTCAAATCGAAAAATGTTTGAATCTCTCTCCTCAGACTTTCACCATCGGACACTGGTTAAGGCCGACGTATGAGCGTCTTGATGAGAGAGGATTTCTGTGCGGGGCGATGATTCGAATCCGCATTCAAATAGGCATCAGTGTGCGTTTCCTTTCGGTAAATGCTGCACGTTATTTTACCATAGAGGCCGCGTCTCAGCAAAATATCCAGGAACGGGAGAGTGTTATTCACCTCGATTTCCATGTTTTGCTAATTGAGATGATTTAGAAATTCATTAAGTGTGTCTTTTCCATGTGGCCGGACAACCAAAAGTGTCATCCATATATCTAAACAAAAAAGATGGTTTTAACGTACTTGAAGCAATTGCTCTTGATCTGTCTCCTGCTATTGCGAATCTGTACATTGAAGTAGTAACTAATTGGGCTGAAGTAGTAACTAATTGGCACATTATAATCTTAGTTCTTTCGGTAAAGTCACGTTGAAGGGAAACAACAAAATAATAAAATATATATAAAACAATAAAAAAAATATCACGACGTTTCGACCATAACACAAACGGTGGTCTTCAGGTGTGTTGGTTTGCATAAATTTCTTTTTAAACGGTGCATTTATTTAACACGTTTAAAAATAAATGTATGCAAACCAACACACCTGAAGACGACCGCTTGTGTTATGGTCGAAACGTCGTGAGAATTTTTATTGTTTTATATATATATTTTATTATTTTGTTGTTTCCCTTCAACGTGGTGACTTTACCGAAAGAGCTAAGAATATGAATTACTGCAGTCACGAAAGCTTTAAATCAAAATGTAATTGGCACATTGCTTACGTGACGAACCTTACTGGCTGTGTCGAGTGGCGGAGGGTTATGACACATTATGCGATCTATCCCAAAAAAACCTTTATTATGAATAATATGAATGATATTGGGCGCGAAAGCCTACGTGTTAAACCGATTTATAGCAGTTGCCAAAATACTTTGAACACACTGCGTCGATTCTAAGTTGTGGATGTGGAAACCCGGAGGACCCCGGACAAAAATCCACGCGACCACCAAGGGGAGAGAGAGAGATACACGAACTCCAAATATACAGCAGCAGCAGGCGTCAGTGTCCGGGATGTAACCCACGATCTCCTGCATACCAGGCGAGGTAGCCAACATCTCCCGTTTTTCACTCAAACGCACGTTTGGAATTCCGGAGTTTCGGAAATTGCCGTTTAGCTACTCTCCCGTCTCCCGACGAATTCCCATCTTCCGCCATGTATTTATACCTGGTTAGAAAAACCCCCCCCAAAAAAAAAACGCAGTTCGAGTTCAGGAGTAAAATGCTGGCGAACTTTGCCAAGAGTGTATAGGGAGGGAACGAGCAAAACCCCAAAAATCCACCACAACATTATCGGGGCCTCCCTGCCAGTTCCCCTTGTTTGTGAAAACTGTGCGGTGCCACTGGATCGCATGAATCAGAGAGATTAGATGTGGTGGGTGGTGGGTGGTGGTGGTTGGTGGGGTGGGTGGGTGGGTGGTGGTGGTGGGTGGGTAGTTAGTGGTGAAGTGGGTGGGTGGGAGGTGGTGGTGGTGGGTTTTGCAGTGGTGGGTGGGTGGGGGGGGATAGGTGGGATTGGTGGTGGGTAGGTTTTGGGGGGGGGGGGGTATGAATTGCAAGGGCGGGCAGACCGTTGAGTCGATGGGAGGAGAAAATAGCGAGGAAAACAACATCAATTGTGACCAAAATGGGGGGAACTCGAGTATCAAAGTGTCGCGGGGAAAATGAAGACTCCGAGGCAGATGCTCGTGTAGGGGCTCACGCCAGTTGTTTTTATTGAAGACCTCTCCGCACGCGACTCCGTGTACTGGCACCTCACTGCCTGCACTCCACACCCCAAGGAGAAGGGTACTGGGGGAGGTCCCTAGCACGCCCGCAAGGCTACGCTAGCCCGGTGCCAATTTCCCCCTAACCCGGGTCCCGACTTTCACCCTTCGCGTTCGCGGACCCTCCGGGCGACCTCGGACACGTCACAGGGGGGACGTGACGTCACCGTCCCGCCCCCCTGCGCGATGACGCCACCGCACGTGACGCCATCGTGCCGGAGGGCGAGCGTGACATGACGTCACTAGCTACTACTCTACAAAAGTATGAAAACGCTAAGAGGAGGTTTTACCCTTGCCGACAATGAAACATCGGTTGCGTTAAGATGTCTCGACACCAAATGGAAACCTTTAGCAAGGAATCGTGTCCGCATTAACCACACGCGGTGCTTTGCGGTGAGCATGCCAACACACATGGTCGCTATACTCTTTGGTTATTTCGGTAAAGTCACGTGGGTATAAAATAAATGTGAATTTCGATTTAAAGCTTTCGTGACTGCAATGATTCATCTTCTTTGGTTCTTTCGGTAAAGTCACCACCACCACGTAGAATGAGAATAAAATAATAAATTGATAAAATAAAATAACACCATAATATTCTAACACGACGTTTCGGCCACAACACAAGCGGCCTTCATCAGGTGAAGGGACGAGACTGTCTGGTAGGACAGCGCTCTTTCACTCCAGCGCTGTCCTACCAGACAGTCTCGTCCCTTCACCTGATGAAGGCCGCTTGTGTTGTGGCCGAAACGTCGTGAGAATTTCATTGTGATGTGTTATTTTATCAATTTATTATTTTATTCTCATTCCACGTGACTTTACCGAAAGAACCAAAGAAAATAAATTTAATCAAATCACGTGACGTTTTGAGCGCAACACAAGCGTCCGTCATCAGGTGGGACAACCACAGCAAGATACAATCGCTGAAGTGGGCAAAAGGGGCTGCTTGTAACCAGAGGCTATGTAGGTAAGAGAAAGGGGGAGGAGCCATGGTTCTGATAATATATATATAAAAAGGTAACTATAGAGTGATATTGCATTGTCTTTCATAATAACGTAACTACGGTAAAAACCTTGGATTGCGAGGAGCATACATTCGTTCCGGAAACGTGTTTGTAATCCAAAGCACTCGTACGCATCAAAGCGCAACGTCTATCAGTGTGCGATCACGTGACGCTCGACAAAGTGTCAACACGTACACTGCTCGTATTGCAAGACCCTTGCTCGCTCATCAAATTCATATTTCTTTCAAATGTGTTGCTCGTCTTGCAAAACACTCGCAGACCCAGTCACGCAGCGTTGGTGGTGTACACGGTGGTGCTTTTTTCAGGAATATTTTTGCTGGTTTTTTTTTGTCATGGATTTTCTGTTTGCATAGTCACGTAGTTTTATTGTTCGTGTATTTTTTGATTGTTGTGGTTGCACCCGATTCAAGAGCCGAATGGCTCACAGGGCTATAACCAAAATAAATAATCTGAAACTGAAACTTACTGTACTATATAGCGTAACTATAGAGTGATATTGCATTGTCTTTAATAATAATAATGTAATTATAGTGTTACATGGCATTGGATTTTAAACTGATTGGTCTACACCAGAGTCTCTATGCGTCTCTATGGTTTTATGTTAGTTTCTGGAGGTCTGCGGGTCTTTATGAATATGTGTCTCTATGGGTCTGTGTGGGGTTCTGTGGGTCTCTATGGTTCTTTGTGAGTCTTTGGGTGTCCGTGGGTCTCTATGTTTCTATGTGAGTCTCTGGATGTATGTGGGTCTCTGTAAGTATGGGTCTCTATGAGATTGTGTGGGTTTCTGTGGGTCTCTATGGGTCTCTGTGAGTCTATGGATGTCTGTCAGTCTCTATGAGTACGGGTCTCTATGGGATTGTGTGGGTTTCTGTGGGTCTCTATGGGTCTCTGTGAGTCTCTGGATGTCTGTGAGTCTGTGTTAGTATGTGTCTCTATGGGTCTGTGTGGGTTTCTGTGGGTCTCTATGGTTCTTTGTGAGTCTTTGGGTGTCCGTGGGTCTCTATGTTTCTATGTGAGTCTCTGGATGTATGTGGGTCTCTGTTAGTATGGGTCTCTATGGGTCTGTGTGGGGTTCTGTGGGTCTCTATGGTTCTTTGTGAGTCTTTGGGTGTCCGTGGGTCTCTATGTTTCTATGTGAGTCTCTGGATGTCTCTGGGTCTCTATGAGTATGGGTCTCTATGGGATTGTGTGGGTTTCTGTGGGTCTCTATGGTTCTATGTGAGTCTCTTGATGTCTCTCGGTCTCTGTTAGTATGGGTCTCTATGGGATTGTGTGGGTTTCTGTGGGTCTCTATGGGTCTCTATGAGCCTATGGATGTCTGTGGGTCTCTATGAGTAAGGGTCTCTATGGGATTGTGTGGGTTTCTGTGGGTCTCTGTGGGTCTCTGTGAGTCTCTTGATGTCTGTCAGTCTCTATGAGTATGGGTCTCTATGAGATTGTGTGGGTTTCTGTGGGTCTCTATGGTTCTTTGTGAGTCTCTTGATGTCTATCAGTCTCTATGAGTACGGGTCTCTATGGGATTGTGTGGGTTTCTGTGGGTCTCTATGGTTCTTTGTGAGTCTATGGATGTCTGTGGATCTCTGTGAGTATGGGTCTCTATGAGATTGTGTGGGTTTCTGTGGGTCTCTATGGTTCTATGTGAGTCTCTTGATGTCTGTGGGTCTCTATGAGTATGGGTCTCTATGGGATTGTGTGGGTTTCTGTGGGTCTCTATGGGTCTATGTAAGTCTCTATGAGTCTCTATGGTTCTTTGTGAGTCTATGGGTGTCTGTGGGTCTTTATGAGTATGGGTCTCTATGGGATTGTGTGGGTTTCTGTGGGTTTCTATGGTTCTTTGTGAGTCTCTTGATGTCTTTGGGTCTATATGAGTATCGGTCTCTATGAGATTTTGTGGGTTTCTGTGGGTCTCTATGGGACTATGTGAGTCTATGGATGTCTGTGTTTATCTGTGAGTATGGGTCTCTATGGGATTGTGTGGCTTTCTGTGGGTTTCTATGGGTCTTTGTGAGTCTCTTGATGACTGTGGGTCTTCATGAGTATGGGTCTCTATGGGATTGTGTGGGTTTCTGTGGGTCTCTATGGGTCTCTGTGAGTCTATGGATGTCTGTGGATCTCTATGAGTATGGGTCTCTATGGGATTGTGTGGGTTTCTGTGGGTCTCTATGGGTCTCTGTGAGTCTATGGATGTCTTTGGATCTCTATGAGTATGGGTCTCTATGGGATTGTGTGGGTTTCTGTGGGGCTCTATGGTTCTATGTGAGTCTCTTGATGTCTGTCAGTCTCTATGAGTATGGGTCTCTATGGGATTTTGTGGGTTTCTGTGGGTCTCTATGGTTCTTTGTGAGTCTCTTCATGTCTGTGGGTCTCTATGAGTATGGGTCTCTATGGGATTGTGTGGGTTTCCGTGGGTCTCTATGGTTCTATGTGAGTCTCTTGATGTCTGTCAGTCTCTATGAGTACGGGTCTCTATGAGATTGTGTGGGTTTCTGTGGGTCTCTATGGTTCTATGTGAGTCTCTTGATGTCTCTCGGTCTCTATGAGTATGGGTCTCTATGGGATTGTGTGGGTTTCTATGGGTCTCTATGGTTCTATGTGAGTCTCTTGATGTCTGTCAGTCTCTATGAGTACGGGTCTCTATGAGATTGTGTGGGTTTCTGTGGGTCTCTATGGTTCTATGTGAGTCTCTTGATGTCTCTCGGTCTCTATGAGTATGGGTCTCTATGGGATTGTGTGGGTTTCTCTGGGTCTCTATGGGTCTCTGTGAGTCTCTTGATGTCTGTGGTTCTCTGTTAGTATGGGTCTCTATGGGATTGTGTGGGTTTCTGTGGGTCTCTATGGGTCTCTGTGAGTATATGGATGTCTCTGGGTCTCTATGAGTACGGGTCTCTATGAGATTTTGTGGGTTTCCGTGGGTCTCTATGGTTCTATGTGAGTCTCTTGATGTCTGTCAGTCTCTATGAGTATGGGTCTCTATGAGATTGTGTGGGTTTCTGTGGGTCTCTATGGGTCTCTGTGAGTCTATGGATGTCTGTCAGTGTCTATGAGTATGGGTCTCTATGGGATTGTGTGGGTTTCTGTGGGTCTCTATGGGTCTCTGTGAGTCTATGGATGTCTGTGCGTCTCTATGAGTATGGGTCTCTATGAGATTTTGTGGGTTTCTATGGGTCTCTATGGGTCTCTGTGAGGCTATGGATGTCTCTGGGTCTCTATGAGTACGGGTCTCTATGAGATTGTGTGGGTTTCTGTGGGTCTCTATTGTTCTATGTGAGTCTCTTGATGTCTGTCAGTCTCTATGAGTATGGGTCTCTATGATATTGTGTGGGTTTCTGTGGGTCTCTATGGTTCTTTGTGAGTCTCTTGATGTCTGTCAGTCTCTATGAGTATGGGTCTCTATGGGATTGTGTGGGTTTCTGTGGGTCTCTATGGGTCTCTGGTGAGTCTGTAGCATTTGGCTGATGCTGCTTTAGCACATTGTCGACGCGACGACGGATCGCCACTGGAGCGAAATGCAAAACCAATAAAAAAACTGCCAACGTGTAGGTCAGCGGAGAAAGTCCCAGGCTCAGCCAAAGCCACCCCGATTTTCCTTGTTCCGTGACCACAGCCTTTGAAGTTCCCCCTGTTTTGTCGGTTCTTGGCCGCAGGTGTCAGTGGCTACGCGTGACTGGTAGAGATAAGCCTCGTCTGTGTCCACAGCCTCAGCCGTCCCCACCCAGTGGTGGCCATGCACGCGATTTTTTGCCGCGCAAACTCAATAAGTGTACGGTGCAGTGTAGTGCATAGTGCCGTTTATGGTAGTGTATAGTGTAGTGTATTGTATAGTAGTGTATTGTGTAGTGTAGTGTATAGTATAGTGTAGTGTATAGTGTAGTGTATAGTGTAGTGTATTGTAGTATTGTGTATTGTTGTGTAGTGTATAGTGTAGTGTATAGTAGTATAGTGTATAGTGTAGTGTATAGTAGTGTAGTGTATCATGTAGTATAGTGTATAGTAGTGTAGTGTATAGTGTAGTGTATAGTAGTGCTGTGTATCAAGTAGTGTGTGGTGTATGATAGTGTAGTGTATAGTGTAGTGTATAGTGTAGTGTATAGTAGTGTAGTGTATAGTGTAGTGTTTAGTAGTATAGTGTATAGTGTAGTGTATAGTAGTATAGTGTAGTGTATAGTAGTGTAGTGTATAGTAGTTTATAGTAGTATAGTGTAGTGTATAGTGTAGTGTATAGTAGTGTATAGTAGTATAGTGTAGTGTATAGTGTAGTGTATAGTAGTGTATAGTGTAGTGTATAGTAGTATAGTGTATAGTGAAGTGTATAGTAGTATAGTGTATCATGTAGTGTATAGTAGTGTAGTGTATAGTGCAGTGTATAGTAGTATAGTGTAGTGTATAGTAGTGTAGTGTATAGTGTAGTGTATAGTAGTGCAGTATATAGTGTAGTGTATAGTAGTATAGTGTATCATGTAGTGTATAGTAGTGTAGTGTATAGTGCAGTGTATAGTAGTGTAGTGTATAGTGTAGTGTATAGTGTAGTGTATAGTGTAGTGTATAGTGTAGTGTATAGTAGTGTAGTGTATCATGTAGTGTATGGTGTATGATAGTGTAGTGTATAGTGTAGTGTATAGTGTAGTGTATAGTAGTGTAGTGTATAGTGTAGTGTATAGTAGTGTTGTGTATCATGTAGTGTGTGGTGTATGATAGTGTAGTGTATACTAGTATTGTGTAGTGTATAGTAGTGTAGTGTATAGTGTAGTGTATAGTAGTGTTGTGTATCATGTAGTGTGTGGTGTATGATAGTGTAGTGTATAGTGTAGTGTATAGTAGTGTAGTGTATCATGTAGTGTATGGTGTATGATAGTGTAGTGTATAGTGTAGTGTATAGTAGTGTTGTGTATCATGTCGTGTGTGGTGTATAATAGTGTATAGTAGTGTAGTGTATAGTAGTGTAGTGTATCATGTAGTGTGTGGTGTATGATAGTGTAGTGTATAGTGTAGTGTATAGTAGTGTAGTGTATAGTGTAGTGTATAGTGTAGTGTATAGTAGTGTTGTGTATCATGTAGTGTGTGGTGTATAATAGTGTATAGTAGTGTAGTGTATAGTAGTGTAGTGTATCATGTAATGTGTGGTGTATGATAGTGTAGTGTATAGTGTAGTGTATAGTAGTGTAGTGTATAGTGTAGTGTATAGTGTAGTGTATAGTAGTGTTGTGTATCATGTAGTGTGTGGTGTATAATAGTGTATAGTAGTGTAGTGTATAGTAGTGTAGTGTATCATGTAGTGTATGGTGTATGATAGTGTAGTGGGTTCAACTGAGTGGTCGACTTCGGATGCACCGCAATTGTTTGGTTCCAACACACGGCGTAGACTTTCCCCCATGGCACAGCAAAAACAACAATCCAGGGGTCGTGTCCACCCGGCTAACTCCACCGGTTACCACTGCAACCGTTAACCACGCAACCGGGACCAACAGCTTCCTGCCCGGCTCCACGCGGGGATCGTGGACCAAGGGGTTCCTCTCCCGGGGACGAACAACGGCGACCTGATACCTCCCGGGACCCGGCTTTACATTCTCTGCGGAGTGGCCGGCTCCGCCCTTGGCCACGTCCCCACCTGCCAGAATCCTCCGGAAGGACCTGGGTCCAAATCACGTGACCACCAACCACCCCACCCCCAGCCCCCCCTAGCCGCCTCTTAGGGGCCCTCCTGTCATCTTAGCCGGTCACGTGTCCTGCCGGGTCAACCAGAGTGCCCTGGTCTCACACGACCTTCCGCTTAGACCGGCATCCACACACCGTGTCCTGTAGGGCCGGCACTGCACCTACAGCATGGTGACATCCAGCGATGCCACTACAATAGCGCAGTTTCTAGTAGTTTAGCGTATAGCAGTTTAGTGTATTGTAGTTTGGTGTATGGTAGTTTGGTGTATAGTAGTTTGGTGTATAGTAGTTTAGTGTATAGTATTCTAGATTTGAGTCAGCGAATTAGTGGGTGAGTGAGTGAGTGAGTGAATGAGTGAGTGGATGAATGATTGGGTGAATGAGTGAGTGAATGGGTGAGTGGATGAATGAGTGGGTGAATGAGTGAGTGGATGAATGAGAGTAAATTAGTGAGTGAATGAGTGAGTGAATGGATGAATGAGTGAGTGAATGAGTGAGTGAATGAGTGAGTGAATGGATGCATGAGTGAGTTACTTTGTAAGTGAATGATTGAGTGAATGAGTGAGTGGATGAATGAGTGGGTGAATGAGTGAGTGAATGAGTGAGTGAGTGAATAAGGGAGTGAATGAGCGAATGAGTGAATGAATGAGTGAGTGAATAAGTTCTAGACTTGAAGCTTTCGTGACTGCAAGGATCCATACTCTTTGATTCTATTCGGTAAAAGTCACGTAGTAGGTAACAAAATAAAACAACAAAAAATCACGACGTTTCGGCCACAACACAAGCGGCCTTCATCAGGTGAAGGGACCAGGCTGTCTGGAGGACAGCGCTGGAGTGAAACACAGCCACAGCTCAGACCGCGACCTTTAAGCTGTCTGAGAGTTATTAAGGTGCCTTGACAAAGGAATTAGCATAAAAATTAGCATTTTAATAGGCGGACTTAGCATGATGAAAGGTAGGTAGAGGGGGTATGACCCGTGCAGGCTGGCGAGGGAGCACGGTAGCGTCCACATGCCGGTGGTGTGAAAAGAGAATTTTTAAGAAGCTACGAAAGTTTGGGGTACCACTACTTGAAATAAATATATTGTACCATTGAAAAATTAGTTTAATGTTTGGTTCGATTTAGAACATCTTTCCAATGGTTGCTTAACTTGAAACCATCCTCTCGGTTGAAATTGTGTCTGTGCTTGTAGATCTGAATTGCCTCGTGAACATATCTCTGATTCAAAAAACCCGTGGGTTTGCAAAGAACCTTGGTGTCGGAGAAATTATATCGTGATCACCCACAGCGTCGTAACAGTGATCAGCTACGGCAGAAGAATTCGTTCTGCCGTGTTTCAAATCTGATTTGTGCTCGCGAATTCGGTCAGAGACATGTCGCTTCGTCTCCCCGATATAGCAGTCACCACAGGTACAACTCAATTTGTAAACCCCGGGGTACTGTAAGTCAGGAATGACATCCTTCACGGATGGGATCAGATCACGAATTTTGTGTACTGTATTGAACCGGACCTGGATCTTGTGTTTGTTTAGAATTTTGGAAATCTTCTTAGTAACGCCTGCTATATATGGTAGTGTGATGGTTTTGACCGGAGTATCAAGTGGTTGTTTCTGTATGGCGGGAGAGACAGCTTGGCGGATGGTACGGTCAGAGTATCCATTCCTTTTGAGGGCCAGGTGTACATGTTTTAATTCACTGGTCAGGTGGTGTTGGTCCGAAATGCAATGAGCCCTATGGTATAAAGTTTTGATGAGAGAATTCTTCTGAGCTGGGTGGTGGTGGGAATCAGGCTTCAAGTAGGAATCCGTGTGGGTGGGTTTCCTGTAGACAGAATGCCCCAATGAGCCATCAGGTCTCCTCTCAAACAGAACATCCAAGAATGGCAGCTTGCCATCCTTCTCCACTTCCATGGTGAATTCGATGGCGGGATGTCTGGAATTGATGTGGTGTAGAAAGGAGGCCACATGGCCTCCCAGCTCTGTAGTTTATAGTAGCAGTGTGTAGTGTTGTGTTTATAGTGTAGTGTATAATGTAGTGTATAGTAGTGTATAGTATTGCAGTGTATATAGTAGTGTTGTGTATAGTAGTGTACAGTGTATCGCAGTGTATCGTAATGTAGTTATAATAGTGTAGTTTATAATGTATAGGGTAGTGTATAGTAGTGTATAGGGTAGTGTAGAGTAGTGTATAGGGTAGTGTGTAGTAGTGTATAGTGTAATGTATAGGGTAGTAGTGAAGTGTATAGTAAGGCTTACACGACAAATATTGTTCATAATAAAAGTTATTTTTTACGGGTTAGATCGCGTAAGTATATAGGATGTGTGTCGTTAACCCAGCCACCACCCGACATGGCTGTTAGTAAGGGGTTTGTCATCTAAACAGAACGTGGCCAATTCGTTACCGGTACAGCAGCCACCACCGGTTGTGTGATCGGAGAATCAAATCCCACAACACTCACAGTCCGAGTAACGACGTTTCGCCGGGAATTTGCGAGCGGCAATGCCGTTAGGCGGAGAGGCAGATCTGTGGAGGAATCATCCTGCCCGCTTCGTCACCTTAAATAGAGTGGGATAAGATGTGGAGGCGTCACTTGTGAGCCCTTCAATGTGGTTCTATTCGCGTTAGATCACGTGAGTGTGTATATAGATGCGTGTCGTTAAACCCCGCCACCAGCCGACAGGCAGCCAACCCGTCGGGGAGAGAGTTTGTTAACGTGAGCGAAACGTGCCGGCTAGTTCAGCGGTCCAGCGCCATCCCAGCTAAAAGTTCTGACCCGAAACTTCCGTGACCGCGGGAGTGTCAATATTCCTGGTTCTTTCGGGGTAAAGTCACGTGGGTGGGAAACTTACAAAAAAATTTAACGAACAAAAAACCCCCGCCGTGGAGTGGTTTTTTGCTTTTAATTTGAGATTTTTGTTGCCTGTCGACGCGACTTTAACGAAAGAATCAAGGACACGAACCACCAGCTGCTGCTGCTGCTTGTTGGAGAGTCAAATCCACAACATTTACAAATTCTAGAGAGAGACGTGATGTCTCGCCGGTAATGCCATCGACCGGCGTCGTCGGGCAAAAATTACCCAATGATGCGTCGGATGGTGGTGGCTGGTTGATAGCATTTCATAGTTGTGCAGTGTATAGTGTAGTGTGCAGTTGTAATGTATAACAATGTCTATTAGTGTAGTGTATAATGTAGCGTGCAGCAGTGTATAGTGTAGTGTATAGTGTAGTGAATAGTAGTGTATAGTGTAGTGTATAGTGTAGTGTATAGTAGTGTAGAGTGTAGTGTATAGTAGTGTAGTGTATAGTAGTGTATAGTGTAGTGTATAGTGGTGTATAGTGTAGTGTATAGTGTAGTGTATAGTAGTGTATAGTGTAGTGTATAGTAGTGTAGTGTATAGTGTAGTGTATAGTAGTGTAGTGTATAGTGTAGTGTATAATGTAGTGTATAGTGTATATTAGTGTAGTTTATAGTAGTGTAGTGTATAGTAGTGTAGTTTATAGTGTATTGTGTAGTAGTGTAGTGTATAGTAGTGAAGTTTATAGTGTATTGAATAGTGTAGTGTATAGTGTAATGTATAACAATGTATATTAGTGTAGTGTATAGTGTAGTGTATAGTAGTGTAGTGTATAGTAGTGTAGTGTATGGTAGTGTAGTGTATAGTGTAGTGTATAGTAGTGTAGTGTATAGTAGTGTAGTGTATAGTGAAGTGTATAGTAGTGTAGTGTATAGTAGTGAAGTTTATAGTGTAGTGTATAGTGTAGTATGCAGCAGTGTGTAGTAGTGCAGTGTATTGTAATGCCACGTATAGTATAGATTATTGTATCGTGTATAGTAGTGTAGTGTATAGTGTAGTGTATAGTGTAGTGTATAGTGTAGCATATAGTAGTGTAGTCCACAGTGTAGCATATAGTAGTGTAGTGTATAGTAGTGTAGTGTATAGTTTAGTGTATAGTAGTGTAGCTTATAGTGTGGTTTATAGTAGTGTGTAACAGTTTAATGTATAGGAGTGTAGTGTATAGTAGTGTAGTGTATAGTAGTATAGTGTATCATGTAGTATATAGTGTAGTGTATAGTACTGTAGAATATAGTGTAGTGTATAGTGTGGTGTATAGTATAGTGTATAGTGTAGTGTATAGTGTAGTGTATAGTGTAGTGTATAGTAGTGTATAGCGTAGTGTAAAGTGTAGTATATAGTGTAGTTTATAGAATAGTGTATATAGTGTAGTGTATAGTGTAGTGTATAGTGTAGTATATAGTGTAGTGTATAGTAGTGTAGTGTATAGTAGTCTAGTGTATGGTGTAGTGTATCGTGTAGTATATAGTGTAGTGTATAGTAGTGTAGTGTATAGTGTAGTGTATAGTAGGGTAGTGTATAGTGTAGTGTATAGTGTGTAGTCTATTGTGTAGTGTATAGTGTAGTGTATAGTAGTGTAGTGTATAGTGTGTAGTCTATTGTGTAGTGTATAGTGTAGTGTATAGTGTAGTGTATAGTAGTGTAGTGTATAGTGTAGTGTATAGTGTAGTGTATAGTGTAGTGTATAATGTAGTGTATAGTAGTGTAGTGTATAGTGTAGTGTATAGTGTAATATATAGTGTAGTGTATATTGTAGTGTATAGTAGTGTAGTATATAGTGTAGTGTATAGTGTAGTGTATAGTAGTGTATAGTGTAGTGTAAAGTGTAGTATATAGTGTAGTGTATATAGTGTAGTGTATAGTGTAGTATATAGTGTAGTGTAGTGTATAGTGTAGTATATAGTGTAGTGTATAGTAGTGGTGTATAGTGTAGTGTATAGTGTAGTGTATAGTGTAGTGTATAGTAGTGTAGTGTATAGTGTATAGTGTAGTGTATATAGTGTAGTATATTGTGTAGTGTATAGTAGTGTAGTGTATAGTGGTGTATAGTGTGTAGTCTATTGTGTAGTGTATAGTAGTGTATAGTGTAGTGTATATTGTAGTGTATAGTAGTGTAGTGTATAGTGTAGTGTATAGTGTAGTGCATAGTAGTGTAGTGTATAGTGTAGTGTATAGTGTAGTGTATAGTAGTGTAGTATATAGTGTAGTGTATAGTGTAGTGTATAGTGTAGTGTATAGTGTAATATATAGTGTAGTGTATAGTGTAGTGTATAGTGTAGTGCATAGTAGTGTAGTGTATAGTGTAGTGTATAGTGTAGTGTATAGTAGTGTAGTATATAGTGTAATATATAGTGTAGTGTATAGTGTAGTGTATAGTAGTGTAGTCTATAGTGTAGTCTATAGTGTAGTGTATAGTGTAATATATAGTGTAGTGTATATTGTAGTGTATAGTAGTGTAGTGTATAGTGTAGTGTATAGTGTAGTGTATAGTGTAGTGTATAGTGTAATATATAGTGTAGTGTATAGTGTAGTGTATAGTAGTGTAGTCTATAGTGTAGTGTATAGTGTAGTGTATATAGTGTAATGTACAAATGCGTGCCGTGTAAATTTCCCCCCCCCCCCTTTCCTTCCGCAGGTGCCGTGGGCGCTCCCGAATCCGTCGCCAGTTGCCCCGGAGCGTCCGTCACCTTCCCACGGGGATGCAAGGTTCCGGACGGAGCCGAGTTGAGCTGGACCGTGATGCGAAATCGAGACAAAGTAATCATTTACGATCTGGTCCAAGCGTCCGATTGGTCGTCTCAAAACCCCACCTGGAGCTACGAAGGCCGGGTGGAGCTCACCGCTGACATGTCTCTGCGGCTCAAAGGGGTGGGCGAGAGAGACCGGGGAGTCTACGAATTGGATTACAAACACAATGCCACTGTCAAAACGTGCCAGTCGTATGATTTGCGCGTCACGGGTACGTTCACGTAGGTTTATTGATGAAATGGTTCTAATTTTTTTTTTCTCGTACCAGGTGTAAAGAGGCCCCATCACTCAGCGGCTGTGTAGTTTCCCTTTCGGACAAGCGACCCAATCATAGCAGCTCAACCAAGTGGCTGATATCATCATCATCATCATAATCATCGTCGTGTGGGGAATACATAGCAGTTTGCGTGGTGATGTTCATTCTTAATGTGTGGGGAATCAAGTGAAGGACTCGGAGGAAAATCCACGCGACCTACCACGGGAAGAGAGACGCAGACTCCACATACACAGCAGACAGGCACGGTCAGGGTCGGGATCGAACCCACGACCGCCTGCATACCAGGCGAGGTAGTTAACATCTCCTGGCCATCACGGCGCTGGTTACATGTCCACAAAGATAAAGGATCCCCCCCCCCCCCATGTAGCCTCTAACAGGGGGCAAGTGCTGTTACACGTACACACGTACATACGCACGTATGTACGTGTTGTTGTACTACTTCTTGACATCCAGGAGACTCGTAGAACCAGCCGGAGACGAGGAATTCTCACTTCGGGATGCTTTCCGTTTGTTCACACTCTGACACACTCTGTCCCCCTGTGCACTCACCGGTTGCTACAATCTCTGCCCTCGACGCTCACACCCGTCGCGGCGTAGGTCAGAACTCCGTCCTATACGCCAGGGTTCCCCAACCCCCGGGCCGCGGTTGCCGGTAGCGGTCCGTGGCCTGTTAGGAACCGGGCCGCACAGCAGCAGGAGGTGAGATCGGTGAGTCCGATGGCAGCGGAACCCGCCACCGCGTTATTTTACCGTTCACCTCTCCCCGTGCGCGCCTCTTTCACCCCGCACTGCGCAACTCAGTCTCAGTCACGTGGTGTTTTGGTAGAAAGCCCACAAGCTCTAACCCCCCCTCCCCGCCACTAGCCACAGTGAGTAACAGACACAAACGTTGCCGGAGAGCTTCTTGGAAAAGGTTGGTCAAGACCCGGTTTCAGTTTCTTTATTTTTGGTTGTAGCCCCGTGAGCCATTCGGCTCTTGAAT
This sequence comes from Petromyzon marinus, assembly GCF_010993605.1. Classification (NCBI taxonomy): domain Eukaryota; kingdom Metazoa; phylum Chordata; class Hyperoartia; order Petromyzontiformes; family Petromyzontidae; genus Petromyzon; species Petromyzon marinus. The sequence continues at coordinate 96,799 of NC_046140.1, read as the reverse complement.
CGGGGTACAACCACAACAACAAGCAAAAAAAAAAAACACGAACAAGGGAAAAAAAAACATCTTTAAGTGACTACTGTGTGTGTGTGTGTGTTGACCGTGCAAAACAGAAAATCCGTGGAAAAAAAACAGCAAAAATATTCCTGAAAAAAGCACCACCGTGTACACCACCAACTCCGTGTGCAATGGTGAACCCACCCACCCCCCCCACCCCCGCCCGCCACCCCGGTCCGTGAAAAAATTTTTTGTCTTCCACGAAACCCGGTGCCTGGTGCCGAAAAAAGGTCGGGGTACCGCTGCTTTTCGTGGACATTCCTTCAGCTATCTACGCCCCGGGTACGGCTTCCCTTATGCCTACCCCCTCGTCTGCCCCCGGGCGGGGGATCATCCAACACCGCCCGGCAACGAGGTGAGACCTCTACATCTTGAGCCCTTCTTCTTCGGCGGCGACAGCTGAGATGTCGTTCACGGAGACCCCTCGTTCCTCTCTCAACTCCGACGACCTCACGCTCCCTACGGCGAGATCGCCGTCGCAACGGGGTCCCCCCCCCCCCGCTTGAGTACCCCATGGCGGCTCCTCCGCCTAGCTCAGGCCCAGGATTGTTCCCGAAGGTGCCGCCCCACTTACAGCGCCCGTGACGTGGCGCCATTCACCGCTGTCAACTCGCTCGCACCTCCAAGTGTACGCTCCATCACGGTCGCTCCCTCTACTCCTCTACGTACGTTGAGCTTCTTTGGCACCAACCGTTAGTGTATGGTAGTGTAGTGTGTAGTGTATGGTGTAGTGTAGTGTATAGTGTAGTGTATAGTAGTGTAGTGTATAGTGTAGTGTATAGTGTAGTGTATGGTAGTGTAATGTATAGTGTAGTGTATAGTGTAGTGTATGGTAGTGTAGTGTATAGTGTAGTGTATAGTAGTGTAGTGTATGGTAGTGTAGTGTATAGTAGTGTAGAGTGTAGTGTAGTGTATAGTAGTGTAGTGTATAGTAGTGTAGTGTGTAGTGTATGGTAGTGTAGTGTATAGTAGTGTAGTGTATAGTAGTGTAGTGTGTAGTGTATGGTAGTGTAGTGTATAGTAGTGTAGTGTATAGTAGTGTAGTGTATAGTAATGTAGTGTACAGTGTATAGTAGTGTAGTGCATAGTGTATAGTAGCGTAGTGTAAAGTAGTGTAGTGTATAGTAGTGTAGTGTATAGTGTACTGTATAGTGTAGTGTATAGTGTAGTATATAATAATGTAGTGTATAGTAGTGTAGTGTATAGTAGTGTAGTGTATAGTGTAGTGTATAGTAGTGTAGTGTATAGTAGTGTATAGTAGTGTAGTGTATAGTAGTGTAGTGTATAGTGTAGTGTATAGTAGTGTAGTGTATAGTAGCGTAGTGTATAGTGTAGTGTATAGTAGCGTAGTGTAAAGTAGTGTAGTGTATAGTAGTGTAGTGTATAGTAGTGTAGTGTATAGTGTAGTGTATAGTGTAGTGTATAGTGTAGTGTATAGTAGTGTAGTGTATAGTGTAGTGTATAGTGTATAGTGTAGTATATAATAGTGTAGTGTATAGTAGTGTATAGTGTAGTGTGTTGTAGTGTATAGTGTAGTGTATAGTAGTGTATAGTAGTGTGGTGTGTAGTGTGTAGTGTAGTGTGGTGTGTAGTGTATGGTGTAGTGTATAGTGTAGTGTATAGTGTAGTGTAGTAGTATAGTGTAGTGTATAGTGTGGTTGTAGTGTAGTGTGTAGTGTAGTGTATAGTAGTGTAGTGTATAGTGTAGTGTAGTAGTGTATAGTGTAGTGTAGTAGTGTATAGTGTAGTGTAGTAGTGTATAGTGTGGTTGTAGTGTAGTGTATAGTAGTGTATAGTGTAGTGTATAGTGTGGTTGTAGTGTAGTGTGTAGTGTATAGTAGTGTAGTGTATAGTGTAGTGTAGTAGTATATAGTGTAGTGTAGTAGTGTATAGTGTAGTGTATAGTGTGGTTGTAGTGTAGTATATTATAGTAGTGTATAGTAGTATATAGTAGTATATTATAGTGTATATTATAGTAGTGTATAGTGTATCACCTTGTATCTCGCTGTGTCTAGTGCTGACTGCTTATAGAAGTAGTGTACAGTGTATAGTAGTATATAGTGTATATTATAGTGTATATTATAGTAGTGTAGTAGTATATAGTAGTATATTATAGTGTATATTATAGTAGTGTATAGTGTATATAGTGTATATTATAGTGTATATTATAGTAGTGTATAGTAGTATATTATAGTGTATCTTATTAGTAGTGTATAGTAGTATATAGTAGTATATTATAGTGTATATTATAGTGTATATTAGAGTAGTGTATAGTGTATAGTAGTATATTATAGTGTATATTATAGTAGTGTATAGTAGTATATAGTATATTATAGTAGTGTATAGTAGTATATTATAGTGTATATTATAGTAGTGTATAGTAGTATAGAGTATATTATAGTGTATATTATAGTAGTGTATAGTGTATAGTAGTATATTATAGTGTATATTATAGTAGTGTATAGTAGTATATTATAGTGTATAGTGTATAGTAGTATATAGTAGTATATTATATAGTAGTGTAGTAATGTATAGTAGTATATTATAGTGTATATTATAGTAGTGTAGTAGTATATAGTAGTATATATTATAGTGTATATTATAGTAGTGTATAGTAGTATATAGTAGTATATTATAGTGTATATTATAGTAGTGTATAGTAGTATATAGTAGTATATTATAGTGTATATTATAGTATAGTAGTATATTATAGTGTATATTATAGTAGTGTATAGTGTATAGTAGTATATTATAGTGTATATTATAGTAGTGTATAGTAGTATATTATAGTGTATATTATAGTAGTGTATAGTAGTATATTATAGTGTATATTATAGTAGTGTATAGTAGTATATAGTATATTATAGTGTATATTATAGTAGTGTATAGTATATAGTAGTATATTCTAGTGTAGTGTATAGTGTAGTGTATAGTGTGGTTGTAGTGTAGTGTATAGTAGTGTATAGTGTAGTGTATAGTGTGGTTGTAGTGTAGTGTATAGTAGTGTATAGTGTAGTGTATAGTGTAGTGTATCACCTTGAATCTCGCTGCGACCACTGCCGACTGCTTGCAGAAGAACCTCCCAGAGGCACCGTCTTGCCTTCCGCATCATGAACAAAGTCCACTCGCGACCCGACGTGCCAGCCGCTGAGTGACTCTGCACAGCCGCGGTAGCGAGACGACTCGCTTCGGAGACAACGTCGCTTCCCGTCCGAAGACAAACCCGCGGACGACGGAGGCGAGCCGACAATTTCCCCCACACAGACAGCCACCAGCTCCGCCGCTTAAGCCACGCCCCCCCTAATTCCCCGACCCCTCCTCCAAGCCGCGCGTGGTCCTGTCGCCCCGCCGCCCTGATTAGGCTCGCCCCCACGCCACTCGATCACGTGCTCTTCTCCCCCCCCCCCACTTCACGTGACCCTGTCAACGTCTGCCCCATCGGTCATCGGGAGCACGTCCATCGGTAGCCTCGGTGCCGTGGAACCGTACTGTCCCGCTGGTGCCCCGTACTGTCTCTGCGTCAGTGCATAGTGCGGTGTATCGTGGTATAGCAGTGTAATGTAAAGTGTAGAGTGTAGTTTATAGTGCAGCGTACAATTGTGTAGTGTATAGCGGTGTAGTGTTGCAGCGTTGACATGGTGAGGCAAGAGACTTATTTGTCAGCAACACTGTTCATTCATTCTAGATTCGAAGCGTTTCGTGACTGCAAGGATTCGGTTCTATTCGGTAAAGTCACGTAGCAGGTAAAACAAATTAAAATAAATCGAAGTAAAAATGAAAGAAACAATTGAAACACGACGTTTCGGAGGCAAAGCAAGCCTCCGTCTTCAGGTGGGACCAGTCACAGCAAAATCGCTGCTATCAGGTGGGAGAGGTAATGGCCTCTCCCACCCGAGAGCCTAGAGGATACGTCCTCACACTTAGTGTGCCCTCACACTATGCTCTGCTTAACGGGTACCGCCACTGGGCCCTCCGGACCTGGCACTGATAAGTGCCGGAGGTCGGAAGTCCCAGGGCACTGTCTAGACGTCTTGAGTCTTGAGGTGAGTGCGGTTGTAGTGCAGTGTATAGTGTGTGGTAGTGTAGTGTATAGTGTAGTGCATAATGTAGTGTATAGTGTAGTGTGTAGTGTAGTGTGTAGTAGTGTAGTGTATAGTAGTGTAGTATATAGTGTAGTGTATAGTAGTGTATAGTGTAGTGTATAGTGGTGTAGTGTATAGTGTAGTGTATAGTATAGTGTATTGTATAGTAGTGTAGTTAATAGTGTAGTGTATAGTGTAGTGTATAGTGTAGTAGTGTAGTGTATAGTGTAGTGTATAGTAGTGTAGTGTATAGTGTAGTAGTGTAGTAGTGTAGTGTATAGTAGTGTAGTGTATAGTGTAGTAGTATAGTGTATAGTGTATTGTATAGTAGTGTAGTAGTGTAGTGTATAGTAGTGTAGTGTATAGTGTAGTGTATAGTAGTGTAGTGTATAGTGTATAGTAGTGTAGTGTATAGTGTAGTGTATAGTAGTGTAGTGTATAGTGTAGTGTATAGTAGAGTAGTGTATAGTGTAGTGTATAGTAGTGTAGTGTATAGTGTAGTGTATAGTGTAGTGTATAGTGTAGTAGTGTATTGTACAGTAGTGTAGTGTATAGTGTAGTAGTGTAGTGTATAGTAGTGTAGTGTATAGTAGTGTAGTGTATAGTGTAGTGTATAGTAGTGTAGTGTATAGTGTAGTGTGTTGTAGTGTAGAGTGTAGTGTGTTGTAGTGTATAGTGTAGTGTATAGTGTAGTGTATAGTAGTGTATAGTAGTGTGGTGTGTAGTGTGTAGTGTAGTGTGGTGTGTAGTGTATAGTGTAGTGTATAGTGTAGTGTATAGTGTAGTAGTAGTGTATAGTGTAGTGTATAGTGTGGTTGTGGTGTAGTGTTTAGTGTAGTGTGTAGTGTAGTGTATAGTAGTGTAGTGTATAGTGTAGTAGTGTATAGTGTAGTGTAGTAGTGTATAGTGTAGTGTATAGTGTGGTTGTAGTGTAGTGTATAGTAGTGTATAGTGTAGTGTATCACCTCGAATCTCGCTGCGACCACTGCCGACTGCTTGCAGAAGAACCTCCCAGAGGCACCGTCTTGCCTTCCGCATCATGAACAAAGTCCACTCGCGACCCGACGTGCCAGCCGCTGAGTGACTCTGCACAGCCGCGGTAGCGAGACGACTCGCTTCGGAGACAACGTCGCTTCCCGTCCGAAGACAAACCCGCGGACGACGGAGGCGAGCCGACAATTTCCCCCACACAGACAGCCACCAGCTCCGCCGCTTAAGCCACGCCCCCCCTAATTCCCCGACCCCTCCTCCAAGCCGCGCGTGGTCCTGTCGCCCCGCCGCCCTGATTAGGCTCGCCCCCACGCCACTCGATCACGTGCTCTTCTCCCCCCCCCCACTTCACGTGACCCTGTCAACGTCTGCCCCATCGGTCATCGGGAGCACGTCCATCGGTAGCCTCGGTGCCGTGGAACCGTACTGTCCCGCTGGTGCCCCGTACTGTCTCTGCGTCAGTGCATAGTGCGGCGTATCGTGGTATAGCAGTGTAATGTAAAGTGTAGAGTGTAGTTTATAGTGCAGCGTACAATTGTGTAGTGTATAGCGGTGTAGTGTTGCAGCGTTGACATGGTGAGGCAAGAGACTTCTTTGTCAGCAACACTGTTCATTCATTCTAGATTCGAAGCGTTTTGTGACTGCAAGGATTCGGTTCTATTCGGTAAAGTCACGTAGCAGGTAAAACAAATTAAAATAAATCGAAGTAAAAATGAAAGAAACAATTGAAACACGACGTTTCGGAGGCAAAGCAAGCCTCCGTCTTCAGGTGGGACCAGTCACAGCAAAATCGCTGCTATCAGGTGGGAGAGGTAATGGCCTCTCCCACCCGAGAGCCTAGAGGATACGTCCTCACACTTAGTGTACCCTCACACTATGCTCTGCTTAACGGGTACCGCCACTAGGCCGTCCGGACCTGGCACTGATGAGTGCCGGAGGTCGGAAGTCCCAGGGCACTGTCTAGACGTCTTGAGTCTTGAGGTGAGTGCGGTTGTAGTGCAGTGTATAGTGTGTGGTAGTGTAGTGTATAGTGTAGTGCATAATGTAGTGTATAGTGTAGTGTGTAGTGTAGTGTGTAGTAGTGTAGTGTATAGTAGTGTAGTATATAGTGTAGTGTATAGTAGTGTATAGTGTAGTGTATAGTGGTGTAGTGTATAGTGTAGTGTATAGTATAGTGTATTGTATAGTAGTGTAGTTAATAGTGTAGTGTATAGTGTAGTGTATAGTGTAGTAGTGTAGTGTATAGTGTAGTGTATAGTAGTGTAGTGTATAGTGTAGTAGTGTAGTAGTGTAGTGTATAGTAGTGTAGTGTATAGTGTAGTAGTATAGTGTATAGTGTATTGTATAGTAGTGTAGTAGTGTAGTGTATAGTAGTGTAGTGTATAGTGTAGTGTATAGTAGTGTAGTGTATAGTGTATAGTAGTGTAGTGTATAGTGTAGTGTATAGTAGTGTAGTGTATAGTGTAGTGTATAGTAGAGTAGTGTATAGTGTAGTGTATAGTAGTGTAGTGTATAGTGTAGTGTATAGTGTAGTGTATAGTGTAGTAGTGTATTGTACAGTAGTGTAGTGTATAGTGTAGTAGTGTAGTGTATAGTAGTGTAGTGTATAGTAGTGTAGTGTATAGTGTAGTGTATAGTGTAGTGTATAGTAGTGTAGTGTATAGTGTAGTGTGTTGTAGTGTAGAGTGTAGTGTGTTGTAGTGTATAGTGTAGTGTATAGTGTAGTGTATAGTAGTGTATAGTAGTGTGGTGTGTAGTGTGTAGTGTAGTGTGGTGTGTAGTGTATAGTGTAGTGTATAGTGTAGTGTATAGTGTAGTAGTAGTGTATAGTGTAGTGTATAGTGTGGTTGTGGTGTAGTGTTTAGTGTAGTGTGTAGTGTAGTGTATAGTAGTGTAGTGTATAGTGTAGTAGTGTATAGTGTAGTGTAGTAGTGTATAGTGTAGTGTATAGTGTGGTTGTAGTGTAGTGTATAGTAGTGTATAGTGTAGTGTATCACCTTGAATCTCGCTGCGACCACTGCCGACTGCTTGCAGAAGAACCTCCCAGAGGCACCGTCTTGCCTTCCGCATCATGAACAAAGTCCACTCGCGACCCGACGTGCCAGCCGCTGAGTGACTCTGCACAGCCGCGGTAGCGAGACGACTCGCTTCGGAGACAACGTCGCTTCCCGTCCGAAGACAAACCCGCGGATGACGGAGGCGAGCCGACATTTTCCCCCACACAGACAGCCACCAGCTCCGCCGCTTAAGCCACGCCCCCCCTAATTCCCCGACCCCTCCTCCAAGCCGCGCGTGGTCCTGTCGCCCCGCCGCCCTGATTAGGCTCGCCCCCACGCCACTCGATCACGTGCTCTCCCCCCCCCCCACTTCACGTGACCCTGTCAACGTCTGCCCCATCGGTCATCGGGAGCACGTCCATCGGTAGCCTCGGTGCCGTGGAACCGTACTGTCCCGCTGGTGCCCCGTACTGTCTCTGCGTCAGTGCATAGTGCGGCGTATCGTGGTATAGCAGTGAAATGTAAAGTGTAGAGTGTAGTTTATAGTGCAGCGTACAATTGTGTAGTGTATAGCGGTGTAGTGTTGCAGCGTTGACATGGTGAGGCAAGAGACTTATTTGTCAGCAACACTGTTCATTCATTCTAGATTCGAAGCGTTTCGTGACTGCAAGGATTCGGTTCTATTCGGTAAAGTCACGTAGCAGGTAAAACAAATTAAAATAAATCGAAGTAAAAATGAAAGAAACAATTGAAACACGACGTTCCGGAGGCAAAGCAAGCCTCCGTCTTCAGGTGGGACCAGTCACAGCAAAATCGCTGCTATCAGGTGGGAGAGGTAATGGCCTCTCCCACCCGAGAGCCTAGAGGATACGTCCTCACACTTAGTGTGCCCTCACACTATGCTCTGCTTAACGGGTACCGCCACTGGGCCCTCCGGACCTGGCACTGATAAGTGCCGGAGGTCGGAAGTCCCAGGGCACTGTCTAGACGTCTTGAGTCTTGAGGTGAGTGCGGTAGTAGTGCAGTGTATAGTGTGTGGTAGTGTAGTGTATAGTGTAGTGCATAATGTAGTGTATAGTGTAGTGTATAGTGTAGTAGTGTATAGTAGTGTAGTATATAGTGTAGTGTATAGTAGTGTATAGTGTAGTGTATAGTAGTGTCGTGTATAGTGTAGTGTATAATGTAGTGTATAGTGTAGTGTGTAGTGTAGTGTGTAGTAGTGTAGTGTATAGTAGTGTAGTATATAGTGTAGTGTATAGTAGTGTATAGTGGTGTAGTGTATAGTGTAGTGTATAGTATAGTGTATTGTGTATTGTAATGTAGTGTAGTTAATAGTGTAGTGTATAGTGTAGTGTATAGTGTAGTAGTGTAGTAGTTTAGTGTATAGTGTAGTGTATAGTAGTGTAGTGTATAGTGTGGTGTATGGTGTAGTGTATAGTGTAGTGTATAGTGTAGTGTATAGTAGTGTAGTGTATAGTAGTGTAGTGTATAGTGTAGTGTATAGTGTAGTGTATAGTGTAGTAGTGTATAGTGTAGTGTATAGTGTAGTGTATAGTGTAGTGTATAATAGTGTAGTGTATAGTAGTGTAGTGTATAGTGTAGTAGTGTAGTGTATAGTGTAGTGTATAGTATAGTGTAGTGTATAGTAGTGTAGTGTATAGTGTAGTGTATAGTAGTATAGTGTATAGTGTAGTGTATAGTGTAGTGTATAGTAGTGTAGTGTATAATAGTGTAGTGTATAGTGTAGTGTATAGTGTAGTGTATAGTGTAGTGTATAGTGTAGTGTATAGTAGTGTAGTGTATAGTGTAGTGTATAGTGTAGTGTATAATGTAGTGTATAGTAGTCAGTTTAACACGTAGGCTTTCGCGACCAATATTATTCATAATAAAGGTTTTTGGGTTAGATCGCGTTTATTTACAAATGTGTCGTAACCCTCCACCACCCGACACGGCCAATCAGCAAAAAAAGTGTCACGTTGACAAAAGACAAATAATTCACTACTTCAGCCCACCGGTGTGTTGAAGAGTTAATCCACATTTACAGTTTGAGTACGATGTTTCGCTGGTAAATACTTCCAGCATCATCGGGCAATTCGCCAGAATGGTAAAGCCCTCGCTTGCTCCCGGTTTTATATAGAGCAGCAGGGTGACGTCATCACTTAACTCATCAGGTGCAGTGATTAGAGGCGGAGGGGGGGGTAATGTAATTATATAATCGATTAGTAATCAGTCATTGGTTATGATTAGTAATGAGTTGTAGATTAGTAATTCTTTAAATCAAAATGTAATGTGTATTATTTAATAATACGCTTCCAGGCCGCACTAAGCCGGTAGCTGTCAGAGCGATTAAAGTTATTCTTGTTCCTCTCAATTTCAATGGATTCTCTAATTAGTCTTTGCCAGTAATAATTAGTTTTACACACCACTGCAACATTGTCAAAATCAATTGAGTGTCCTTGTTGACAAGCATGTTCTGCCACTGCCGATAGTTGTGTTTGAGATAATTTAATATTTCTCTGATGTTCTTTTAGTCTTACGCTGATGTTACGTCCCGTCTGCCCAATGTAGCAGCTGCCACATGAACAATTAATCCGATATACACCTTCTGTTGATAGTTTAGGTAATGCGTCTTTAGTGCAAGATACTAGTTTTTGAATTTTGTGTACTGTACCAAATCTTACTGTAATGTTTTGCTTTTGCAAAACGCGGGCTAATTTGTCAGTTACTCCTGAGATATATGGAATTTTTATTGTTTTAACAATCTGGTCGCTTTCAGTAGTATTGCTTTGCGATCGTGATTTGGCATTCAGTGCTCTGTTAATTTGAGCATTATTGTAGCCATTCTGTCGTAGTGCGTCTTTAACGTGTTTAATCTCTCTCACTAGACTCTCACCATCTGACACTGTTTTCGCCCGATGTACGAGCGTCTTGATAAGAGAGGATTTTTGAGCTGGATGATGATGTGATTCTGCATTCAGATAGGCATCAGTGTGCGTTTGCTTTCTGTAAACGCTGTGTGTTATTTTACCGTTTAGGCCATGTCCAAGCAAAATATCTAGGAATGGGAGTGTGTTATTCACCTCCATTTCCATGGTGAACTGGATGGCCGGGTTTTGTGCATTGAGATGATTTAGAAAATCATTAAGTGTATCTTTACCATGTGGCCAGACAACCAAAGTGTCATCCACATACCTAAACCAAAAGGATGGTTTTAATGTGCTCGAGGCAAGTGCTCTTATTTCAAAGTTTTCCATGTACAAATTTGCTATAGCAGGGGATAAAGGAGAACCCATTGCTGCTCCTTCCTTTTGTTTAAAGAAATCCCCTCTCCATAAGAAGTAAGTGTTATTTAAACAATGGCCAGCAAGTTTCGGAATATCTTTTTGTAAACCGGTATTCTTTACTAGTGTATCAAGTAATTTAAGCGATTCGTCCACTGGAACCTTAGTGAATAGAGAAATCACATCAAAACTTACCAGAATATCATCAGGAGTAAGTTTAATATCTTTAATCACATTCACAAGATGTTCTGAATTTTTTATGAATGAAGATGTCTTACCGATGTAGGGCTGTATTTGTTTGGTTATATATTTTGCTAATTGATATGTGGCAGAGCCAATTGTACTGACTATGGGTCGTAATGGGATGCCGATTTTATGAATCTTTGGTAGCCCATAGAGTCTAGGTGGTTTTGAGGCCCTTGGCTTAATTAGGTATTGCTCATTTTTAGGGATTAATGAATTTGCAATTATTGCAGTGGTCTTACGTTCTAAAGTATTAGTTGGATCTCGTTTAATTTTAATGTAGGTACTTTCCTCTAGTAAATTTCTAATTTTATTATCATAATCGGCTCGTGACATCACTACAGTAGTGCGGCCTTTATCAGCTGCTAGGATTTAGATATCCTTATTTACACGCAGCTCTCTTAAGGCTTTTGCCTCGTTAGAGCTAATATTTACTTTTGGAACTTTGCTATTCTCAATTATTTTAGCAACCTCATGTCTAGTCATCTCTGCCTCATTATGTGGAAGGAGTCTAACTGCTGATTCTACCTCAGCAATTATCTCATCCACTGGAATTGTGCGTGGGGTAACGGCAAAGTTAAGGCCTTTAGAAAGGATAGAGACCATGTCACCGGTTAATACAGTGTTGGTCAAGTTCAGTACAGTTTTGTATGCATTATTGGAATATAATCGATAACATAACACAACAATCGGCTGATAATGTGTTTAAACTAACAAAAACTAACCAAATTAATAAATTTTCTAGACTACATAATAAACAAATCCCTACTGAAAACCAAAAATGTAAAAACAAAACTGTACTGAACTTGACCAACACTGTATTAACCGGTGACATGGTCTCTATCCTTTCTAAAGGCCTTAACTTTGCCGTTACCCCACGCACAATTCCAGTGGATGAGATAATTGCTGAGGTAGAATCAGCAGTTAGACTCCTTCCACATAATGAGGCAGAGATGACTAGACATGAGGTTGCTAAAATAATTGAGAATAGCAAAGTTCCAAAAGTAAATATTAGCTCTAACGAGGCAAAAGCCTTAAGAGAGCTGCGTGTAAATAAGGATATCCAAATCCTAGCAGCTGATAAAGGCCGCACTACTGTAGTGATGTCACGAGCCGATTATGATAATAAAATTAGAAATTTACTAGAGGAAAGTACCTACATTAAAATTAAACGAGATCCAACTAATACTTTAGAACGTAAGACCACTGCAATAATTGCAAATTCATTAATCCCTAAAAATGAGCAATACCTAATTAAGCCAAGGGCCTCAAAACCACCTAGACTCTATGGGCTACCAAAGATTCATAAAATCGGCATCCCATTACGACCCATAGTCAGTACAATTGGCTCTGCCACATATCAATTAGCAAAATATATAACCAAACAAATACAGCCCTACATCGGTAAGACATCTTCATTCATAAAAAATTCAGAACATCTTGTGAATGTGATTAAAGATATTAAACTTACTCCTGATGATATTCTGGTAAGTTTTGATGTGATTTCTCTATTCACTAAGGTTCCAGTGGACGAATCGCTTAAATTACTTGATACACTAGTAAAGAATACCGGTTTACAAAAAGATATTCCGAAACTTGCTGGCCATTGTTTAAATAACACTTACTTCTTATGGAGAGGGGATTTCTTTAAACAAAAGGAAGGAGCAGCAATGGGTTCTCCTTTATCCCCTGCTATAGCAAATTTGTACATGGAAAACTTTGAAATAAGAGCACTTGCCTCGAGCACATTAAAACCATCCTTTTGGTTTAGGTATGTGGATGACACTTTGGTTGTCTGGCCACATGGTAAAGATACACTTAATGATTTTCTAAATCTCAATGCACAAAACCTGGCCATCCAGTTCACCATGGAAATGGAGGTGAATAACACACTCCCATTCCTAGATATTTTGCTTGGACATGGCCTAAACGGTAAAATAACACACAGCGTTTACAGAAAGCAAACGCACACTGATGCCTATCTGAATGCAGAATCACATCATCATCCAGCTCAAAAATCCTCTCTTATCAAGACGCTCGTACATCGGGCGAAAACAGTGTCAGATGGTGAGAGTCTAGTGAGAGAGATTAAACACGTTAAAGACGCACTACGACAGAATGGCTACAATAATGCTCAAATTAACAGAGCACTGAATGCCAAATCACGATCGCAAAGCAATACTACTGAAAGCGACCAGATTGTTAAAACAATAAAAATTCCATATATCTCAGGAGTAACTGACAAATTAGCCCGCGTTTTGCAAAAGCAAAACATTACAGTAAGATTTGGTACAGTACACAAAATTCAAAAACTAGTATCTTGCACTAAAGACGCATTACCTAAACTATCAACAGAAGGTGTATATCGGATTAATTGTTCATGTGGCAGCTGCTACATTGGGCAGACGGGACGTAACATCAGCGTAAGACTAAAAGAACATCAGAGAAATATTAAATTATCTCAAACACAACTATCGGCAGTGGCAGAACATGCTTGTCAACAAGGACACTCAATTGATTTTGACAATGTTGCAGTGGTGTGTAAAACTAATTATTACTGGCAAAGACTAATTAGAGAATCCATTGAAATTGAGAGGAACAAGAATAACTTTAATCGCTCTGACAGCTACCGGCTTAGTGCGGCCTGGAAGCGTATTATTAAATAATACACATTACATTTTGATTTAAAGAATTACTAATCTACAACTCATTACTAATCATAACCAATGACTGATTACTAATCGATTATATAATTACATTACCCCCCCCTCCGCCTCTAATCACTGCACCTGATGAGTTAAGTGATGACGTCACCCTGCTGCCCTATATAAAACCGGGAGCAAGCGAGGGCTTTACCATTCTGGCGAATTGCCCGATGATGCTGGAAGTATTTACCAGCGAAACGTCGTACTCAAACTGTAAATGTTGTGGATTAACTCTTCAACACACCGGTGGGCTGAAGTAGTGAATTATTTGTCTTTTGTCAACGTGACACTTTTTTTGCTGATTGGCCGTGTCGGGTGGTGGAGGGTTACGACACATTTGTAAATAAACGCGATCTAACCCAAAAACCTTTATTATGAAGTGTATAGTAGTGTATAGTGTAGTGTATATTGTATAGTAGTATAGTGTATAGTGTAGTGTATAGTAGTGTAGTGTATAGTGTAGCGTATAGTAGTAGTGTACGATGCATCTGAAACTGCGTGCGACGCGGCCAGACCGGTCCTCGTCCCGTTCGATTCAATTTTCCCTTTCCCCCCCCTGGCAGGGCCACCGCCCATCCCGTCCCTCGACGTCCACCCCAAGCGCATCGTCGAGGGTGGCAACGTCACCCTCAGCTGTCGCGTGCCACACGGCAGCGGCGGAAGCGGCGACCTCGTGACCGTGAGCTGGTTCCGAGACGGCTGCCCCTTGGGGGAGGACGCGGGGAGCGACCGTTCGCTGGCGCTGATCTCCGTCGACAGTGGGGCCGTGGGCCACTACAGCTGCGTCCTGAGCAACGCGTGCGGACGCAGCAGCACCCCCAGCGCGGAAGCCAGAGTCGACGTTCACTGTGAGTGGGGGGGTGTGCCCCCCTCCCCGCCTGCCTGCCTGCTCGTACGCTGCACTTTGCACTGCACTACACTAAAACACTACACTAGTATATACTACACTATACACTACACTAAACACTACACTACTATATACTACACTATACATTACATTACACTATACACTACACGGTACACTACACTATATTCTACACTATACACTACTATACACTACACTAAACACTGCACTAGTATATACTACACTATACACTACACTAAACACTACACTACTATATACTACACTATACACTACATTACACTATACACTACACTATACACTACACTAAACACCACACTAGTATATACTACACTATACATTACATTACACTATACACTACACTATACATTACATTACACTATACACTACACTATACACTACACTATACACTACACTATACATTACATTACACTATACACTACACTATACACTACACTATACATTACATTACACTATACACTACACTATACACTACACTATACACTACACTACACTAGTATACACTACACTATACATTACACTACACTATATACTACACTAAACACTACACTAGTATATACTACACTATACATTACATTACACTATACACTACACGGTACTCTACACTAGTATATACTACACTATACATTACATTACACTATACACTACACTATACACTACACTAAACACTATTATATACTACACTGTACATTACATTACACTATACACTACACTAAACACTACACTACTATACACTACACTACTATACACTACACTATACACTACACTATACATTACATTACACTATACACTACACTATACACTACACTATACACTACACTAAACACCACACTAGTATATACTACACTATACATTACATTACACTATACACTACACTAAACACTGCACTACTATATACTACGCTATACATTACATTACACTATACACTACACGGTACACTACACTATATTCTACACTATACACTACTATACACTACACTAAACACTACACTACTATATACTACACTATGCACTACACTAAACACTACACTAGTATATACTACACTATACATTACATTACACTATACACTACACTAAACACTACACTAGTATATACTACACTACTATATACTACACTATACACTACTATACACTACACTGCTATATACTACACTATACACTACTATACACTACACTACTATATACTACACTATACATTACATTACACTATACACTACACTAAACACTACACTAGTATATACTACACTACTATATACTACACTATACACTACTATACACTACACTAGTATATACTACACTATGTTCTAAACTATACACTACTATACACTACACTAAACACTGCACTACTATATACTACACTATACATTACATTACACTATACACTACACTAAACACTACACTAGTATATACTACACTATATTCTACACTATACACTACACTAAACACTGCACTACCATATACTACACTATACACTACACTATACACTACACTACTATATACTACACTACATTACACTATACACTACACTATACACTCCACTATATTCAACAACTATACGCTACACCACTATACACTACACGACTATACACTACACTATACCCCACTAAACACTACAATACAGTATACACTACACTACTACACTATACACTACTAAACCCTACACTACTATATACTACACTATGCATTACACTATACACTACACGATACACTACACTATATTCTACACTATACGCTACACCAATATCCACTACACGACTACACAATACACTACTATACACTACACTATACCCTACTAAACACTACACTACAGTATACACTACTATACACTGCACTATACACTACACTAAAGACTACACTATACACTGCTTTACACTACACTATACACTACTATACACTACAATATACACTACACTAAACAGTGCTATACACTGCACTATACACTACACTCTAAACTACTATACACTACACTATACCCTACTATCCACTACACTACTAAACACTACACTACAGAATACACTACTATACACTGCACTATACGATACACTATACACTACTCTATACACTACTAAACACCACACTACAGAATACACTTCTAATACACTGCACTATACAATACACTATACACTACTCTATACACTATACACTACTAAACACTACACTATAGAATACACTTCTAACACACTGCACTATACAATACACTATACACTACTCTATACGCTACACTATACACTACGCTATGGCTAACCATCCCTGCTGTTAGTCACCAAGAAATTGCATATTGACCCAATTCCCTGCCATATTTAATCAATTATCTTTACGCTAAGTTTAGTTTCAGGTTGAATTCATTTACTTTTTAAAAGGGTTGCCCACAAAGGTGAAAGCCAAAGAGCCGCGTGCACTTTACATAAAACTGTCTCACGTAAAACTATAATATCTTTACTTTTGATCTAAAGCTTTTTCGTGACTGCAGTAATTCATATTCTTAGTTCTTTCGGTAAAGTCACCACGTTGAAGGGAAACAACAAAATAATAAAATATATATAAAACAATAAAAAATTCTCACGACATTTCGACCATAACACAAACGGTCATCTTCAGGTGTGTTGGTTTGTGTTGTGGTCGAAACGTCGTGAGAATTTTTTATTGTTTTATATATATTTTATTATTTTGTTGTTTCCCTTCAACGTGGTGACTTTACCGAAAGAACTAAGAATATATCTTTACTTATAAAAGCCAAAAAAATTTTTGTCCGTCTCTGTCTGTGCACGCCGATCCTTTGAACGTTTTTAAGTCTCAGACTGTTGGGTTTACGCTTCAACAAGGCGCACAGATACTGGACGAACGCTTGCTTATTTGTGTGTGTTTTTTTTTCGCCCTTGGTCCAATCTAAACTAAGAAAATCCCACTCGATTCTAGAATATCTCAATCGGCAACTACGTAGGCAGATGATGGGCAGTGATAACTTTTAAAACCGCCCCAGCCAAAGCGCGCGTCTGCGCATGCGCCGGACGCCGACTCGCGGTTGCCCCTAGCAACGCAGAAACGGTTTTTTTTTGTTGTTGCTCAGCGACCGCGACGATGCAGGCGGTCTCGCGCTAAACACGCGACGCGGTGGCCATTTTTGTTCACGTGGGGAAAAAAATGAAGTTCAAAAACAATAAACACAAGCCCGAGAATAGATGTTGCCCCCTCTCTCTCTCTCTCTTTTTTTTTTAGACTGATGGCCTTAATATCCTTAGTTTTTTCGGTAAAGTCACGTTGAAGGGAAATGACAAAATAATAAAAAATATATATAAAACAATAAAAAAAATTCTGAACGACGTTTCGACCATAACTCAAACGGTTGTTTCCCTTCAACGTGGTGACTTTACCGAAAAAACTAAGAATGAATTACTGCAGTCACGAAAGCTTTAAATCAAAATTTGATGGCCTTAATCTTAGTTGTCTTGTGGTTGTTGTTGTTGTTTGACTTGCATCCCACTAGGATTTTTTGCACACAGCGTTGGTGTTGTACACGGTGCTATCTCACGAATATTTTGATGTTTGTTTTATTTCCCCTGGATTTTCTGTTTGCACAGTCACACAAAGTCACTTTAAGATGTTTTTCTTGTTCGTGTTTTTTTGTTTGTTGCGGTTGCACTCGATTCAAGAGCCGAATGGCTCACAGGGCTATACCAAAATAAATGGAACGATGAACTATGAACTATATAACTTGGTTCTTTCGGTGAAGTCACCACGTAGAAGGGAAACGATAAAATAATAAAAATATAAAACAATACAATTCTCAAGACGTTTCGACTGCAACACGAGCAAATCATCATCATCATCAGGTGTGAAAACCACAGCAAGAAAATTTGAAAAAAGTGGCGGTTTTATTTAAATATTTGTATAATTTTATTGTTTCCCTTCTACGTGACTTTACCAAAAGAACCAAGAATATGAATCCCTGCAGTCATGAAAGCTTTAAATCAAAAACAGCTACTCGTTGCTTCTCTCAGTAAGGTCACGCAGTTAGCAATACAATAAAACATATCACGACGTTTCAATCGCAACACAAGCTGACTCTATAGCAGTAGATACTACTATAGAGTCAGTAGATACTACTATAGAGTCAGTAGATACTACTATATAGTTAGTAGATACTGCTGTAGTCTGTAGATACTACTGTAGAGTTAGTAGATACTACTATAGAGTCAGTAGATTCTACTATAGAGTCACTAGATACTACTATAGAGTCAGTAGATACTACTATAGAGTTAGTAGATACTACTATAGAGTCAGTAAATACTACTATAGTCAGTAGATACTACTATAGATTCAGTAAATTCTACTGTAGAGCCTGTAGATACCACTGTAGAGTTAGTAGCTACTACTGTAGAGTATGTAGATACCACTGTAGAGGTCCGTAGATACTACTGCAGAGTCAGTAGATACTACTATAGATTCAGTAAATACTACTGTAGAGCCTGTAGATACCACTGTAGAGTTAGTAGCTACTACTGTAGAGTCTGTAGGTACCACAGTGGAGGTCCGTAGATACTACTGTAGAGTCAGTAGATACTACTATAGAGTCCGTAGATTCTACTAAAGAGTCAGTAAATACTATTATAGAGTCAGTAGATACTACTATAGAGTCAGTAAATACTACTATAGAGTCAGTAGATACTACTATAGATTCAGTAAATTCTACGGTAGAGCCTGTAGATACCACTGTAGAGTTAGTAGCTACTACTGTAGAGTATGTAGATACCACTGTAGAGGTCCGTAGATACTACTGTAGAGTCAGTAGATTCTACTATAGAGTCAGTAAATACTACTATAGAGTCAGTAGATACTGCTATAGATTCAGTAAATTCTACTGTAGAGCCTGTAGATACCACTGTAGAGTTAGCAGCTACTACTGTAGAGTATGTAGATACCACTGTGGATGTCCGTAGATACTACTGCAGAGTCAGTATATACTACTATAGTCAGCAAATTCTACTATAGAGTCACTAAATACTACTATTGAGTCAGTAGATACTACTATAGAGTCAGGAAATTCCTACTGTAGATCTTGTAGATACCACTGTAGAGTTAGTAGCTACTACTGTAGAGTATGTAGATACCACTGTAGAGGTCCGTAGATACTACTGTAGAGTCAGTAGATACTACTATAGAGTCAGTAGATTCTACTATAGAGTCAGTAAATACTACTACAGAGTCAGTAGATACTACTATAGATTCAGTAAATTCTACTGTAGAGACTGTAGATACCACTGTAGAGTTAGTAGCTACTACTGTAGAGTATGTAGGTACCACTGTAGAGGTCTGTAGATACTATAGCAGAGTCAGTAGATACTACTATAGAGTCAGTAGATTCTACTATAGAGTCAGTAAATACTACTATAGAGTCAGTAGATACTACTATGGAGTCAGTAAATTCTACTGTAGAGCCTGTAGATACCACTGTAGAGTTAGTAGCTACTACTGTGGAGTATGTAGATACCACTGTAGAGGTCCGTAGATACTACTGCAGAGTCAGTAGATACTACTAGTCCGTAGATTCTACTATAGAGTCAGTAAATACTACTATAGTCAGTAGATACTACTATATATTCAGTAAATTCTACTGTAGAGCCTGTAGATACCACTGTAGAGTTAGTAGCTACTACTGTAGAGTATGTAGATACCACTGTAGAGGTCCGTAGATACTACTGCAGAGTCAGTAGATACTACTATAGAGTCAGTAGATACTACTATAGAGTCAGTAGATACTACTGGAGAATCACTAGATACTACTATAGAGTGAGTAGATACTACTAGAGTAAGTTGATACTACTATAGAGTCCGTAGATTCTACTATAGAGTCAGTAGATACTACTATAGATTCAGTAGATACTACTATAGAGTCAGTGGATTCTACTATAGAGTCAGTAGATACTACTATAGAGTCAGTAGATTCTACTATAGAGTCAGTAGATACTACTATAGATTCAGTAGATACTACTATAGAGTCAGTGGATTCTACTATAGTCAGTAGATACTACTATAGAGTCAGTAGATTCTACTATAGAGTCAGCAGATACTACTATAGATTCAGTAGATACTACTGTAGAGTCAGTAGATAGTACTATAGAGTCAGTAGATACTACTATAGATTCAGTAAATTCTACTGTAGATCCTGTAGATACCACTGTAGAGTTAGTAGCTACTACTGTAGAGTATGTAGATACTACTGTAGAGTCAGTAGATACTACTCTAGAGTCAGTAGATTCTACTATAGAGTCAGTAAATACTACTATAGAGTCAGTAGATACTACTATAGAGTCAGTAGATTCTACTATAGAGTCAGTAGATTCTACTATAGAGTCAGTAGATACTACTATAGAGTCAGGAAATTCTACTGTAGATCCTGTAGATACTACTGTAGAGTTAGTAGCTACTACTGTAGAGTATGTAGATACTACTGTAGAGTCAGTAGATACTACTCTAGAGTCAGTAGATTCTACTATAGAGTCAGTAAATACTACTATAGAGTCAGTAGATTCTACTATAGAGTCAGTAGATACTACTATAGAGTCAGGAAATTCTACTGTAGATCCTGTAGATACTACTGTAGAGTTAGTAGCTACTACTGTAGAGTATGTAGATTCCACTGTAGAGGTCCGTATATACTACTGCAGTCAGTAGATACTACTATAGAGTCAGTAGATACTACTATAGAGTCAGTAGATACTACCATAGATTCAGTAAATTCTACTGTAGAGCCTGTAGATACCACTGTAGAGTAGTAGCTACTACTGTAGAGTCTGTAGGTACCACTGTGGAGGTCCGTATATACTACTATAGAGTCAGTAGATACTACTATAGAGTCAGTAGATTCTACTATAGAGTCAGTAAATACTATTATAGAGTCAGTAGATACTACTATAGATTCAGTAAATTCTACTGTAGAGCCTGTAGATACCACTGTAGAGTTAGTAGCTACTACTGTAGAGCCTGTAGATACCACTGTAGAGTTAGTAGCTACTACTATAGAGTATGTAGATACCACTGTGGAGGTCCGTAGAAACTACTGTAGAGTCACTAGATACTACTATAGAGTCAGTAGATACTACTATAGAGTCAGTAGATACTACTATAGAGTCAGGAAATTCTACTGTAGATCCTGTAGAAACCACTGTAGAGTTAGTAGCTACTACTGTAGAGTATGTAGATACCACTGTAGAGGTCCGTATATACTACTGCAGTCAGTAGATACTACTATAGAGTCAGTAGATACTACTATAAAGTCAGTAGATACTACTAGAGATTCAGTAAATTCTACTGGAGAGCCTGTAGATACCACTGTAGAGTTAGTAGCTACTACTGTAGAGTCTGTAGGTACCACTGTGGAGGTCCGTATATACTACTGTAGAGTCAGTAGATACTATTATAGAGTCCGTAGATTCTACTATAGAGTCAGTAAATACTACTATAGTCAGTAGATACTACTACAGATTCAGTAAATTCTACTGTAGAGCCTGTAGATACCACTGTAGAGTTAGTAGCTACTACTGTAGAGTATGTAGATACCACTGTAGAGGTCCGTAGATACTACTGCAGAGTCAGTAGATACTACTATAGAGTCAGCAGACTCTACTCTAGAGTCAGTAAATACTACTATAGAGTCAGTAGATACTACTATAGAGTCAGGAAATTCCTACTGTAGATCCTGTAGATACCACTGTAGAGTTAGTAGCTACTACTGTAGAGTATGTAGATACCACTGTAGAGGTCCGTAGATACTACTGTAGAGTCAGTATATACTACTATAGAGTCCGTAGATTCTACTATAGAGTCAGTAAATACTACTATAGAGTCAGTAGATACTGCTGTAGAGTCAGTAGATTCTACTATAGAGTCAGTAGATACTACTATAGATTCAGTAAATACTACTTTAGAGCCTGTAGATACCACTGTAGAGTTAGTAGCTACTACTGTAGAGTCAGTAGATACTGCTGTAGAGTCAGTAGATACTACTATAGAGTCAGTAGATACTACTATAGAGTCAGTAGATTCTACTATAGAGTCCGTAGATTCTACCATAGAGTCAGTGAATGCCACCACAGTACCCCGGCTCTCGCATAGTGTCAAGTGATGCGGTCATTTTTAGTCTGCGATGCGGCAATCGACTCACCCCGACGAGCTGTACTCACGACGCACCGCCACGGTGCGTACGAGCGTTCAGGGTTTCAAAGCAGTCGTCCTCGCTGAGTTTCGACATCGAGGGGTGGCACTGATTTCGGATAGATTTGGTACCCCAGTTGCGGAGTTAAGTAACACCCCTGGAACAAAAAAATAGTGTCCCAGAAATGAAATATTTACTTGCCTAGGCCATTTTTTTATTGTTTGGTTACCCCGGAGTACCGCCACACGGATCAAATGGGCAGACAAACGGAACGCCGGGCTTTTATAATAGCTTAGTATTGGTGTACGTGTACGTTGTGTGTGTTTTTTTAAGAGAAGACAAGTTTTGAAATATGTATATCCCCATGGGGCAAAAGCCGGGTACTTCTTGCTAGTAATTTTTTGTTTATGTTACCAGGTGTAAGGTATGTAGCGCTTTTTCAGACAAGTGACGCCGGCCATCACCAATGATAGCAGCTCATCGAAGTGGCCGATACAATCACCACCGTCATCATAATCGTCACGTTCAGTTCACACCACAATGAACATTTACTGATTAGCTATGTTGGGTGGCGGTAGGGTGCACGACACATTTACATTCATGCCATCTAACCCAATTGAAGACGAAACAAAAACGATCGGTCAGTCGATCATTCCATTGATTGGTTGATCGATCGATCAGTTGGTGGATCAATCAGTCGGTCGATTGTTTGATCAGTCTACTTACCGGTGAATTGATCGATTGATCGGTTGGCTGATCGATCTATCGGTCGATTAATCGGTCGATCGATCGGTCGATTGGTCGGTTTGGTCGATCGGTCAATTGTTCAATCGGTCAATTGGTTGCTGTTCAATCAGTCAGTTTGATCAGAATCTCCCCACCCCCCAACCCCCACCCCCACCCACCCTCTCCTGCGTACTTCACACAGATGAGCCAGAGAGGATGAAGCTGAGAGCCGACTGGATGTCTCTGGACGCCGACAGTTACATCATCCGCATCCGCATCCGCAGCAGCAGCTACAGCAACAGCAGCAGCAGCAACAACAGCAACAGCAGCTACAGCAACAGCAGCTACAGCTACAGCTACAGCAACAGCAGCTACAGCAACAGCAGCTACAGCAACAGCAGCAGCAGCAGCAACAGCGGCGTCGACATACTCCCGGAGGATGAGGAGACGGCCCTGGCCCGCGGGGTCTACGACGCGGTGCGAGCGCTCCTCAGGGCCGCCTCCTCCTCCGCCTCCTCCTCCTCCTCCTCCTCCGCCTCCTCCTCCTCCTCCTCCTCCGCCTCCTCCTCCTCCTCTCCACCTCCTGGCGGCGGCAGTCCGAGGCAGCCCGGCAAGTACCCGACCCTGGCGGGGATCTTCCCGGCGGAGGAGGCGGCGGAGGAGGCGGAGGCGGAGGAGGCGGCGGAGGCGCTCGCC
Source organism: Petromyzon marinus (assembly GCF_010993605.1). NCBI lineage: Eukaryota > Metazoa > Chordata > Hyperoartia > Petromyzontiformes > Petromyzontidae > Petromyzon > Petromyzon marinus. Next base: position 72,994 of record NC_046140.1, on the reverse strand, counting down.
GCCGAGGCCTCCGAGTTGACGCGCGGGCTCCTGGAGGAGGGGAAGGGCGACGACGACGTCACCGGCTGGGTCTCCGCCGAGCTGCACGCCGCGGCCCGCGACGCCCTCCGGGCGTTCTCCGGCGGCGACGACGGCCGCCGCCGGGCTTTGGGAGCGGCGGCGGCGACGCCGCGGGGAGGCGGCTCCCCGCCGTGCCCGGCCGCGTCCCGCGGCGACGGGGCCCGCGGGGCCCTGGTGCGCCTCGCCTACCCGGGCGGCCCGGGGGGCGGCGGTCGCCTCGCCGCTCGCCGGGCCCTGTCGAGGCCCGGCGAGAGGCCCCCGTCGCTGTTCGCCTTCGGGCGACGCTCGGGCGACGGGGATTTCGTCGTCGTCGTCGTCGTCGCTGTCGCCGCTGTCGCCGCTGTTGGCGCCGGTGGCGGCGGAGGCGGCGGAGGCGGCGGAGGCGGTGGAGGCGGTGGAGGCGGTGGCGTCAGTGGCGAGGTCGTCGCCGCGTTTCTCTCGGTCGGATCGCTGCCCGGCGGAAGCGGCTGCCACAACGCGACGAGGGGCGGCAGCCTGACCCTGGCGTGCGTCGCCGCCCCCGGCCCGGGGGCCGTCTGCGCGTGGAGCCTCGACGGTGGGAGGCTGCCGCTGACGGCGTCGCCGCCGGATGCTTGCGAGCTGACCGTCCACGACCTGCACGGCGGCCACGAGGGGCGCTACGAGTGCGTGGCCACCAACGTCGCGACCGGACGCAGAGCGACGGCCTCCGCGTGCGTCCACGTCAGGGGTGAGATGCCGGCGTGCGTCTCTGTGTGTGTCTGTGTGTGTGTGTGTGTGAGTGTCTGTGTGTGTGTGTGTGTCTGTGTGTGTCTGTGTGTGTGTGTGTGTCTGTGTGTGTCTGTGTGTGTGTGTCTGTGTGTGTGTCTGTGTGTGTGTCTGTGTGTCTGTGTGTCTGTGTGTGTGTGTGTGTGTCTGTGTGTGAGTCTGTGTGTGTGTCTGTGTGTGTGTCTGTGTGTGTGTCTGTGTGTGTGTCTGTGTGTGAGTCTGTCTGTCTGTGTGTGTCTGTGTGTGTGTGTCTGTGTGTGTGTGTGTCTGTGTGTGTCTGTGTGTGTCTGTGTGTGAGTCTGTGTGTGTGTCTGTGTGTGTGTCTGTGTGTGTGTCTGTGTGTGTGTCTGTGTGTGAGTCTGTCTGTCTGTGTGTGTCTGTGTGTGTGTGTGTCTGTGTGTGTGTCCAGCACCTGTGACCTCCTGTCACAGGTGCTGGCTAAAGTGGCCCCTCGGGATAGAGTCATCATGTTGGGTGACTTCAATGCCCGAGTTGGTCATGATACTGGCACCTGGTCTGGAGTGATTGGAGGGCATGGGCCAGATCAGCTCAATAACAACGGTAGGAGGCTGCTAGATTTTTGTGCAGCCTATGGGCTTGTGATTACCAACACGCTGTTCCGGCATCGGCGCATCCACACAACATCATGGATGCATGCCGGGTCCAAGCAAGAACATCTGCTGGACTACATAGTGACGGACCAGCGGATGCGAGCCCATGTCCTTGACACCAGGACCTACCGTGGAGCTGATCTGCCCTCTGACCATCGACTAGTCATCTGTAAGATGCGCCTGCCATTCTTCCACTCCGGTGGTGGGTGTACACCCAGGACCCCATTCCAACCTAAAGTGGCCTGGTCTCAGTTATCTGATGAAAGTTGCAAGCGAGAATTTCATCATCGCTTGCGGCTGGGATTGGCATCGTCCCCGACTCCTCCTGATGTCGAGGGTAAATGGGCGAGGTTTAGGACTGTGACTCATGCAGCTGCAATGGCTGCTTTGGGTACGCGGTCCAGACCTCCCCAGAGACCCTGGCTGACAGAGGAGGTGTTCAGGATGTTTGAGAAAAAGCGACAGGCCCACTGTCATCGGCTACAGAATCCCACGTCAGAGAATGAGGAGGCTTACCGCAGCCTTCGCTCGGAGGTTCGGAGAGCCGTGAGGCGCTGCAAGGATGGGTGGTGGTCGCGGGTCGCTGAGGAGATGGAGTCTGCCTCAGTGGCCCGCGATCACAAATCTCTATTTAACTCCATCAAAAAAGTAACCTGCAGCGCCACACCTATTACCATCATTAGGGGAAAAAACGGTGATCCAATCTCCGACCCCCAGGAACAGGTTTGCAGATTTGCTGAGCATTTCTGTGAGGTCCTGGGGGAGGGAAAATCCCTCAGCCAGGAAAACATCGTGGCACAAAGTGAGGATGACCCTGCTGAGGCTGCGGTGACTCAAATATTGGAAGAAGTCACCCCCTGTGAGTGGCTGGCTGAGGTGCCATCTGTTGAGGAAGTACTGAAGGCGATCCGGAGTCTGAGACCAGGAAAGGCAGCGGGCAGAGATGATCTCCCAAGCGAAATGCTGAGGGAGGGTGGCGTTTGTGCACAGACTGCCCTATATGACATCATAACAACGGTCTGGACCACTGGACGGGTTCCGCAGTATTGGAAGGATGCCCTGGTGGTCCCCCTCTTTAAGAAGGGGGACCGCACAGACTGTAACAACTACAGGGGCATCTCACTCCTCAGTGTGCCGGGAAAGGTCCTGGCAAGGATTATTCAGCATCGCCTTGCCAGGCACGCTGAGGAGAGGCTTGCGGAGCCCCAATGCGGTTTCAGGAAAGGGCGGTCCTGCACAGATGCCATATTTTCTGTCCGTCTGCTACAGCAGAGGTGTAGGGAATTCCAACAAGACCTACATCTCTGCTTTATTGACCTGGTCAAGGCCTATGATACCATCAGTAGGCCTGGGCTCTGGGTCGTTCTTCGTGCTTTTGGAGTACCTGACCCTCTGCTCACGATCATTAAGGACCTTCATGATGGTGAGTGGGCCCGGGTAAAACTACATGGCCGGGAGTCAGAGCCATTCCCTGTACACCTTGGGGTGCGACAGGGATGTCCTCTGGCTCCCACATTGTTTAACATCTATTTTGACCACGTAGTTCGTGAAGCCTTCAATAGCTGTACCGGGGGAATCTCCATATGGTACAGATATAATGGGAGGCTGATCGATGCCCGGGTGCGGTCAAGGGTTGGCTCCCTATTGCTCAACCACGTTATGTATGCTGATGATTTGGTAATAGCTGCTCATTCAGAGGAGGAGTTGGAGACGCTGCTGCTGAGACTGGAGCGTGCCACTAAGAGGTGGGGCCTTACCATCAGCCCCACCAACACTAAGCACCTGCCTGGGTATTTTGTACCATTGGACACTCCACCCCCACAACTCCCAATCGGTGATGGGGCAGTTGTGGAGACAGTGGAGAGTTTCCCATACCTGGGCAGTGTGCTTATGACGAGCTCTAGGTCTCACTCCGAATCATTTCGAGCGGCAATATCTTTTCATCGGTTGCGTAACGCTGTGTGGAAGCTACCTGGTCTGTCGCTCCGCACTAAGCTTCAGGTCTTCTCGGCCACGGTCATTCCCTCCCTTCTCTACGCTTGCGAAACGTGGACTCCCCTAATGGAACATCTTCGCCGGTTAGAAACATTTAGGCTGGCCTGCCTACGATCCATCCTGGGTTTAACCAGACTGGATTGTGTGAGGAGCTCACAAATCCTTGAAAGATCTAGGCAAGCTCCCATCGGTGAGCTCCTCCGGCAGGCAAGGCTGCGTTGGCTGGGTCATGTAGCCCGCATGCCCAGCCACCGCATGCCGAAATAGCTTTTGTTTGGCCGGATTGAGGGGGCTAAGCGGGCACGGCACGGGCTAGAGAAGAGATGGAGTAATGTGGTACAGGAGGACGTGGAGCTGAGTGGACTTGCCGATGACTGGTACCAGCGGTGTCAAGAACGGCCTCTGTGGAGGAGGCTCGTGAAGGACGCTACTGGGCAGTTGGAGGCAGTCGTCCTCCAACAACAACGGAGGGCGGAGGAGCGACGCTCACAACAACGAGCGGAGCGCCGGGTGGCTAAAGCACAGCAGGTTGGCACAGTAGGGGGGCACAGGTGGTGCATCAGCCAGTCATCTCAGTCAGTCGACCCGTGGCACCTGGGTCTGCCCCGTGACCTCCTGCCAGCGGGCGTTCGACACTTCACGTGGCCTCAGGGTGCACATGGCCTGGCACAAGCGTCGTGGTGACGTCACCGCCACTTAGTGGCGAATGGCGGTTGTTGTTGTTGTTGTGTTGGTGTGTGTGTGTGTGAGCATCTTTGCGTGTGTCTGTGTGTGTATGTGTGTGTCTGTGTGTCTGTGTGTGTATATCTGTGTGTATGTCTGTGTGTGTATCTCTGTGTGCGTCTCTGTGTGTGTCTATGTGTGTATCTCTGTGTCTGTATCTCTGTGTGTCTATGTTTGTGTGTGTGTCTGTTTGTGTCTATGTGTGTCTGTGTGTATCTCTGTGTGTGTGTCTATGTGTGTGTCTATGTTTGTGTGTGTGTGTCTGTGTGTGTGTGTCTGTGTGTGTGTATGTATGGGGAGCGGTAGTGTAGTAGCGGGTAGCGCTACGCTGCACTGCGAACCCGGCCACCCGGGTTCGATTCCCACTCACGGCCACCAACGCCGGTGACGATTATCTGAACCAGTCGTGGGCCTCACCTTAGGTCGACTCAGCCTCAAATGAGTACCTGGTGCGGTGCGTGAACATCGCCATTCGGGAGACAAAGGCGGCCGGGCGTGGTGCTGGCCACCCACCTCTTCCTGTGTCGTTCCGGCCTTCATAGGTGCTCGCTAACAGCACTTGCCCCCTACAGTCTGTTAAGGCTATACGGGGGGAGCTTTGTGTATGTTTAACTTTTTTTCTCAGCCGTACATAGGCAACCGTGCGAATCGGTGGGTGCCTGCAGGTCTCCACGGGTCTCTGCAGGTCTCTGTGTTGTGTGCACATTGAACTTCTTCCTCACCGTACGTAGCCAACCGCGCTGAAAGAATGCTGCTGGTGGCGCGTCCGTTTTGACAGAGCGGCTTCTGAGCCCAGCCACCTTCTTGGGCCGCACGGCTGAGGGCTGCCGCGATTCGACGACGCGGAGGTGGCAGCAGTAGCGCGGGAACCGTACAGTAGCGCGGGAGCCGTACAGTGGCGCGGGAACCGTACAGTAGCTGCGGGAGCCGTACAGTGGCGCGGGAGCCGTACAGTGGCGCGGGAGCCGTACAGTGGCGCGGGAGCCGTGCAGTAACGCGGGAGCCGTACAGTAGCGCGGGAACCGTACAGTAGCGCGGGAACCGTACAGTAGCGTGGGACCGTACAGTAGTGCGGAACCGTACAGTAGCGTCGAACAGTACATTAGCGCGGGAACCGTACAGTAGCGTGGAACCGTACAGTAGCATGGAATGATACAGTAGCGTCGAACAGTACATTAGCGTAGAACCGTACAGTAGCGCGGAACCGTACAGTAGCGTGGAATGATACAGTAGCGTCAAACAGTACACTAGCGCGGAACCGTACAGTAGCGTGGAACCGTACAGCAGCGCTGCAATTGGCGTTGTAAAACCCTCGGTGATTCGTCCGACTGTCCCACTGCATGGCGTTGCACGCGGCAGTCGTAGTGGTACGCCGTGTCTCGTGTGAGAGACTTTACCGTCACTACGTTGTTCACGGGGGAGGAAATTGTTTTCGGCCGACCTCCAAAAGCGTTTTCCGCTCGACTGCGGGGAAAGAAAAATAAACTTATCAGGAACGCTTTGTCATTTTCTACCGCTACTACTACTACCACTACTACCACCACTAATCGATGCTGCTACTGCTACTAAGAATAGTTTATACTGGTAGGAACGTAGTTCTTCTTTGGTTCTTTCGGGAAAAGTCACCACCACCACCACCCACATAGAATGAGAATGAAATAATACATTGATAAAATAAAATAACGCCAATAATATTCTCACGACGTTTCGGCCACAACACAAGCAGCCTTCATCAGGTGTAAGGGGACGAGGACTGTCTTGTGCGGACAGCGCTGGAACGTAGTTGTGAACTGAGCGTACCAGCATGCAATAGATTAATGTGTCCGTCCGTCCGTCCCCTTTCAACACTTTAACGAAGTGAAATCTCGTGTGACTGTCATCCTTTATTTAACCACGTGGGTGACGTCATTGAGAGTCACTCTCTTGTCCCCGACATCCTTTGTTTAACCACGTGAGTGACGTCATTGAGAGTCACTCTCTTGTTCCCGACATCCTTTGTTTAACCACGTGAGTGACGTCATTGAGAGTCACTCTCTTGTCACCGACATCCTTTGTTTAACCACGTGAGTGACGTCATTGAGAGTCACCCTCTCGTCACCCGCATCCTTTATTTAACCACGTGAGTGACGTCATTGAGAGTCACTCTCTTGTCACCGCCATCCTTTGTTTAACCACGTGAGTGACGTCATTGAGAGTCACTCTCTCGTCACCGACATCCTTTTTGTTTAACCACGTGAGTGACGTCATTGAGAGTCACTCTCTCGTCACCGACATCCTTTGTTTAACCACGTGAGTGACGTCATTGAGAGTCACTCTCTTGTCACCGACATCCTTTGTTTAACCACGTGAGTGACGTCATTGAGAGTCACTCTCTTGTCCCCGACATCCTTTATACTGGTAGGAACCAAGTTGTGAACTGAGTGTACCAGCCTGCAATAGATTAATGTGTCCGTCCGTCCGTCCGTTCGTCCGTCCGTCCCCTTTCAATACTTTAACGAAGTGAAATCTCGTGCTGTTGGGGTGGTGTAATAATTTGTCCGAAGGACGCTCTCGAATTTGCACAAATTTAACGCGACAGTGTCGTCAAATTTGCGCGAAATTCCAAAGTTCCTGCCAGCCCCACCCTGCATGGACGCTGTTTGCCCCCTTTACTCATTGAGGCGTTCAAACGCCAGGTAGACGGGGCGCCTGTTGACAATGCATCACCAAGTCTGCATTAGCCACACACAAAGCACTTGTGGCAACAACAAAAACAAGAACAAAAAACAAACACGCTGAACAAACGTGCTACAATAATAATGATGATGATGATAATGATGTATGCATTTCCTTTGGTTATTTCGGTAAAGTCTCCACGCGGAATGAGGATAAAACGATGAATTGATCAAATAAAAACGACGCGGTCAAATTCCCACGACGTTTCGGCCACAACACGAGTTATTTTATTGGTTTTGTTTTTAATCAATTTACCACTTTTATTCTCATTCCACGCGGTGGTGAACTTTACCGAAAGAGCCAAAGAAGGCGAATCCTTTGCAGTCGCGAAACGCTTTTTAATCGAGACCCATGCAGTTGTCTTTGAAAGCTTATTGGCCGGGACGAGAGGCGGCCCTTCTGTATGTCCTTGGCGCTGTGCCAACAGCGTTAGTGTACCTGAGAACAAGGCAGTAGCTATGGATTCAACATTGAAGGGGGGGGAACAAGTCTTACAGAGGGTCTGGGGCCCCCCACCCCCTTCACCCCCCCCCCCTCCCACCCACCCCCAGAAAAAATCTAAATTTCAAAACGAATTTCCTGCCCAAAATATATTTTAAAAAAATAATAATTCACTAACACTTAGGAAGTATTTTTTGTGTTATTATTATTAATTATTTTTTTTTGCAATGATGTCTAATAGTGTTATTGTATTACATTTACTTGTTTCATTGTATGTAATGATGAGAGATTAGGGATTAATAAAATACACCCATGACCACAATCATATAAAACATTAAAAAAAAATCTAAATTTGAAAACGAATTTCCTGCCCAAAATATATAAAAAATAATTCACTAACACATAGGGAGTATTTTTTGTATTATTATTAATGTTTTACAATAATGTCTAATAGTGTTATTGTATTACATTTTCTTGTTTCAATGTATGTAATGACGAAAGATTAGGGATTAATAAAATACAACCATGACCACAATCACATAAACAGAAAAAAATCTAAATTTGAAAACGAATTTCCTGCCCAAAATATATAAAAAATAATTCACTAACACGTAGGAAGTATTTTTATTATTATTAATGTTTTTTTGCAATAATGTCTAATAGTGTTATTGTATTACATTGCTTTGTTTTTATATATTTTTTACATTTACTTGTTTCAATGTATGTAATGACGAGAGATTAGGGATTAATAAAATACACCCATGACCACAATCATATAAACATAAAAAAAATCTAAATTTGAAAACGAATTTCCTGCCATTTCCTGCCCAGAATATAAAAAAATAATTCACTAACACGTAGGAAGTATTTTTTGTGTTATTATTAATGTTTTTTTGCAATAATGTCTAATAGTGTTATTGTATTACATTGCTTTGTTTTTATATATTTTATACATTTACTTGTTTCATTGTATGTAATGACAAGAGATTAGGGATTCATAAAATACACCCATGACCACAATCATATAAACAGAAAAAAATCTAAATTTGAAAACGAATTTTCTGCCCAAAATATATAACAAAATAATTCACTAACACGTAGGAAGTATTTTTATTATTATTATTAATGTTTTACAATAATGTCTAATAGTGTTATTGTATTACATTTACTTGTTTCATTGTATGTAATGACGAGAGATTAGGGATTAATAAAATACACCCATGACCACAATCATATAAACATTAAAAAAATCTAAATTTGAAAACGAATTTCCTGCCATTTCCTGCCCAAGATATAAAAAATAATTCACTAACACGTAGGAAGTATTATTATTATTCTTAATGTTTTTTTGCAATATTGTCTAATAGTGGTATTGTATTACATTTACTTGTTTCATTGTATGTAATGACAAGAAATTAGGGATTAATAAAATACAACCATAACCACAATCAAATAAACAGAAATATGTATTTTTAGCAATATATTTGGGGGGGCGGCATTTTGAGCACCCCCCCAAATATTTATTATAATTACATTCTTGCCTGAGAACGCCAAAAGACAAATAGTGCAAAGAACCGCCTATAGCTCACGTTGAACTGTTACATATCTACGAGATAGCCTTCATTTTTACATTCTTGGTTCTTTCGGTAAAGTCACCACCACGTAGAAGGGAAACAATAAAATAATAATAAAAATATAAAACAATACAATTCTCACGACGTTTCTACTGCGACACAAAGCAGCAATCATCGTCATCAGGTGTGAAAACCACAGCAAGAATATTTGAAAAAAGTGGCAGGTTTTTTTTTTAACGTCAGCACCACGGAGAGCGATTTGGCAAGTTTGTTCAGATGGACGAGTCCATCTACGTTCGGAAAAGAGGAGGCGGGGAGACGAAAAATTAATGGATGCTGTCTGAATGCCACCGTAAGCGTGAACAATCAATTAAGACCCGAAATGGTTTATCAAATCCTTCCAATGATTGCTCAGCCAGAATCCATCTTCCTCGGTTTAAATTGTCTCTGTGTTTGTACATGTGGATGGCCTCATGAACGAATCTCTCATGGTAGCCGGATGGCTTGCAGAGAACCTCCGTCTTGGAAAAGTCAATGGCATGTGAGCCTACTGAATTATAACAATGATCAATCAATTAAGACCTGAAATGGTTTATCAAATCCTTCCAATGATTGCTAAGCCAGAATCCATCTTCTCGGTTGAAATTGTCTCTGTGTTTTGTATATGTGGATAGCCTCATGAACGAATCTCTCATGGTAGCCGGATGGCTTGCAGAGAACCTCTGTCTTCGAGAAGTCAATGTCATGTGAGCCTACTGAATTATAACAATGATCAATCAATTAAGACCTGAAATGGTTTATCAAATCCTTCCAATGATTGCTAAGCCAGAATCCATCTTCTCGGTTGAAATTGTCTCTGTGCTTGTATATGTGGATGGCCTCATGAACGAATCTCTCATGGTAGCCGGATGGCTTGCAGAGAACCTCCGTCTTGGAGAAGTCAATGTCATGTGAGCCTACTGAATTATAACAGTGATCTGCCACGGCCGAGGTGTTGGCCCTACCGTGTTTTAGGTCTGCTTTGTGTTCACGAATGCGGTCCGAGACGTGTCGTTTGGTTTCTCCAATGCCTGCATTTTACCAGCATCAAAAATAAGAGTCCCCTTTCTGCCAATAAAAAACAGCGATCTGTTTGGTATCTTTCGATTCAAAGCTTTCGTGACTGCAGGGATTCATCTTCTTTGGTTCTTTCGGTAAAGTCCACGTAGATAGGGAAATAATAAAATAACAAAAATAACAACATTATTAAAGTCACGTTGAAGAGAAACGTCGTGAGAATTTTTTATTGTTTTATATATTTTTTATTATTTTGTTGTTTCCCTTCAACGTGGTGACTTTACCGAAAAAAACTAAGAATATGAATTACTGCAGTCACGAAAGCTTTAAATCAAAACATTATTAAAGTAAAATTCCCACGACGTTTCGGCCACAATGCAAGCAGCCGCCCTCTTCGCCTGAGGACGGCTGCTTGCGTTGTGGCCGAAACGTCGTGAGAAATTTTATTTTATTACGTTTAATTTCATTATTTCCCTTCTACGTGGTGGACTTTACCGAAAGAAACCCAGGATATGTTCGGTATCTATTTTGGTGTTTGACACATCTGAACCACAACAACCTACTACTGGCGTGTTAAAACGAGGGCCTTGTGCCGTGAATGAATTCGACTTCATGGGGATGATGATTGCTTGCTGATTCACGTGCACGTGCGTTTGCTGTTTCCGTTGTGATGCGTTGCAGATGGCAACCGCCTACCGACGCAACCGGAAGGGAACGGATGGAAGCTTTGTGAGACTCCGCAAACCCCACAACACAACCCCGTTACGGACAGACCTCTCTCACGCTCCAGCTCACACATTGAGATTGGGGCGGGGGGGGGGGGGGGTGATGTATGTGTGTTGTGTGTGGATGTTGAACTTCTAGATTTAAAGCTTTCGTGACTGCTAGGATCCATACTCTTTGGTTCTATTGGGTAAAGTCACGTAGTAGGTGAAAATAAAATAACAAAATTCTCACGACGTTTCGGCCACAACACGAGCGGCCTTCATCAGGTGAAGGGACGAGACTTGTCTGGAGGACAGCGCTGGAGTGAGAGAAGCCACGCTCAGATCACGATCACGACACAAGCTTAAAGGTCGTGATCTCAGCGTGGCTTCTTCCACTCCAGCGCTGTCCTACCAGACAGTCTCGTCCCTTCACCCGATGAAGGCCGCTTGTGTTGTGGCCGAAACGTCGTGAGAATTTTGTCATTTTATTTTCACCTACTACGTGACTTTACCCAATAGAACCAAAGAGGATGTCGAACTTCTTTCACACCGACTTGGCCATCACAAATGATAGCTCCAACCAAGTGGCTGATACCATTATCATCATGTGGACATTTATAGCAACAGCCAGATGCTCCGTAGGCGTAGTGATGTTGATTCTAAATGTGGAGAGAGGGTGGGGGGGGGGGGAGGAGGGAGAAACTGGAGGACCCGGAGAAAAATCGCTTGCAGTGACCACCTCGGGGAGAGAGAGAGAGAGACGCAGTAGGGGTCAGGGTCGGGATTGACCCCCCCGACACCACCTCCTGTATACCAGGTGTGGTTTGCACACCCGATGACGATTACTTGTGTTGCAATCGAAACGTCGTACGCTATTATTTTATTTTTTTATTTTCCTCGTGACCTTACCGGGAGGAGCGAAGAGCAATTCACGAAAGCTCTAAATCAAGAGGAATCAAGTTAAGTAAAACCATATAATATATCCTTGGTTCTTTCGGTAAAGTCACCACGTAGAATGAGAATAAAATAATAAATGGTTGCGGCCGAAACGTCGTGAGAATTTTATTGCGTTATTTTATTTTGTCAATTTATTATTTGATTCTCATTCTACGTGGTGACTTTACCGAAAGAACCAAAGAAGATGTGTCGTAACCCTCCACCACCCGACACGACCAATCAGCAAAATAAAGTGTCACGTTGACAAAAGACAATTAGTTCACTACAATCTGGCGAATTGCCCGATGATGCTGGATGTATTTACCAGCGAAACGTCGTACTATTAAAACTGAAATTGTTGTGGATTCACTCTTCAACACACCGGCGGGCCGAAGTAGTGAATTATTTGTCTTTTGTCAACGTGACACTTTTTTTTGCTGATTGGCCGTGTCGGGTGGTGGAGGGTTACGACACATTTATAAATAAACGCGATCTAACCCAAAAGCCTTTTTTTTATGAAGAGCTACATCGCTCAGCCAGGCCTGATACCCGGCATCATCAACTACAGTAGAATCATCGATTATCCGCGTGCGGTTTATCCGATTCGGAAAGATTAACCGCCCCACCTGAGATGTTGACATAACTTGATAGCCCACGGAGTTTCCCTTAAGGCCATAATTAATAATCTAAATACAGGTATGCATTGTTATTCTTATAAATGGTTACTACAAGTCACGTGCTTTAAACCGAAGACATCAGTTTCCCCCGGTTAATGCGGAATCCCCACGATCGCCTCCTCTACAGTACAGTAGTTGCCATATCTTTACAACAGTGGGCCGGAGTTTGATTGATGCTGATTGGCTGTGGCTCTGCTATCATCCACTCAGTAGGGCCGAGTTTGCTTGATGCTGATTGGCTGTCGCTCTGCTATCATCCACTCAATAGGGCCGAGTTTGATTGATGCTGATTGGCTGTGGCTTTGCTATCATCCACTCAGTAGGGCCGAGTTTGATTGATGCTGATTGGCTGTCGCTCTGCTATCATCCACTCAGTAGGGCCGAGCTTGATTGATGCTGATTGGCTGGGGCTTTGCTATCATCCACTCAGTAGGGCCGAGTTTGATTGATGCTGATTGGCTGTGGCTCTGCTATCATACACTCAGCAGGGCCGAGTTTGATTGATGCTGATTGGCTGTCGCTCTGCTATCATCCACTCAGTAGGGCCGAGTTTGATTGATGCTGATTGGCTGTGGCTCTGTTATCATCCAATCAATAGGGCAGAGTTTGATTGATGCTGATTGGCTGTGGCTCTGCTGTCATCCACTCAGTAGGGCCGAGTTTGATTGATGCTGATTGGCTGTCGCTCTGCTATCATCCACTTAGTGGGGTAGATTCTCCTTCTGGGCAGGAGCCAGGCAAGTGTTATCATCACCGGGCACGTGCTCGTTAGCAAAATCGATAAGAGCAAGCCATCGAAATCATCAGCCGTGCTTCGTTTTTGAGCGATCTGTCCGACCTTTTGTCCTTTTGACCATTGCTTCCGCGAGTTTCAATTCATGAAACCGTGCGACCTAAACATGGTGCATACGTGCATCGGTGGTGGGGTTTTCTGCCTTCTTTTAGGGCACGGAGATCCATTGGGGGGGGGGGGGGGGAGGGAGGGGGGGGTGGGAAGGAAGTAACGGGTCCAGCTTTTTGGATTATCGCCCGGCCGTCATTCCCCGCCATCAGCGCCGACATACCGAGAGCCTCGCCGTGGTTTCAGTTTCAGTGACGGGGCCGCGGTGTATCCCCATCGCCGGGCGAAACGCTTTTCCCTGGCGGGAAGCTGCGCGCTTTGAGAGCGTAAACCGGGGGGTGGGGCGAGCCTCCTCGTCCCCCCCCCCCCCTCCCCCCCCCTCGTATTTGTTGCAGTCAGGATCGCTGGCGTGACCATTGGCTTGATCGTCGCCGCCATCGCCGCCGCCTTCTTCATCGCCAGAGGTAACCCTCCGAGCCCTCCCGGGGCGCCAACCGTCGCTGCTGCTCCGTCCCTTTCCGTTGGGTCTTGGTGGCACTGCGAGGGGGCAGGCTCCTCGGGACGAGCTGAATCAGCGGCCAGCGCTGAACGAATCGGCGGCTTAAAGCGGGAGCAGCGGGGGGAGCCGGGGGGGAGCGGGGGGAGCCGGGGGGAGCGGGGGGCGGGGGGGGGGGCAGGGGCGACACCGCTGTGTATGTAGGGGGGGGGGGGGGGGTATGCGTTCCCGATCGGCGTCATTTCTTCCGCACGTGTCAGGCCAACGGCGACGATAAATTTTAACGACAACGATACGAGCCGCTCAGGCTCAGGCACAACCACCACCGCCCCCGCCCACCGCCCGCTGCGGCCGAAGCAGCGGCCCTGATTCTGATCCTCCAAACGAGGCGCCTGAACCCCAATGAAGGCTTCCGTCACATTTTGAAGGGCGCCACCGTGACGGGGAGACCTCGTACCACCCCGCATCCACACCAGTAGCCGTGCAACGGTGGAGGGAGGGAGGGAGGGAGGGAGGGAGGAGAAGGGGGGAGGGGAGGGAGGGAGGGAGGGGAGGGAGGGAGGGGGTGGAGGGGAGGGAGGGAGGGAGAAGGAGGAGGGGTTAGTGAGTGAGGGAGGGAGGCAGGGGGTGGGAGGAGAAGGGGGAGGGATGGAGGAGGGGGAGGGAGGGAGGGAGGGAGGGGGAAGGAGGGGGTGGAGGGGGAGGGGAGGGAGGGAGGGAGGGAGGGAGGGAGGGAGGGAGGGAGGGAGGGAGGGAGGGAGAAGGAGGAGGGGTGAGTGAGGGAGGGAGGGAGGCAGGGGGTGGGAGGAGAAGGGGGGAGGGGAGGGATGGAGGAGGGGGAGGGATGGAGGAGGGGGAGGGAGGGAGGGAGGCGGGGTGAGGAAAGTGAGGGACTGCCTCCGATTTGAAATCGAAATGAATTGCGTTTTTGCCTTCCGGTTCTCGTTCCACCGCCCCCGTCCCACCGCAGCCTTCGAGATAAAGCACAAAGCTAAGAGGATAAGGTGAGTCCGTCTTTGTCTCTCCCTTTTGCTTGCCGCGGGTTCTTTATCGATGGCTAATGGATGACGGCAGGGCCCCATCATCCCGAGTGGCCATGGTAGCAAGGCACTGCTTCGAGTCGCCTGCGAACGAACCGATGGCGACCGTGCTGTTTGTTGCTGTTGACCAAAAGCCTAACGTGGGTGCCGTCTCGAATGAACAAATGCGGACGAGTAGCAAGGATGGCGCGGATTGGCGAGCGTATATATATATGTGTGTGTGTGTGTGTGCGACGTACAAAGAGGCAGTAGAGTCATGTCATCATGCCAATCGTTGTTTTTTTTTTGACGTCGCCGTAGTCATCATACGGCTAGGGATAGATTAACGCCGGTGATGAGCTTCGTCCAGATTTGGTTTGGGTCGCATCGCATGAACGTATGAATGTGTCGGTGAAACCCGCCACCACCCGACACGGCCAACTTAGTAAGGAGTTGTCACGTAAACAGAGCGTGGGCAATTCGTAACTCGTACAGCACCAGTGTAAAGTGTAGTGTATTGTGTAGTGTAAAGTGTAGTGTATAGTGTAGTGTATAGTAGTGTAGTGTATAGTAGTGTAGTGTATAGTGTAGTGTAAAGTGTAGTGTATAGTAGTGTAGCGTATAGTAGTGTAGTGTATAGTGTAGTGTAAAGTGTAGTGTATAGTGGAGTGTAAAGTGTAGTGTACAGTGTAGTGTAAAGTGTAGTGTATAGTAGTGTATAGTGTAGTGTATAGTAGTGTATAGT
Organism: Petromyzon marinus; assembly: GCF_010993605.1. NCBI lineage: Eukaryota > Metazoa > Chordata > Hyperoartia > Petromyzontiformes > Petromyzontidae > Petromyzon > Petromyzon marinus. The sequence continues at coordinate 57,651 of NC_046140.1, read as the reverse complement.
GTAGTGTATAGTAGTGTATAGTGTAGTGTATAGTAGTCTAGTGTATAGTGTAGTGTATAGTGTAGTGTATAGTGTAGTGTAAAGTGTAGTGTATAGTGTAGTGTATAGTGTAGTGTATAGTGTAGTGTATAGTGTAGTGTAAAGTGTAGCGTATAGTGTAGTGTATAGTGTAGTGTATAGTGTAGTGTAAAGTAGTGTATAGTGTATAGTAGTGTAGTGTATAGTGTAGTGTATAGTGTAGTGTAAAGTGTAGTGCATAGTGTAGTGTATAGTGGAGTGTATAGTGTAGTGTATAGTAGTGTATAGTATTGTAGTGTATAGTGTAGTGTATAGTGTAGTGTATAGTGTAGTGTATAGTATTGTAGTGTATAGAGTAGTGTATAGTGTAGTGTATAGTGTAGTGTAAAGTGTAGTGTATAGTGTAGTGTATAGTGTAGTGTATAGTGTAGTGTAGTGTATAGTGTAGTGTATAGTGTAGTGTATAGTGTAGTGTATAGTGTAGTGTATAGTAGTGTAGTGTATAGTGTAATGCATAGTAGTGTAGTGTATAGTGTAGTGTATAGTGTAGTGTATAGTGTAGTGTATAGTGTAGTGTATAGTAGTGTAGTGTATAGTGTAGTGTATAGTGTAGTGTAAAGTGTAGTGCATAGTGTAGTGTATAGTGGAGTGTATAGTGTAGTGTATAGTAGTGTAGTGTATAGTGTAGTGTATAGTGTAGTGTATACTGTAGTGTATAGTATTGTAGTGTATAGAGTAGTGTATAGTGTAGTGTAAAGTGTAGTGTATAGTAGTGTATAGTGTAGTGTATAGTGTAGTGTATAGTGTAGTGTATAGTGTAGTGTATAGTAGTGTATAGTGTAGTGTATAGTGTAGTGTATAGTGTAGTGTATAGTAGTGTATAGTGTAGTGTATAGTAGTGTATAGTGTAGTGTATAGTGTAGTGTAAAGTGTAGTGCATAGTGTAGTGTATAGTGGAGTGTATAGTGTAGTGTATAGTAGTGTATAGTAGTGTATAGTGTAGTGTATAGTGTAGTGTATAGTGTAGTGTATAGTATTGTAGTGTATAGAGTAGTGTATAGTGTAGTGTATAGTGTAGTGTAAAGTGTAGTGTATAGTAGTATATAGTGTAGTGTATAGTGTAGTGTATAGTGTAGTGTATAGTAGTGTATAGTGTAGTGTATAGTGTAGTGTATAGTAGTGTAGTGTATAGTGTAGTGTATAGTAGTGTAGTGTATAGTGTAGTGTATAGTAGTGTAGTGTATAGTAGTGTAGTGTATGGTGTAGTGTATAGTAGTGTATAGTAGTGTAGTGTATAGTGTAGTGTATAGTAGTGTAGTGTATAGTGTAGTGTATAGTGTAGTATAGTAGTGTATAATGTATAATAGTGTAGTGTATAGTGTAGTATAGAGTGTAGTGTATAGTGCAGTGTAGAGTGTAGTGTATAGTGTAGTGTATAGTGTATAATAGTGTAGTGCATAGTTTTGATGTGTATAGTGTAGTGTGCTAGTACAGCACACCGCTGTGTTGGAGATTGGCTTGGCTCTCCAACACACCGGTGTGCTGTACTAGTATACTTTACTATACACTACACTATACACTACACTATACACTACACTACTATACACTATACACTACTATACACTACACTAGTATACACTACACTACTATACACTACACTACTATACACTACACTATACACTACACTATTATACACTACACTACTATACACTACACTATAAACATAACACTACTACTATACACTACAGTACTATACACTACACTACTATACACTACACTACTATACACTACTATACCCTACACTATACACTACTATACACTACACCGCTATACACTACACTACTATACACTACACTAATATAGATTGTTATACATTACACTGTACACTACACAATACACTTCTATACACTACACTACTATACACTTCACTATACACTACACTACTATACACTACACTATACACTACTATACACTACCCAATACACTACTATTCACGACACTATACACTACACTATACACTGCTGCATACTACACTATACACTACACTACTATACACTACACTATACACTACTATACACTAGACGATACACTACTATACACTACACTATACACTACTATACACTACACTATACACTACACTATACTACTATACACTACACTATACACTACACTACTATTCACTACACTATACACTACTATACACTACACTACTATACACTACACTATAAACTACTATACACTACACGATACACTACTATACACTACTATACACTACCCTATACACTACTATACACTACACTATACACTACTATTCACTACACTATACACTACACTATACACTGCTGCACACTACACTATACACTACACTAATATACATTGTTATACATTACACTGTACACTACACAATACACTACACTATACACTACACTATACACTACACTATACACTACACTGTACACTACACTATACACTACACTACTATACACTACACTATACACTACACTACTATACACTACACTACTATACACTACACTACTATCCACTATCCACTACACTATACACTACACTAATAGACATTGTTATACATTACAACTGTACACTACACAATACACTACACTAATATACATCGTTATTCCTTACACTGCACACTACACTATGCACTGCACAACTATGAAATGCTATAAACCAGCCACCACCATCCGACGCATCATTGGGTAATTTTTGCCCGACGACGCCGGTCGATGGCATTACCGGCAAGACATCACGTCTCTCTCGAATTTGTAAATGTTGTGGATTTGACTCTCCAACAAGCAGCAGCAGCAGCAGCAGCAGGCGGCGGTGGTTCGTGTCCTTGATTCTTTCGTTAAAGTCGCGTCGACAGGCAACAAAAATCTCAAATTAAAAGCAAAAAACCACTCCACGGTGGTGGTTTTTTGTTCGTTAAATTTTTTTGTAAGTTTCCCACCCACGTGACTTTACCCCGAAAGAACCAGGAATATTGACACTCCCGCGGTCACGGAAGTTTCGGGTTCAGAACTTTTAGCCGGGATGGCGCTGGACCGCTGAACTAGCCGGCACGTTTCGGTCACGTGAACAAACTCTCTCCCCGACGGGTTGGCTGCCTGTCGGCTGGTGGCGGGGTTTAACGACACGCATCTATATACACACTCAGGCGATCTAACGCGAACAGAACCACATTGAAGGGCTCACAAGTGACACCTCCACATCTTATCCCACTCTATTTAAGGGGCCGAAGCGGGCAGGATGATTCCTCCGCAGATCTGCCTCTCCGCCTAACGGCATTGCCGCTCGCAAATTCCCGGCGAAACGTCGTTACTCGGACTGTGAGTGTTGTGGGATTTGATTCTCCGAACACACAACCGGTGGTGGCTGCTGTAGCGGTAACGAATTGGCCACGTTCTGTTTAGATGACAAACCCCTTACTAACAGCCATGTCGGGTGGTGGCGGGGTTAACGACGCGTTTTTACACTCAAGCGATCTAACCCAACTAGATGAATCCCGTTCGTATGAACAATTTTACGAGCTCGGCACACTAAACTGGTTGCTTGCGCGTGTGTGTGCGTGTGTGTGTGAGTTGTGGGGAGTGATAGTGTAGCGGTTAGCGCTACGCTGCGCTATGAACCCGGCGACCCGGGTTCGATTCCCGCTCACGGCCAACACCACCAGCGACGATTTTCTGAACCGATCCCGGGCCTCCCCTAGGTCGACTCGGCCTCAAATGAGTACCTGGTGTAGCGGTGTGTAGTAAACATCGCCAGCACTGGAGAGACAAAGGCGGTCGGGCGTGGTGCTGGCCACCCACCCCCCTCGTGTACCGTTACTGGCCTTCATAGGTGCTGCTCGCTAACAGCACTTGCCCCTACAGTCTGTTAAGGCTATACGGGGGGATCTTTGCCTTTTGTGTTGGAGAGTTACAAACTCAGAGCGCACGTTTGCAATTTTGGGAGAACGCACTGTACGTGCGAATCATGATGATCTGTTGGTTGTTGTTGTTGTTGTCTTTGTTGTCTTTTTAAATCCTTTTATTCATTACAGAGAAACGCACAGCGACTCCACTCGACGTCCAGGTACATGTGAGAGCCAAAAACCACAGTTAGGCTCTCGATTATGACGGGGCAGGATGGCCGCGGGGAATTCAAAATCGTGGATAATCCATAAAATGTCGCCATTTTTTGGACATGTAGCCAATTTTGGGGGGGGGGGGGGATTTGCACGGATCCCTATGCCAAAAAACCACTGATGTAGCGATGCGCTCTGTTTGAGGAACACGGTTTCGTGAACTGAAACTCACGAATTCGACTGATCGAAAACCTAACGGTCGGACGAATCACTCAAAACGAAGCACAGCTTACGATTTCGATTGAGAACGGACACTAACGACTGACCGATCGATAATGCGCAGTGCCCAGTGATCGTAGCACTGTCCTGGCTCCTGCCCAGAAGGAAAATCGACCTCACTAAGTGGATGATAGCAGAGCCACAGCCAATCAGCATCAATCAAACTCGGCCCTACTGAGTGGATGACAGCAGAGCCACAGCCAATCAGCATCAATCAAACTCGGCCCTACTGAGTGGATGACAGCAGAGCCACAGCCAATCAGCATCAATCAAACTCGGCCCTACTAAGTGGATGATAGCAGAGCAACAGCCAATCAGCATCAATCAAACTCGGCCCTACTCAGTGAATGATAGCAGAGCCACAGCCAATCAGCATCAATCAAACTCGGCCCTACTCAGTGGATGATAGCAGAGCCACAGCCAATCAGCATCAATCAAACTCGGCCCTACTCAGTGGATGATAGCAGAGCCACAGCCAATCAGCATCAATCAAACTCGGCCCTACTGTGTGGATGATAGCAGAGCCACAGCCAATCAGCATCAATCAAACTCGGCCCTGCTGAGTGGATGATAGCAGAGCCACAGCCAATCAGCATCAATCAAACTCGGCCCTACTGAGTGGATGATAGCAGATCAACAGCCAATCAGCATCAATCAAACTCGGCCCTACTGAGGGTATGATAGCAGAGCGACAGCCAATCAGCATCAACCAAACTCGGCCCTACTGAGTGGATGATAGCAAAGCCACAGCCAATCAGCATCAATCAAACTCGGCCCTACTGTGTGGATGATAGCAGAGCCACAGCCAATCAGCATCAATCAAACTCGGCCCTACTCAGTGGATGATAGCAGAGCCACAGCCAATCAGCATCAATCAAACTCGGCCCTACTCAGTGGATGATAGCAGAGCCACAGCCAATCAGCATGAATCAAACTCGGCCCTGCTGAGTGGATGATAGCAGAGCGACAGCCAATCAGCATCAATCAAACTCGGCCCTACTGAGTGGATGATAGCAGAGCCACAGCCAATCAGCATCAATCAAACTCGGCCCTACTGAGTGTATGACAGCAGAGCCACAGCCAATCAGCATCAATCAAACGCGGCCCTGCTGAGTGGATGATAGCAGAGCCACAGCCAATCAGCATGAATCAAACTCGGCCCTACTGTGTGGATGATAGCAGAGCCACAGCCAATCAGCATCAATCAAACTCGGCCCTGCTGAGTGTATTACAGCAGAGCCACAGCCAATCAACATCTATCAAACTCGGCCCTACTGAGTGGATGATGACAATGACGATGATGATGACGACGATGATGACGACGACGACGATGATGACGATGACGACGACCATGACGATGATGACCATGATGATGATTTCGTTGATGATGACGACCATGACGACCATGACGATGACGATGACGACGATGATGACAATGATGACGACGATGATGATGATTTCGTTGATGATGACGACCATAATGATGATGATGATGAAGGCAGCGATGGTGATGATGAAGCCAACTACGAAGACCCGGAGGACTCTTGGCCCGGTGCAGAAAAACTCAACCAATTCGTGTGTAAGTAAACCGCTTCGAATTTCACCACCGTTCTAGTTTTAGGAAACCACGGTGGCTAGGAGAGATGTTGACTACCTCGCCTGGTACGCAGGAGGTCGTGGGTTCGATCCCAGACTATCTGACGATGCCTATTGCTGCTGTATATCCGAAGACTGCGTGTCTCTCTCTGCCCATGGAGATGTTGACTACCTCGCCTGGTATGCACGAGGTCGTGGGTTCGATCCCAGACTATCTGACGATGCCTGTTGCTGCTAGATATATCTGAAGACTTCGTGTCTCTCTCTCCCCGTGGAGATGTTGACTACCTCGCCTGGTACGCAGGAGGTCGTGGGTTCAATCCCAGACTATCTGACGATGCCTGTTGCTGCTAGATATATCTGAAGACTGCGTGTCTCTCTCTGCCCATGGAGATGTTGACTACCTCGCCTGGTACGCAGGAGGTCGTGGGTTCGATCCCAGACTATCTGACGATGCCTGTTGCTGCTGTATATCCGAAAACTTCGTGTCTCTCTCTGCCCATGGAGATGTTGACTACCTCGCCTGGTACGCAGGAGGTCGTGGGTTCGATCCAAGACTATCTGACGATGCCTGTTGCTGCTAGATATATCTGAAGACTGCGTGTCTCTCTCTGCCCATGGAGATGTTGACTACCTCGCCTGGTACGCAGGAGGTCGTGGGTTCGATCCCAGACTATCTGACGATGCCTATTGCTGCTGTATATCCGAAGACTGCGTGTCTCTCTCTGTCCATGGAGATGTTGACTACCTCGCCAGGTACGCAGGAGGTCGTGGGTTCGATCCCAGACTATCTGACGATGCCTGTTGCTGCTAGATATATCTGAAGACTTCGTGTCTCTCTCTCCCCGTGGAGATGTTGACTACCTCGCCTGGTACGCAGGAGGTCGTGGGTTCAATCCCAGACTATCTGACGATGCCTGTTGCTGCTAGATATATCTGAAGACTGCGTGTCTCTCTCTGCCCATGGAGATGTTGACTACCTCGCCTGGTACGCAGGAGGTCGTGGGTTCGATCCCAGACTATTTGACGATGCCTGTTGCTGCTAGATATATCTGAAGACTTCGTGTCTCTCTCTGCCCATGGAGATGTTGACTACCTCGCCTGGTACGCACGAGGTCGTGGGTTCGATCCCGGACTCTGGCGATGCCTCATGCTGTATATTTGGAGTTTGCCATCTCTCTCTCCCCGTGGAGATGTTGACTACCTCGCCTGGTATACAGGAGGTCTGCTGTATATTTGGAGTCTGCGTGTCTCTCTCTCTCTCTCCTCGTGGTGGTCGTGAGGATTTTCCACCAGGTCCTCCGGTTTTTCATCACCCCAATTAGAATCAACATCAACACTCGTGCAGAGGACTTGTCTGCTGCTATACATTCCCTCGTGGTGATGGTGATGATGATGATGATATCAGCCACTTGCTAGAGCTGCTGTCAAGTTGTGATGGTGGCAAGGCCGCTTGTGACAAAGGTCTCCACTCAGCATCAACAGCTCAGAGGGGTCCTTACAGCTGGTGACATAAACACAGTTTAGTTTTAGTGTGGGTCTCTATGAGTGTGGGTGTCTATGAGTCTCTGTGGGTCTCTGTGGGTCCCCATGAGTGTGGGTCTCTATGAGTCTCTGTGGGTCTCTATGAGCGTGGGTCTCTGTGGGTCTCTGTGGGTCTCTATGAGTGTGGGTTTCTGAGTGTGGGTCTATATGAGTGTGGGTCTCTGTGGGTTTCTATGAGTGTGGGTCTCTGTGGGTCTCTATGAGTGTGGGTCTCTGTGGGTCTCTATGAGTGTGGGTGTCTATGAGTCTCTGTGGGTCTCTATGAGTGTGGGTGTCTATGAGTCTCTGTGGGTCTCTATGAGTGTGGATCTCTATGAGTACGGGTGTCTATGAGTATGGGTCTCTATTAGTATAGATCTCTATAAGTACGGGTGTCTATGAGTATGGGTCTCTGTGGGTCTCTATGAGTGTGGATCTCTATGAGTACGGGTCTCTATGAGTATGGGTCTCTGTGGGTCTCTATGAGCACGGGTGTCTATAAGCATGGGTCTCTGTGGGTCTCTATGAGTGTGGATCTCTATGAGTACGGGTGTCTATGAGCATGGGTCTCTGTGGGTCTCTATGAGTGTGGATCTCTATGAGCACGGGTGTCTATGAGTACGGGTCTCTATGAGTATGGGTCTCTATGAGTACGGGTGTCTATGAGTATGGGTCTCTGTGGGTCTCTACTAGTGTGGATCTCTATGAGTACGGGTGTCTATGAGTATGGGTCTCTGTGGGTCTCTATTAGTATGGATCTCTATGAGTTCGGGTGTCAATGAGTATGGGTCTCTGTGGGTCTGTATGAGTGTGGATCTTTTTGAGTACGGGTCTCTATGAGTATGGGTCTCTATGAGTGTGGATCTCTATGAGTACGGGTGTCTATGAGTATGGGTCTCTGTGGGTCTCTATGAGTGTGGATCTCTATGAGTACGGGTGTCTATGAGCATGGGTCTCTGTGGGTCTCTATGAGTGTGGATCTCTTTGAGTACGGGTGTCTATGAGTATGGGTCTCTGTGGGTCTCTATGAGTACGGGTCTCTATAAGCATGGGTCTCTGTGGGTCTCTACGAGTGTGGATCTCTATGCATCTCTCGCTATTCATCCATGGCTCAGCGGGGCCTTACACCTGGACAAGTGAAAAAGTTTGCTTTTTGTAAAAGCTATTCACCTTTTAATTGCTTCCTCATTTCTTTCTCCGCAGCGCGACGCGACCTGCCAGGGACCGCGCCATGCCATGACCGGCTCACGGGAGAGCCGCCAACCTCGGCAGAGGCCATCGGGGCTGGCCGGACGCCGGCGGTAGCAGTGGGAATGGATCGTGAGTTCCTCCACCCGTTCCCCTGGCGCAGCGTGAACGGTTTCGATGAGCGTGGGTTTCATCTGTGGGTCTCTGTGGGTCTCTATGAGCGTGGGTTCATCTGTGGGTGTCTGTGGATTTCTGTGGGTCTCTATGAGTGTGGGTTCATCTGTGGGTCTCTGTGGGTCTCTGTGAGTGTGGGTTCATCTGTGGGTCTCTGTGGGTCTCTGTGGGTCTCTATGGGCGTGGGTTCGTCTGTGGGTCTCTGTAGGTCTCTGTGGGTCTTTGTGCGTCTCTATGAGCGTGGGTTCATCTGTGGGTCTCTGTGGGTCTCTGTGGGTCTCTGTGGGTCTCTATGAGCTTGGGTTCATCTGTGGGTGTCTGTGGATTTCTGTGGGTCTCTATGGGCGTGGGTTCCCTGTGGGTCTCTGTGGGTCTCTATGAGTGTGGGTTCATCTGTGGGTCTCTGTGGGTTTATGTGGGTCTTTGTGGGTCTCTATGAGCGTGGGTTCATCTGTGGGCCTCTGTGGGTCTCTGTGGGTCTATGTGGGTTTCTATGAGTGTGGGTTCATCTGTGGGTCTCTATGGGTTTCTGTGGGTCTCTATGAGCGTGGGTTCCCTGTGGGTCTCTGTGGGTCTCTGTGGGTCTATGTGTGTCTCTATGAGCTTGGGTTCATCTGTGGGTCTCTGTGGGTCTCTGTGGGTCTTTGTGGGTGTCTATGAGCGTGGGTTTATCTGTGGGTCTCTGTGGGTCTATGTGGGTTTCTATGAGTGTGGGTTCATCTGTGGGTCTCTGTGGGTCTCTGTGGGTCTATGTGGGTCTCTATGAGCGTGGGTTCATCTGTGGGTCTCTATGGGTCTCTGTGGGTCTATGTGGGTCTCTGTGGGTCTCTATGAGCGTGGGTTCATTTGTGCGTCTCTATGGGTCTCTTTGGGTCTTTATGAGCGTGGGTCCATCTGTGGGCCTCTGTGAGTCTCTGTGCGTCTCTGTGGGTCTCTATGGGCGTGGGTTCATCTGTGGGTCTCTGTGGGTCTCTGTGGGTCTCTATGAGCTTGGGTTCATCTGTGGGTTTCTGTGGGTCTTTGTGGGTCTCTATGAGTGTGGGTTCATATGTGGGTCTCTGTGGGTCTCTGTGGGTCTTTGTGGGTCTCTATGGGCGTGGGTTCATCTGTGGGTCTCTGTGGGTCTCTGTAGGTCTCTGTGGGTCTATGTGGGTCTCTATGAGCTTGGGTTCATCTGTGGGTTTCTGTGGGTCTTTGTGGGTCTCTATGAGTGTGGGTTCATATGTGGGTCTCTGTGGGTCTCTGTGGGTCTTTGTGGGTCTCTATGGGCGTGGGTTCATCTGTGGGTCTCTGTGGGTCTCTGTAGGTCTCTGTGGGTCTATGTGGGTCTCTATGAGCTTGGGTTCATCTGTAGGTCTCTGTGGGTTTATGTGGGTCTTTGTGGGTCTCTATGAGCGTGGGTTCATCTGTGGGTCTCTATGGGTCTCTGTGGGTCTATGTGGGTCTATGTGGGTTTCTATGAGCGTGGGTCTCTGTGGGTCTCTGTGGGTCTCTGTGGGTCTGTGTGGGTCTCTGTGGGTTTCTGTGGGTCTATGTGGGTCTCTGTGGGTCTCTGTGGGTTTCTGTGGGTCTATGTGGGTTTCTGTGAGTGTGGGTTCATCTGTGGGTCTCTGTGGGTCTCTGTGGGTCTCTGTGGGTCTCTATGAGCGTGGGTTCATCTGTGGGTCTCTGTGGGTCTCTTTGGGTCTCTATGAGCGTGGGTTCATCTGTGGGTCTCTGTGGGTCTATGTGGGTCTCTATGAGCTTGGGTTCATCTGTGGGTCTCTGTGGGTTTATGTGGGTCTTTGTGGGTCTCTAGGAGCGTGGGTTCATCTGTGGGTCTCTGTGGGTCTCTGTGGGTCTCTGTGGGTCTATGTTGGTTTCTATGAGTGTGGGTTCATCTGTGGGTCTCTGTGGGATTCTGTGGGTCTCTATGAGCGTGGGTTCTCTGTGGGTCTCTGTGGGTCTATGTGGGTCTCTATGAGCTTGGGTTCATCTGTGGGTCTCTGAGGGTTTATGTGGGTCTTTGTGGGTCTCTATGAGTGTGGGTTCATCTATTGGTCTCTGTGGGTCTCTGTGGGTCTCTGTGGGTCTCTATGAGCGTGGGTTCTCTGTGGGTCTCTATTAATTGGGGGACTCTGTGGTTCTATGTGGGTCTGTCTGTGTCTCTGTGGGTCTCTATTAAGTGGGGTCTCTGTGGGTCTTTGTGGTTCTGTTTGGATCTCTGTGAGTGTGGGTCTCTATGGGTCTTTGTGGGTCTCTGTAAATATGGGTCTCTGTGAATATGGGTCTCTGTGGGTCTCTGTGGGTGCCAGTGAGTATGGGTCTCTGTGAGTATAGGTCTATGTGGGTCTTTGTGGGGGGGTGTCTATGTGGGTCTCTATGCATAATAGCTCAGCGGAGGGGAGGGGGTAGAGGGGTGCTCACACCTGCCAAAGTAAAAACATGTCGTGATAAATTCCCCAGCGTGCGACTACGAGACCCTTCAAGAGCCTCTCACCTACGCGGTGGTGAACAGGGACGGCCCGAAGCCAGCGGCTGCAGCGGCAGGCACAGCGCGTGAGTTCTGACAAACGTGGGTCTCTGTGTGGGTCTCTGTGTGGGTCTCTGTGTGGGTCTCTTTGTGGGTCTCTGTGTGGGTCTCTGTGTGGGTCTCTTTGTGGGTCTCTGTGTGGGTCTCTGTGTGGGTCTCTGTGTGGGCCTCTGTGTGGGTCTCTGTGTGGGTCTCTGTGTGTGTCTCTGTGTGGGTCTCTGTGTGGGTCTCTGTGTGGGTCTCTGTGTGGGTCTCTGTGTGTGTCTCTGTGTGGGTCTCTGTGTGGGTCTCTGTGTGGGTCTCTGTGTGGGTCTCTGTGTGGGTCTCTGTGTGGGTCTCTGTGTGGGTCTCTGTGTGGGTCTGGGTCTCTATGAGTGTGTGTCTCTGTGTGGGTCTCTGTGTGGGTCTCTGTGTGTGTCTATGTGTGGGTCTCTGTGTGGGTCTGGGTCTCTATGAGTGTGTGTATATGTGTGGGTCTCTGTGTGTGTCTATGTGTGGGCCTCTGTGTGGGTCTCTGTGTGGGTATGGGTCTCTATGAGTGTGTGTCTATGTGTGGGTCTCTGTGTGTGTCTCTGTGTGGGCCTCTGTGTGGGTCTCTGTGTTTGTATGGGTCTCGATGAGTTTGGGTCTATGTGGGGCTCTGTGGGTCTATATGGGTCTGTATGGGTCTGGGTCTCTATGAGTGTGTGTGGGCCTCTGTGTGGGTCTCTGTGTGGGTCTCTGTGTGGGTCTCTGTGTGGGTCTCTGTGTGTGTCTCTGTGTGGGTCTCTGTGTGGGTCTCTGTGTGGGTCTGGGTCTCTATGAGTGTGTGTCTCTGTGTGGGTCTCTGTGTGGGTCTCTGTGTGTGTCTCTGTGTGGGCCTCTGTGTGGGTCTCTGTGTGGCTATGGGTCTCTATGAGTGTGTGTCTCTGTGTGGGTCTCTGTTTGGGTCTCTGTGTGTGTCTATGTGTGGGTCTCTGTGTGGGTCTGGGTCTCTATGAGTGTGTGTCTATGTGTGGGCCTCTGTGTGGGTCTCTGTGTGGGTATGGGTCTCTATGAGTGTGTGTCTATGTGTGGGTCTCTGTGTGTGTCTCTGTGTGGGCCTCTGTGTGGGTCTCTGTGTGGGTATGGGTCTCGATGAGTTTGGGTCTATGTGGGTCTCTGTGGGTCTATATGGGTCTGTATGGGTCTGGGTCTCTATGAGTGTGTGTGGGCCTCTGTGTGGGTCTCTGTGTGGGTCTCTGTGTGGGTATGGGTCTCGATGAGTGTGGGTCTATGTGCGTCTCTGTGGGCCTCTATGGGTCTGTATGGGTCTGGGTCTCTATGAGTGTGGGTCTATGTGGGTCTCTGTGGGTCTGGGTCTCTGTGAGTGTGTGTGGATCTCTGTGGGTCTTTGTGGATCTGCGTGTCTATGAGTGTGGGTCTCTGTGGTTCTCCCTGTGGGTCTCTATGAGTGTGTGTCTATGTGTGGGTCTCTGTGTGGGTCTCTGTGGGTCTCTGTTGATGTCGGCGTGGGTCTCTGTGGGTTTGTATGGGTCTGGGTTCTATGAGTGTGGGTCTCTGTGGGTCTCGGTGTGGGTCTCTGTGGGTCTCTGTGGGTCTCGGCGTGGGTCGGTGTGGGTCTGTGTGGGTCTCTATGATTGTGGGTCTCTGTGAGTCTCGGTGTGGGTCGGTGTGGGTCTCTATGAGTGTGAGTCTCTATGGGCTTACGTTAGTCTTGTGTGGGCCCGGGTCTCTGTGAGTGTGGTTCTCTATGGGTCTCTGTCGGTCAATGTGGATCTGTGTGGGTCTGTATGGGTCTGTGTCTCTATGAGAGTGTGTGGGTCTCTGTGAGTCTCCGTGTGGATCTGTATGGGTCTGGTTGTCTATGAGAGTGTGTGGGTCTCTGTGTGGGTCTGGGTCTCTATGAGTGTGTGGGTCTCTGTGTGAGTCTCTGTGTGGGTCTGGGTCTCTATGAGTGTGTGGGTCTCTGTGTGAGTCTCTGTGTGGGTCTGGGTCTCTATGAGTGTGTGGGTCTCTGTGTGGGTCTGGGTCTCTATGAGTGTGTGGGTCTCTGTGTGAGTTTCTGTGTGGGTCTGTATGGGTCTGGGTGTCTATGAGTGTGTGTGGGTCTCTGTGGGTCTCTTTGAGTGTGGGTCTTTCTGGGACGATGTGGGTCTGTGTGGGTCTGTGTGGGTCTGTGTGGGTCTGGGTCTCTATGAGTGTGTGGGTCTCTGTGTGAGTCTCTGTGTGGGTCTGGGTCTCTATGAGTGTGTGGGTCTCTGTGTGAGTCTCTGTGTGGGTCTGGGTCTCTATGAGTGTGTGGGTCTCTGTGTGGGTCTGGGTCTCTATGAGTGTGTGGGTCTCTGTGTGAGTCTCTGTGTGGGTCTGGGTCTCTATGAGTGTGTGGGTCTCTGTGTGAGTTTCTGTGTGGGTCTGTATGGGTTTGGGTGTCTATGAGTGTGTGTGGGTCTCTGTGGGTCTCTCTTGAGTGTGGGTCTTTCTGGGACTATGTGGGTCTGTGTGGGTCTGTGTGGGTCTGGGTCTCTATGAGTGTGTGGGTCTCTGTGTGAGTCTCTGTGTGGGTCTGGGTCTCTATGAGTGTGTGGGTCTCTGTGTGAGTCTCTGTGTGGGTCTGGGTCTCTATGAGTGTGTGGGTCTCTGTGTGGGTCTGGGTCTCTATGAGTGTGTGGGTCTCTGTGTGAGTCTCTGTGTGGGTCTGGGTCTCTATGAGTGTGTGGGTCTCTGTGTGGGTCTGGGTCTCTATGAGTGTGTGGGTCTCTGTGTGAGTCTCTGTGTGGGTCTGGGTCTCTATGAGTGTGTGGGTCTCTGTGTGAGTCTCTGTGTGGGTCTGTATGGGTCTGGGTGTCTATGAGTGTGTGTGGGTCTCTGTGGGTCTCTTTGAGTGTGGGTCTTTCTGGGACTATGTGGGTCTGTGTGGGTCTGTGTGGGTCTGTGTGGGTCTGTGTGGGTCTGGGTCTTTATGAATGTGGGTTTTCGTGGGTCTCTATGAACATGGGGGTGTCTATGTGGGTCTCTATGTATAGTAGCTCAGCGGGGGAGAGGGGGGGAGGATGAGGGGGGTGCTCACACCTGCCAAAGTGAAAACATTTCGTGATTAATTCCCCAGCGTGCGACTACGAGACCCTTCAAGAGCCTCTCACCTACGCGGTGGTGAACAGGGACGGCCCGAAGCCAGCGGCTGCAGCGGCAGGCACAGCGCGTGAGTTCTGACAAACGTGGGTCTCTGTGTGGGTCTCTGTGTGGGTCTCTGTGTGGGTCTCTGTGTGGGTCTCTGTGTGGGTCTCTGTGTGGGTCTCTGTGTGGGTCTCTGTGTGGGTCTCTGTGTGGGTCTCTGTGTGGGTCTCTGTGTGGGTCTCTGTGTGTGTCTCTGTGTGGGTCTCTGTGTGGGTCTCTGTGTGGGTCTCTGTGTGGGTCTCTGTGTGTGTCTCTGTGTGGGTCTCTGTGTGGGTCTCTGTGTGGGTCTCTTTGTGGCTCTCTTTGTGGGTCTCTGTGTGGGTCTCTGTGTGGGTCTCTGTGTGGGTCTCTGTGTGGGTCTCTGTGTGGGTCTCTGTGTGGGCCTCTGTGTGGGTCTCTGTGTGGGTCTCTGTGTGGGTCTATGTGTGGGTCTCTGTGTGGGTCTCTGTGTGGGTCTCTGTGTGGGTCTCTGTGTGGGTCTCTGTGTGGGTCTCTGTGTGTCTGTGTGGGTCTATGTGTGGGTCTCTGTGTGTGTCTCTGTGTGGGTCTCTGTGTGGGTCTCTGTGTGGGTCTCTGTGTGGGTCTCTGTGTGGGTCTCTGTGTGGGTCTCTGTGTGGGCCTCTGTGTGGGTCTCTGTGTGTCTATGTGGGTCTCTGTGTGGGTCTCTGTGTGGGTCTCTGTGTGGGTCTCTGTGTGGGTATCTGTGTGGGTCTCTGTGTGTGTCTCTGTGTGGGTCTCTGTGTGGGTCTCTGTGTGGGTCTCTGTGTGGGTCTCTGTGTGTGTCTCTGTGTGGGTCTCTGTGTGGGTCTCTGTGTGTGTCTCTGTGTGTGTCTCTGTGTGGGTCTCTGTGTGGGTCTCTGTGTGGGTCTCTGTGTGGGTCTCTGTGTGGGCCTCTGTGTGGGTCTCTGTGTGGGTCTCTGTGTGGGTCTATGTGTGGGTCTCTGTGTGGGTCTCTGTGTGGGTCTCTGTGTGGGTCTCTGTGTGGGTCTCTGTGTGGGTCTCTGTGTGTCTGTGTGGGTCTATGTGTGGGTCTCTGTGTGTGTCTCTGTGTGGGTCTCTGTGTGGGTCTCTGTGTGGGTCTCTGTGTGGGTCTCTGTGTGGGTCTCTGTGTGGGTCTCTGTGTGGGCCTCTGTGTGGGTCTCTGTGTGTCTATGTGGGTCTCTGTGTGGGTCTCTGTGTGGGTCTCTGTGTGGGTCTCTGTGTGGGTATCTGTGTGGGTCTCTGTGTGTGTCTCTGTGTGGGTCTCTGTGTGGGTCTCTGTGTGGGTCTCTGTGTGGGTCTCTGTGTGTGTCTCTGTGTGGGTCTCTGTGTGGGTCTCTGTGTGTGTCTCTGTGTGTGTCTCTGTGTGGGTCTCTGTGTGGGTCTCTGTGTGGGTCTCTGTGTGGGTCTCTGTGTGGGTCTCTGTGTGGGTCTCTGTGTGGGTCTCTGTGTGGGCCTCTGTGTGGGTCTCTGTGTGGGTCTCTGTGTGGGTCTCTGTGTGGGTCTCGGTGTGGGTCTCTGTGTGGGTCTCTTTGTGGGTCTCTGTGTGGGTCTCTGTGTGGGTATCTGTGTGTGTCTCTGTGTGGGTATCTGTGTGGGTCTCTGTGTGGGTCTCTGTGTGGGTCTCTGTGTGGGTCTCTGTGTGGGTCTCTGTGTGGGTCTCTATGTGGGTCTCTGTGTGGGTCTCTGTGTGGGTCTCTGTGTGGGTCTCTGTGTGGGTCTCTGTGTGTGTCTCTGTGTGGGTATCTGTGTGGGTCTCTGTGTGGGTCTCTGTGTGGGTCTCTGTGTGGGTCTCTGTGTGGGTTTCTGTGTGGGTCTCTGTGTGGGTCTCTGTGTGGGTCTCTGTGTGGGTCTCTGTGTGGGTCTCTGTGTGGGTCTCTATGTGGGTCTCTGTGTGGGTCTCTGTGTGTGTCTCTGTGTGGGTCTCTGTGTGGGTCTCTGTGTGTCTGTGTGGGTCTCTGTGTGGGTCTCTGTGTGTCTGTGTGGGTCTCTGTGTGGGTCTCTGTGTGGGTCTCTGTGTGGGTCTCTGTGTGTCTGTGTGGGTCTCTGTGTGGGTCTCTGTGTGTCTGTGTGGGTCTCTGTGTGGGTCTCTGTGTGGGTCTCTGTGTGGGTCTCTGTGTGGGTCTCTGTGTGGGTCTCTGTGTGGGTCTCTGTGTGGGTCTCTGTGTGGGTCTCTGTGTGGGTCTGGGTCTCTAGGAGAATGTGTCTCTGTGTGGGTCTCTGTGTGTGTCTCTGTGTGGGTCTCTGTGTGGGTCTCTGTGTGGGTCTCTGTGTGGGTCTCTGTGTGGGTCTCTTTGTGGGTCTCTGTGTGGGTCTCTGTGTGGGTCTATGTGTGGGTCTCTCTGTGGGTCTGGGTCTCTATGAGTGTGTGTCTCTGTGTGGGTCTCTGTGTGTGTCTCTGTGTGGGTCTGGGTCTCTATGAGTGTGTGTCTCTGTGTGTGTCTCTGTGTGGGCCTCTGTGTGGGTCTCTGTGTGGGTATCTGTGTGGGTCTCTGTGTGGGTCTCTGTGTGGGTCTCTGTGTGGGTCTCTGTGTGGGCCTCTGTGTGGGTCTCTGTGTGGGACTCTGTGTGGGTCTCTGTGTGGGTCTCTGTGTGGGTCTCTGTGTGGGTCTCTGTGTGGGGCTCTGTGTGGGTCTCTGTGTGGGTCTCTGTGTGGGTCTCTGTGTGGGTCTCTGTGTGGGTCTCTGTGTGTCTGTGTGGGTCTCTGTGTGGGTCTCTGTGTGTCTGTGTGGGTCTCTGTGTGGGTCTCTGTGTGGGTCTCTGTGTGGGTCTCTGTGTGGGTCTATGTGTGGGTCTCTGTGTGGGTCTCTGTGTGGGTCTCTGTGTGGGTCTCTGTGTGGGTCTGGGTCTCTAGGAGAATGTGTCTCTGTGTGGGTCTCTGTGTGTGTCTCTGTGTGGGCCTCTGTGTGGGTCTCTGTGTGGGTCTCTGTGTGGGTCTCTGTGTGGGTCTCTTTGTGGGTCTCTGTGTGGGTCTCTGTGTGGGTCTATGTGTGGGTCTCTCTGTGGGTCTGGGTCTCTATGAGTGTGTGTCTCTGTGTGGGTCTCTGTGTGTGTCTCTGTGTGGGTCTGGGTCTCTATGAGTGTGTGTCTCTGTGTGTGTCTCTGTGTGGGCCTCTGTGTGGGTCTCTGTGTGGGTATCTGTGTGGGTCTCTGTGTGGGTCTCTGTGTGGGTCTCTGTGTGGGTCTCTGTGTGGGTCTCTGTGTGGGTCTCTGTGTGGGCCTCTGTGTGGGTCTCTGTGTGGGACTCTGTGTGGGTCTCTGTGTGGGTCTCTGTGTGGGTCTCTGTGTGGGTCTCTGTGTGGGGCTGTGTGTGGGTCTCTGTGTGGGTCTCTGTGTGGGTCTGTGTGTGGGTCTCTGTGTGGGCCTCTGTGTGGGTCTCTGTGTGGGTCTCTGTGTGGGTTTATGTGGGTCTGTGTGGGTCTCTGTGTGGGTCTCTATGTGGGGGTCTCTGTGTGTGTCTCTGTGTGGGTCTCTGTGTGGGTCTCTGTGTGGGTCTCTGTGTGTGTCTGTGTGGGTCTCTGTGTGGGTCTCTGTGTGGGTCTCTGTGTGGGTCTGTATGGGTCTGGGTCTCTATGATTGCGTGTGTGGGTCTCTGTGGGTCTCCGTGTGGGTCTGGTTGTATATGAGAGTGTGTGGGTCTCTGTGTGGGTCTCTGTGTGGGTCTCTGTGTGGGTCTCTGTGTGGGTCTCTGTGTGGGTCTCTGTGTGGGTCTATGTGTGGGTCTCTCTGTGGGTCTGGGTCTCTATGAGTGTTTGTCTCTGTGTGGGTCTCTGTGTGTGTCTCTGTGTGGGTCTGGGTCTCTATGAGTGTGTGTCTCTGTGTGTGTCTCTGTGTGGGCCTCTGTGTGGGTCTCTGTGTGGGTATCTGTGTGGGTCTCTGTGTGGGTCTCTGTGTGGGTCTCTGTGTGGGTCTCTGTGTGGGTCTCTGTGTGGGTCTCTGTGTGGGTCTCTGTGTGGGTCTCTGTGTGGGTCTCTGTGTGTGTCTGTGTGGGTCTCTGTGTGGGTCTCTGTGTGGGTCTCTGTGTGGGTCTCTGTGTGGGTCTGTATGGGTCTGGTTGTCTATGAGAGTGTGTGGGTCTCTGTGTGGGTCTCTGTGTGGGTCTCTGTGTGGGTCTCTGTGTGGGTCTCTGTGTGGGTCTGGGTCTCTATGAGTGTGTGTCTCTGTGTGGGTCTCTGTGTGGGTCTCTGTGTGGGTCTCTGTGTGGGTCTCTGTGTGGGTGTCTGTGTGGGTCTCTGTGTGGGTCTCTGTGTGGGTCTCTTTGTGGGTCTCTGTGTGGGTCCCTGTGTGGGTCTCTGTGTGGGTCTCTGTGGGTGTCTCTGTGTGGGTCTCTGTGTGTCTGTGTGGGTCTCTGTGTGGGCCTCTGTGTGGGTCTCTGTGTGGGTCTCTGTGTGGGCCTCTGTGAGTTCTGACAAACGTGGGTCTCTGTGTGGGTCTCTGTGTGGGTCTCTTTGTGGGTCTCTGTGTGGGTCTCTGTGTGTGTCTGTGTGGGTCTCTGTGTGGGTCTCTGTGTGTGTCTGTGTGGGTCTCTGTGTGGGTCTCTGTGAGTTCTGACAAACGTGGGTCTCTGTGTGGGTCTCTGTGTGGGCCTCTGTGTGGGTCTCTGTGTGGGTCTCTGTGTGGGTCTCTGTGTGGGTCTCTGTGTGGGTCTCTGTGTGGGTCTCTGTGTGGGTCTCTGTGTGGGTCTCTGTGTGGGTCTCTGTGTGGGTCTCTTTGTGGGTCTCTGTTTGGGTCTCTGTGTGTCTGTGTGGGTCTCTGTGTGGGTCTCTGTGTGTGTCTGTGTGGTTCTCTGTGTGGGTCTCTTTGTGGGTCTCTGTGTGGGTCGCTGTGTGGGTCTCTGTGTGGGTCTCTGTGTGGGTCTCTGTGTGTCTGTGTGGGTCTCTGTGTGGGTCTCTGTGTGGGTCTCTGTGT
Organism: Petromyzon marinus; assembly: GCF_010993605.1. NCBI lineage: Eukaryota > Metazoa > Chordata > Hyperoartia > Petromyzontiformes > Petromyzontidae > Petromyzon > Petromyzon marinus. Next base: position 38,236 of record NC_046140.1, on the reverse strand, counting down.
GGGTCTCTGTGTGGGTCTCTGTGTGGGTCTCTGTGAGTTCTGACAAACGTGGGTCTCTGTGTGGGTCTCTGTGTGGGTCTCTTTGTGGGTCTCTGTGTGGGTCTCTGTGTGTCTGTGTGGGTCTCTGTGTGGGTCTCTGTGTGGGTCTCTGTGTGGGTCTCTTTGTGGATCTCTTTGTGGGTCTCTGTGTGTCTGTGTGGGTCTCTGTGTGGGTCTCTGTGAGTTCTGACAAACGTGGGTCTCTGTGTGGGTCTCTGTGTGGGTCTCTTTGTGGGTCTCTGTGTGGGTCTCTGTGTGTCTGTGTGGGTCTCTGTGTGGGTCTCTGTGTGGGTCTCTTTGTGGGTCTCTGTGTGTCTGTGTGGGTCTCTGTGTGGGTCTCTGTGAGTTCTGACAAACGTGGGTCTCTGTGTGGGTCTCTGTGTGGGTCTCTTTGTGGGTCTCTGTGTGGGTCTCTGTGTGTCTGTGTGAGTCTCTGTGTGGGTCTCTGTGTGGGTCTCTTTGTGGGTCTTTGTGTGTCTGTGTGGGTCTCTGTGTGGGTCTCTGTGTGGGTCTCTGTGAGTTCTGACAAACGTGGGTCTCTTAGTGGGTCTCTGTGTGGGTCTCTGTGTGGGTCTGGGTCTCTATGAGTGTGTGTGGGTCTCTGTGTGGGTCTCTGTGTGGGTCTGTATGGGTCTGGGTCTCTATGAGAGTGTGTGGGTCTCTGTGAGTCTCCGTGTGGGTCTGGTTGTCTATGCGAGTGTGTGGGTCTCTGTGTGGGTCTCTGTGTGGGTCTGTGTGGGTCTGGTTCTCTATGAGTGTGTGTGGGTCTCTGTGTGGATCTATATGGATCTGGGTCTCTATGAGTGTGTGTGGGTCTCTGTGTGAGTCTCTGTGTAGGTCTGGGTCTCTATGAGTGTGTGGGGGTCTCTGTGTGGGTCTCTGTGTGTGTCTCTGTGTGGGTCTCTGTGTGTGTCTCTGTGTGGGTCTCTGTGTGGGTCTCTGTGTGGGTCTCTGTGTGTGTCTCTGTGTGTGTCTCTGTGTGGGTCTCTGTGTGGTTCTCTGTGTGGGTCTCTGTGTGTGTCTCTGTGTGGGTCTCTGTGTGGGTCTCTGTGTGGGTCTCTGTGTGGGTCTCTGTGTGGGTCTCTGTGTGGGTCTCTGTGTGGGTCTCTGTGTGTGTCTCTGTGTGGGTCTCTGTGTGGGTCTCGGTGTGGGTCTCTGTGTGGGTCTCTGTGTGGGTCTCTGTGTGGGTCTCTGTGTGGGTCTCTGTGTGGGTCTCTATGTGGGTCTCTGTGTGGGTCTCTGTGTGGGTCTCTGTGTGTGTCTCTGTGTGGGTCTCTGTGTGGGTCTCTGTGTGTCTGTGTGGGTCTCTGTGTGGGTCTCTGTGTGTCTGTGTGGGTCTCTGTGTGGGTCTCTGTGTGGGTCTCTGTGTGGGTCTCTGTGTGTCTGTGTGGGTCTCTGTGTGGGTCTCTGTGTGTCTGTGTGGGTCTCTGTGTGGGTCTCTGTGTGGGTCTCTGTGTGGGTCTCTGTGTGGGTCTATGTGTGGGTCTCTGTGTGGGTCTCTGTGTGGGTCTCTGTGTGGGTCTCTGTGTGGGTCTGGGTCTCTAGGAGAATGTGTCTCTGTGTGGGTCTCTGTGTGTGTCTCTGTGTGGGCCTCTGTGTGGGTCTCTGTTTGGGTCTCTGTGTGGGTCTCTGTGTGGGTCTCTTTGTGGGTCTCTGTGTGGGTCTCTGTGTGGGTCTATGTGTGGGTCTCTCTGTGGGTCTGGGTCTCTATGAGTGTGTGTCTCTGTGTGGGTCTCTGTGTGTGTCTCTGTGTGGGTCTGGGTCTCTATGAGTGTGTGTCTCTGTGTGTGTCTCTGTGTGGGCGTCTGTGTGGGTCTCTGTGTGGGTATCTGTGTGGGTCTCTGTGTGGGTCTCTGTGTGGGTCTCTGTGTGTGTCTCTGTGTGGGCCTCTGTGTGGGTCTCTGTGTGGGACTCTGTGTGGGTCTCTGTGTGGGTCTCTGTGTGGGTCTCTGTGTGGGTCTCTGTGTGGGGCTCTGTGTGGGTCTCTGTGTGGGTCTCTGTGTGGGTCTCTGTGTGGGTCTCTGTGTGTCTGTGTGGGTCTCTGTGTGGGTCTCTGTGTGTCTGTGTGGGTCTCTGTGTGGGTCTCTGTGTGGGTCTCTGTGTGGGTCTATGTGTGGGTCTCTGTGTGGGTCTCTGTGTGGGTCTCTGTGTGGGTCTCTGTGTGGGTCTGGGTCTCTAGGAGTCTGTGTCTCTGTGTGGGTCTCTGTGTGTGTCTCTGTGTGGGCCTCTGTGTGGGTCTCTGTGTGGGTCTCTGTGTGGGTCTCTGTGTGGGTCTCTTTGTGGGTCTCTGTGTGGGTCTCTGTGTGGGTCTATGTGTGGGTCTCTCTGTGGGTCTGGGTCTCTATGAGTGTGTGTCTCTGTGTGGGTCTCTGTGTGTGTCTCTGTGTGGGTCTGGGTCTCTATGAGTGTGTGTCTCTGTGTGTGTCTCTGTGTGGGCCTCTGTGTGGGTCTCTGTGTGGGTATCTGTGTGGGTCTCTGTGTGGGTCTCTGTGTGGGTCTCTGTGTGGGTCTCTGTGTGGGTCTCTGTGTGGGTCTCTGTGTGGGCCTCTGTGTGGGTCTCTGTGTGGGACTCTGTGTGGGTCTCTGTGTGGGTCTCTGTGTGGGTCTCTGTGTGGGTCTCTGTGTGGGGCTCTGTGTGGGTCTCTGTGTGGGTCTCTGTGTGGGTCTCTGTGTGGGTCTCTGTGTGGGCCTCTGTGTGGGTCTCTGTGTGGGTCTCTGTGTGGGTTTATGTGGGTCTGTGTGGGTCTCTGTGTGGGTCTCTATGTGGGGGTCTCTGTGTGTGTCTCTGTGTGGGTCTCTGTGTGGGTCTCTGTGTGGGTCTCTGTGTGTGTCTGTGTGGGTCTCTGTGTGGGTCTCTGTGTGGGTCTCTGTGTGGGTCTGTATGGGTCTGGGTCTCTATGATTGCGTGTGTGGGTCTCTGTGGGTCTCCGTGTGGGTCTGGTTGTATATGAGAGTGTGTGGGTCTCTGTGTGGGTCTCTGTGTGGGTCTCTGTGTGGGTCTCTGTGTGGGTCTCTGTGTGGGTCTCTGTGTGGGTCTATGTGTGGGTCTCTCTGTGGGTCTGGGTCTCTATGAGTGTTTGTCTCTGTGTGGGTCTCTGTGTGTGTCTCTGTGTGGGTCTGGGTCTCTATGAGTGTGTGTCTCTGTGTGTGTCTCTGTGTGGGCCTCTGTGTGGGTCTCTGTGTGGGTATCTGTGTGGGTCTCTGTGTGGGTCTCTGTGTGGGTCTCTGTGTGGGTCTCTGTGTGGGTCTCTGTGTGGGTCTCTGTGTGGGTCTCTGTGTGGGTCTCTGTGTGGGTCTCTGTGTGTGTCTGTGTGGGTCTCTGTGTGGGTCTCTGTGTGGGTCTCTGTGTGGGTCTCTGTGTGGGTCTGTATGGGTCTGGTTGTCTATAAGAGTGTGTGGGTCTCTGTGTGGGTCTCTGTGTGGGTCTCTGTGTGGGTCTCTGTGTGGGTCTGGGTCTCTATGAGTGTGTGTCTCTGTGTGGGTCTCTGTGTGGGTCTCTGTGTGGGTCTCTGTGTGGGTCTCTGTGTGGGTGTCTGTGTGGGTCTCTGTGTGGGTCTCTGTGTGGGTCTCTTTGTGGGTCTCTGTGTGGGTCCCTGTGTGGGTCTCTGTGTGGGTCTCTGTGGGTGTCTCTGTGTGGGTCTCTGTGTGTCTGTGTGGGTCTCTGTGTGGGCCTCTGTGTGGGTCTCTGTGTGGGTCTCTGTGTGGGCCTCTGTGAGTTCTGACAAACGTGGGTCTCTGTGTGGGTCTCTGTGTGGGTCTCTTTGTGGGTCTCTGTGTGGGTCTCTGTGGGTCTCTGTGTGGGTCTCTGTGTGGGTCTCTGTGTGTGTCTGTGTGGGTCTCTGTGTGGGTCTCTGTGAGTTCTGACAAACGTGGGTCTCTGTGTGGGTCTCTGTGTGGGTCTCTGTGTGGGTCTCTGTGTGGGTCTCTGTGTGGGTCTCTGTGTGGGTCTCTGTGTGGGTCTCTGTGTGGGTCTCTGTGTGGGTCTCTGTGTGGGTCTCTGTGTGGGTCTCTTTGTGGGTCTCTGTTTGGGTCTCTGTGTGTCTGTGTGGGTCTCTGTGTGGGTCTCTGTGTGTGTCTGTGTGGTTCTCTGTGTGGGTCTCTTTGTGGGTCTCTGTGTGGGTCGCTGTGTGGGTCTCTGTGTGGGTCTCTGTGTGGGTCTCTGTGTGTCTGTGTGGGTCTCTGTGTGGGTCTCTGTGTGGGTCTCTGTTTGGGTCTCTGTGTGGGTCTCTGTGTGGGTCTCTGTGAGTTCTGACAAACGTGGGTCTCTGTGTGGGTCTCTGTGTGGGTCTCTTTGTGGGTCTCTGTGTGGGTCTCTGTGTGTCTGTGTGGGTCTCTGTGTGGGTCTCTGTGTGGGTCTCTGTGTGGGTCTCTTTGTGGATCTCTTTGTGGGTCTCTGTGTGTCTGTGTGGGTCTCTGTGTGGGTCTCTGTGAGTTCTGACAAACGTGGGTCTCTGTGTGGGTCTCTGTGTGGGTCTCTTTGTGGGTCTCTGTGTGGGTCTCTGTGTGTCTGTGTGGGTCTCTGTGTGGGTCTCTGTGTGGGTCTCTTTGTGGGTCTCTGTGTGTCTGTGTGGGTCTCTGTGTGGGTCTCTGTGAGTTCTGACAAACGTGGGTCTCTGTGTGGGTCTCTGTGTGGGTCTCTTTGTGGGTCTCTGTGTGGGTCTCTGTGTGTCTGTGTGAGTCTCTGTGTGGGTCTCTGTGTGGGTCTCTTTGTGGGTCTTTGTGTGTCTGTGTGGGTCTCTGTGTGGGTCTCTGTGTGGGTCTCTGTGAGTTCTGACAAACGTGGGTCTCTGAGTGGGTCTCTGTGTGGGTCTCTGTGTGGGTCTGGGTCTCTATGAGTGTGTGTGGGTCTCTGTGTGGGTCTCTGTGTGGGTCTGTATGGGTCTGGGTCTCTATGAGAGTGTGTGGGTCTCTGTGAGTCTCCGTGTGGGTCTGGTTGTCTATGCGAGTGTGTGGGTCTCTGTGTGGGTCTCTGTGTGGGTCTGTGTGGGTCTGGTTCTCTATGAGTGTGTGTGGGTCTCTGTGTGGATCTATATGGATCTGGGTCTCTATGAGTGTGTGTGGGTCTCTGTGTGAGTCTCTGTGTAGGTCTGGGTCTCTATGAGTGTGTGGGGGTCTCTGTGTGGGTCTCTGTGTGTGTCTCTGTGTGGGTCTCTGTGTGTGTCTCTGTGTGGGTCTCTGTGTGGGTCTCTGTGTGTGTCTCTGTGTGGGTCTCTGTGTGGGTCTCTGTGTGGGTCTCTGTGTGGGTCTCTGTGTGGGTCTCTGTGTGGGTCTCTGTGTGGGTCTGGGTCTCTATGAGTGTGTGGGGGTCTCTGTGAGTCTCCGTGTGGGTCTGTATAGGTCTGGGTCTCTATTGAGAGTGTGTGGCTGTTGTGTCGTTGTGTCGTAGTTGTGGTTGTTTTGTGGTTGTATAGTTGTGGTAGTTGTGTGGTTGTGGTTGTGGTAGTTGTGGTTGTTGTGTGGTTGTGTAGTTGTGGTAGTTGTGGTTGTTGTGTGGTTGTGGTTGTATAGCTGTGGTAGTTGTGGTAGTTGTGTGGTTGTGGTAGTTGTGGTTGTTGTGGTTGTTGTGTGGTTGTGGTTGTGTGGTTGTGGTAGTTGTGGTTGTTGTGTGGTTGTGTCGTAGTTGTGGTTGTTGTGTGGTTGTGGTTGTATAGTTGTGGTAGTTGTGGTTGTTTTGTGGTTGTGTCGTAGTTGTGGTTGTTGTGTGGTTGTGGTTGTGTAGTTGTGGTAGTTGTGGTAGTTGTGTGGTTGTGTCGTAGTTGTGGTTGTTGTGTGGTTGTGGTTGTATAGTTGTGGTAGTTGTGGTAGTTGTGTGGTTGTGGTTATGTAGTTGTGGTAGTTGTGGTTGTTGTGTGGTTGTGGTTATGTAGTTGTGGTAGTTGTGGTTGTTGTGTGGTTGTGGTTATGTAGTTGTGGTAGTTGTGGTTGTTGTGGTTGTTGTGTGGTTGTGGTAGTTGTGGTTGTTGTGTGGTTGTGGTAGTTGTGGTTGTTGTGTGGTTGTGGTTGTGTAGTTGTGTGATAGTTGTGGTTGTTGTGTGGTTGTGGTTGTGAGGTTGTGTCGTAGTTGTAGTTGTGTCGTTGTGTCGTAGTTGTGGTTGTTTTGTGGTTGTGGTTGTATAGTTGTGGTAGTTGTGGTTGTTGTGTGGTTGTGGTTGTTGTGTGGTTGTTTTGTGGTTGTGTTGTAGTTGTGGTTGTTGTGTGGTTGTGGTTGTGTTGTAGTTGTGGTAGTTGTGTCGTTGTGTGTCGTAGTTCTGGTTGTGTCGTAGTTGTGTGGTTGTGGTAGTTGTGGTTGTTGTGTGGTTGTGTTGTAGTTGTGGTTGTTGTGTAGTTGTGGTAGTTGTGGTTGTTGTGTGGTTGTGGTTGTGTAGTTGTGTTGTAGTTGTGTTTGTTGTGTGGTTGTGGTTGTATAGTTGTGGTAGTTGTGTCGTAGTTGTGGTTGTTGTGTGGTTGTGTCGTAGTTGTGGTTGTTGTGTAGTTGTGGTAGTTGTGGTTGTTGTGTAGTTGTGGTAGTTGTGGTTGTTGTGTAGTTGTGGTAGTTGTGTCGTAGTTGTGTGGTTGTGTAGTTGTGGTAGTTGTGGTAGTTGTGGTTGTTGTGGTTGTTGTGTGGTTGTGGTTGTATAGTTGTGGTAGTTGTGTAGTTGTGGTAGTTGTGGTAGTTGTGGTTGTTGTGTAGTTGTGGTAGTTGTGTCGTAGTTGTGTGGTTGTGGTTGTGTAGTTGTGGTTGTTGTGTGGTAGTTGTGTTTGTTGTGTCGTTGCGTGTCGTAGTTGTGTCGTTGATGTGTCGTAGTCGTGGTTGTGTCGTAGTTGTGTGGTTGTGGTTCTGTGGTTGTGTCGTTGATGTGTGGTTGTGGTTCTGTGGTTGTGTCGTTGATGTGTGGTTGTGGTTGTGTAGTTGTGGTAGTTGTGGTTGTTGTGTGGTAGTTGTGTGGTTGTTGTGTGGTTGTGGTTCTGCGGTTGTGTCGTTGATGTGTCCGCGCGCGCCCTCTGTGCTCAGTCGAGTCTCCGGCAAAGCGCCACCACCACCACGACCACCACGACCACCACCACCACGACCACCACGACCCTTCACCACGCGGAGACAAAGCGACTCACGTCAGCCACGCCACGGTCGGCGCCGCTCACGGCGGAGGCTCGCCGGGGAGCATAGAAGTACGGCCAACGGGGAGGGCGACACGGCGGCCGAACGGGGGCGACCTCGGCGATGCGGTCGAGTCGAGCGTCTGAGAGACCCCCCTCCACTGCCTCGAGCTCAGCCGGTGTGCACGTGTGTCGGTGTGTGGTGTAGTGTAGTAGTGTAGTGTGTAGTGTAGTGTGTAGTGTAGTGTGTAGTGTAGTGTGTGTAGTAGTGTGTAGTGTAGTGTGTAGTGTAGTGTGTAGTGTAGTGTGTAGTAGTGTAGTGTGTAGTGTAGTGTGTAGTGTAGTGTGTGTAGTAGTGTAGTGTGGTGTGTAGTGTGTATAGTAGTGTAGTGTATAGTGTAGAGTATAGTAGTGTAGTGTATAGTGTAGTGTGTAATGTAGTGTGTAGTGTATAGTGTAGTGTATAGTGTAGTGTGTAGTGTAGTGTGTATAGTAGTGTAGTGTGTATAGTAGTGTAGTGTATAGTGTAGAGTATAGTAGTGTAGTGTATAGTGTAGTGTATAGTGTAGTGTGTAGTGTAGTGTAGTGTGTAGTGTAGTGTGTATAGTAGTGTAGTGTGTATAGTAGTGTAGTGTGTAGTGTAGTGTGTGTAGTGTGTATAGTAGTGTAGTGTGTAGTGTAGTGTGTAGTGTAGTAGTGTAGTGTGTAGTGTAGTGTGTTGTGTAGTGTAGTGTGTGTAGTAGTGTAGTGTGTAGTGTAGTAGTGTAGTGTGTAGTGTGTATAGTAGTGTAGTAGTGTAGTGTGTGTAGTAGTGTAGTGTGTATAGTATTGTAGTGTCTATAGTAGTGTAGTGTGTATAGTAGTGTAGTGTGTAGTGTAGTGTAGTGTGTGTAGTAGTGTAGTGTGTGTAGTAGTGTAGTGTAGTGTGTGTAGTAGTGTAGTGTGTGTAGTAGTGTAGTGTGTAGTGTAGTGTGTGTAGTAGTGTAGTGTGTATAGTAGTGTAGTGTGTAGTGTAGTGTGTAGTGTAGTGTAGTGTGTGTAGTAGTGTAGTGTGTATAGTAGTGTAGTGTGTAGTGTAGTGTGTAGTGTAGTGTGGTGTGTAGTGTAGTGTGTGTAGTAGTGTAGTGTGTATAGTAGTGTAGTGTGTAGTGTAGTGGGTAGTGTAGTGTGGTGTGTAGTGTAGTGTAGTGTGTGTAGTAGTGTAGTGTGTAGTGTAGTAGTGTAGTGTGTAGTGTGTATAGTAGTGTAGTAGTGTAGTATGTGTAGTAGTGTAGTGTGTATAGTATTGTAGTGTGTATAGTAGTGTAGTGTGTATAGTAGTGTAGTGTGTAGTGTAGTGTAGTGTGTGTAGTAGTGTAGTGTGTGTAGTAGTGTAGTGTAGTGTGTGTAGTAGTGTAGTGTGTGTAGTAGTGTAGTGTGTAGTGTAGTGTGTATAGTAGTGAAGTGTATAGTAGTGTAGTGTGTAGTGTAGTGTAGTGTGTGTAGTAGTGTAGTGTGTATAGTAGTGTAGTGTGTAGTGTAGTGTGTAGTGTAGTGTGTATGGTAGTGTAGTGTGTATAGTAGTGTAGTGTGTATAGTAGTGTAGTGTGTATAGTAGTGAAGTGTGTATAGTAGTGTAGTGTGTATAGTAGTGTAGTGTAGTGTGTGTAGTAGTGTAGTGTGTAGTGTAGTGTGTAGTGTAGTGTAGTGTGTGTAGTAGTGTAGTGTGTAGTGTAGTGTGTGTAGTAGTGTAGTGTGTAGTGTAGTGTGTAGTGTAGTGTGTCTAGTAGTGCAGTGTGTATAGTAGTGTAGTGTGTATAGTAGTGTAGTGTGTATAGTAGTGTAGTGTGTAGTGTAGTGTGTATAGTAATGTAGTGTGGATAGTAGTGTAGTGTGTATAGTAGTGTAGTGTGTCTAGTAGTGTAGTGTGTATGTAGGGTAGTGTGTATAGTAGTGTAGTGTGTATAGTAGTGTAGTGTGTATAGTAGTGTAGTGTGTCTAGTAGTGTAGTGTGTATGGTAGTGTAGTGTGTATAGTAGTGTAATGTGTATAGTAGTGTAGTGTGTATAGTAGTGTAGTGTGTATAGTAGTGTAGTGTGTATAGTAGTGTAGTGTGTATAGTAGTGTAGTGTGTATAGTAGTGTAGTGTGTCTAGTAGTGTAGTTTGTATAGTAGTGTAGTGTGTATAGTAGTGTAGTGTGTATAGTAGTGTAGTGTGTATAGTAGTGTAGTTTGTATAGTAGTGTAGTGTGTATAGTAGTGTAGTGTGTATAGTAGTGTAGTGTGTACAGTAGTGTAGTGTGTACAGTAGTGTAGTGTGTATAGTAGTGTAGTGTGTATAGTAGTGTAGTGTGTATAGTAGTGTAGTGTGTATAGTAGTGTAGTGTGTATAGTAGTGTAGTGTGTATAGTAGTATAGTGTGTCTAGTAGTGTAGTTTGTATAGTAGTGTAGTGTGTATAGTAGTGTAGTGTGTATAGTAGTGTAGTGTGTATAGTAGTGTAGTGTGTATAGTAGTGTAGTGTGTATAGTAGTGTAGTGTGTATAGTAGTGTAGTGTGTATAGTAGTGTAGTGTGTATAGTAGTGTAGTTTGTATAGTAGTGTAGTGTGTATAGTAGTGTAGTGTGTATAGTAGTGTAGTGTGTATAGTAGTGTAGTGTGTATAGTAGTGTAGTGTGTATAGTAGTGTAGTGTGTATAGTAGTGTAGTGTGTATAGTAGTGTAGTGTGTATAGTAGTGTAGTGTGTATAGTAGTGTAGTGTGTATAGTAGTATAGTGTGTCTAGTAGTGTAGTTTGTATAGTAGTGTAGTGTGTATAGTAGTGTAGTGTGTATAGTAGTGTAGTGTGTAGAGTAGTGTAGTGTGTCTAGTAGTGTAGTTTGTATAGTAGTGTAGTGTGTATAGTAGTGTAGTGTGTATAGTAGTGTAGTTTGTATAGTAGTGTAGTGTGTATGGTAGTGTAGTGTGTATAGTAGTGTAGTGTGTATAGTAGTGTAGTGTGTATAGTAGTGTAGTGTGTATAGTAGTGTAGTGTGTATAGTAGTGTAGTGTGTATAGTAGTGTAGTGTATAGTAGTGTAGTGTATAGTAGTGTAGTCTATAGCGTAGTGTATAGTGTAGTGTATAGTAGTGTAGTGTATACTGTAGTGTATAGTGTAGTGTATAGTAGTGTAGTGTATAGTGTAGTGTATGGTGTATAGTAGTGTAGTGTATAGTAGTGTAGTGTATAGTAGTGTAGTGTATAGTGTAGTGTATAGTAGTGCAGCGTGTAGTAGAATTGAGGAAGCAGTGAAAGCTATCAGGGGAGGATAGAGTCAGGGCAAACTCGTTCAGGATGTTCAGATGCCCATCATCATTACTGGGGGTCGAGGCGGGGGGGGGGGGGTGTTACAATGATCTGCAATTTTTCCGAAATCGTCTGCTTCATGAGATGAAATGTGCGGTTTATTACGGACTTAACCAAAAAAAAAACACATAACGTATACCTCCTGTGAAGTTTGCACGCAATAACCCCTCATCTTTATCCTTCAAATAATTTGTACGTGTTTTGAAGAAATGTAACGATGAATGAAAAGAAGACTTTGACCATCATTGATTCAAATGGAAATAAAAACCTTAACGCGCGGTGTTTAAACAAAAATATAAATTTAAAGTTACGCTATTTTGCGTTTAATCGATGCCACAAAAGTTCGCGAGATATCGATGGTTTCTCGCCAGTCTTGTATGCGGGTTAACGCCACACATCCCATGGCCATTTACCTCCCTCTCCCCTCCCCCCCTCCCTCCCCCCCCCCCCCCCCCCCCCCTCTCAAAATACAAAACGTAAATTTTTATTCTTGTTACATTGTGTACGCTATGGGAGCTACCCACGTGCCAAATTTCAAAGTCTGTACCATGTTGGAAAGTATGCTAAACATTCCGAACAGACACATCCACACACACATACACACATTTCTCTTTGATATACGTGTAGGAGATTTCGAGGTGCTGAATTCAAATATGGCAATTGGCTACTGTTGTCCTGGATATTTAACTTTAATTTTTTTTTTAAAAAAAATTTTACCTCCATAATAAGAGGTTTGGATGATATTGGTCGCGAAAGCCTACGCCTCAAACTGACGTTTTAACCTGTCACGTTCAGCATATTGTGTAAATGGTGTTATGCTCATAAATTGTAAAGCTGCGTCTTTCCCCGCCGCGTTTGTGGTCGCTCTACGTGAACAGGTCCCTGCAGGGTGGGCTGGTAGGACAAGTCTCTGCGTCGTCTATTGCTGATTTTACACACCCCAACAGCACGAGATTTCACTTCGTTAAAGTGTTGAAAGGGGGACGGACGGACGGACACGTTAATCTATTGCAGGCTGGTACACTCAGTTCACAACTTGGTTCCTACCAGTATAAAGGATGTCGGTGATAAGAGAGTGACTCTCAATGACGTCACTCACGTGGTTAAACAAAGGATGACGGTGACAAGAGAGTGACTCTCAATGACGTCACTCGCGTGGTTAAATAAAGGATGACAGTCACACGAGATTTCACTTCGTTAAAGTATTGAAAGGGGGACGGACGGATGGAAGGACGTACGGACGGACACATTAATCTATTGCAGGCTGGTACGCTCAGTTTACAACTTGGTTCCTACCAGTATAAAGGATGTCGGTGACAAGAGAGTGACTCTCAATGACGTCACTCACGTGGTTAAATAAAGGATACCGGTGACAAGAGAGTGACTCTCAATGACGTCACTCACGTGGTTAAACAAAGGATGCCGGTGACAAGAGAGTGACTCTCAATGACGTCACTCACGTGGTTAAACAAAGGATGCCGGTGACAAGAGAGTGACTCTCAATGACGTCACTCACGTGGTTAAACAAAGGATGCCGGTGACAAGAGAGTGACTCTCAATGACGTCACTCACGTGGTTAAACAAAGGATGACGGTGACGAGAGAGTGACTCTCAATGACGTCACTCACGTGGTTAAACAAAGGATGTCGGTGGCAAGAGAGTGACTCTCAATGACGTCACTCACGTGGTTAAACAAAGGATGCCGGTGACAAGAGAGTGACTCTCAATGACGTCACTCACGTGGTTAAATAAAGGATGACAGTCACACGAGATTTCACTTCGTTAAAGTATTGAAAGGGGACGGACGGACGGACACATTAATCTATTGCAGGCTGGTACGCTCAGTTCACAACTTCGTCCCTGCCAGTATAACGTGTCACCTGTCCTGTGACCGGGGCCGTAGGCACGGGGTCAACATTGGGGGTGGATTAAATCTATAATTTGAAGCTTTTCGTGTCTGCAAGGATCCCCCATAAAAGGTAGGTAGGTAAAAAAAATAACAGAAAAATCATCACGACGTTTCGGCCACAACACAAGCGGCCTTCATCAGGTCAAGGTACTGGACTGTCCGCTCGTGTTGTGGCCGAAAACGTCGTGATTTTTTTGTTATGTTATTTTTACCTACGTGACTTTACCGAATAGAATCAAAGAGTTAGGGATTAAATCTTCCAGGGGGTCCACACACACACACACCCCCCCAGCTATTTCAATGCTAAATTCTACGCTAATTCCTTTGTCAAGGGGTGCCTCTGCGGATGTGTATGCTTTAACTTAGCTATTTCAATGCTAAATTTTACGCTAATTCCTTTGTCAAGGGGTGCCTCTGCGGATGTGTATGCTTTAACTTTAACATAGCCATTTCTGTGACCAGTCACAAGCTAATCACTCGGCCATTTCAATGCTAAATTCTATGCGAATTCCTTTGTCAAGGGGTGCCTCTGCGGATGTGTATGCTTTAACTTAGCTATTTCAATGCTAAAATCTATGCTAATTCCTTTGTCAAGGGGTGCCTCTGCGGATGTGTATGCTTTAACTTTAACATAGCCATTTCTGTGACCAGTCACAAGCTAATCACTTGGCCATTTCAATGCTAAATTCTATGCTAATTCCTTTGTCAAGGGGTGCCTCTGCGGATGTGTATGCTTTAGCTTAGCTATTTCAATGCTAAATTCTATGCTAATTCCTTTGTCAAGGGGTGCCTCTGCGGATGTGTATGCTTTAACTTAGCTATTTCAATGCTAAATTCTATGCTAATTCCTTTGTCAAGGGGTGCCTCTGCGGATGTGTATGCTTTAACTCAGCTATTTCAATGCTAAATTCTATGCTAATTCCTTTGTCAAGGGGTGCCTCTGCGGATGTGTATGCTTTACCTTAGCTATTTCAATGCTAAATTCTATGCTAATTCCTTTGTCAAGGGGTGCCTCTGCGGATGTGTATGCTTTAACTTAGCTATTTCAATGAGCTATTTCAATGCTAAATTCTATGCTAATTCCTTTGTCAAGGGGTGCCTCTGCGGATGTGTATGCTTTAACTTAGCTATTTCAATGCTAAATTCTATGCTAATTCCTTTGTCAAGGGGTGCCTCTGCGAATGTGTATGCTTTAACTTTAACATAGCCATCTCTGTGACCAGTCACAAGCTAATCACTCGGCCATTTCAATGCTAAATTCTATGCTAATTCCTTTGTCAAGGCACTTTGTTTCTTCTGACACAGCTTAAAGGTCGTGATCTGAACGTGGCTTTTCTCACTCCAGCGCTGTCCTATCAGACAGTCTCGTCCCTTCACCTGATGAAGGCCGCTTGTGTTGTGGCCGAAACGTCGTGAGAATATTATTGTGTTATTTTATTTTATCAATTTATTATTTTATTCTCATTCTACGTGGTGGTGGTAACTTTACCGAAAGAACCAAAGAAAACGAATTTCCTGCCTAAAATATTTAAAAATTCACGAACGCGTGCGATGGACCTTTTTAAATTGTATTTATTTTTTAACAACAACAATGTCTAAGAGTGTTATTGTATTACATTGGCTCTGCTTTTAACTTTTTTTTACCATTTTCCTGTTGCATCGTGTGTTCGTGGCAGAGATTAGGGATTAATAAAAGTACAACCATGAGCACAATCACATCAACAGAAATCTACGCGTTGATTTATATAAAGACAAGTCCGGATCTTGTGGCCAAGGTTCAGCAAATTGTTATTTTGATTTACATAGCAAAGCAATTATTATTATTATTTCAAAATTCATTTTTATAGCAATATTTCTTATTTTCATTACGACCTTTCATGTAACACGTGACTTTACCGAAAGAACCAAGAATATCAGCTAAAGGGTTATAAAAAAAATACAATTAATGACGGACGCTTGGTGTTGAGTGCGAAACGTCGTGATTTATTTTATCTCATACCTAATCACTGGACGACTTTACCGTGCGGGGATTCCTACGGTCACGAAAGCTTCAAGTCAAGGTGAACAGGCAAACTATTATGTGTATGCAAGTATCATCACAGTTGAGTCCTTGAACTGTGTAGGAACCTCCTGGTTACATCATCACCACCACCAGCAGCAGCAGCAGCAGCATCCGACAGGGGATTATTATTATTATTGTTGTTGTTGTGTCAGTCCGTCCGTCGTGCATCCAAATAATGGGTGGGGAGGGGCTGGGTGGGGAGGGGCTGGCTGGGGGGTGGGAGGGGCTGGGTGGGGGGTGGGAGGGGCTGGGTGGGGGCTGGGAGGGGAGGGGCTGGGTGGGGAGGGGCGGGGCTTGTTGAGGAGGGGCTGCTCACCCCGTGGTGCCCCCCCTTATCAAACTCAACGTTTCACCGACTCACCGCCGGCTTGTGCCCGACCTCACCAGTCGGCCACACTGGTGCTGAATGCACCAGCACCAGCACCACCACGTGGTGCTGGTGCTGGTGCCGCCGCCGCTGACCCTGTCCATCGACCGAGCAACCCAACGTTCCTACCCAGCCCCCTTCCGCAGGAGAACGTCGTCAAGTGTCTACTCGGCCCCTTCTGTGGCCCCGTCGCTTGCATTCACTCAACGGAGCGTCTCTTCGCCGCTGTCCAGCGAGAGTCTGCAAGCATCGATGGGCGACATTTGGCCCTGATAGCGACTCTCAATGGCCTCCTTGTTGACCCGCCTGTCCCATCTGGAGGCGACATGCAGACGTAACAATTGCTGATCGGATCCGCCGGGAATTGTTTTTTCCCCTCCCCCCCCCCCCAAATTATTTTTTTCTCTCTCTCTCTCTCTGGCGACAAAAAACAGCTTTGTTGAGATGTTAAAACCACCAAATTGAAACCCTTTTTTTTTTAAACCGAGGAATCATGCCGCTTGCACTCACCGCAAAGCCCGTGGGTCAGGACGCAAACGGGAAATAAAAAAATAAACGCGCTCTGATAACGTGCGATGCGCTGTTTTTGAAACTGATTGGTTGCACACCAGAGTCAGAATTCTCTTCTGAAACCCAAGGGCGTCTTTTGGCGTCCTCCGGTCTAGCACCGTTTCTAGACGAGGCTCAAAAGGAAAGCTGTCTCTCTAGTGTGGACCAATTCGGTTTCAAAGGCAATGCCACAGATACTATCAGAGTAACGTTTTGTTGTTGTTGTTGTCGTTTGCATTCTGACCGCAAGTATCGTGGCTTAATGTAGTTACACGGTTCCCCGTGAGAAGGTTTCAGTTTTTGAAACTGATTGGTTACACACCAGAGTCAGTTTTCTCTTCTGAGACCCAAGGGCGTCTTTTGGTTGTCCTCCGGTCTAGCACCGTTTCGAGACGAGGCTCAAAAGGAAAGCTGTCTCTCTAGTGTGGACCAATTCGGTTTCAAAGGCAATGCCACAGATACTATCAGAGTAACGTGTTTGTTGTTGTTGTCGTTTGCATTCTGACCGCAAGTATCGTGGCTTTATGCAGTTACACGGTTCCTCGTGAGAAGGTTTCAGTTTTTGAAACTGATTGGTTGCACAGCAGAGTCAGTTTTCTCTTCTGAGACCCAAGGGCGTCTTTTGGCGTCCTCCGGTCTAGCACCGTTTCGAGACGAGGCTCAAAAGGAAAGCTGTCTCTCTAGTGTGGACCAATTCGGTTTCAAAGGCAATGCCACAGATACTATCAGAGTAACGTTTTTGTTGTTGTTGTTGTCGTTTGCATTCTGACCGCAAGTATCGTGGCTTTATGCAGTTACACGGTTCCTCGTGAGAAGGTTTCAGTTTGCTAGTGTTAACGTCTCAACGCCGCTGTTCTGTTCGCCGGACCCAAAACAGGGCAGGGGGAAAACGTCTTCTCGCATTTTGGTACGGGCAAAGGAGGTCCCCCGTGATGATCCAGATGGCCTCCCCCAGGTCCCAGCCGGAGGGCTCTAGGATAGCGGTAGACGTGTGTGTGTGTGTAGGTCACGCTAAGTACCTCCTTAGGGTATCAAGAGACCTGTGTGTAGGTCACACTAAGTACCTCCTTAGGTATCAAGTAGACGTGTGAGTAGGTCACGCTAAGTACCTCCTTAGGTATCAAGAGACCTGTGTGTAGGTCACGCTAAGTACCTCCTTAGGTATCAAGGAGACCTGTGTGTAGGTCACGCTAAGTACCTCCTTAGGTATCAAGTTGACCTGTGTGTGTAGGTCACGCTAAGTACCTCCTTAGGCATCAAGAGACCTGTGTGTAGGTCACGCTAAGTACCTCCTTAGGTATCAAGGTGACCTGTGTGTAGGTCACGCTAAGTACCTCTTTAGGTATCAAGGAGACCTGTGTGTACGTCACGCTAAGTACCTCCTTAGGTATCAAGAGACCTGTGTGTAGGTCACGCTAAAGTCCTGAGGCTGTACCTCCTTAGTTATCAAGATACCTGTGTGTAGGTCACCCTAAGTACCTCCTTAGGTATCAAGAGACCTGTGTGTAGGTCACGCTAAGTACCTCCTTAGGTATCAAGAGACCTGTGTGTAGGTCACACTAAGTACCTCCTTCGGTATCAAGGAGACCTGTGTGTAGGTCATGCTAAGTACCTCCTTAGGTATCAAGGTCACCTGTGTGTAGGTCACGCTAAGTACCTCCTTAGGTATCAAGAGACCTGTGTGTACGTCACGCTAAGTACCTCCTTCGGGTATCAAGAGACCTGTGTGTAGGTCACGCTAAGTACCTCCTTTGGTATCAAGACACCTGTGTGTAGGTCACCCTAAGTACCTCCTTAGGTATCAAGGAGACCTGTGTGTAGGTCATGCTAAGTACCTGCTTAGGTATCAAGAGACCTGTGTGTAGGTCACGCTAAGTACCTCCTTAGGGAATCAAGGAGACCGGTGTGTAGGCCACGCTAAGTACCTCCTTAGGTATCAAGAGACCTGTGTGTAGGTCACGCTAAGTACCTCCTTAGTTATCAAGGAGACCTGTGTGTAGGTCACGCTAAGTACCTCCTTAGTTATCAAGGAGACCTGTGTGTAGGTCACGCTAAGTACCTCCTTAGGTATCAAGAGACCTGTGTGTAGGTCACGCTAAGTACCTCCTTAGGTATCAAGAGACTTGTGTGTAGGTCACGCTAAGTTCCTCCTTAGGTATCAAGGAGACCTGTGTGTATGTCATGCTAAGTACCTCCTTAGGTATCAAGAGACCTGTGTGTAGGTCACCCTAAGTACCTCCTTAGGTATCAAGGAGACCTGTGTGTAGGTCACGCTAAGTACCTCCTTCGGTATCAAGGAGACCTGTGTGTAGGTCACGCTAAGTACCTCCTTAGGTATCAAGAGACCTGTGTCTGTAGGTCACGCTAAGTACCACCTTAGGTATCAAGAGACCTGTGTGTAGGTCACGCTAAGTACCTCCTTAGGTATCAAGGAGACCAGTGTGTAGGTCACGCTAAGTACCTCCTTAGGTATCAAGGAGACCTGTGTGTAGGTCACGCTAAGTGCCTCCTTAGGTATCAAGAGACCTATGTGTAGGTCACGCTAAGTACCTCCTTAGGTATCAAGTTGACCCGTGTGTAGGTCACGCTAAGTACCTCCTTAGGGTATCAAGTTGACCTGTGTGTAGGTCACGCTAAGTACCTCCGTAGGGTATCAAGAGACCTGTGTGTACGTCACGCTAAGTACCTCCTTAGGTATCAAGGAGACCTGTGTGTAGGTCACGCTAAGTACCTCCTTAGGTATCAAGGAGACCTGTGTGTAGGTCACGCTAAGTACCTCCTTAGGTATCAAGGACACCTGTGTGTAGGTCACGCTAAGTACCTGCTTAGGTATCAAGAGACCTGTGTGTAGGTCACGCTAAGAACCTCCTTAGGTATCAAGAAGACCTCTGTGTAGGTCACGCTAAGTACCTCCTTAGGGTATCAAGAGACCTGTGTGTAGGTCACGCTAAGTACCTCCTTAGGTATCAAGAGACTTGTGTATAGGTCACGCTAAGTGCCTCCTTAGGTATCAAGAGACCTCTGTGTAGGTCACGCTAAGTACCTCCTTAGGTATCAAGAGACCTGTGTATAGGTCACGCTAAGTGCCTCCTTAGGTATCAAGAGACCTCTGTGTAGGTCACGCTAAGTACCTCCTTAGGTATCAAGGTGTCCTGTGTAGGTCACGCTAAGTACCTCCTTAGGGTATCAAGAGACCTTTGTGTAGGTCACGCTAAGTACCTCCTTAGGTATCAAGAGACCTTTGTGTAGGTCACGCTAAGTACCTTCTTAGGGTATCAAGAGACCTGTGTGTAGGTCACGCTTAAGTCCTGAGGCTGTACCTCCTTAGTTATCAAGATACCTGTGTGTAGGTCACGCTAAGTACCTCCTTAGGTATCAAGAGACCTGTGTGTAGGTCACACTAAGAACCTCCTTCGGTATCAAGGAGACCTGTGTGTAGGTCATGCTAAGTACCTCCTTAGGTATCAAGGTCACCTGTGTGTAGGTCACGCTAAGTACCTCCTTAGGTATCAAGAGACCTGTGTGTAGGTCACGCTAAGTATCTCCTTAGGTATCAAGAGATCTGTGTGTAGGTCACGCTAAGTACCTCCTTAGGTATCAATGAGACCTGTGTGTACGTCACGCTAAGTACCTCCTTAGGTATCAAGAGACCTGTGTGTAGGTCACGCTAAGTACCTCCTTTGGTATCAAGAGACCGGTGTGTAGGTCACGCTAAGTACCTCCTTTGGTATCAAGACACCTGTGTGTAGGTCACCCTAAGTACCTCCTTAGGTATCAAGGAGACCTGTGTGTAGGTCATGCTAAGTACCTGCTTAGGTATCAAGGACACCTTTGTGTAGGCCACGCTAAGTACCTCCTTAGGTATCAAGAGACCTGTGTGTCGGTCACGCTAAGTACCTCCTTAGGTATCAAGAGACCTGTGTGTAGGTCACACTAAGAACCTCCTTCGGTATCAAGGAGACCTGTGTGTAGGTCACGCTAAGTATCTCCTTAGGTATCAAGAGATCTGTGTGTAGGTCACGCTAAGTACCTCCTTAGGTATCAATGAGACCTGTGTGTACGTCACGCTAAGTACCTCCTTAGGTATCAAGAGACCTGTGTGTAGGTCACGCTAAGTACCTCCTTTGGTATCAAGAGACCGGTGTGTAGGTCACGCTAAGTACCTCCTTTGGTATCAAGACACCTGTGTGTAGGTCACCCTAAGTACCTCCTTAGGTATCAAGGAGACCTGTGTGTAGGTCATGCTAAGTACCTGCTTAGGTATCAAGGACACCTTTGTGTAGGCCACGCTAAGTACCTCCTTAGGTATCAAGAGACCTGTGTGTCGGTCACGCTAAGTACCTCCTTAGGTATCAAGGAGACCTGTGTGTAGGTCACGCTAAGTACCTCCTTAGGTATCAAGAGACCTGTGTGTAGGTCACGCTAAGTACCTCCTTAGGTATCAAGAAGACCTGTGTGTAGGTCACACTAAGTACCACCTTAGGTATCAAGAGACCTGTGTGTAGGTCACGCTAAGTACCTCCTTAGGTATCAAGGAGACCTGTGTGTAGGTCACGCTAAGTACCTCCTTAGGTATCAAGAGACCTGTGTGTAGGTCACGCTAAGTACCTCCTTAGGTATCAAGAGACCTGTGTGTAGGTCACGCTAAGTACCACCTTAGGTATCAAGAGACCTGTGTGTAGGTCACGCTAAGTACCTCCTTAGGTATCAAGAGACTTGTGTGTAGGTCACGCTAAGTACCTCCTTAGGTATCAAGGAGACCTGTTTGTAGGTCACGCTAAGTACCTCCTTAGGTATCAAGATACCTGTATGTAGGTCATTGCTAAGTAGTTCCTTAGGTATCAAGAGACCTGTGTGTAGGTCACGCTAAGTACCTCCTTAGGTATCAAGGAGACCTGTGTGTAGGTCACGCCAAGTACCTCCTTAGGTATCAAGAGACCTGTGTGTAGGTCACGCTAAGTACCTCCTTAGGGTATCAAGTTGACCTGTGTGTAGGTCACGCCAAGTACCTCCTTAGGTATCAAGGTGACCGGTGTGTAGGTCACGCTAAGTACCTCCTTAGGTATCAAGAGACCTGTGTGTAGGTCACGCTAAGTACCTCCTTAGGGTATCAAGATACCTGTGTGTAGGTCACTGCTAAGTAGTTCCTTAGGTATCAAGAGACCTGTGTGTAGGTCACTTCTAAGTACCTCCTTAGGTATCAAAAGACCTGTGTGTAGGTCACGCCAAGTACCTCCTTAGGTATCAAGGAGACCTGTGTGTAGGTCACGCTAAGTACCTCCTTAGGTATCAAGGACACCTGTGTGTAGGTCACGCTAAGTACCTGCTTAGGTATCAAGAGACCTGTTTGTAGGTCACGCTAAGTACCTCCTTAGGGTATCAAGAGACCTGTGTGTAGGTCACGCTAAGAACCTCCTTAGGTATCAAGGAGACCTGTGTGTAGGTCACGCTAAGTACCTCCTTAGGTATCAAGAGACCTGTGTGTCGGTCACGCTAAGAACCTCCTTAGGTATCAAGAAGACCTCTGTGTAGGTCACGCTAAGTACCTCCTTAGGGTATCAAGAGATCTGTGTGTAGGTCACGCTAAGTACCTCCTTAGGTATCAAGAGACCTGTGTGTACGTCACGCTAAGTGCCTCCTTAGGTATCAAGAGACCTTTGTGTAGGTCACGCTAAGTACCTCCTTAGGGTATCAAGTTGACCTGTGTGTAGGTCAAGCTAAGTACCTCCATAGGGTATCAAGAGACCTATGTGTACGTCACGCTAAGTACCTCCTTAGGTATCAAGGAGACCTGTGTGTAGGTCACGCTAAGTACCTCCTTAGGTATCAAGAGACCTGTGTGTAGGTCACGCTAAGTACCTCCTTCGGTATCAAGGAGACCTGTGTGTAGGTCATGCTAAGTACCTCCTTAGGTATCAAGAGACCTGTGTGTAGGTCACGCTAAGTACCTCCTTAGGTATCAATGAGACCTGTGTGTAGGTCACGCTAAGTACCTCCTTAGGTATCAAGAGACCTGTGTGTAGGTCATGCTAAGTACCTCCTTAGGTATCAAGAAACCTGTGTGTCGGTCACGCTAAGTACCTCCTTAGGTATCAAGAGACCTGTGTGTAGGTCACGCTAAGTACCTCCTTAGGGTATCAAGAGACCTGTGTGTCGGTCACGCTAAGAACCTCCTTAGGTATCAAGAAGACCTCTGTGTAGGTCACGCTAAGTACCTCCTTAGGGTATCAAGAGATCTGTGTGTAGGTCACGCTAAGTACCTCCTTAGGTATCAAGAGACCTGTGTGTACGTCACGCTAAGTGCCTCCTTAGGTATCAAGAGACCTTTGTGTAGGTCACGCTAAGTACCTCCTTAGGGTATCAAGTTGACCTGTGTGTAGGTCAAGCTAAGTACCTCCGTAGGGTATCAAGAGACCTATGTGTACGTCACGCTAAGTACCTCCTTAGGTATCAAGGAGACCTGTGTGTAGGTCACGCTAAGTACCTCCTTAGGTATCAAGAGACCTGTGTGTAGGTCACGCTAAGTACCTCCTTCGGTATCAAGGAGACCTGTGTGTAGGTCATGCTAAGTACCTCCTTAGGTATCAAGGTCACCTGTGTGTAGGTCACGCTAAGTACCTCCTTAGGTATTAAGAGACCTGTGTGTAGATCACGCTAAGTACCTCCTTAGGTATCAAGAGATCTGTGTGTAGGTCACGCTAAGTACCTCCTTAGGTATCAATGAGACCTGTGTGTAGGTCACGCTAAGTACCTCCTTAGGTATCAAGAGACCTGTGTGTAGGTCACGCTAAGTACCTCCTTAGGTATCAAGAGACCTGTGTGTAGGTCACGCTAAGTACCTCCTTTGGTATCAAGAGACCTGTGTGTAGGTCACACTAAGTACCTCCTTAGGTATCAAGAGACCGGTGTGTAGGTCACGCTAAGTACCTCCTTTGGTATCAAGACACCTGTGTGTAGGTCACCCTAAGTACCTCCTTAGGTATCAAGGAGACCTGTGTGTAGGTCATGCTAAGTACCTGCTTAGGTATCAAGGACACCTTTGTGTAGGTCACGCTAAGTACCTCCTTAGGTATCAAGGAGACCTGTGTGTAGGTCACGCTAAGTACCTCCTTAGGTATCAAGAGACCTGTGTGTAGGTCACGATAAGTACCTCCTTAGGGTATCAAGATACCTGTGTGTAGGTCACCCTAAGTACCTCCTTAGGCATCAAGAGACCTGTGTGTAGGTCACGCTAAGTACCTCCTTAGGTATCAAAAGACCTGTGTGTAGATCACGCTAAGTACCTCCTTAGGTATCAAGAGACCTGTGTGTAGGTCACGCTAAGTACCTCCTTAGGTATCAAGAGACCTGTGTGTAGGTCACGCTAAGTACCTCTTTAGGTATCAAGAGACCTGTCTGTAGGTCACGCTAAGTACCTCCTTAGGTATCAAGAGATCTGTGTGTAGGTCACTGCTAAGTACCTCCTTAGGTATCAAGAGATCTGTGTGTAGGTCACGCTAAGTACCTCCTTAGGTATCAAAAGACCTGTGTGAAGGTCACCCTAAGTACCTCCTTAGGTATCAAGAGACCTGTGTGTGTAGGTCACGCTAAGTACCTCCTTAGGGTATCAAGAGACCTGTGTGTAGGTCACGCTAAGTACCTCCTTAGGTATCAAGAAGACCTCTGTGTAGGTCACGCTAAGTACCTCCTTAGGGTATCAAGAGACCTGTGTGTAGGTCACACTAAGTACCTCCTTAGGTATCAAGGAGACCTGTGTGTAGGTCAAGCTAAGTACCTCCGTAGGGTATCAAGAGACCTATGTGTACGTCACGCTAAGTACCCCCTTAGGTATCAAGGAGACCTGTGTGTAGGTCACGCTAAGTACCTCCTTAGGTATCAAGAGACCTGTGTGTAGGGCAAGCTAAGTACCTCCTTAGGGTATCGAGGAGACCTGTGTGTAGGTCACGCTAAGTACCTCCTTAGGTATCAAGAGACCTGTGTGTAGGTCACGCTAAGTACCTCCTTAGGTATCAAGGTGACCTGTGTGTAGGTCACAATAAGTACCTCCTTAGGGTATCAAGATACCTGTGTGTAGGTCATTGCTAAGTAGTTCCTTAGGTATCAAGATACCTGTGTGTAGGTCACGCTAAGTACCTCCTTAGGGTATCAAGAGACCTGTGTGTAGATCACGCTAAGTACCTCCTTAGGTATCAAGAGACCTGTGTGTAGGTCACGATAAGTACCTCCTTAGGTATCAAGGTGTCCTGTGTAGGTCACGCTAAGTACCTCCTTAGGTATCAAGAGACCTGTGTGTAGGTCACACTAAATACCTCCTTAGGTATCAAGAGACCTGTGTGTAGGTCACACTAAGTACCTCCTTCGGTATCAAGGAGACCTGTGTGTAGGTCACGCTAAGTACCTCCTTAGGTATCAAGGTGTCCTGTGTAGGTCACGCTAAGTACCTCCTTAGGTATCAATGAGACCTGTGTGTAGGTCACTGCTAAGTACTCCTTAAGTATCAAGAGACCTGTGTGTAGGTCACGCTAAGTACCTCCTTAGGTATCAAGGAGACCTGTGTGTAGGTCACGCTAAGTACCTCCTTAGGGTATCAAGAGACCTGTGTGTAGGTCACGCTAAGTACCTCCTTAGGGTATCAAGAGACCTGTGTGTAGGTCACGCTAAGTACCTCCTTAGGTATCAAGAGACCTGTGTGTAGGTCACGCTAAGTACCTCCTTAGGTATCAAGTTGACCTGTGTGTAGGTCACTGCTAAGTACCTCCTTAGGTATCAAGAGACCTATGTGTAGGTCACGCTAAGTACCTCCTTAGGGTATCAAGAGACCTGTGTGTGTAGGTCACGCTAAGTACCTCCTTAGGTATCAAGAGACCTGTGTGTAGGTCACGCTAAGTACCTCCTTAGGTATCAAGTTGACCTGTGTGTAGGTCACTGCTAAGTACTTCCTTAGGTATCAAGAGACCTGTGTGTAGGTCACGCTAAGTACCTCCTTAGGTATCAAGTTGACCTGTGTGTAGGTCACTGCTAAGTACTTCCTTAGGTATCAAGAGACCTGTGTGTAGGTCACTGCTAAGTACTTCCTTAGGGTATCGGGTGAGGGGACCGTATACCACTCCGTGTGTTAAGGACTGTGTAAAGAGAAGCATAACAATTCTACATTTGAAGCTTTCGTGACTGCAAGGATCCACACTCTTTGGTTCTAATTCGGTAAAAGTCACCACGTAGTAGGTAAAAAATAAAATAACAACAAAAAATTACGACGTTTCGGCCACAACACAAGTGGCCTTCATCAGGTGAAGGGACCGTGCTGTCCAGAGGACAGCGTTGGAGTGAAGACAGCCAAGACCAGGTCGCGTCCTTTAAGCTGTGTGGAATTGGCATGAAATGACGTAGTGGAACGGCACGGGGGGTGGAGGGAGGGAGTTTACATAATGTTGGTGTGAAGGGAAATAAGCTGCTGTGAAATTTTGGGGTACCACTACTTGAATAAATATACTGTACCATTGAAAATTAGTTTAATGTTTGGTTTGATTCAGAACATCTTTCCGATGATTGCTTAATTTGAAACCATCCTCTCGGTTGAAATTGTGTCCGTGTTTGTAAATCTGAATTGCCTCGTGGACAAATCTCTGATTAAAAAAACCCGTGGGTTTGCAGAGGACCTTGGTGTCGCAGAAACTATATCGTGATCACCCACAGCGTTGTAACAGTGATCAGCGATGGCACACAGCTTAAAGAACGCTACTTGGGCTTGGCTGTCTTCACTCCAACGCTGTCCTCTGGACAGTCCGGTCCCTTCACCTGATGAAGGCCACTTGTGTTGTGGCCGAAACGTCGTGAGAATTTTTTTGTTATTTCATTTTTTACCTACTACGTGACTTTTACCGAATAGAACCAAAGAGTATGGAAGCATTACAATAAACAGAGCGTGCCTCCCAAAGAAGTTTATTGTCCCAATCAAGCAGCTCGAAATAAAGGCGAGCGGCATTTCTTCACCGTAGTGGTGAGAAATGCGTTTTGGTTTTTTTTCGTGATGCCAAAAAAAGTCACTTGACCACGAACACAGCAGAAGTTCAATTTCGATTTAAATCTTCCGTGACTTGCATGCATTCAAATCCTCGGCTCTTTCGGTAAAAGTCACCGCCGCGTAGGAGGGAAACAACAAAATAATAATTAAAAAAATACAAAGCAGTAAAATTCTCACGGCGTTTCGACTTGCCAACGCAAGCAGTCATCATCGTCAGGTGTGGAAAAAAAACACCACGGCAAGAATTTATATTTGTATTATTATTTGATTGGTGGTGACTTTACCGAAAGAACCGAGAATATGAATCCCTGCAGTCACGAAGGCTTTAAGTTAAAATTCAAATCAACTATTTTTGTTGCATATATATAAATATTACCAGCTAAGTCCCCGCTACAGCTGTGTACCTCTTTTTTCGTGGGAGACCAGGCCATCACGCCTTGAAAGCCCGATTCAAAGCAGCTGACATCATCACGTGGGAATTCGTAGCAGCCAAATCCTCACGACGTTTCGACTGCGACACAAAGCAGCGATCGTCATCGTCGTCATCATCATCAGCTGGTGGTGGGATAACCACAAAATAAAATGTGAAAAAAGTGGCCGGTTCTATTTTTTTTGTTTTAAAACGTTATAGCACCACGGAGAGCGATTTGGCAAGTTTGTTCAGATGGACGAGTCCATCTACGTTCGCAAAAGAGGAGGAGGGGAGGGGAGACGAAAAAAATAATAATCATAATCATAATAATCATACAGCAGAAGTTACCCGCTTACTCTTTCGTCCGTTCGGTAAATTTCTCGTTAGGCATGAGTTGAAATGAATCACGGCGTTTTGACTGCAACACATGCGATCATCATCGTCATCATCGTCATCGTCATCATCGTCATCGTCATCTGGTGGGAAAACCACGGCAAGCCTGGAAGAGAGATTCGCGCAGTCACGAAAAAGCTTCGAATTCTAGATTGCCCGCTTAGTTCGCTCAAGTACGGGGCACCTCTGCTCACTTTGGCTCAACGAGAAATGTGTGAATTTTGATTTGAAGCTTCCGTGACTGCAGCGATTGAGATTCATATTGTTGGCTCTTTCGGTAAAGTCACCGCCACGTAGATAGGGAAACAATACAATAATAATACAAAAAATATATATGTGTAAAAAAACAATAAAATTCTCACGACGTTTCGACTGCAACACCACAAGCAGCAGTCGCCATCGCCAGGTGTGAAAAGCAACGGCAAGAAACTTTTGTAAGAAGTGGCGGTTCGTATTTACGTATTTATTTTTAAACGGTTCGTATTCATGTATTGATTTTTAAACGTTAGCAACCACGGGGAGCGATTTGACAGTTTTGTTCAGATGGACGAGTCCATCTACGTTCGGAAAAGAGGAAGGGGGGGGGAGACGAAAAATTAATGTATGCTGTCTGAAAGCCACCGTAAGCGTGAACAATCAAAATTAAGACCCGAAATGGTTTATCAAAACGTTCCAATGATTGCTCAGCCAGAATCCATCTTCCTCGCTTGAAATTGTCTCTGCGCTTGTATATGTGGATAGCCTCATGAACGAATCTCTCATGGTAACCAGATGGCTTGCAAAGAACCTCTGTCTTGGAGAAGTCAATGTCATGTGAGCCTACTGAATTATAACAGTGATCTGCCACGGCGGAGGTGTTGGTCCTACCGTGTTTAAGGTCTGCTTTGTGTTCACGGATGCGGTCCGAGACATGGCGTTTGGTTTCTCCAATGTAACTACTACCGGCAACTTAGTTTGTAGACACCAGGGTACTGTATGTCCGGTATCACATCTTTACCCTCTGCTTGTGTGTCTGTCTCTGTGTGTCTCTGTGTGTCTGTCTCTGTGTGTCTCTGTGTTGTGTCTCTCTGCTTGTGTCTCTATCTCTGTGTGTCTCTGTGTTGTGTCTCTCTGCTTGTGTCTCTGTGTGTGTCTGTGTTGTCTCTCTGCTTGTGTGTCTGTCTCTATGTATGTCTCTGTGTTGTCTCTCTCTGCTTGTGTCTCTGTCTCTGTGTGTCTCTGTGTTGTCTATCTCTGTCTCTGTGTGTCTGTCTCTTTGTGTCTCTGTTTGTATGTCTCAGCTTGTGTCTGTCTCTGTGTGTCTCTGTGTTGTCTCTCTCTGCTTGTGTCTCTGTCTCTGTGTGTCTCTGTGTTGTCTCTCTCTGGTTGTGTGTCTGTCTCTGTGTGTCTCTGTGTGTCTCTCTCTGCTTGTGTGTCTGTCTCTGTGTCTCTGTGTGTCTCTCTCTGCTTGTGTGTCTGTCTCTGTGTGTCTCTGTGTGTCTCTGTGTGTGTCTCTCTCTGCTTGTGTGTCTGTGTGTCTCTGTGTGTCGCTGTGTGTCTCTCTGTGTGTCTGTCTCTGTGTCTCTGTGTGTCTCTCTCTGCTTGTGTGTCTGTCTCTGTGTGTCTCTGTGTTGTCTCTCTCTGTCTCTGTGTGTCTGTCTCTGTGTGTCTGTCTCTGTGTGTCTGTTGTCTCTCTCTGCTTGTGTGTCTGTCTCTGTGTGTCTGTGTTGTCTCTCTCTGCTTGTGTGTCTGTCTCTGTGTCTGTGTTGTCTCTCTCTGCTTGTGTCTGTGTGTCTATGTGTCTCTGTGTCTGTGTGTCTCTGTGTGTCTGCCTCTGTGTCTCTGTGTTGTCTGTCTCTGCTTGTGTGTCTGTCTCTGTGTGTCTCTGTGTTGTCTCTCTCTGCTTGTGTGTCTGTCTCTGTGTGTCTCTGTGTGTCTCTCTCTGCTTGTGTGTCTGTCTCTGTGTGTCTCTGTGTTGTCTCTCTCTCTGCTAGTGTGTCTGTCTGTGTGTCTCTGTGTTGTCTCTCTCTGCTTGTGTGTCTGTCTCTGTGTCTCTGTGTTGTCTCTCTCTGCTTGTGTCTGTGTGTCTATGTGTCTCTGTGTCTGTGTGTCTCTGTGTGTCTGCCTCTGTGTCTCTGTGTTGTCTGTCTCTGCTTGTGTGTCTGTCTCTGTGTGTCTCTGTGTTGTCTCTCTCTGCTTGTGTGTCTGTCTCTGTGTGTCTCTGTGTGTCTCTCTCTGCTTGTGTGTCTGTCTCTGTGTGTCTCTGTGTTGTCTCTCTCTCTGCTAGTGTGTCTGTCTGTGTGTCTCTGTGTTGTCTCTCTCTGCTTGTGTGTCTGTCTGTGTGTCTCTGTGTTGTCTATCTCTGCCTGTGTCTGTCTCTGTGTGTCTCTGTGTCTCTCTCTGCTTGTGTGTCTGTCTCTGTGTGTCTCTGTGTTGTCTCTCTCTCTGCTAGTGTGTCTGTCTGTGTGTCTCTGTGTTGTCTCTCTCTGCTTGTGTGTCTGTCTCTGTGTGTCTCTGTGTTGTCTCTCTCTGCTTGTGTGTCTGTCTGTGTGTCTGTCTCTGTGTGTCTGTGTGTGTCTCTCCCTCTGTATCTCTGTCTCTGTGTGTCTCTGTGTTGTCTCTCTCTGCTTGTGTCTGTCTGTGTGTCTCTGTGTTGTCTCTCTCTGTCTCTGTGTGTGTCTGTCTCTGTGTGTCTCTGTGTTATCTGTCTCTGCTTGTGTCTCTGTCTCTATGTGTCCCTGTGTTGTCTCTCTATGTGTGTGTCTGTCTCTGTGTGTCTCTGTGTGTCTCTGTGTTGTCTCTCTCTGCTTGTGTGTCTGTCTCTGTGTGTCTCTGTGTTGTGTCTTTCTGCTTGTGTGTCTGTCTCTGTGTGTCTCTGTGTTGTCTCTCTCTGTCTCTGTGTGTCTGTCTCTGTGTGTCTCTGTGTTGTCTCTCTCTGCCTGTGTGTCTGTCTCTGTGTGTCTCTGTGTTGTCTCTCTCTGCTTGTGTGTCTGTCTCTCTGTGTCTCTGTGTTGTCTCTCTGTCTCTGTGTGTCTGTCTCTGCGTGTCTCTGTGTTGTCTGTCTCTGTGTGTCTCTGTGTTGTCTCTCTCTGCTTGTGTCTGTCTCTGTGTGTCTCTGTGTTGTCTCTCTCTGTGTGTGTCTGTCTCTGTGTGTCTGTCTCTGTGTGTCTCTGTGTCTCTGTGTTGTCTCTCTCTGCCTGTGTGTCTGTTTCTGTGTGTCTCTGTGTTGTCTCTCTCTGCCTGTGTGTCTGTCTCTGTGTGTCTCTGTGTTGTCTGTCTCTGCTTGTGTGTCTGTCTCTGTGTGTCTCTGTGCTGTGTCTCTCCCTCTGTGTCTCTGTCTCTGTGTGTCTGTCTCTGTGTGTCTCTGTGTTGTCTCTCTCTGCTTGTGTGTCTGTCTCTGTGTGTCTCTGTGTTGTCTCTCTCTCTGCTTGTGTGTCTGTCTCTGTGTGTCTGTGTTGTCTCTCTCTGTCTTTGTGTGTCTCTGTGTGTCTCTGTGTGTCTCTCTCTGTCTGTGTGTCTGTCTCTGTGTCTCTGTGTTGTCTCTCTCTGATTGTGTGTCTGTCTGTGTGTCTCTGTGTTATGTCTCTCTGTGTGTCTATGTTGTGTCTCTGTCTCTGTGTGTCTGTCTCTGTGTCTCTGTGTTATCTCTCTCTGCTTGTGTGTCTGTCTCTGTGTGTCTCCGTGTCTGTGTTTTTGTCTATCTCTCTTAAATTTAGCAATCTTTGGAAGAACGTTAATCAACCAGGTGGGGTGTTGACTGTTGTGTTGGTCGACTCTCTGTGTTGTATTGCATTACATTTCTACGTTCACTCGTTTTACATCATTAGACCTCCTTTGCAAGTACCAAAATATAATAATAATAATAACAGGGTTTTTCTCCTTTTTTCTAGCAACTAAACTGAAACATTCTTACCAGGATTCACGTTCACCGCATTAACCACAATACCTGCAATCAAAATGCAAACAAAACACACACACACACTATGATAATGATGATGATGCATTGTCCTTGAAGCCGATTGGTCCACCACCCAGTGACGGCTTTCTTGGTGCGGACCAATCAGCTTCAAGGACAATGCATCATCACATTATCGTAAGTGAGAGTTGGTTTTTTTTGTTGTTGTTGTTTGCATTTTGACTTGCAAGGTATTGCGGTGAACGCGGCAGACATGAATCCTCGTTAAACAAAAAAAAGGTCGGGAAAAACCACCCCGCCGTTATTATTATTATCATCATTATTATTATCATCATCGTTATCATTCACTCGCTTTGCTGCAATCGAAACTCCGCGCGCTTCCGTTCCGTTCACTGTCGCCTCTTTTCGGCGTGGCTGTGCCAGAAAGGGCCGAGCGGAAATGCGTCCGTCCCACCCCCCACCCCCCACGCGCCTTTTTTTGCGAGAAAGAAAATCAAACACCGATAAATAAGAGAACACGACACTGCACGATCCCCCAGAGCCGCCGACATCGGGGCCATTCGGTCGGCGGATGGATGTACGGCGAGCCACGTTCTGATCGCATCGTCCGTGACTTATAAACCGGCGGTCGACAATTTTTTTGGCACCGGTTTCGTTGAAGGCATTTTTATTTTTCTTCGCGGACCGGGGGAGTGCGATGGGTGGGTGTTGGTGTTGGTGTTGGGTTCATCATTGGGGTCTTTTCAAACCTTTTCCTAGAAGCTCTCCAGCAACGTTTGCGTCCGTGACTCATTGCGGCTACTGGGGATGGGTCGGGGGTGGGTGGGGTGGGCGGTTAGAGCTTGCGGGCTTTCTACCAAAAAAGAACACGTGACTGAGACCGAGTTTGCGCAGTGCCCTGGTGACTTTACCGAAAGAACCAAGAATATGAATGAATCCCTGCAGTCACGAAAAGCTTTAAATCAAAATGATGCAATTCATATCATGTATGATGCAATACCAGGTTCAGATTGCATCATCCATTGTTTTGCTCAAAAAAGCAAGCTCTGTTGAAACCCAGTCGCAGATTGAATCATAGATCCAGTCAAAGATGTATTCGAGTCATTTCTGGTTTAAGTTAATATCCCTTCCCTTTATAACTCACTTAATCATAGTCTTGGTTCTTTCGGTAAAGTCACCACGTAGAAGGGAAACAATAAAATAATGAAAATATAAAACAATTAAATTGAGAATTGTATTGTTTTATATTGTGAGAATTTTATTGTTTTATATTTTTATTATTTTAATGTTTCCCTTCTACGTGGTGGTGGTGACTTTACCGAAAGAACCAAGAATATTAATATCCCTCCAGTCACAAAAAGCTTTAAATCGAAATTTAACTCGCTTATCATCCGCCAATCCCGAGTCAAGGGGTCGTGTATGCCGACCCGTTAGCAGTAGCTTGATAAAAAAAATAACAAAAAAAAACTAAACTAGAGCCAATCAACGATTTTAAGCATCATTTTCATTTTTCGATTTGAAGCTTTCGTGACTGCAAGGATTCATCTTCTTTCGCTCTTTCGGTAAAGTCACCACCACGTAGAATGAAAAGGAAAGAATAAGTTAATAAAATTAATAAAATAACGCGATAAAGTTCTCACGACGTTTCGGGCCACGACACAAGCGGCCCTACTTCAGGTGAAAGGAACAGACCTGTCGGGGCGACAGAGCTTCAATGAACGTTGTTAAGATTCGGAGAGTCTTTTAAGCTGGTTTATCAGTGTTATTCTTTTATTCTCATTCTACGTGGTGACTTTGCCGAAAGAACCAAATAAGATGATCTTCTTCTTTGGTTCTTTCGGTAAAGTCACCACCACGTAGAATGAGAATAAAATAATAAATTGATATAATAAAATAACACAATAATATTCTCACGACGTTTCGGCCACAACACAAGCGGCCTTCATCAGGTGAAGGGACGAGACTGTCTGGTAGGACAGCGCTGGAGTGAAAGAGCCACGTTCAGATCACGGCCTTTAAGCTGTGTGAGAGGAACAAAGCGCCTTGACAAAGGAATTAGCATATAATTTAGCATTGAAATGGCTGAATGATTAGCTTTGTTCCTCTCACACAGCTTAAAGGCCGTGATCTGAACGTGGCTCTTTCACTCCAGCGCTGTCCTACCAGACAGTCTCGTCCCTTCACCTGATGAAGGCCGCTTGTGTTGTGGCCGAAACGTCGTGAGAATATTATTGTGTTATTTTATTTCATCAATTTATTATTTTATTCTCATTCTACGTGGTGGTGACTTTACCGAAAGAACCAAAGAAGATGAATCATTGCAGTCACGAAAGCTTTAAATCGAAATTTAAGATCATCTTCAATTCTCAGCGACCCAGAATGAGTCAACTTGGACCGCGTTTATTTGGGAAGCATTTTGGCTGTAGAGTAGCACTCTTCGATGAGAGATTCGGACTCCTTTCCACCCCACGCACCACCTCCGCACCTCCGATTGGCAACGGTCGGCTGTGTCACGGTGCGAACGAAGTTCAACGTAGACACGACACACACACACGCAGCTCTGTAGCTTTACACGCGGAATAACTTTAAACATACACACACACAAACACAGCACTGTAGAAATTTCGATTTAAAGCTTTCGTGACTGCAATGATTCATCTTCTTTGGTTCTTTCGGTAAAGTCACATAGAATGATAATAAAATAATAAATTGATAAAATAAAATAACACAATAATATTCTCACGACGTTTCGGCCACAACACAAGCGGCCTTCATCAGGTGAAGGGGGCGAGACTGTCTGGTAGGACAGCACTGTCCTACCAGACAGACTGATGAAGGCCGCTTGTGTTGTGGCCGAAACGTCGTGAGAATATTATTGTGTTATTTTATCAATTTATTATTTTATTCTCATTCTACGTGACTTTACCGAAAGAACCAAAGAAGACAGCACTGTAGCTTTACACGCGGAATAACGTTAAATATATACACAGCATTACAGCTTTACACACAGAATAACTTTAAATATACAGACAGCATTACAGCTTTACACACAGAATAACTTTAAATACACACACAAAACTGTAGCGTTACACATAGAATAACTTTAAATATACACACACAGCACTACAGCTTTACACACAGAATAACTTTAAATATACACACAGCACTACAGCTTTACACACAGAATAACTTTAAATATACACACAGCACTACAGCTTTACACACAGAATAACTTTAAATATACACACAGCACTGTAGCTTTACACACAGAATAACTTTATATATACACACAGCACTACAGCTTTACACACAGAATAACTTTAAATATAGACACACACAGCACTGTAGCATTACACGCAGAATAACTTTAAACATACACACACAGCACTGTAGCTTTACACGCGGAATAACTTTAAATATACACACAGCACTACAGCTTTACACACAGAATAACATTAAACATACACACACAGCACTGTAGCTTTACACACAGAATAACTTTAAATACACACAGCACTGTAGCGTTATACACAGAATAACTTTAAACATACACACAGCACTGTAGCTTTACACACAGAATAACTTTAAATACACACACACAGCACTACAGCTTTACACACAGAATAACTTTATACACACAGCACTGTAGCTTTACACACAGAATAACTTTAAATATACACACACAGCAGTGTAGCTTTACACACAGAATAACTTTAAATACACACCACTACAGCTTTACACACAGAATACCTTTATACAGATACACACGTTACAGCTTTACACACAGAATAACTTTAAATACACACAGCTTTACACACAGAATAACTTTAAACATACACACAGCACTACAGCTTTACACAGAGAATAACTTTAAATATACACACAGCACTACAGCTTTACACACAGAATAACTTTATACAGACACACACACAGCACTGTAGCATTACACGCAGAATAACTTTAAACATACACAGCACTGTAGCTTTACACGCGGAATAACTTTATACAGACACACAGCACTACAGCTTTACACGCAGAATAACTTTAAATACACACACACAGCTCTGTAGCTTTACACACAGAATAACTTTAAATATACACACACAGCACTACAGCTTTACACACAGAATAACTTTATACAGACACACAGCACTACAGCTTTACACACAGAATAACTTTATACAGACACACAGCACTACAGCTTTACACACAGAATAACTTTAAATATACACACAGCACTACAGCTTCACACACAGAATAACTTTAAATATACACACACAGCGCTGTAGCTTTACACACAGAATAACTTTAAATATACACACAGCACTACAGCTTTACACACAGAATAACTTTATATATACACAGCACTACAGCTTTACACACAGAATAACTTTATACAGACACACACAGCACTACAGCTTTATACACAGAATAACTTTAAATATACACACAGCACATCACTGTAGCTTTACACGCGGAATAATGTTAAATATATACACACAGCACTACAGCTTTACACACAGAATAACTTTATATACACACAGCACTACAGCTTTACACACAGAATAACTTTAAATATACACACAGCACTACAGCTTTACACACAGAATAACTTTAAATATAGACACACACAGCACTGTAGCTTTACACACAGAATAACTTTAAATACACACACAGAACTGTAGCGTTACACATAGAATAACTTTATACAAACACATAGCACTACAGCTTTACACACAGAATAACTTTATATATACACACACAGAACTGTAGCGTTACACACAGAATAACTTTCTACAGACACACACAGCACTACAGCTTTACACACAGAATAACTTTAAACATACACACACAGAAGTGTAGCGTTACACACAGAATAACTTTATACAGACACACACAGCACTACAGCTTTACCCACAGAATAACGTTAAATATACACACAGCACAGCACTACAGATTTACACGCAGAATAACTTTATACAGAGACACACGTTACAGCTTTACACACATAACTTTAAATATACAAACACAGCACAGCACTACAGCTTTACACACGGAATAACTTTAAATATACACACACAGCGCTGTAGCTTTACACACAGAATAACTTTAAATATACACACACAGCACTACAGCTTTACACACAGAATAACTTTATACAGACACACACAGCTTTACACACAGAATAACTTTATACAGACACACACGTTTCAGCTTTACACACAGAATAACGTTAAACATACACACACAGCACAACACTACAGCTTTACACACAGAATAACTTTAAATACACACACACAGCGCTGTAGCTTTACACACAGAATAACTTTAAATATACACACAGCACTACAGATTTACACACAGAATAACTTTATACAGACACACACAGCTTTACACACAGAATAACATTATACAGACACACACAGCTTTACACACAGAATAACTTTATACAGACACACACGTTACAGCTTTACACACAGAATAACTTTATACAGACACACACAGCTTTACACACAGAATAACTTTATACAGACACACAGCACTGTAGCTTTACACACAGAATAACTTTATACGGACACACACAGCACTACAGCTTTACACACAGAATAACTTTATACAGACACACACAGCTTTACACACAGAATAACTTTATACAGACACACACGTTTCAGCTTTACACACAGAATAACGTTAAACATACACACACAGCACAACACTACAGCTTTACACACAGAATAACTTTAAATACACACACACAGCGCTGTAGCTTTACACACAGAATAACTTTAAATATACACACAGCACTACAGATTTACACACAGAATAACTTTATACAGACACACACAGCTTTACACACAGAATAACATTATACAGACACACACAGCTTTACACACAGAATAACTTTATACAGACACACACGTTACAGCTTTACACACAGAATAACTTTATACAGACACACACAGCTTTACACACAGAATAACTTTATACAGACACACAGCACTGTAGCTTTACACACAGAATAACTTTATACGGACACACACAGCACTGTAGCTTTACACACAGAATAACTTTATACAGACACACAGCACTACAGCTTTACACACAGAATAACTTTATACAGATACATAGCACTACAGCTTTACACACAGAATAACTTTATACAGACACACACAGCTTTACACACAGAATAACTTTATACAGACACACACAGCTTTACACACAGAATAACTTTATACAGACACACACGTTACAGCTTTACACACAGAATAACTTTATACAGACACACACAGCTTTACACACAGAATAACTTTATACAGACACACACAGCTTTACACACAGAATAACTTTATACAGACACACACAGCTTTACACACAGTATAACTTTATACAGACACACAGCTTTACACACAGAATAACTTTATACACACAGCACTGTAGCTTTACACACAGAATAACTTTATACAAACACACACAGCACTGTAGCTTTACACACAGAATAACTTTATACAGACACACTTTACAGCTTTACACACAGAATAACTTTATACAGACACACACAGCTTTACACACAGAATAACTTTATACAGACACACAGCACTACAGCTTTACACACAGAATAACTTTATACAAACACAGCTTTACACACAGAATAACTTTATACAGACACACAGCACTACAGCTTTACACACAGAATAACTTTATACAGACACACACAGCTTTACACACAGAATAACTTTATACGGACACACACACAGTTTACACACAGAATAACTTTATACAGACACACACCACTACAGCTTTACACACAGAATAACTTTATACAGACACGCAGCACTGTAGCTTTACACACAGAATAACTTTATACAGACACACACAGCTTTACACACAGTATAACTTTATACAGACACACAGCACTACAGCTTTACACACAGAATAACTTTATACAGACACACACAGCTTTACACACAGAATAACTTTATACAGACACACAGCTTTACACACAGAATAACTTTATACAGACACACACAGCACTACAGATTTACACACAGAATAACTTTATACAGACACACAACACTACAGCTTTACACACAGTATAACTTTATACAGACACACACAGCTTTACACACAGAATAACTTTATACAGACACACACAGCTTTACACACAGAATAACTTTATACAGACACACACAGCTTTACACACAGAATAACTTTATACAGACACACAGCACTACAGATTTACACACAGAATAACTTTATACAGACACACACAGCACTACAGCTTTACACACAGAATAACTTTATACAGACACACGTTACAGCCATCGTACAGCGATAAATCCGAAGTGCAAATCATGGCCAAGACAAACGGTCCCACTACCACCCCGTGTACCCATTAAGGGCCGCCCATAAATGACGTCACCCGCGATTTTGGACCCCGACATCACCACCCCCCTAGTCACGTGGCGTCACGAAAATTCAGACCGCCCCCCCCCCTCAAATATGACGTCACAAAGCTCCGCCCCCCCCCCCCCTCCCCCCCCCAAAAAATGCTTCGCATCGCTTGAAACTATTGTTGTCATTGTAGTACGTATTTAATGTGGCGCTGCACTCTGATGTTGTAGGAGTGTTGTTATAACAATTCTATACCTGGGGTAGCTTTGTCTGTGTGTGCGGAGTGTGTAGTACATAGACACTGCTGCTGCTACTCGCTAGCTAACAGCACTTGCCCCTACTGCCCTGCTAGAGGCTACCTGGGGGAGCTTTGTCTGTGTATAGGTGCTGCTACTCGCTAGCATACAGCACTTGCCCCTGCAGCCCTGCTAGAGGCTACCTGGGGGAGCTTTGTCTGTGTGCGTGGTGTGTGTAGTACATAGACACTGCTGCTGCTACTCGCTAGCTAACAGCACTTGCCCCTACAGCCCTGCTAGAGGCTACCTGGGGGAGCTTTGTCTGTGTGTGTGGTGTGTGTGTAGTACATAGACACTGCTGCTGCTATTCGCTAGCTAACAGCACTTGCCCCTACAGCCCTGCTAGAGGCTACCTGGGGGATCTGTCTCTGTGTATAGGTGCTGCTACTCGCTAGCTAACAGCACTTGCCCCTACAGCCCTGCTAGAGGCTACGTGGGGGTAGCTTTGTCTGTGTGCGTGGTGTGTGTAGTACATAGACACTGCTGCTGCTACTCGCTAGCTAA